>JAHZTW010000001.1:209303500-209633803 GCA_020283515.1 Alliaria petiolata
ACAACAAGCTCAACAAGAGAGCAACACAAGAGCAATACAAGAGCTCGAAATAAGCAGTCACAAACGACTTCGGTTCACTAGGATTCCGGACACCAGATGAAGATCCAACCGTACAAATCAAAGATGAACCAGTCAACAAAAGCTCTGCCAAATTTTAGCTCAAACAGAGAAGAACTCACCGTCGGATTTGCCAAACAATCCAGACATACCCTGCTGAACAACTACAGCGAACAGCCATACTAAAACCCCGATTCACGAGAAACCAACCGTTGAAATGAAAATCCCACCGTTGAATCTCAAACCCACTGAGTCACGAAGCTTTCCACAAAGTTTCAGCTCGATCAGGCCTCCGATCATAGTCTTCAAGAAGCTGGACGAAAACAGTTTTCACCTCTCTTATTTCCTCTCTTTTCTTCTCTCTCTCTTCTCTTGTCTTTCTTTTTCTGCTAAACACACAAATGAGCTTAAGTGTCCTTTTGACTTTTGTTGCCTCCTTTTTAATTTTGCCTCTTGGCTTTTGCTTTTATATAAGGACACAATTAGATTAAAAGTATATATATATATATATATATATATATATATATACCCCACTAGGAGGAACACCAACACACAAGTATAATAATCCACCAACGATGCTTCTGAATTTGGTTGGCTCGCCATAATCTTCGTTATCTTCTGCATTTTTCCCTTGTGGTGTAAGTGGAGTGTAAACGCACTTCCTTTCATGTCTTCCTTGAACTTGTGAATATGGTGAGAATTGTTGCAGGTGATTATTATGTCGTCAACGTACAAACTTACGATCAGAATATCACTTCTTTTCTTCATCACGTACAAAGCTGCATCATTCATACTCCTTTGAAATCCATGTTGGAGAAAGTATGAATCGATCCTCCCATACCAAGCCCTAGGAGCTTGCTTTAAATCGTATAAGGCCTTTTTCAGCCTTAACACTTAAGTTCTCCATTTAGAAACACCGACTTCACATCCATTTGATAAAGTTTCCATTTCATTTGTGCCGTGAAAGCAAGAACAGCACATATTGTGTCATGTCGTGAAACTGGTGCAAACATTTCCAGATAATCAACACCATATTCTTGAGAGAACCCTTTCGCCACTAACCTCACTTTGTATTTGGTTGGGTTTCCATTCGCATCTGTCTTGATGCGATATATCCATTTTACGCCAATAATGTTCTTCTTCTCCGGTTTGTCCACAAGTAGCTACATTTTGTTCTTCTCTATCATTTCAATTTCTTCTTTCATGGAAATTCTCCATTCTTTGATCTCAGAGGCTTCATCATACGTTTGTGGCTCCTCTGACATAGGAAAACACGCTTCAACTGCTTAAGCCTCTTCTTCTAGATCTACCATTGGTGCGATTTGCATAATCTCTGTCATTGACTTGTATTTAAATATGCCGACATATACACCGTTTTGCTGAGGCGAATACGGCACCGTCACTTGTCTCTCGATTCAACACTCTTGACATAAATTATTGAATTCACTGGAATTGAATTCACCACCGCCATCTGATCGTAGTTTTTTAATCTGACATCCATATTGAGTCTCCATTAAGGCTTTGAACTTTTGAAACATTGAGAAGACTTCAGACTTGTACTTGATGAAATACACCCAACACATGTGAGTATAATCATCCACAAACAACAGAAAGTACCGACTTCCATCGAGTGATGCGGTTTGCATCGGACCGCAAACATCGGTGTGAACGATTTCAAGTTTCTCATTTGTTTTTGTTTGAGACTCCTTCGGAAACGCGTCCCTTGCTTGCTTCCCAAGTTTACATGGGCCACACACTTCGTTGTTGATTTGTAGCTTTGGTAATCCAATTACCATTTTCTTATTTTGCATTTGTTGAAGCCTTGAATTTCCCACGTGACCAAATCTTCTATGCCATATCTCTGTTGCTTCTTGATCACTCGTGATCATCGCCATTTCTTGTGATGGATTCCATTTTATTGGAAAGCTCTTGTCCTTCATATGTATCTCCATGATCTTCCAACAATGAGATTCGGTGTGATTTTACTTTTTGCAGAACTTACACCATCTCTTGCTTTTGCCTTAATATCCATGACCAGATTTGTCTCCTCCTTTTGATTTAACAAAAAACGCTCCTTCCGTCATGTTCTCACTTCGAACTTCCACACGCTTCTCGTGTGCTTTCAGAGTTCCTATCAACTCTGTTACAGACAGCAAACTGAGATCCTCTGTTTGCTCCAATACAGCCACAATGCTGTCAAATCTCGCTGGGAGAGATATGAGAATCTTCTGGACAATATGGTAGTTCGTCTTCTCTTCACCATGAACCTTTAATTGATTTCCCAAATCAATTAGTTTCTCTATGAAAACCTTAATATTTTCACCTTCGTTCATCTTCAAATTTTCGTACTCTCTCCTTAACGATTGTAGTTTAATCAATCGTACTTGCGGAGATCCCTGGAATTCAGATTGCAGAGAATCCCAAGCCTCCTTTGATGTTTTCGTTGGTGCTATGTGAGAGAAAATTTGATCAGACACGGCTGTTTGCAAAATTTGATCAGACACGGCTGTTTGCAAAATTTGCAACGCCATCATATCATGTGTTGTCGCTTCGTCCCGTTGTTGTCTCAAGCGCAACACTTTAGGAGTCTCCTCCACTCCTTGTCTCGGTTGATCCGGAACCCCCGTCTTCAATCACCAACCACAACTTTCTGGTCTTAAAGATGGTTGTCATCTTAATACGTCAGAAATCGTATTTATCCCCATCAAATATGGGAATCACCTGATGCGATGTTACTTCCATCGCCTCTCTCTTTTGCTGTAACTTTTTTGCAGAATTATTGCTCGAATTTTTTGCTTCTCTTGTCCCTTGAATCAATGAAGCTTTGATACCTTGTTAGAATATAGATTCCAACAGAGTAAGAAAGCGAAGAAAAAAATAGAATAACACACAAATTGTGATAAACTGAATTTGTATTGATTACAAAAAAAACTGTGTTTACATTTAGTGACAACAATGTTTTAAATAGAAAAAACAGCAGACACAAAGACACAAAGAATTGTATCTCTTTACTTCTGAAGTTAAGATTCTTGATAAACATAATAACTATGAAACCAAACTCAATTATCAACCAACAATTCATAGCGACAGAGAGGAGATTTTATAAATTGGGGTTAAAACACGATTAGCGCTTATAAATTAGCATATGTACTAACGAAGGTTTCAAACTTGTGGAATATGGATCAACTTATATACAGTGGCTTCACTTGGCACCTTATAAATATTATAAATAAAAAAATTAAATTAAATTTGTAATTTTACAGTAGTTTAGTTGGTAGAATCTATTATCATTGAACCCTTAAACCCACGCTCAAAACTATCTACTGACACCCCATATTCATTTTCAGGCCATTTCCCTTAATCAATTAAATTTAAATTTTGATCCCACTAAAATTTTCTTCTGGACTCGCCACTGCTTATATATATCTTAGACTAACAATGCAAAGTTTGACAAAATCAATATCAATATAAATATAGAGTAACAATATCATTAAACCAAACTGAAAAACAAATATTATTGATAAATATTAATGCAGCATTCGCATAAACGATCTGCATATTCGATAGGTAACTAATTTAAGTTTCATCATAAAATAATTTACAAAAAGAAACTAAAATAAAATCGAACGTAAGATAGTCGATAATAGATAATAGAAATAGTGCGGATTAGCCACAATTGGGATTAATCCGTTTTCGGGCGGAGTAAGTGCGAAACCATTCGTAAAAAAGATAACTGACGAACAGGACCACCATAACGATGGCTAGGATAATTATGATATGCTTAATTAGAGTTCATATTCATACTGTTTCTTCACCACACACACACACCAACAAGTTTTTTTTCTAACTTTTGTTCGTATCTTCTTCTTTTTAGCGAGTGCAAGTTATATGTATATATATACAGTACATGTACCGTCAACACAAAAATAAATCGGTGAAATTTGAAAGTTTTACATTTTGTCATTAAGGAACATTACCTTAAAAAAATTGGAAATTTTGCATTTAATCACTAAAAAGGAAAAATATGGAATTTTTACATTTTATCTATGGTACTCTGTTGACCGTCATACTATCACATATGTACACACACACACATATATATATATATATATATATATATATATAGTGATTTAGACGTACTAAATATTTTAACATTTTTTGTCACAAGCAATAAATATAAAATTACTAAAAAATTTAAAATTGTAGGTGGGCTGGATTAGATAAAGGTTGCTACATTTGAATTTGGATATGAAGCGTATCTTTTGCCCATAGTAAATTAATTTCTAATTCGTACCATAGGTTTTTAAAGACATAATGTTTGTTTGGACCTTGCCAAAAAAAAAAAAAAATGTTTGTTTGGAAATTCTGCTAAATGCCTATGCGTTTTTTGTGTGTAGAAATTTTGCTAAATGCAAAGCTCAAATCTTCTTTTTTTTTTTTTATCAAATTCCATGGAAAGAGTAGAAAAAGATCATGAAGTATATTTATAAAAAAAAAAGATCATGAAGAAAAAAAAAAAGACGACGATAACTAACTGTCACTACAAGAAGAAGAGCAAAGTATCTCGACGAGCTAGCACAACATGAAGAGCATATACGGCTACAAAGTCTTTTTATCCGTAGTTTTGGTCATAATTCTCTTTTATTTCTTCGTTTATTTCTTTCGTTTACACATAAAATCGATCAGCTTAGGTTAAAATTTCTTTTGTTTATTTTCCCTAAAATAACAACCGTCAAATAAAAAATGACAATCACAGTCATGTAATGTAACACTGCAAAGTATGGCAAAACCATTAAAATATATGTAGAATAGAGAGTTACAATATCATTAAATCAAAATAAATAAAATATTATTGATAAATATTAATGCATCATAGCATAAACGATATATGCTTATTCTATAAAGTAATTCATAAAATAAAACTGAATATAAAATAGGCGATACATAATATTAGAAATAGTGACGGATTAGCCACCATTGGGCGCAATTGCGAAAAATATAATAACCCAAGGTGGATACGATCGGCACAGCCACGACTGCAATAGCTATGATGAGGTATAACTGATCCATAGTGTTCTTCACCAGAAGACACGCCAAAAAGATTTAGTTCTATTTTTTGTTGGTTTTCCTTATTTTTTCTCTTTCTCATGGCGCAAATTATACTTATATACATGTATCATCAATACAAAAATATAAATAAATCAATGAAATTTGGAAGTTTTACATTTTTTCATTAAGGAACATTTACTAGGAAAAAATGGAAATTTTACATTAGTCATTAAGGAAAAATAACTAGAAAAAATGGAAATTTTATAGTTAACTTATGTATATTGTTGATCGTCATAACATCACACATATACATGTACACATGTATGTATAGTAATTTAAACCTCTACTAATAACATTTTTTTTTGTTACACACATGTATGTAATAATTTAAACCTACTAATAACATTTTTATTGTCACACGCAATAAATTTAAAATTAGCGAGCATAGTGATCGGAGTTGTGTAACTTTTCAGTTTGATAGCTCAGAAGCTGCAGATGAATCTGACAAATCTAAAACGAGTACATGACCCTTTAGTTAGCTCCAAAAAGTAGGATTCATTTATGTACTTAGCTATCTTGAAACGTGATGAGAATAAGGAAGAAACGTACGTGTTTGAGACAGCACAAGGAACAAGACCAATACAAACTTTCCTGGTCGTGATTCTCGCTGTGTCCTTTGTTGATTCAGATAATACTTGCACCTCGTTATAAATCAGGACTCAAGACCCAAGAAGATTTGTTGTTTTGTATTATAACTAATCTGAAATATATTTGTGGTGAAATTTGTGAATGCATGATACATTAATCTTCTTTGTGTTTCGTTGGGTGATTTGATTTTCGTATTTGTTTGTTCGATAAAATATAATCGTGTGGAGAAGAGAAAAAAAAACGGAAACTTTGTTTCTATTTGTTCGATGAAAAAGAATCTAGTAGAGAGAGGGAAAAAATGACACGTGGCAACATATAAAAGATATGTTGTTTTATAGTATAATCAATCTGAAATATATTTGTGGTAAAATTTGTGAATGCACAATACATTAATCTTGTTTGTGTTTCGTTGGGTGATTGATTTTTGTTTTTGTTTTTGTTTGTTCGATGAAAGAGAATCGTGCGGAGTAGAGAAAAAAAGGAAACGAAAGCTGTGTTTCTATTTGTTCGATGAATGAAAATCCAATAGAGAGAACAAAAAAAAAGCGAGACATGTTAACTTCTGAAGTGACACGTGATAGCATATCAAAGCTAGTTTTGTAGGAAACCTTACTATATGATATATACATGTTGTTTTGTAATATAATCAATCTGAAATATATTTGTGGTAAAATTTGTGAGTGTAAAATACATTAATCTTGTTTGTGTTTCGTTGGGTAATTTGATTTTCGTTTTTGTTTGTTCGATGAAAGAGAATCATGTGGAGAAGAGAAAAAAAGGAAAACGGAAGCTTTGTTTCTATTTGTTCGATGAAAGACAGTAGAGAATGGAAAAAAAAAAGAGACGCATGTCAATTTCTAAAGTGACGCATCATATCAAAGTTGGTTATGTAGGCTAGCGCTATTGAATTATTTATATGCATATGTTAGGGTTAGCCTTCAACATAATATTACTAATTTGAAGGTTAACGTTTCCACAAACAATCACATTAACATTACATGTTATCAGAGATTAACCTAATGTCTAGTAAAGGCAAAATGATCTCAAAACGCTAGTTTTAAACACTTTTTAGGGTTTGATTGGTTTAAACGCAACGGTTGCGGTTGCGTTTGCGAGAGTTTGCGGAAGCGGCCGATTGCGGTTAATATCGTTATTAAGCGGGTTGTACATACGTTTGCGAGATATTTACGACTGGTTAACTTGCGGGTGCAGTAGCGGTTAAACAATAAATTATAAAAGTATTACTTTTATTTCTCAACTTTTTTAGTTTAGATGAAAGTTATGATTTTAACAGAGAAATTGTTTTTTTCTGTATGGAGATGTTAGAGAAAAGAATTTTAGTTGTTATATATAAATTAGTGATGAAGAGAAAATTTATCAAAATAATTAGAATTAATGAATATTAGCTTCAAAATGTCAAATTTATTTATTTATTTGTAATTATAATATTCAAATCTTATTTTTTAACTTGTTAATGAAATGATGAAATATTATGAAATTATGAAAGATTGTTATGAATATTAGTTAAAAATGTCAAATTTATTTATTTATTTGTAATTATAATATTCAAATCTTATTTTTAAAATTTTTTAATATATATATCTGAATTCTAAATAAATTTTATGTTTTTTCAATTGTATATTGTTTTTAATTATACATGCGCAATCGCCCGCATCCGCAAACGCTACATGGAAGGAGCTTTTGATTTTGAGCGACAAAAAGCAGTTCAAAGCGGTAGAAAGCATTTTGTACGATGGTTGTCAAACGCCAACAAGCGCTACCACCCACAAAAACTGCGTTTGAAGGTGCTAGCGGAAAAACAACCAAGCCCTTATTAGTGTTATTGACACATATTAATATGGTCAAATGAGTTAGTTTTGCAATTTTTCGGAGTTTTAATATATTTGTTTAGCTTCTTTCTTTGAGAAGAAATTCATAATCCCAATTTGTTTTTGTTAGAAGAAGTCTAAATAGTTTGGTTATCATATATATACATAATGTTGGTTAAAATATTGAATATGAATTTGATGTATGATTTTATAGAAAAAGATGGAGAAAATTGTGATTTTAAAATTTTATATTATCACTTGTATATTTCAAATTAATATTATAAATTTTGAATTTCTTTTAAATTTTAGTAAGCTACAATTTTTAAATTTATCTTAATATACTCTCTACCAATTTAGGTACGTACGGCACCTTTAGTACTCTAACTATAACTCAAATCTATATTCTGCTATTTATTTTAATTTACGATGTTAACCAAAAATAATGCATGTATAAATATCTTTTCGTAAATTTTATGAACTTAATGTTCAAAGAGAAAAGAAAAAAAAAATTCTATGAGCTTTTTTACGTTTTTTATTTGACAATACTTTTTATTAGCTTTTTTATACAGTTTGCAAATTATTTTATTAAAATGCATATTCAAATATTATATAGAAAATATTGAATTACGGTAATACCAAGAAGAAAACAACATTTTGCAAAATCTACATTTTAAGATGATTGGCTAAAATATCACAGTTGTGGGATTTATATCTCTTTGTAATCTCTAAAATTAGAAAAACAAAAACAAATAGAAATATATTTTTATTTTTCCTTTTTCTTTTCAAAAATTTAGCCTTTTTCCTTTTTTTGTGGGAAATCTAATTTTATATATTCGTTCACTCATCTACTGCCTCTTCACCTCCTTCACATAAGCCAAAAAAACTCTAATCAAAATCCAACCTCACTCCGAGGGACAGACACAATCATCCTCTCTCAAATCTGCCGGCATAAGCTTTCTTGATTATAACTTATTGCTTCCTGTTTCCCATCCAAATTTCTCTTCTTTTTTTTTCTTAAGATAATCTGACAAGAAAGAAAGAGAACGAGGGAATGGGTTGTTTTCATTCAAAAAAAACTAAACTTCCTTCTCCTGATGATCCATCACTTCCGCACAAACCAGAATCAGGTATGCTCTCAAAATTTTCATCTGTAATTTGTTTTTGTTTTTGTTTTTGTTTTTTGCTGCGTTTTTTTGATGGGTGTGTTTGCTTCTTAGTGTAGATGTAGGCTTGTGTTTCTGTGTAATTGCTTGGTGGGTTTGTTTTAATGCTTCTGGGTTTAGGGTAAAGTTGGTTTAAATCAGGGAGAGGTGGAAAGTTTATACCTTTTGGGGACTAATCTCCAATCATTTTCCCTAAGCTGCTGCTTGATGCCTTTTTCTTATTCTATAGGATTTTATTGATGAGACTGTTCTTGTGTTGCAGTAAATGAGGACCAAGTGGATCAGGAGAACCAAGGTCCAGGTTTCCAAGAGTTTGATCTAAGTGAATTGAAGAAAGTAACAAACGGGTTTAGTCCCAGTTGCATTGTCTCTGAAGGTGGAGAAAAAGCTCCCAATGTGGTTTACAGAGGAAAGCTCGAAGGCAATCGTCTCGTCGCCATCAAGCGATTCTCTAGACTGTCCTGGCCTGATGCTCAGCAGTTTGTGGTAAGAATCTTTCAAAAAAAGGTCAATTTTTATATCATGTTCATTGATTTCATTGCTCATCAGTGACCAGTCAAAGAATTGAAATGGTTTTTTTTTTTTAAGTTGTAGTTAGTGTCTATCTTGACCAGAGAATATGCTAATCACTGTCTGGTAGCTATTGACATGAAGGAAAAAGTAGGTAACTTTAGGTTGCGAAAGCTACTTTATCCCATGATTCTGACTATATTTTATAGACCATAGTTTTATTAGATTCTCTTTTTTAGCTTTATTGTTGTAGATAGCTTAGTAAAGGTATGGTCTTTAAGTGTAATTATTTGACTGAAAAGTTAAAAAGATTCTGTGGAACTTTCTTCAGTCTCTGTTATCTTGTCTGAATTGGAATAGCTGATCTTGAGTTGACCAATGTTTGACTTGGTGAATCAGGCGGAGGCGACTGGTGTTGGAAAGCTTAGATCCAACAGATTGGTCAATCTGATTGGTTGTTGCGCTGAAGAAGACGAGAGATTGTTGGTTGCTGAGTATATGCCCAACGATACCCTCTCAAAGCATCTTTTCCACTGTAAGTAAATGTTCCCTTGATGTTCTCTCTCTGACTACTTTTCATTTTGATCTTCATTTAGAGAGACTTGATGCTCTCTCTTTTTGTGTAGGGGATAAAGAGCCACTTCCTTGGGATATGCGTGTTCGAGTTGCAGGTTGTATCGCACAAGCACTTGATCACTGCAACATCGGAAACCGAAAGATCTATCATGATTTGAATGCGTACAGAATCCTCTTTGACGAGGAAGGCGATCCTCGTCTATCAGCTTTTGGTCTTATGAAGAATAGTAGAGACGGGAAAAGCTATAGCACCAACTTAGCTTATACTCCACCCGAGTTTTTACGAACAGGTAAAAAAAAATCTACTTCAAGAACATTCAAGAACATAAAAGGAATAAACTTTTCTTGTGGAATCTAAAAGGGTTTTCTTCCCCATTTTTTCAGGTAGCATCGTCCCTGAAAGTGTGATTTACAGTTATGGAACTATTCTCTTAGATCTTTTGAGCGGCAAACACATTCCACCAAGCCATGTAATGTCACTGCAACTTTTCTAGTTTCATCTCACTCTTTTTGATTAGTGTTTTTTGTCAATGTTTGCGGAGCATCTGGAATGAGTGATGGATGTTTTCAATATCAGGCTCTTGATGTTATAAGGGGGAAAAACATGTTGCTACTTATGGATTCATCACTTGAAGGGCGATATGATGATGAAGACGCAACTAAACTTGTTGATCTTGCTTCGAAATGTCTTCAATCCGAGACAAAAGATCGACCTAACACCAAATTTCTTATCTCTGCAGCGGCACCACTACAAAAGCAGAAAGAGGTTTCAAGAATCAAGTAATAATAATAATAATAATAATACTTTCCATAGCAGATTCATAATTTCTGTTTTTGGGTTTTGTTTGTGTGTTTAGGTTGCTTCTCATGTCTTGATGGGCTTGTCTAAGAATACAGTTATACTACCAACTCTGCTTTCTCCTCTCGGAAAGGCTTGTTCGGAAGAGGACCTCGACGCTGTACACGAGATTTTGCTCAAAACCGGTTACAGAGATGAGGAAGGAGCAGATAACGAGGTACTCGAGTACAAATCTTTTAACCCTGAGTTTCTTCCATTGGTTTCTGATTTTGTCTGAAAATCTATCTCAACAGCTTTCATTTCAAGAATGGACACAACAAGTGCAGGAAATGATCAACACAAAGAAGCTCGGAGACATTGCTTTCAAAGACAAGGACTTCAAGAACGCTATTGACTGTTATTCAAAGGTAAGACAAAAAAAAAACAAAAAAAAACACAAAAGAACAACGAAATGCAATGATTGATTAGTGCGTTTTTTTTTTTATCTCAAAGCCCTCCTTGTAAAACTGTTTGTTGTACCAGTTGGTGGTGATGATGCCTGTTCAATCTCCGTCGGTTTTCGTGAGACGGGCTTTCTCCTTCTTAATGGCGGATGAGCCGGACCTTGCGCTGAGAGATGGAATGCAGGCTCAGGTTTGCATACCGGAGTGGCCTACCGCGTTTTACTTGCAGGCTTTAGCGCTTTCGAAGCTTGGAATGGAGACTGATGCTAATGATATGCTTAACGACGGTGCTGCGCTGGATGCTAAGCGACAACAACAGAGCAGTTGGCGTTGTTGAAGGAAAGAAACAGAGAGAGGAGAAAAGAAAGTCCCCAATATTTTTATGGGTTCTTTTCAAGAAACAGAGTTACTGATAAAAGTGTTTGTTTTGTCTTTTATCTTGTAAGAGAGAAACTGGTGAGGGATTGAATTGCTGTGGTGAACTAGGGTTTTATGTTATACTGTATATATGAATAAATAAAGATTGTTTTGCAGTATTGATACAGAAAAAGAAGGAAACCTGTTTATCAGACCGAAATTGGGATATAAAGATTGAACCTTTATAGATCAAAGGCTAATGTTGAAATGGAAACGACTTTATAGATCGAGGCTGATGTTAAAGTTGGAAGCTAATGGTAAAGAGAAGAAACGAAAAGAGGAACAAAATTTAAAAGAAACTTAAGAAGGGAAGTGATAAGAGACAAGAGACAAGAAAACTTACTCGTCTTGAAGCTAACTGATCCCGCAATTCAAGATCAGCCTAAAGTTTGGTGCTATCTTGTAGCAAACTTGTCTTGTACGCTACCCAACTCTTCTGCCTTACCCTCAGACTCTAGATCAAGACGAATTAAAACCAAATTCATGTAATAGAAGAATTGCAGGAGAGGAATATATATGACCTATGCAGGTGTCTTTTTGTGCGCTAAAGAAACACTTGAGATTTTCCTTCTCCTCGAATGGGTTTTCATCAAATTGATGAAACCATTGAACACTATAAGAACGCCGTGGACAGACGCATGGAAAGTGCCCACCATAAAGTTTCGGCCACTGACTCTCGCTAATGATGAGTGATGACACGTAGACAAACCTAAATCTATATTAAGACGCAAACACACACACATCCAAAAAACATAAGAGGAACAAAAACAGATTACAGATAAAAATTTGAAAGCATGCATGACACACAACCGTAATTTTCCTCTTGTGTTTTTTTGGATGATCTTAATTTGAAAGAGTGATATTTTAACCAATGATCTTAATTTGAAAGAGTGATATATTTTAACCAATGATCTTAATTTTTCTGTTTTACTAGATTTGTTTTCTTCTTTGCATGACACACAACCGTAATTCAATAATTTCTATATTGGATATGCATTTTGATAAAATAATATACAAACTATGTAAAAAAGTTAATAAAAAGTGTCGTCAAATAATAAAGAAAAAAAGTTCATTGAATTTCCGAAGAGTTATCCATATACATACATAAACTTTTTATAACATCCTAAATTAAAATAAATAGCAGAATAGAGATTAATTTGAGTTCTCCCTTTAAAATAAATAGCAGAATAGAGGATTTTTTTATAGCAAGAAATGCAAAAGGTTATATGAAAACGACTATTATATGATTTCAAAACGCAGTTCCGTAGCTAACATTGTTTTCTAAGAGTTTAGTGCGTTTTCTAGGAAAATTTGTTCATTTTTAAATTAAACTCTTTCGCATCGATCATGTTAAACGTTGGTGAATAGACCAAAATAACAGTGAAGAAACAAAATAAGGAGCCGAAAGAGAGAAGGAGAAAGCCGAGGGACAAAGTGTGAATAGGTGATAAGATGTGGGATCTTCTCATTCTCAAAACTTACCCCGTAACTTATTATATAGCTGCCACAAAGTAGTGCAAGTCAAAACAAAACCTATGTATACTGTTTGAGTGTTTTCAAGTGAAGCAATATATAGTCTTTCTATACATAGGAGAATTTAGTTGACGGTAGGATAACTTAGTTGACGGCAATCTACAAATTAACATATATTCTTTTTGCTTATCGTTACAAAAAACACCAGGACCATTATGGTATTGGTGGGTTGGTGTATTTTATCATATCTTTGACATCTATTTTCCACATTATGCAAATCTGTTATAATTAAATGTATATATCTTTATCTTCTTGTGGATAAGAAAATATGATAAACATGTCTTATTTGTTGAGAAAAATAATGTTTTATTAGTTTTGTTGCTCGGTGATATCGGTTGTATCTAGCCATGTCAATTTGAGTCACAATCTCCGGGTCATGCCTCGTTTAATCCGCCGCGTGGTAGGTGCGGATCGAGTAAATTTTAACTAGCTAAGAAGCGGGGCGGGGATTTTAAAAATGTGGGACGGATGCGGGTATAGAAATTTTATCCGGCGGGTTCGCAAGTATCCGCTAATTTTAAAAATAAAAATAAAAATTTTAATTTTTAATATTTATATATTTTTTATAACATTTTTAATATTTATATAGTAAATATTATTAATATTTTGAAATACTATGTTATATATAAAAAATAGTTAACAATTTCTTTTAGTTTTAAAAATAAATTATGTATTTTCGTTTTATTATATTGATTTTTTCTTATTAAATACTTTTTTTTAAAAAATACATATATAATTTATTTATTTTTTATTATTTAAATATTTGCGGATTATCCGCGGGTATCCGCCACTTCTATCGGAGCGGATGCGGATCGAATATTTTATGATCTGAAATTTTACGGGACGTATTTATGCGGATAAAAAAATTATAACTCATTGTGGGGCGTATCTAGCGGGGCGGGTTTGATTCGCTTGAGAAGACTAGTTGAATCTATAAGATACATACATTTTAGGATTTACCAAGCACTGATATATTATATTTCCGGACATTAAAATAAATAAATAAAGTCGTCGTAACCGTACATCTATTCAAATGTATATGGTACTTTTTGATATATATAATTAGGCCCTAGTGTTGTCAACATAGAAGCTCCGTTATTCGTATTTCGTAGGCTTACTTCTTTTCTCCTACGGCCATATATGACGTAGTTGTTTTGTGCTTTTATTCTTTTGTCTCCATTTTTGTTGCCTTTTTCTCTTTTCTATAGTGTTCTCTTTAAACATCATTAGGGGTCAAGCTGACCGTTCCTAAAGTATCGGGGGAATATTCTAGCTATAGCATCGTTACAAGGTGCACTTTTTTTTATAGAACTAACCTCTTTTTTTTTTGGTATGAACTATAAAATATAGAAGTAACCTTACATTTTTTTTTTTTTTAAATCGTGTGAGTTTCGAACTTTTGCCCCATAATCTCTTCTAATACCTACAGTCATCTTTTACATATTCCAATTTAAAATATACCATTCCATTCTAAATTTTTTTTGAATTCGGAACACAAAAGACCATTTTTACTAGACCATAACTCATTTAATTATATTTTCATCTTGCAAAATATATCATTCGTTTTTTTTTTCCTCGCAATACTTTTTGTGTGTGTTTTTTCTTGAATATTACCACTATCGGGTCTTGCACTAATGGGAACTAAACTTTAAACTACAACTTTACATCTTAAACAATAACAATTTTCCAGCAAAAAGAAAACAGTATAAAAAAATTATTTCGTCAAAGTTTCGTTATCCCTTCTATGTCTTAAACGTTGAAAGTGGGTTACACTAATTAAAAAATTTAAAAGCGATTATGTCTTACTCATGCTGACGTGGACGAACATTGCTATACGACGTTTAAAATCTATCTATACTATATAAAAGTTGATGTATTATGTCATTGAGGACGTCCACATAGGACGAAAAAACTTAATTTCATTGGTCCAAATAAGCTTTTTCATTAAACACAAAAATGTTAAATATGATTAACAATTTATTTAAATTAAACACACACAAAAAAATCAGAATATGTAAACTATTTTTTTCACTATATAAAAGTTGATGCATTATGCCATTAGAACGTCAACATAGGACGAAAAAAACTTAATATCATTGGTCCAAATAAATTTTCTCATTAAACACAAAAATGTTAAATATGATTAACAATTTATTTAAATTAAACACACACAAAAAGATCAGAATATGTAAACTATTTTTTTTGGAAAATTAAAATAAAAAGCTATTAACAAAAAATAAAAAGAAAAATCAACATTAAAAGGCTAACTAACAAAAATAAATACAAAGGAAACTATATCTTACCAAAATGTCAATACTTCCATATAAAAAATATATCTCAATATAAAATCGAAATCAGTAATAAAAATATTATAAAAAAATCAAGATCGTATTTCTTATAATAAAATCAAAATCAATATAAAACACTAATAACAAAAAAAAAACTAAAACGAAATTAACTTGAAATCTATGTTAACGTTTTGAAAAATCAACATAAAAAGCTAACTAACAAAAAAGAAAAAAGTAACGTATATCTTACAGAATGTCAATACTTCAAAAGAACAATATATGTCAAAATAAAAAGTTAAATATGATTAACAATTTAAATAAATTAAAATAAACAAAAATCGGAAAATTATCATAGTAGAATGAAAAATTAAGATCAAACAAGTTTAACTAACAAAACAGATACATAAAGTTATGTCAAAATTCCAAATCTATAGCCTTTGTCAAAATAAAATAAAAACTCGATGTCACAGAAGTTAAACTAACAAAAAAACAAAAATATCGAAATCAATAACAAAAAAAACTAAATTAACAAAGAAAAAATCTTCTAAAAAATCACTATAAAAATAATAACGGAAATCAATATTTTAATTAAAATAGAAATTAATATCAAAAAAGTAAAACTAACAAAGTAAAAGATCATCTAAAAGTAAATTAATTTGATATTTAGACTAATTATTTAAAATAAAAGAAAACGTAATTATGTCTTACAAAATGTCAATATAATTAAAATAAAATAAATAACAAAAAAGTAAATTAACATAGAAAAAAATCATCAAAATATTGAATTAAAAAGAATGTACATGAATTCAAAAATAATTGATTTTGAAGTAATTTAAAGTATTTTATTAGAATTTAAACTAATTCTATTAAAATCAGAACAAAATGGTAAGAATTGGCTATTCACAAATTTTAGGAGAGATTTTATTAAATTCCTTCTAAATTGATAATACTATTAAAGCTATTACAAAATTGAATAACACTAACATTTAATAGAATTAGAAAATTCATGAATTGAATAACACTAGAATTCAATGTAATTTAATAGAATGCATAAACTACATAATTGAATAACACTATAATTGAAAAGAATTTCCAATTATTTCAAATTTCATTAAATTCTTAAATTGAGTAATCCGTTAAGCTAACTATTTAAGAAATCAATATAAAAAAATATAACTAACAGAAAAGAATAAAAATAATGATGTCTTAAAAAAATGTCAATATTTTCATTTATGTCAAAATCAAATGAAAATTAATATCAAAAAGTTAAATTAACAAAGAAAAAAGTCATCTAAAACTTGATATTTAGCCTAACGCTTTGGAAAATAAACATAAAAAACCTAACTAACCAAAAAAAGATTCTTTAGGCTAAATATTTAAGAAATCAATATAAAAAAGTTTAACTAACAAAAAACAAAACTGAAGTTATTTCTTACAAAATGTATATAAAAATCGTATTGTGTTAATAAAAATATAAACACTTTGTATATAATCTTTTCTTTTAAACACATTGTAGACAAATTGAATAGTAATTGTATTGTATATAATCTTTTCTTTTAATATAAAATATAAACATCGTATTTCTCAAAATTAAATAACAATTTACAAGCTAAATAACAAACAAATAAAGAAATTATATCTCAAAACAAATGTCAATAACTCTATAGAATTGTATATGTCAAAATAAATAAAAATTAATGTTAAAAATATTAAAAATAGAAATTATCTTGATGTGTAGACTATTTTTTTTTGGAAAATCAACATAAAAGGTAACTAACAAAAATAAAATGCTAAATATGATTAAAATTTTAATTAAACTAAAACACAAAAAAAAATAAAAATAACTCTGTATATAAAGAATTTGTTTTGGACATCATATAAAATCTAAAAGAAAAAAATAAGGAAATAATATCTTTAAAATGTCAATAATTCCATAGAAAAGTATATGTCAAAATAAAATAGAAATCAATGTTAAAAATATAAAAAAAATCGAAATTAACTTGATGTACAGTAATTTTTTTGAAAAATCAGCATAAAAAGCTAACTAACAAAAAAAAAACAAAATCTATGTATTACACAAATGTCAATACATTCACATAATAGTATATGTCAAAACAAAATAGAAATCAGTATTAAAATATAAAAAAAATTAAAAACTTTATTCTCAAAATAAAATAACAATCTATATAAAACAAAAGCTAATTAAAAAACTAATTTGATATATATGTTAACTTTTTATAAAATTAATATAAAAAAAATCTAACAAACAAAAAAAATATAAATTATATATTAAAGAATGTCAATACATCAAAATAACAATATATGTCAAGATAAAATGTAATCAATATTAACAAAGCTAAACTAGCAATGGAAAATTATATAAAAACAAAATCAACATGATATATATAAGCTAGGTCTTTAGTAAATAAACAATAAAATAGCTTAATTAACAACAACAAAAATAAACAGATGATGTCGTGAAGTATATCAAAATATAGTAAAGATAGTAAATGTCAAAATAAAATAGAAATTAATAAAAAGATCTAAACTAACTAAAAACAATAAGGAAATTAATTTAAAACTTAGGTTAAAAAATTATTATTTCTAAAATATTGGCATCGACTATAAATATAACAATATAAAGTTTCTATAGATTACACGAGTATACAAACCAAACATATTCTTCAAAAAATACAAATAGCTTACTAATAGAGCTTATTAATTTGTGTGCATAGTCATTACTTAATACAAAAAAAAAATACTATGCAGACAAATTAATTTTTCATGTCATTCAAGTAAAGATATAGTTAAATAGTATAGTAAAAACATCCCCAATAGTGAATTAGCAGTGTGCATGCAACAAAAAATATATAAGTATTATTTGAAAACACTACACAAGTAACTCTTCACTTAAAACATAACAAGTATTAAAGTCTGATTTCATATACATAGCTACTACATATATTTGAATCCACATAAATAACACATGAGTAACATCTCATAGAATTCTATTTAAATAATAAAGTATGACAATGTTATTAATCAAAGGCAAATTGTCAAATCTAGACATGCTAATCAAAACATAACATTGAGAAAACACACATAAGTTCAAAAAAAACAATGATAATTGGTTAAGAGACTCCACTCCAACCTAAAAAGTTGAAAAAGTATTATCTAATAGCAGGTTGCAATAAAACTAATTTGAAAGATAAAAAAAGAACAAAGATATAAGATAAAACATATGAAAAACCCAACGGAGAAGCAAGAAGATGTCTTGCATGATCATTGAAACTTCTCAACAAATGTATTGGCGGCTTTTTGTTTGCGATATCTTAATCCTCTTCTTTGACTATCTCAGATATATTAGTACGAATCTCAGTATGCAAATTACCAATCAAACTATATGTCATTTATATGTTGTTAGAGTTACATGAGTTTTAACAAAAAATAAGAAAATATGTTGAAATATATGATATAAGCATATAGATTAAAAAATATAGTTTTCAGGTTTATAAAATGTCAAATTATTTTTCTTTTATTATTATTTGTACTCACATGAAATATAACTCAATGTCTTAAAATAACAAATTAGTTATTTAATCAAGTAAAAATCAAATGAGTTATTATTATTTTACTTAACAAGATTTTCAATTTTATAAACAAATATAAATAGGATAAAATGATACACTGTATGTTTAATATATTTTTATAAAAAAAAAGCTATACTGTAAATCTATTATGGATTCAGTAATTTAAAATTTATTAAAAAAAAAGATTAAACTAAATCATTAACAAAGATCCGTGCGTAGCGCGGATAAAATACCTAGTAGTCAAGAAAAGTTGAGAATATAGAACGAAAACAAAAAAACAAGAATTCTGCAATTAAATTCTCAGAGTCGAAAACAAAGTTGAGAATGTAGACCGACTTTTATGACCGAAAAGCTAAAACTAAAAGTTTCGTTATATCGGATTCAGACTTAACATATCTATAGAAAAACCATTTTCATACTAATTATCAAAGAAACAATAGAAAACCGCAAAATCCATATAAAACTCTCTTATTTAAAAGAAAAAATATTACTACTCTCCGATATTCTACCGTATAAAAGATTGACATACAAAAACAAAAATATCGTTTAATAAATTGAAACCACGTATATTATATAGTTGAAAATTAAACGATACGTTGTGATTATAGGTCACATAAGATTGACATCATATGAAGTGTGAACACTATTAGCTTTTGAGACCAGGTGGGTCCAACTTCTTTTGGAATTTTGGGAACTCTGAAGACAAGCAATGTCTTTATGCGCTTTCGGTGTATCTCGTTATTTTTTCTTCAGAATTTTAAATGGCATTAACAAGTAAATTTATATGCCATTTACTTGTTAATTAATTAATTTCCCCCCAACCATTGTGCTATATATACCAATCGCTCCACAACCATTCAATACTCTACCAACCCTTCTCTCCTAACTCAATTACTCGCTAATCACTTTTGATTTTCTTATAGAGCTAATCACCGATTTAAAGTCAGAGCACCCTTTTCTTTAGTCAGTGTCTTTGACCCGTAGCAATTACCTACCTCTTCTCTCAAATTCAAATTCCACTCTACTATTATTCGTTATTTCCAATTTTTAACCTTATTTTTGTGTCTATTGTTTTCTCTACTAGTTAAGTATTAAAAAGGGGAATTTCGGGTAACTAGGGTTTTTTTTTCTGTGTGCAATCATACGATTCTTTAAGACAATGATATTGTCACAAAAAGGATGCAATCAACGTGAGTTGCAACCTTTTCTTAAGAACAAATCAAGTGTCGAAAAAAGTTTTTATTTCTGGATTTTCCAAATATTTAATAGATTTAGTTTCGGTACTTAATTAATTACTTTGATCGCTACATCGCTCTTGTGTCACAAGGCAACAAGTGACAAATACGCAAATGGGAAGTTCAAGTTTACCTCCAGGATTTAGATTTCACCCAACTGATGAAGAGCTCATAGGCTATTACTTAAGTAGAAAAGTACAAGGTCTCGAGATCGAGCTCGAAGTCATTCCTGTTATCGATTTATACAAATTCGATCCATGGGAGTTACCAGGTAATTAATTTCTTTTTTTTTTTCTTTCGAAAACATGTTTGAATTAATATTATTAATAAGTGTATATTTAAATGGTGCCTTTTTAAAAAATTTAATCTTTGTTGTTTTAGATAAATCTTTCCTTCCCAATAGGGATATGGAATGGTTCTTTTTCTGTCCAAGGGACAAAAAGTATCCAAACGGTTCTCGAACCAATAGGGCTACAAAAGCCGGTTATTGGAAAGCAACCGGTAAAGACCGGAAAATCACTTGTAAATCGTCGGGTGTTATAACCGGATACCGGAAAACACTAGTTTTCTATGAAGGTCGTGCCCCATTGGGTGATAGGACGAATTGGTTTATGCATGAATATCGTCTATACGATGATGATCTTTCTCAAAAATCATCAAATTTTAAGGTAAAAAAAGTTTATAATTTGTTTCAGTTGATCCAACTCCATAATATATAATATATATTAATTTCTTTTGAACTAATGGAAAGAAACCTAAGAACCATATATATGTTTGAATTTCAGGGAGCTTTCGCGTTATGTCGCGTAGTTAAGAAGAACGAACTCAAGACCAAAACTTCGAAAAACAAAAACGAACAAGCAATTGGTTCGGGTTGCTCTAGCCTCGCGACCTCTCCCTGTCGCGACGAAAAGACGCAGTTTCAATCGTTCAAGCCTTCTTTTACTACAAATGACTTTTCTAGCATTTGGATTTCTCCTGATTTCATCCTTGATTCCTCAAAGGTACGATACTCTCACTAGTAAGTAATAACTAAACCAAAACAGTTTTGTATACACAAACACTGGTCTGATTCGGTTTTGTGCTATTTAATGATAGGATTATCCTCAGATTCAGGAGGGTGCTTCTGAGCACTTTCCAAACTATCATTTTCAAGTCACCGCGGCGAACAACCACGTGGGAGTTCATCCGGAGGGTTCTTCTTATTTGAACGTTGATCAGGAGATTGGTCAATCAGTGCAAACCGGTTATTGGACAAATTATGAATACGACCAAACCGGCCCATTCGATTACTCAAACCTTTTCTAGCTAGAAAGAAATGTGTGGGTCTCTCTCTTCAAGACAAAAAGGCCTTTTAACGTTGGAGTCTCGGAAGAAGAGCAAGTTGTGTGTGGTTTGTCTTAAGTTTGGTGGAGTCTCTTGCATTTTATTTTACTAATTGTCTGCTGTGTGACTATTTTAAATTTCCTTATTTGTAAATCTTTAAAGGATTTCTATCATAGGGTCTTATTATTTTTATATATATGTTCAAAGAGAATCACATTTCTCCCTATCATTAATTGGTCCAAACTAATTACAACCTTTAACCAACTTCTGGAAATGATAACAATCATTTGCATTAAAAGAAATCCCATATTATCAATAAAAGCAACTGATTTGATTCGGGACCATTTCATATTTTAAAAGTTATGTAAATATTTGGTTTTTGAAAATCCGTAAAGGGGCATATGTGACGCAGCAATTTGTTTAAAGATGTAAAGCCTAAAAGTTTGCATTTTTTCACTTGTTGGAGAGCTTTAACTGTATACTGTTTTTTTATTACGACCATTTTTACATTTCATTCTTATAAAATTTTACAAAAATATCATTTTACATAATTTTTATCAAGCTGGCTCCGCCACTGGCTATGAGTACATTCAAAATTGCGACCAAACAAAAAAAATGAGTACATTCAAAATTATATAAAAAATAATAACATCGTGGAGGAGGATCCTAGAGAGGGTTTCAACTATGTCATAGACTGATATGATAATGGCCAAGATTTGGAGCTTGGAACATAGAAATAAATCTAAAGGAAAACTAGTACCGGAACTAAGTCAAAGCGTTTTTCTGAGTCAAAACAAGCTAAGCAGTCTCCAAGACATTTTCTGATTCAAAAACAAAGTTAAGCTCCTCTATAATCCCAGGACGTTTATGCTTCAAGAAACAATTAAGTTAGCAAGCACCTCTCCACCCCATGCTTGGAAGGAAGCAGCTGAATTAAAATCAAAGCACCTCTCCACCTCATGCTTGGAAGAAAATCCTTAAACAAAGAAGACAGGCTGAGATTTAGTGCCCACGCTCATTCTCTGCCTCAAAATCATTCCCCATGCTTCACATGCTTTGCTCTTGCCCATCCCGCATCAAAGAAAACAATTGTTTTTCCCATTATTCTTGGCAGCACTTTGTCCCTACATGATGGGAACCATGCCTCCTTAGTTTACTTGTTTCTTTTACATTGCCCCTGTTGGGACTTTTCCTATATAATCGGTATTCTCTCACTTGTTGAAAGATAACTTATATCTTTGAGTAATAAGAACACATAAGTTTCCCTTTTCTATCGTGTGCGCTAGTGAGTCATATCTAGTATCCAAGAATTGTTTTGCTTGTGAGTTATATCAAGTGAAACACTTTGGATTTATTAAGGAGAATCCACATCCTTTAACAAACATATTCGCCACATACTCTAAGCTATTGTTCTTCACATATCAATAGTAAACGCTCTCTTTCACATCCTTTAATTTCAGATTGCTCATCCTTGGGAGAATCACTTCATAGACTCTCCAGAATGATATCCTACAATCATATACAAAATTGTTGTTTGTATTCCAAAACTACTCAATTTGTTTTTCATGATCTATTAGTTCTGAATAAACCAGAAGGGACCGTTTGCAAAACCCTTTAATTTTTAAATTTTTCTTTCATTTTTTGGAGATTTTTAATAATACTTCTCTTTTTTAATAAATTTTTACATTTCGTTCTTGTAGAAGATGTACAATAATATTTTACTCACCTTAAATTATTTGTGAATTACGTCGTTTCTATATATATTTAGCCGTACGGCCCTTTAACAAATTGGGTCCATAGCTCAGTGGTGGAGCAATTGACTGCAGATCAATAGGTCATCGGTTCGAATCAGGTTGGGCCCTTCTCCCTTTTATTTATTTTTATTTTTTTAGAAAAACGAATTTCCATTGTTAAATTTGTCTACCATAAATAACCGGCATCAAGGCGTAACATTTAATTTTGTTTGTATTGTCTGACGTTAAAATTGCCTCTCAATTCGTTACACAACGCAACATATATCGCATATAAGTGAAATATAAGAAACAATTGTAGACATGATTATTAGTACGTAGATGATGAAAATGATTATTTCCTCCCATCATCATAAAATGGAGAAACCGAATCACACCGAACCAAATCGAATCGCATCATCGATCCCTTATACCGGTTTAATTAATCTCCGTCTTCTCTAATATATGCCTAAATCCACACACACACAAAAACTAATTTACTTATCGTCGTCCGTCGCTGCTTCATTCCGCGGCGCCGACACTGATCACAACATTCGCCGGTTTCTCGCATCGGACATCGTCAGCCGTCGGATCCCGCGTGTTATCGTACTCCTTAAAACAGGCGATCCTTCCCAATTCCTCCACTTCCTCGATTACATTATCGAGCCTCGCCACCATCTCCACCAGCAACGACGCAAACGCCGCGAACGGCAAAGCCTCCGAGAACTCGAGGCTCGTCAACACCGCGATTTTGCTCAGCTGCGGCCGTAACATCCTCCTCTCTCCTCCCGCCGACGACATCTCGGAGCTATTATTATTATGATTGTTCTTGAACGATCTCCGGTACTCCATCAAAGCTGACGTGTCAGTCCTGAAGCTCGAGAGCGAAACAGCGCCGCTTTGGCCTTGACGCGAACCGGGTTCCGTGATTTTACGTGAACCGGTTTCTGTAAATTTATTCGAAACGTCGCCGTTTACGCCTTTTTCGTGGTTACTATTGCTGCGCTGTGAAACGGTGCCGTTATGGTGTTTGTTATTGTGGCGATGGAGATTAGAGCCAAGGAAGAGCTTAGGCTGAGACTTGATAGCTGAATTAAGGTCTTGGAGTGCCACGTGGAGATGATCGGAGAGAATCTCCGGCGAACAGTGACGGTGGTTAGAGATGCTATCGGCGAGTTCCGACAAAGCCTTGCATACCTCTCCGGCTAATCTTACACAAGGATCCTTGAAAAGCGCGCGAACAGATCTTGGAGTCTTGAAAAAAAAGAAAAAAAACAATATAGAAAATTAATTTAATCTAATTACAAACACACGTTACTAAATATGTATAGTTATGCTTACTTGAATCTCAGTTTGTAAACAACCATGAAGAGCAACAACAGTGTAACCAAATTGGCGAAGAACAGCTCCAACTTTAACATATTGTTGACATGGAAACCTATGACATCGTCTCGTGTGTCTTGGCTCCCAATTTGCATATAATGCCTGCTCCATTTTAATTTCATATTATTTTGTGTTTTAATTTGTTTTTTTTTTTTTGAAATAAAGAACTATAAAAAGACTTACAAGTGTGTCATCGATGGATTTAGAATCCAAAACAGCTTGATACCCTTCATAGATTCTGTCTTTTGAATCTGATGTTTCGTTCTCTTTCTCCTCAAAGTACTCACTCACACATGCTATACGTAATTACGTACAAACACAAATAAAAACATATTAAATACGGACATAAACTATGTAATTTCTAAGATCTTTTAATATGTTATACGCACCTTCTATAGAGCGAGAGAGGCCTTGGAGTTTACCGACGGTGGTTTTGTGGAGATCTTCACCGGACCAAATAGGAAAAACCATAAGGCTCATGAAAAGACAAATTCCACAACCGATAGCTATAGTGTAGAATCTATCGTGTGCTATGTTTATCACACTGTCTACTCGATAGCTCGAAACCGTTATTAGATTGAACGTCAAGAGAAATATCACAACGCCATAATCGTAATTCTTCTTTATATATGGGATAAATCTTATATAAGTTGCGGCCGCTCCTGTAACCATTAATTAGAAGAGAACATAAATTAGTAGTTTTACTGTTGGATTCTTATATATATACGGATGTCTCTAAAACCTAGATATTAAGTTTACAGCTTAAAATTATATAACAAAAAATTGCATCAAACATGTAAATGTATATAAGAAAGAAAGAAAAAATGCATACCTATGATAAAAACAGCAGTGCCGATGAAGATAGCTCGAAGAACTTTCCCGGAATCATTAGCTACAAACTCAATGAAAAATGCCAAAGATCCCGCGATTAGTGTCCCTAATCCTCTATTGAGCCCTTTGCACAACGTTGCTCCTAAAGAATCAAGAAAGTAAACAAACGTTACACTAATTACATTGCTAATTGTATGTTTATATTTGATTAGGACCGGATCGGACTGTTAAATTTACCGGCAGAGAACTCAAGGACGACAACGACGGTCATGACGGCCCAAATGGCATTGCTTCCAATACCTTTGAAGAGAGGCTCCATGAGATATAGCAAAGAGACGAGTGTTAAGGAAAGACCTACTTTTAGGGAGTGTATAACCCTCCTTGGATCTTCTTTCCCGATATCACAAAGCCTTTTCGGAATTTTCTTGATTTTCTTGGAAGGTTCTAAAACTTTCCACTTCGTCTTTCTCAAACCCTCTTCCATCTCAATGCTCCCTACGTGAACCTTGTTTGACATTTTGAGGGAGAGAAATTGGTTCTCTCTCTCTTTATTTCTAAAAGGGTATACAAGAATAGAATGTGTTGTTATTGTGTAACTCTAATCTCTATATATAGCTCTTGTGTGTGTGTGTGTGTGTGTGTGAATATGGATCTTATTTGCGTATGCAAAGCATATACTATATAGCCGGCCAAAAGAAACAAGTTAATACATGTGATTGTGTTGGTTGAACTACAAGAATCTCATTCATTTAGGTTTCGATTGGTAATAATTTTTTTAACGTGTCATATGATTTTAAGAAATAGCGATTATATTAAGGGTACAAATTAATTATGATGATCTTGTCATTTTTATGGCAAAATAAACGATATACGGTTTCGCTTAGTGATCATTTTATTATATTTCGCGTAACGTTTTTTTCTATATGTTTTACACTTTTACTATTTAAATTACTGTTAACATAATTTGTGTTTTATATATTCAACATTTTTAGGTATACAAAAATCTCGTGATATTACATTTTTACCTCTATGTGTACGCTTTTACATAATTACTTTTAATAGATACAAAAATAATATTCTCTTCTGGCAAGTGAGGAAAGATTAGATTAATAGGTTTCACATGACTTACAATTATTGATGTTAAAATTAAATTAAAGAGTACCTTTTTCTCTTTTGTTCACAAGATCGAAAAAACTAAGTCAAAAGTTATTGAAAAAGATTTTAATCTAACATACGTTTCATAATGCTACTAGTTATAAAATTAGAGATCCGATTATTATTCTTAGATATTACGATTTGCATATATTATATGCATCACCCAATTAGACTAACATAATCGTATATGTTGGCCTCTGAGATTAAGAACACAAGTATGGACATACACTTTTAGTTACATTAGTCTTACAAAATCATAAAATACTAATATTTGTTATCACTCGATTATGTAGGCGAGGAATGCGAATTAGTTTTGAACGGACCGAGAATAAGCTGTTGTGTTAGGTCAAAAAGAGATTAAATATGTCAAGTCCTTACACCGTTACACGAACTTCTATTTTTAAACACAAAAAGTGATGATCATATAATAGACGAGTAAAAAATGCAAACAAACTACACAAATACACATTCAAATTATTGCCCACTATGATAAACCATATAAGCGATCTATGGTTTCATTAGGAAACATAATCTAGTGGTGATATAGAAAATTACAATTTAAAGCATTGTATATGAAATTTTTTGCATGCATAATTGATTTCTACAAATAATGTATAGTTGCGGGATGCATCGAAGAAAGTCTTAAACAAGTTATCACTATCTCAACTAAAGTTGACATTTTGGATCCTTCAAAGCCGTACCAACGTTGACACATCATAACACATGTATACTTTCTTTTTATTGCACGGGGACAGCTAATTTTTTTTTATAAATTTGGCTTTAAATCATATTATATAAATTAAAAGCCACGCTAATCCCTAAATAAGTAAATATATAGCGCCACGTAAATTTCTAATTAAGTCATATATACATGTCTTTTTTTTTTTGCAACAGCCTCAAACGCCTAGATATATATGTCTATCTAAAAAAATCAATTAATGACTCCGAACAACAAAGTATAATGCCACTAAATGAGACGAGTATTATTAACAAATGAATCGACTATACAGTTTTGATTATTTGTAGATAAATGTTTTTTTTTTTAAATTGTGAAATCAATTCTCCGTATTGCAACGTTTATTTGGTAAGATTAGTTTAACTTTATGAAATAGTTAAGTACGAGAAAAAAATGAGGAGTAATGTTGTTTCATACCGCTTCTTCGGCTTGAAGAAACATTGTTTAAAAAAACTATTTTCACGAAATAAAACTCTTACCGTTCTTCTTCTACCAAAAGGGAAAGAATCGTGAACAATATTAATGATGACACGGGTTGCGAGGTCTTGCGACTTGTGAGTTTCATATACAGCTATCATTAAAATGAAATTTGTGGGAGTCTTTGTAGCTGAATTTACCCTGCAAAAGGAAAATCGTATTTTTCTTCTAATGTGGCCGGTTAATTAACCTAAGAATTTTTGAATTTTTTTAGTTAAACTTTCTTCTGATTCTACATTGTGAACTTCAAATTATTACAACTAATCTAATGTAAAATTGAACAATATTATATTCATTGTTACAAAATGCAAGAAAATCAACATGAGTGATCGATTGATTCCATGTTTACAAAAGAACTGATTTACAAATGGAAAACTTTTAGTTTCTAAATCGAGTTTGTTGTAGTCATATATTAAAGGAGATACGATTCTCTTTGTAGTATTGTTGTGTCAAAGTGAGATCTTTTGTATGCAACAGAACAGCTGTTCATTTACTTTAGGGTGTTGTGTCGGTTGAGATTTTGAGATTTCCAGATTTCTCGTGTGTTGTCCACGTCGCTCATGTGGGTTCTCTCCTCGTGGCAGAAGAAAAGATAGTTGACGAAAAAAATTGAAACTACCAAAACAAGGGACAAAGAGAAGAAGAAACTTGGGTTCTGTTTAAACCAAAATTGATGATCATATTATGTATAAACACAAAGAAGAACTCGTAGTAATACAAATTACAAAATCCAATAGATGCAAAATTATGTGTAACAACAAATCTCAAGATCCACTGTGTCTGTCTAATTATAAAAACTAGTATTGTTTTGCTCAATAATCAAAAACCAAAGTCTCATTGCAGAAGAATCTAATCTTTAATTATCACAAGAGGGTTTCTTCTAATGTTTGATACCAAGATTTGAAATGCTGATGAAACAAAAACCTGTCCTAACCTCTCTGTGTTCTTCAAACCAATTCATACTATAAGTAATCTTCCTTGATGTTCAATGCATTGCTGGAGTTTCCCATTAGAAGACACAACTAGCCTTCTTACTTTAGCAGGTGTTGTTCTGCGCTTAGCTTCGAGTCTTGGCGTAGTCTTAAAGGTATCATCTTCATCGTTTGTCTGTTTCTCTCCCTCTTCCAAAAACTCATCCGCAACATCTCCATCTTCATCAACCCTTAGCCGTTTTGCGTACCACCTTAGACCCTGATTCAATACAATAGGAGAACTATAACATACCGTGGGAAAATAAAAAAACCAATATACAAGAAGACGATGCAGTAAAGTTTCACTAGTAGACCTAACGGCTTCACAAACTACCATTGATAATCAAGAACCGGATTCAGTTGAAAATATTTATCTCATTTTGAGAGGAAATAGAGGAGCAAACCAATAAAGCCATAGAAGAGAGACTATGTGAACCAATAGAGTTATAGAAAGCTAAAGAAAAGATTACAGTTTCGCTTCCACTACATAGAAAGTGATATTGGAGAAGTTTGCTTACCACAGATTGTCTTTACTGCAAGTCTGCAACGAACTGTTAGAGACGAAGGAAAATGAAACAGACAATGAAGTATCTACACATAAGGAAATCTTCAACAGTACAATTGGAGGATTGGGTTTCTGAGCAATCAAAGCTAAAGCAACTGAGGTAAAGCGGCAACCGAAGAACAGAAATACCGAAATCAATTTGGTAACCAAGCTAAAGAAAATCCAGCTAAGGACTATGTAGAATATGATCTACGATAGAAAACTCATTGGTCAAGTTCCAGACTTCAATATAGAAATCAACCACTAATTCAAACCTATATCAAGAGTTCCAAATCGGAAAATTCAAACCTGAATACCACCGTCTCTGGCGGCGCAGGGCTGGAGAACAGGGCCAAGTTGGGACCTTTCGACGGCGACTTGAACCGGAACTCCGAATCCTTTCCTGGGTAGTCCCGTTCCACGAAATCTCGGCTGATTATCTTCCCGTCGCTTGTCTCCGTCACCGGAATCGATTCCTGTACCGTCTCCTCCATCATCATCCTCATTTCTCACCACTTCCTGCCCAAATCCAAACACACCAGCCAACTTCTTAAGAAAACCCATTCTAACCCAGAAGCAATCAAACTCTCCCCAAATCAAATCCGAATACCAATCTGTCACCAAAGAAACAACTCTCCCAGAAGTTCCCCGATTGCTATCGGAAAACAATTGCTTAGGGTTTTGAAAATGCTTCCTTAAACCCAATATCTACTTCTTCGCGGTTTCCTAAATTAGACACCAATCATACAATCTTCAAACCAGTCTCTACTAAACCCCTAAATATCTCTGTCTCTCTCTCTATGCGACGAACATGGAGGAGGATAGTGGATCAAGGGCGGATCCAGAGATCAGAAGGATCTTCTTCTTCTTCTTTGCTTTTGCGCCTTTTTCTATTTCCTAAAAATCTAATCCATTTTTTAATTTTAACGGCGCGGTAAATCTTTTATATAGTCCAAATTTACTTTCGAATCGTTTATTGGGTTTAAGATCCATGAGAATTAGGCCCATTAACAAAAGTCCACACCATCCAACGTAATTAATTTGCTCGTTTCTTCGTCGCCGTCGTCGACTTTTAACGCCGCCGATTCCGTTACCATTACCAAGATCTCTCGTCTAAATGTAAAATCGCCGTTCAAATTCGTTGTTGAGGTACTTTGATTTGTTTCATTGGCAACTCCGATTAGGATTGTTCTATTAAGATTTTGAAGGGACTCGGGTTTGATTGTTAGCTTAAGGAACTTAGTAACTGGATTTTTCACTAGTAGCTCTTGGGGAAGTGTTGTCAAAACTGATGTCAAAACTGATGTCAAAACTGATGTAGTGAGATACAAATCTGATCTAGTTTCTGCTTTGAATCGCATCATTCTAGGGCTGTTGCTTTGTTCGAATCATATACATTGGTGGCAGCTTTTTGGTGAAGATTCTATTCGAAATAACTTTGCTTTTAATATATGAATTGTTGGGATGGTAAGCCACATATGGTTGTTGTAAGACCAAATCCTTTTGGTCTAATCTCAAAAATCTCACTCCAAAGCTACTCAACGTTTTGCTATTTATCTTTTCGGTTGCTGTTTTGCTTTGGTTATTTTTGGTTCTTTAAATCGAGTGTTCTTGCACATTGTTTGGCTCTAGGCTATGTTCTTCGCTGTGATGCTAACGGGGAAGGTGTTGATTGCAATCCATTTTGCCTTGTTTTGTTTTGTTTCTTTTAGGATAAGAAAGTTTCCAGGACAAAACAGAATCGAACTCTAAGTGCAGAAAGTCTAATTGATCTCAACAAATGGGAGAGAAGAAATCTTTGGACACGACCACTGATCTCAACTATGGAATCATCTGATAAACACTTTAAGATTACTTTCATTATCTTTTCTGTTTTCAGATACCGATGTTCACAGCATCATGTTTACGTGTCCGGTTTCTTAAGGTACGCGCATGGGTTAAAACTTTTAACAACTGCTTTTGTTGCTTGTTGGTCTAATAAAGTCGATCACTTTAGCCGCTATCTAGACAAAAAAAGTTTTGTGCTTTCTCTCAATCTCTCTCATTGATTATCGCAAAACCAAATACACAGATCACATTTTTTTTTGGTCCTTTGATTTAAACCGGGTTTTTTTGTGGAATCGATACAAAAACTTAAACCGGTGACTTTGAATATCTCGTGACAGGCAGGTATGGGAGAAGAGTGGATATAACACTGTCTAGTGGGTTCGTTGCATAACCAAATCCTTACGAAAATAAGATGTTGAGAGGTTACACTTTTGATCATTTCCAGAAAATAAAGTTTGATCGTTGTGTTGCTCAGCAAGCAGAAAATTATTAGTTTTATATTTCAGTGGATCTATTTTTTTCTTGTGGCATGCATAGCATTAAAAATTAGCAAGTTAGCGAGTTATGTTTGTTAATTAATTTGGAATCTATATAGTATATAGTTATATACACATATTTTTTCCTGAGTAATAGATTTTTCTTAAAATGATGAGGCAAGAGAAGGACAGAATGGTCAAAATAAGCTGCTGTCATTTTCAAAGTAGTGATTGTTTTTAAGATCTGATTAGGATATACTTATACTTAAGAAAAATCTGACACATCAAAGTACAAATCCCATGTTTATTTGGATTTCCCAAACACAGTCAAACCAAAATCTATATACACTAGTTTTACATAAATTATTAAATATATATATATATATATATATATATTATTCTCTTATTAATTCTTGTGCATTTGTTTCTATTTTAAAAATTTGGTAAAAGTTTTTTGGTTATTTTTCTAGTACCCCCCACTTCGGTAGAGTTTGAGTCAAGACTTTAAAACTCTAATCAAATGATAAAAAAAAGTCACCAAACTAATAATCACTCCTCCTAACATTCAACTTTAATGTCTTTCATTCCGATTTAGTTTCTCTCTTCCAATACCAAACTCTGTTCATTCAATGCAACAATGCAAATTATGTGAAAAAACCAAAAAAATTTGAAATACATTAATTAAAAAAAAAAATAAAGAGAAGAAGAGAGAGTTAAAGGAGGACACCAAATCCAAAGAGTACATTACAACTACAAAGTGTAGTAAATGGACTGAACATCATCATTAAAGACAAACTCTCTTTTTTTTTCCTCGTTAATTCCTTCCTGCACACATTCACAAACTAAATCCTAACTAAAATTATGTGTTTAGATTTATCTCATTAAAATTTTAAAAAATTAAAATCAATATAACAAAAACATAACCAAATCCCCTGAAAAGTGAAAACCCTAAACCAGAGATTTGTTTCTTTAAGTTGTTTAATTTTTCTAATTAAATCAAGAAAAATAAAACACAAGATCGTTCTCTCTCTCTGAAGAACTCAACGAGAGAGAGAGAGAGAGAGTTGTTAGCTAGCTCACACGCTTTCGCTTAAAACTCAAAAACCTGCACTTTCTCGTCTATTTTCTCGGCATTCGTAAAACAGAAAAGTTGGGCTCTCCGAGAAAATTAACCCTAAAATTAAACAAAATCCTTCTGGACAAAGAGAGAGAGAGAAAAGAGAAATCTTCCTCCTTTTCTTTCTCTAATCTTCGATGGATTCTAGAGAAATCCACCAGCAGCAGCAACAGCATCAGCAGCAGCAGCTACAACCACCGCCTGGGATGCTAATGGGCTCCTACAATCGAAACCCTAACGCAATGGGTCCCACCTCCACATCTCAGGCGATGCACCACCGATTGCCCTTCGGCTCTCTCTCGCCGCATCAGCCTCAGCATCATCAGCAACACCCTCAGCATCATCATCATCCTCATCATCATCATCCTCAGCCACAGCAACAGATGGACCAAAAAACTCTCGAATCTCTCGGATTCGAGGGATCGCCTTCCTCCGTCGCGACCCAGCAACAGTCGATGCGATTCGGGATCGAGCAGCAGCAGGCGAAGAAGAAACGAGGACGACCTAGGAAGTATGCCCCTGATGGCAACATTGGTCTCGCTCTGGCTCCCACATCGCCTCTTCCTTCAGCTTCTAATTCGTACGGCGGCGGAACAGACGGAGGAATTGGTGGTGGTGATAGCGGCGGGGGAGCTAACGCGAACTCCTCCGATCCACCTGCTAAACGTAATAGAGGTCGTCCTCCTGGCTCCGGCAAGAAGCAGCTCGACGCTTTAGGTACACTCAAAAACTCGATCTGATCCTTTCTATGCCTTTAAACCCTTTTGATCAGATCAGAATCACTGTTTACAATTCTCTCGATTACTCAATAGGTTTCTGGGTTTTGTCTGTGTGTGAGCAGGAGGAACAGGAGGAGTTGGGTTTACACCTCATGTCATTGAGGTCAAAACTGGAGAGGTAATGTGTTGTTGTAGCAAATCATTTAATCTTGAATTTTGTCAAGACCAGAGGTGAAAAGTTATGATCTTTCATTCGATTCAGGACATAGCTATGAAGGTAATGGCGTTTACGAATCAAGGACCACGCGCGATCTGCATTCTCTCAGCTACAGGAGCTGTATCAAGTGTGATGCTTCGGCAAGCTAACAATCCCAACAATCCTACTGGAATTGTCAAGTGTGAGGTATATCCTTGTGCTGTTCTTACTTCTTGGTCTGAATTGAGCTCTGTTTTTCTTTTTTTTTTAATCAATGGAGCTGGAATTTTTATCTGATTAGGTCCTTGTGATTGTCTTTGTGATCTTGTATTGAGCTCTAGTTTGATGTGTTGTCAATTTACAGGGCCCATATGAAATAATTTCTATGTCAGGTTCTTTCTTGAACTCTGAGAGTAATGGCACTGTGACCAAAAGTGGTAACTTGAGTGTATCTCTGGCTAGACCCGATGGGCAGATTCTAGGTGGTTGTGTTTCTGGAAATCTAGTAGCTGGATCACAAGTCCAGGTTATTCGAATTCTTAAACCTACATACTCGAGTTAAAATCACAAAATCTTCAAGGTACTGACTTTCATATATAGGTTGTTGTTGGAAGCTTTGTGCCAGACTGCAAGAAACAGAAACAAAGCGTGGCGCGTGCGCAGAATAATACTCCTGAGCCAGCTTCAGCACCAGCCAATATGCTGAGCTTTGGTGGTGGTGGCGGTGGTGGACCAGGAAGCCCTCGGTCTCAGGGACAGCAACATTCGAGCGAGTCATCAGAGGAAAACGAAAGTAACTCTCCGTTGCACCGAGGTAGCAGCAACAACAACAACAACAATCACAACAGTCACGGACTATTTGGAAACTCTACGCCGCAACCACTTCACCAAATGCCAATGCAGATGTACCATCACCATCATCTCTGGCCTAGCCACAATCCTCAATAAACAAGATGGTTCATGGGTCTGTCTGCTTCTCTGTTCCTTTTTTACACATCTCTCCATCAGGATTATCCATAAGTAGATTGAGCTTTCTTACTCCCTCTCTCGTCTTCTTCTTCTTCGTCCTACTTCTCTTTAATTTAGCTTTGGTTTCAGATAAATAGAGAGAGAGAGAGAGATATGTTAAGTAGGTTTCAATTCTTCTTTGTTAGTTTGTTTCTTAGTTTCTTTTGATTGTGATGATCATAAAGACTTCTCTTTTTTTTACTCATATAATCAACGAATTGTCCACTTTTAGTTTTCAAAGAACGGACTCATTTCTCTACAAAATAGCAAAAGATCCAACTTTTTATACAAAACTCTTAATTATACAAAGCTTTACATAAGCCCTTTTATTCTCTTTTAAGGTTACTATTACATTCGTTTTCTTTCACATACATGTTTATTGCTCTTCAAAGTTACTATTACATCGCAAGTGAAACAAAATAGTTAGAAAATATAGTAAAAAAGGTTGATACTTGATATACATACATAGTCACAAACTCCACTTCTTCGTGTTAGTCTTCTTCGCCCGTTTCTAAACCGCAGAAACCATAGCTGGTGATGCAGCCATCATCATTTCTTCTTCATCTTCTTCTTCTTCCTCATCCTCTGCTTCCCACATGAAATGTGCGTATGATCCCAAAACCATACTGCCAAAGTTACAACAACACAAACCTTTTAGATTTTGAAAACTCAAAATTTGGGATTAGTACAGTAATCATCAAGAATCCACAATTCTTTTAAGTATATTATTATTACCAATCATCAGGAGAAGCATTAACAGCTTGATCAAAGTAACCTTGAGCTCTCTTCTCATCTCTCTTCGTTTCCCATATCAATGTCCCATACATTGACAATGCCTCACCATCGCCTGGATTTTCGAGTATTGCTCTCCCGTAGTATTCTTCTGCTCTCTCTGGATCTTTCTCCACCTAAAATTATCCAAAAACCGGATTTCAAAATCTGAAACATAATCTCTCCAATTTCGACTTCAAATTCAAAAATAAAATCGGAATCTCAGATTTGTGATCGGCACGTACCTCGTACAGAAACTTGCCGTAGTTCATCAGAAGAAGCGAATTGTCGGGATTCGATTTCAACATCTCCCGATAGTAATCACCGATCTCGCTCCTATCGTCGTAACCGCCTCCTCTGTTTCCGTTTCCGTTTCCTTTACCGCCGCTGTAACCCGATCCACCACCACCACCGGAGAATCCTTGCTCCTCCACAGGAATTCCACTCTCCTTCCAGATCAGAGATCCCCAACCATCGGCGAACCTAATTTCCTCCTCGTCGTCCTCCGGGATTTTAGCCGGAGAAGGCTTGGATCCAACACTCTTCAACATTCTCTCGGATCTAATCACGTCACTCTCCGATAACACCCTCCGCATCCCCACCGTAGTAGCCTTGACCTCGATCGAGATCTTGCCGCCGGCGAATCCCTCGCCGCCGTAGCTGGGTAATGATTCGACGGAGTTGTGCCTGGAGATAGTCGTCACCTTCCGCGTCGGAATAAACCGGTTTTGAACCGGCATCGAACCGGTTCTCATCAAAAGAGATTTCATCCCGAAGCTTCTATTTTAGCTTTTCTTCTCTTCGAGAGTGATGATAATATAAACCCATCAACGAATCTCATTTCTTGCTATATATAGATTTCATTTAATCATCTGACTTTTGTTTTGACATCCACCGTTGGATCTATTGACTTTTTTACTTCACAATCTCGCGCCAATTTCTCGCCACGTCACCTCTTTCGTTTGATGGACTTAAAGTTGGTTTTCTCTCAGCCGTCCGATGCGATGACCATAAGAGGGGGGAAGAATCAGCTACGAGTTGATGAACACGTGTGGAGGTTTTGCACGTGAAGGCCCACGAGATTAACTGCTGTTTGAATGCCACGTGGACGTGATGGTGGGACCCGGTGAGGCTGTTCTTCGTACTTAGGCGAGTGTAGGATATTTTACTCTTGAGCACCAAGAATTACGAAACCACCCTTACCATTGTATTTTTCACTTTATTGAAAACCATTGGCGCGTCGGAATCATATAAAACACTAGAAAAAAATCGAAAAACTATTAACGTTTGTTAGACCGGAATTATATAACTATTTTGAATTTTGTTGTTATTGTCAATATTATATTATAGCACCTTAAATCATAGCGTTGAACAATTACAACAACGTTTTACTGATATACCAGATCCAAAACTATCATTTCTTGTTTTGTCTCAAAATATTGCCATAAAACGTATTTGATTAACGGTGTGATGAAATATTATAAATGATTGGGAACACAAGAGTAATTAGTAGAAGTAGAACATAAAATACATGAAACAACATATCTCTCACACTCTTAGATTTAGCATTCTATCACATTGCGCAGTTAACATTCACACCTTCTATCTATATATTCGATTGATTATCTTCCGACCAATTAAAGATGATAAACATATCATTGAAACAACATATCTATCAAATCTATCGTTGATAGAAACACTATTGACATGATCAATGATATATTCAAAAAATTATTGATGATAAATACATCATTGATCATGTCAATAGTGTTTCTATCAGCGATAGATTTGACGTTTAATTCTGTCACTATTATTGAGGAACAGTTATCACTACAAAAGTATTATTAGACTCAGTTCAGCGTGTCTAATGTGCTTGTAAAAAATTGATTTTAATTTGTGAATTTTAGATTATTAATATCAGAATCACACAAAATGACATTTCCATTTTCCAATTCTTGTTTTTATTACCTGTAACTTTTGAAGATCTGGTGGATTCACTACAGTTACACTTGGCGAATTTTCTTGTTTGATAAGATAAGATAAGGTCTGTCTCTTATACACATCTAGATGTGTATAAGAGACAGATTCAGGACATAGCTATGAAGGTAATGGCGTTTACGAATCAAGGACCACGCGCGATCTGCATTCTCTCAGGTCTCTTATACACATCTAGATGTGTATAAGAGACAGGTTAACATTCACACCTTCTATCTATATATTCGATTGATTATCTTCCGACCAATTAAAGATGATAAACATATCATTGAAACAACATATCTATCAAATCTATCGTTGATAGAAACACTATTGACATGATCAATGATATATTCAAAAAATTATTGATGATAAATACATCATTGATCATGTCAATAGTGTTTCTATCAGCGATAGATTTGACGTTTAATTCTGTCACTATTATTGAGGAACAGTTATCACTACAAAAGTATTATTAGACTCAGTTCAGCGTGTCTAATGTGCTTGTAAAAAAATTGATTTTAATTTGTGAATTTTAGATTATTAATATCAGAATCACACAAAATGACATTTCCATTTTCCAATTCTTGTTTTTACTACCTGTGAACTTTTGAAGATCTGGTGGATTCACTACAGTTACACTTGGCGAATTTTCTTGTTTGATAAGATAAGATAAGGTTTTGTCAATTATATAAAATATGGTATTTTAGTTTTGTCCTTTTGTTTCACATTGTTGAAGGTAACCTTATCTTATAAAAAGAAAAGATATTTTACCAACAATGGAAAATGGAAAAAACTTCACTCAACCCCACTCTACTTGACTTAATTAATGATACTTTAGATTAAAAAAGTCGAGTACGTGATTACCGATGGGTTTATATTTTGTTTCTTTCCTCCCAATAAGTAATCTCATCCTTATGGATAGCGTTATTAATAATTCCATTTCGGTCACATGGAAAAACGAAATCATTTAGATGAGACGGCAGTGATTGGAACCCTTGTTAACCATGCCAAAACTGGACCATCGCTTGCGAAATGGCGAGGAAAGAATAATGATTTAGTTGGAAGTTGGATCCAGCTTCGAAGATCAAAGAGTTCCCAATTTTTTTTTGGTTATCAAGTTCAATGGAAAACATTACCATTAAGAGCTACGAAATCAGTTGGTCGATTTGGCCAAAATTAACTCTCAGTCTCTCACTCTATCAGGTAGCAAGAAACTGAGGAAGAGCTGACCTGATCCATCGAGGGCGTACAACGAGTATTAGCAAACGTCTATCTGAGTTTATAAGAGGGATTGATGTGAAAGTAATCGAGTTTTGAATCAGAACAAGAAAATGTGATATAACAAATAATCGAGTCATGAAGCAGAATGAAGTTTTTTCTTAAAATTCTAATATGAAAGCAATCGAGTCATGAAGCAGAATGAAGTTTTTTTTTCTCGTTGGTGGAGATTCCCGATGAGATTATTCAAAATTCGGTCCCGTTATGGGAAGATCTGTTGGAGGGGAGGTTTCTATCACCGACAACCCACATAGCAAAAATTCATGTGATTGTAAACAAGATCTGGCCGTTGGGGGATAAATCAATCCGCATTGATGTTTTTGCTGTTAATGAAACAACACTTCAGTTTAGAATAAAGGATGAGCAAACTAGGAATCGGATTCTGCGAAGGGGTATGTGGAACATCGCATACATTCCTATGATTGTCTCAAAATGGGCGCCGAATGTAGAGGAAGAAGAACGGGAAATAAAAATGCTACCGATGTGGATAACGCTGAAAAACGTCCCTCATCGGATGTATTCATGGGATGGCTTGGGTTTCATCGCTAGTGCAGTAGGAAAATCAGTGCGCCTCCATCCGGATACAGAGTTATGCACAAACTTTGAAGAAGCCAAAGTTTTTGTTGAAGCTAACATGTCGAAAGAGCTCCCTAAAGTTCATCGTTTCAAATCAACAATGGGAATAAATGCAGAGGTGGAATTCGTGTACCCCTGGCTGCCATCTCAGTGTACAGATTGCTTGAAGTGGGGACACTTGGAGAAAGAGTGTACTGCAAAGGGAGGGCAAAACAAAGTATCGAAAGCTCAGAATGTAGTACTCGGGGAAGTTCAAAAAGCTGGTCCGGTAAGAGTAGAAAAAAATCCAAAAATAGGGATCTTGAAGTAACCATGGGTCTTGAGACAGTGATTGCAGAGAACCCTAATGTATCTCTGAATAAGCAGAACGTGGAGGTGGATGTTGATGGAAATAACGGTTCACTCTTACTGCAGGGGACAGAGTCGGTAAATGAGACAGAGAAGGAAAGCTGGTCCAAGGTATCTCCGCATAAGGCAGGACGGTCTGGAGGGAAAAAGGTAGAAGAAACAAAATCTCTGGGTTCACCCTCGCGATTTGCTATTTTGAATAGTAAAGAAGAGGGAAAAGAATATCCGGAGGAAGAGAACGAGGTGGATCTGTCTGAGACCCAGGTAGAGGAAACACAAGAGAAAGAAGGGGATGAGGCTAAAGAAACAGAGTTAGGTTACGACACTGAAAATGAAGAGATAGAAGAGAAGGAAGATGGGGAAATAACCCATCACGGAAAACAAGCCGAGTTGAATCATGATCAGTTGGAGAGAACCATACGGCAATCTCTCCCTAGACAGAAAAAGGGCATCAATACTCTCCGACCAGCTCCTGTTGCCTTAAACACCAAACCACATGGTGTTTCAGGGAAAAAGAAACCCCCCTCAAAAAGATAATTTATGTCGGGCTTCTTTTGGAATGTTCGTGGTCTAAATAAATCTGTTAAGCATTCCGTAATAAAGAAGTGGGTAGAGGAAGAAAATTATCAGTTTGGTTGTATTATTGAAACGAGAGTAAAGGAAGGAAAATTCAAGATAATTTGCGAGAAGGTTTTTGCTGGATGGTTCGTTCTAACAAACTATGAGTACCACAGGTCGGGTCGTATATGGGTAGTTTGGAAGAACATTGCGAGGCTTACACCAGTCTATAAAAGTGGTCAACTTATAACTTGCTCGGTGAAGTTGGAGGAACAAGAGGAGGAGTTTTTTTTTCTCATTCATCTACGCTTCAAATTTCATGGAGGAGCGGAAAGAGCTTTGGAAGGACTTGGTACTTCACCAAGATTCCCCAATCATAAGAAAAAAGCCTTGGATTCTTTCTAGCGATTTTAATGAAATACTTGATATGGAGGAGCATTCAAGTTTTGAAAACTCACCAACGGTTACTCCGAGAATGCGAGATTTTCAAGCAATGACGAACTATTGTTCTCTCATGGATATGGCCTATCATGGTCCGTTATTCACTTGGAACAATAAGCAGGAGCGTGGCTTAATATCAAAAAAATTGGATAGAGTCCTTGTCAATGATGTATGGCGGCAAGACTACCCCCATTCATATAATGTTTTTGAAGCCAAAGGTTGCTCAGATCATCTCCGAAGTCGGATTCATATCAGGCCAGTAGTAGAGAGGCCTAGAAAACCTTTTAAATTTGTCAACGTGGTGGCAAGTTTGGAGGAATTCAAGCCAATGGTCGAGGATTACTGGAAGGAATCAGAGCCAATATTCCTCTCTACATCATCGATGCACCATTTCTAAAAAAAAACTAAAGGCCTTAAAGCCAATAGTTAGAAACTTAGCAAAAAGAAAAATAGGTAATTTGGTTCAGAAGGCAAAGGAAGCACTAAAAGAGCTATGCGCTAAGCAAGAAATGAGTTTAAAAAATCCTTCGCCGCAAGCCATGGAAGAGGAGAAAACAGCTTACAAGAGATGGGAGTTGGTAGCAAGTCTGGAAGAGAAATATTTAAAACAAAAATCTAAGTTGCATTGGCTGCAGGTAGGAGATAGCAATAACAAGACATATCACCGTGCAATTGCAACGAGAGAGGCAAGGAACTCCATTCGAGAAATTCAATGCCCTGATGGTAATGTAGTATCGAAGAGAGAGGAGATTAAATCAGAGGCTGAAAGGTTTTTTTCGAGAATTCTTGCAACATAAACCAGCAGATTTTGAAGGGATATCGGTGGCAAATATAAAAGAGTTATTGCCGTTTAGATGCTATGAAGCTGATCAGACGGAACTATTAAGAGAAGTAACAGCAGAGGAAATAAAAAAGGTCTTGTTTTCTATGCCAAATGATAAATCTCCGGGTCCGGATGGATACACAGTCGAGTTTTACAAGGCAGCATGGGAAATTATTGGAATGGAGTTCACCACTGCAATCCAATCTTTCTTTGCTACAGGGTTTCTACCAAAGGGCATAAACTCTACTATCCTTGCTCTTATTCCGAAAAAGACAGAGGCTATAACAATGAAGGACTATAGGCCTATTTCATGCTGTAATGTGCTTTACAAAGTGATCTCTAAGGTCCTTGCAAATAGACTAAAAGGGATTCTGCCAAAGTTTGTGGCAGCAAATCAGTCAGCTTTTGTTAAAGACAGGTTATTGATCGAGAATGTGTTGCTAGCGACAGAGCTTGTAAAGGACTATCACAAAGATTTGGTTTCAGCACGTTGCTCCATAAAGATCGACATATCAAAAGCTTTTGATTCAGTCCTCCTCAATGTGTTATCTGCTATGCATTTCCCGACTGTCTTCATACATTGGATCTCACTCTGCATTACTACTGCTTCTTTCTCGGTTCAAGTAAATGGAGAATTAGCGGGTTTTTTCAGAGTGAAAGAGGTTTACGACAAGGATGTTCACTATCGCCATATTTATTTGTTATAAGTATGGACGTGTTATCTAAGATGTTGGATAGAGCTGCACAAACTCGGCGGGTTGGATATCATCCCAAATGTAAAAACATTGGTTTAAAACATTTGAGTTTTGCAGATGATCTAATGGTAATGACAGACGGAAAGGTTAGATCAGTTGAAGGTATTATTGAGAATTTTACAGAGTTCACCAAAATCTACGGACTAAAGATAAGCATGGAAAAATCTACTATGTTCCTTGCGGGTATTTCAGAGGGTATTCGCCAAGACATGACCGATCGGTTTCCGTTTGAGATAGGGCAGCTTACGCTGAGATATTTAGGATTGCCATTGGTAACTAAAGGCTTGACTTCGAGTGACTATCTCCCTCTTATTGAGACAATCAAAACTCGTATAGGAACCTGGACCTCACGATTCCTCTCCTTTGCGGGCAGACTGAACTTAATCAGATCAGTTCTTTGGAGTATAACAAGCTTCTGGCTCTCTGCATTTCGCCTTCCACGAGAATGCATAAGGGAGATAGATAAACTATGTTCTGCTTTTCTGTGGTCGAGAATAGATTTGAATCCTCGAAAAGATAAGATTACTTGGGAAGATGTGTGCAAACCAAAAAATGAAGGGGGGTTAAACCTCCGCTCTCTAAAGGAAGCAAACGATGTATGCTGTTTAAAGCTCATATGGAGACTCATCTCGCGTCAGCCTTCATTGTGGGTTACCTGGACTACAACAAACCTCCTCAAGACAAGCTCTTTTTGGTCCGTAAAAGACAAAACGAGCAAGGGTTCTTGGATGTGGCGGAAACTCTTGAAATATAGGGAAAAAGCAAAGGACTTTTGTAAGGTGGAAATTCGAAATGGCAGTTCTACTTCGTTCTGGTATGATAAATGGTCTGAAATGGGATGCTTGATGGACCTGGTAGGGCCGAGGGGGCTATTGACATGGGGATTCGGCAGTCTGCTTCAGTTGCAGATGCGTGGGACACGCGAAGAAGGAGAATGCACAGGATCCAAATTCTAAATGAGATTGAAGAGGAGCTGCAAAGGACGCGTGAAAACAGAGGAGAGGGTGCTGAGGACATTGTCTTGTGGAGAGGGAAAAATGATACATTCAAATCAATGTTTAACACAAAAGACACATGGAATCACACTCGATCGACGAGCAACAAGGTTAACTGGCATAAAGGTATTTGGTTCACCCACGCGACACCAAAATACTCATTCTGTGCTTGGATTGCCATTCAAAATCGCTTGACTACAGGCGACCGAATGTGTAGTTGGAATACTGGCATTGACTCAACTTGTGTTCTCTGCTCGGATTTGGTGGAAACGAGAGATCACTTGTTCTTTTCCTGCAAGTACTCCTCAGAAATATGGTCAAAACTTATGAAGAATCTGCTTATGCATCGGTACACAGAAAGTTGGTATGATGTTGTGGCTTATATTTGTGACAACAACCTTAATCGTATACAGAGCTTCTTAGCTAGATATGTCTTTCAAACTACAATCCATACGATATGGAGGGAAAAGAATGCAAGGAAGCATGGAGAAGAAACCGTTCCTTCAATCAACCTGACTCACTTCATTGATAAGTAAGTACGGAATCAGCTCAGTTCAATTCGAAGCTTGGGAGACAAAAGATATGAAGAGGGGCTACAAAAGTGGTTCTCCTCGTTCATATAGTTTGTTTTTCCCTTTCAAATTTCAATATTTTTTATATTACAAAAATCAAACTCAAGCCACACTAATGTAAAAAATTATTTTTTTCTTGGATTAATTTAACATATTATTCAAAAAAAAAAATGAAGTTTTTTGATGTCAAGTAAAATACATTGAATCTCTAAAAATAATCGAGTCATGAATCAGTATGAGAAGATTTAATGTAAAGAAGAAAACAATGAATATGTAAAAGCAATAGTGTTTTGAATCAGAATGAAAGAAAATTGATGTGAAAAAAAAAAAACAAAAAAACACTGGATACTTAAAAATAACCGAGTCTTGAATCAGAATGAGAAAATTTGTTAAAAAAATTTAATCCACTTTTTTAATCCAGCGGTTTGATCAAAGTTTAATTAATGTTTTTAAATCCGAATATATGCAGATTGATAGAAGCAAACTTTAAAAAAAAAGTCTCCACCATAGTGCAAACTATCGTTGTGGGTGATATTGTGAAATTGTCGGCTGAAAAATTGTCTTTATAATTATTTTCTTAATTGGTAATAAAATAGTTTCAAACATAAAAAAACAATCAAAATGAGAAAATCATCCCAAAGATATTATCGGTGTAATCTTATATATTTATAAAAATTCTCATTTAGGTTAACTTTGAATTCGGTCAAAAAATAAATTATATTTTCCCGCATTGATACACGAGAACCTGTTCAAATGATGCCGGAAACAAAACATACAACGGCGTCCTATTTCGATGGGTCTTTTTCTCTCGGGTTTGCCGGATTTTCCTCGTTTGTCTTATCTTTCAGCCAGTCCCTTCAGTTAGGTTTTTGGAGCCGTGGCTCTCTAGCGGTGCTCCGAAGGATGTGGGTTTCTTTTTGTGCTTTGCTCGTCCTTGGCCACAGGTTTGAACACCTGTCAGCCAGATAGAGCTCTGAACACCTGTCAACCACACGATTTTTTTATTGGTAGAGATCCGAGCAAAGCACCAAAAGAAACTCACATCCTCCGGAGCACCGCAAAAGAGCCATGGCCCCAAAACCTAATCGAAAGGACTGACTGAGAGATAAAACAAACGAGGCAAATTCGGCAAACCCGAGCGAAGAAGACGCATCGAGATCGGATGCCGTCTCAGGAGCCTCGTCCTCAAAAGCTCCGCAAACCACTCCACCATCCAGATCTGTCGAATCCACCACCACGAGCGCTGAGGACGACAAATAGCAAAGGCTCTATGCCAAGAAGAGAAGTCAATGAGCCACAATCCACCTTAGATAAACGCGCCTAAATAGCTCATCACCGGATTTCTCGACCAATCAAAGAAATATGAAGATCTCTCCTGAAAACTGAGAAAAAGAGAGAGAAAGCAGGAAGAGAAAGGGAAGTGAAAGAGGGGACCTTCCTTGGCGACAGTGAAGAGCACAACCACTAGGGAGGTAAAACGAGGTTGAAGATATAAAACGGCGGTTCTGAGTTTGGAAAAGTTAAGAAAATATGGCGAACTCTCATTTACAAAAAAAATGTTTGATAAAAAGATTAAAGACCCTATACGTAAATTTGTTTCCTACTAGGAATATAACAAAATTCTTTTTCGGTTAAAATGTAACGTATATTTAACAACTGGCTATACTCTTATTGCCATATAAAGAAAATATATATTTGCAAAAAATGTTTGATAAAGAAATTAGAGACCTTATACGTAAATTTGTTTTCTAATAGGAATAACGTATATTTAACAACTATATTTTTAATGTCAAAGAAAGAAAATACATATATACTGTAATTAGATTGTTTTTTAGGAATAAAATCACGTGAAATTAAAAATTTCATGAAATTTCACAAAATTGTTACTAGTTACAAGGAAACAAAAAAATTATTTCATTTTTCTGTTCATTTCATAGAAAAAATAACAAATTCTTTTAAAAAAAATATTTCAAATGAATAGAAATTTCATTTCTGTTTCATTCTATATTTCCTTTATTCCATATAATTTTATTTTATTTGTTTTTTACAATCCAATTTGTTTTTATCACTTACAGCCATACTATTTAAGGACCAAGTGGCCTAACGTCAAACAAATGTCACAGAGGACTCGTTCAATGCATAGAGAGCACTAAGCAAATAAAAGAAACACACAAAACAAAAACCCAAACACACTTTCTATTTTTAGTAACCAAAACTTCCACTCTCTCTCTCACACCATACACACATTTTGCACACACCACTAGACCAAATAAATTCTTTTTCTTAATTTAAAAAACACAAAAAAAAATTAAATCTATCACGGCGGAGATAATCAGTCTCCGGCCACGGTAATGTCGACAATTCCTTCACCTCTACCGCCGGAAGCTCCATCACAACATTACGTCACGCCGCCTCTCACGGTGATCCTCACCGTGATCCTCCTCGTCTTCTTCTTCATCGGTTTCTTCACTCTCTATTTCTGCAAGTGTTTCCTCGACACCTTGATGCAAGCTTGGCGTATCCAACACGGCGGAGAAGCCGGAGCAACCGACAATCCCCTCCAGCCACCGGAAGCTCCACCGGTCAATCCCGGCCTCGAGCTTCGAATCATAAACTCGTTTCCCACTTTTCCTTATTCCTCCGTCAAAGATCTCCGGGAAGAGAAATACGGCCTCGAGTGCGCCATATGTTTGCTCGAATTCGACGGAGATCACGTGCTACGTCTCCTAACCACGTGTTACCACGTGTTTCACCAAGAATGCATCGATCTCTGGTTCGAATCTCACAAAACGTGTCCTGTTTGCCGCTGCGATCTTGACCCTCCCCCTCCGCCGGAAAACACCAACAATACTCTGTCTAACGTCAACGAGCTGATCATCGATGTGATTCAAGAAACAAGCGACGACGACGACGACGACGATCAACGTCGTCATCATCATCATCAGACAACAACACCGATTGATACTTGGCCGTCTTCAGGACAGAGCAGTTGCGTAAACAACGAAAGATCGAAAAAAGAACAAACTTTGCCGGAGAAATTCTCGAGATCGCATTCGACGGGACATTCAATAGTGAGAAACAAACCGGAGGAAGAAGATAAGTATACGTTGAGATTACCGGAGCAGGTGAAGATTAAGGTTACAAGAGGACATAGCCAGACAGAGAGCTGTGTTACTTTTGCTGAACTTGTTAGAAACAGAGGATATGATCATCGTCGGTTTGGTGAAGTCTCCGATCAAACGGTTGCTACACAATCGGAAAATTAATGAACTAAACAGAATATCTCTTAGCCATTAGGTAGAAATTTTAAACTTGATGCTAATTAGTGTTTATTAGTGATTTCTTCTCTTTTCTTATCGGGAGTTTAATAATAAGAACGGACAATTTTGACAATTTTTTGGCTAACCAAATTGAGTGATTAATTTGATCCAAGAAAAGAAATGAACCGATTATATGTGGCCAATAGTTCTATTATATAATAAAGATTGGGGGTTACTTGACCAAATAAAATAAACTTTAGGGGTTATTGCAGTATAAACTTGGAAGTTGAAGACTGTTCTGGTAAATTCCCACTCAGATGCTGCAAGTGAGATTTTTGTTTTGAAATTTCACATCTTTTTGTTGTCTCCGACGACAATTACATTCTTCGCCGACGAGATCTGCATCTGAATTCTCAAAATTTCCTCTATTTGCGAGCTCCATCCGTGAAACCCTATAGTTTCCAACATTTCAATGTCACGAACCCAGCAGCTTCTTATACCATTCTTCTATGTTTACTCGGATTAATCCGAGAGAATATGGTTCCTGGGTTGGTGAAATTCACCGGATTATCAACGAGGTTATTGAACATATGCGTTGATTCTCTCTGCAAATTCCGGAAACTGGAAAAAGCCGAATCATTGATCATAGACGGAATCAGATTAGGTGTTGCTCCAGATGTCGTCACTTACAACACACTGATTAGTGGATAATGTCGATTCGTAGGTATAGAAGAAGCTTACGCCGTGACTCGTAGGATGAGAGACGCCGGAATTAGACCAGAAGTAGCTACGTATAACTCTTTAATCGCCGGAGCAGCGAGACGGCTGATGCTGGATCGTGTCCTCTACCTGTTCGACGAAATGCTCGAGTGGGGTATATATCCTGATCTGTGGAGTTACAACACTTTGATGTGCTGTTACTTCAAGCTAGGTAAACAAGAAGAAGCCTTTCGTGTTCTTTACAAAGATCTTAAGCTCGCCGGGATAAGTCCCGGTCCCGATACATACAATGTCCTCCTCGATGCTCTCTGCAAGTGCGGTTATATAGACGATGCTCTCGAGCTTTTTAAAGAGATGAAGAGTAGGTTTAAACCAGAGCTCATGACTTTTAACATCCTCATCAACGGGCTTTGTAAATCCAGGAGGGTCGGTACTGCGATAGGGATGCTTACAGAGCTCAAGAAATTGGGTTACGCTCCGAACGCGGTTACATACACTACGATACTTAAGCTGTATTTCAAGACCAGGAGGATCCGAAGAGGGCTTCAGCTGTTTTTAGAGATGCAAAGGGAAGGTTATACTTATGACGGGTACGCGTATTTCGCGGTGGTTAGCGCATTGATTAAGACGGGAAGAACGAGAGAGGCTTACGAGTATATGGAAGAGCTGGTTAGGAAAGGTAGGAGGCATGACATTGTTTCGTACAACACGTTGTTGAATCTGTATTTTAGAGACGGGAATTTAGATGCGGTAGATGATTTGTTGGGAGAGATAGAGAGGAAAGGAATGAAAGCTGATGAGTATACGCACACGATCATAGTCAACGGTTTGTTGAGGACGGGACAGACGAGAAGAGCCTTTGTAAGTATGGGAGAGACGGGGATTGGATTGAGTCTTGTGACCTGTAACTGTTTAGTGGATGGTTTGTGTAAAGCGGGTCATGTAGACCGTGCGATGAGATTGTTTGAGTCGATGGAAGTGAAAGACGAGTATTCTTATACTTCTGTTGTGCATAATCTCTGTAAAGAAACGAGGTTTGTTTGTGCTTCGAAGCTGCTCTTGTCGTGTTACAGTAAAGGAATCAAGGTTCCGTCATCGGCGAGACGAGCGGTTTTGTCGGGTTTACGGATGTCGGGGTGTTATGGTGAAGCGAGGATGGCTAAAGCCAAAATGAAACTGACTCAGGTTGGGAATTCCTGACGATCTTTACACATAATGACACAAGTTTTGAAGTGAAAAGTGTAATGTACTTATTATGTATCAATGAATGAAATGAAATAAAGTCTGATTCTTTACATAAAGTCTGATTCTTAGCATTGAAAGAGTANATGAAATAAAGTCTGATTCTTTACATAAAGTCTGATTCTTAGCATTGAAAGAGTAAAATCTTGGCTGTTTATGTGAAGTAAAAGGGTCTGTTGGACTTGGAAGCAGGGTTGTATGCTCCAGGAAGAAGTCTTTCTGCAAGGATCTGTTACAAGAAAGCTAAGGTAATGATCAAGGAGACAATTATGAAGTTACTGACTCAAGTGTGGAACTCAGTCTGAGAGACGGGGTGTATTATCATGGGATATTAGGTCCAGGTAGAGAGGTGTGCATAGTTGTCTAAGGAAAAGATACAAGTGCAAAGGAGAGTAACAGAGGACAACTGTAAGAGTGTTGAGAAGGAAAAACCAAAGTACGCTTGGAGTGGATAAAACTCGGTTAAGGCAAGTGGTTGGTCTTCTGAGTTTAGTAATAAGCTCTATGTGTTTGAGATGGGAGCTCTAAGGACCGCAAAAGAGAATTCTTAAAGGCAGATTCTTGCTAAGGAAGTTGCTAAAGCCCTTGCAAAAGATACTTTGCAGATTTCGGAATGGATAGTGCCAAGAAATCAAGCTCCAGCTCTTGGAAAGCTCAAGTAAGCCAGTGTTTTTTTTACTGAAACTCTGAAACACTTAGGTTGAAGAACCAGATGAAGCAAGAAAGAAAGTTCTCAAACGCAAAGTCCATTTCTTCTGCTCAGTTTTTCGGAGATGAGAATAAATCTGCTGATCTTGAAACAAAAACTACCCATGAGGTAAGTAGATTTGCCACCATAATAAGACTAATAAGCGTTTTCCCATTTAACATATACTAGGTGATAACCCTGACCGCAGGATGAGTAATTTATTATTTATTTAATTTTATATAATTTAAATTTTAAACCATCGTAAAATATTTTAGTCTAGTCTTTTTTTTATATAATAAATTTTTATGTTGACAATATAGTATGTTTTTAAAAAATATTTTCTGATAAGACAAACAAAATTAAGCAAAGTAGTAATTGAATGTGTATAATATTAAATCATAGTAAATTTCGATTTCGTTTAAGTATTTTGTATAAAATTTTAGGAAATGAATTATAACAGAAAATGAATTATATTTTTTCTTTATATTAAAAATTAAATATTAGTATATTTTATGTATATCATAAATTATTTGTAAATTTTGATTTCGTTTAATTATTTTGTATAAAATTATTTGGTATGATTTTTTTTTAGAAATGAATTATAAATTTCTTGGTTATATTAAAAATTAAAAATGGATTATAGCATATAAGGTAATTAGTTTATTGAAATAAGTCATTTTTAAAAGGTTGATGAGAATGAATGTGGTGTTGACACATCAGTAAAATAGCATCACTGTAAATATTTTTAAAAATAAGGGTACTCTTTAAAAGTGTTTCTCAAATAATATATAGAGAATTTCAATTGTATCATATTCGACTGTCCTTTATTTAAAAATGAATCAGAGCGTAACATTACCCTTAAACTTGGATTTGCAAAATGCCAAGATGTACAAATGTGAGGATAACAAGAGCTTACCTTATTTACTTACGTACCACATTCGATATCTTAGTCAACAAGCCAATTATTTATGTCATCAAAAGAAAGGAAAAAAAGAACTAAAGAACAAAGTTAAAGTCACATTAAAAGAACAAAAAAGCATAAGAACAAAAAAAACAAAAAGCAAACAAAGCAACCTTCTCATTTACGAACCAGAATCACTTTTGTGTGTTATAAGATAGTATTAAATTTCGTACATTCCACATATATAAACGACATTCATCACTCTTTGACCACCCCCCAAAAAAAAAACACATTCATCAAATATAATATATTTACAGTTTCTTACATCGTTCATATGTCTTTGATTATCGTATTATGAAAGATAACACTATCTTTGATTAATTAATCTCCCTCGATGATCTAATTTTCTTTTCTTTTTTCCTCTTTCATGGAGTCCGATCCAAATCCTAATGCCTTGAGTCAATATATAAACCCAAGAGATTGTACTCAAGGCTTTTGTTCCACATTTTGTCCTCAATGGTGTAGTTACATCAACTTCTCTCCACCACCACTTTCCTATGAACAACTCCTAAACGACGGAGTTTCATCAGGCCCTAATGTTTCCCCTCTTGCCATCGCCATTATTGGAATCCTTGGAAGTGCCTTTCTCTTGGCAACTTACTACACTCTTGTCTCAAAGTATTGCGCCACCGACACAAACGATGAAGCGGCCTCGGAAACGGGAAGATCTGATTTAATTCTCGATGTTAACTCGCTGGAAAGTCAAGACCAAGATGACCCTTTTGCTCATGTGTCTTCAAACGCCGGTTTAGACGACGCCGTCATAAAAAAGATTGGATCTTTCAAGTTAAAGAAGCATCAAAAGGGGCTCAATACCAACGGTATGGATTGTTCCATATGTCTTGGAGAGTTTAACGAAGACGAGAGCTTGAGGTTATTGCCTAAATGCAACCATTTTTTCCACGTCGTTTGTATTGATCGGTGGCTCAAATCACACTCAAACTGTCCGCTTTGTCGGGCTAAGATCATCGTCCCTACCACTCAAGAACCCGATCATCTCTTTGTGGTGATGAATCTTGATCGGTTTACTAGCAATGTTGGATCAGCAGAAGGAAATACAATCGTTCTTGATCACCGTGAAGAAGTAAGTCATGTTTCGATCAGTTCTCATCATCCACGACGATTCTCGGCAGCAGATATTGTTCTCCCGACGAGCAGAGTCGGAGAAGAGGAAGAGGGAAGTTATGATCTTGAAAATGGAAACCGAGTGAAGCTTGAAGACTTGAAAAGATCATTCTCAAGTGGTGGATTGGTTCTTGGGACTCAAGGAAGGACTAGAAGATCCTAGACCTACTTCCTTGACACTAAATTAGTTTCCTTTACGATATATATGTTTTTTTTTGTATTTACACTTTGAGGAATTTATATACACATACATATATAATGGATGAATTCATCATTCATTTCTTTTTTTTTTCCCAAGGAGGCATACATCTTCTAAGCTTAGAGGTTTGAATTTTCACTGTTTATATATGTTATTCGTATATTTATAGTAATATCACGATCATCACATACAATTATATTCATTTTGTTACAGTATATTAGGTTATTTGCTTTTCTTTGTGCTAGTTACAACATTTAATATTTATATGTATTCTTTTTCTCTCTATTTTATTTTGGGTTGTCTTGTCTACACCAAACGTTAAAATTGATCAATTTATCCATTTTATTAAGTAAGGGTTTTAGTTAAGGTTCTCTCCTTCTTTCTTTTTCTTTTTGTTATCTCCTTTCTTTTCCTCCCCAATTTTAGGTTCTCTCCTTATTTACACTTAACACTAATTGAGAAAATATGTACTATTCGAGAGAGAAGGCATATATTCTTGTCCTCTCTCTTGATTATTCCAATTTCAAAATGGTTCCTTTCTCAATAAAGTTCAAAGAGAAAGCAAATTACACGTTCCCCACCAATTGCTTTCCAACACAATGCCTCATGAGAATTAATACTAGTTTATATAACAAATAGACTTTAACTATATAAAAAAAAATTATATTTAAAGTCGCGCAAAAAAACAAAAAACAAAACAAAAAGTCGCTCCATTTATTTAAATGAGGCTCAGCTGCTTGAACTCCATTTTAAAAAAAACATTTCTAAGTTCAAACTCTCTTGCGATGAATTGTACATCCCAATAATTTCATAACAATGAAAAAAAACTCTCCCGTTTCAATATAATATCGTATTTTAGACATATGATTTAGATACACTATCATGCATTTAAAAATCATGATTTGAGACTGAAATTTGGAAGAATTTAGAATAATTTGAGTTTTAATGAAATTTTAGATGATTTTGGGTGAATTAGGAAATTTCTTATGATTTGTTATTAAAGTCTATGAAATCCCACCTAAAACCATGAGATTTGGTTTTTTATATTTTTAACTAATAAACCCCACCAAAACCATTTAAAATCACTCTGAATCCTGTAAAATCCACTATTTAAAATATTTCAAATAACAGGGGATTTGATTTACTTTTTATAAATTTTTGATTGAATAACATAGTATTTGGTAAGACATTTAGAAATCATTAGTTCAATAACAGTGGATTTTAAAATAACCACTAAATCTTCTAAAATTCATAATCCAATACACCCTCAAATGATTTTGATGTCAAAATAAAAAATAATCAAATGACACTTGTAATTTTTTTTTTATATTTATGCTTTTTACTATTTTTTTGACTATGAATATATTAGAAATACATATGTGATAAAACTACATTTATTTTGAAACAGAAAGATCGTTTAAAACAAAAGTTATAATGAAACAGATGAATATAAAGATAGGAAATCTCATTATTTATTTGTTATTCCAGAGATCCATGTATGCAACTAACCAAACCAAATTTACATCATGCGTACATAAATGTAAACCAAAACTAATTTTGTTTAATTCCCACTTTTACCTCTTAAAAACCCTATATTTCCCTTTCTACCCTTTTTGCATCACATAAATATACAAGCACATTACATATTCACAAACTTACCTAACACAAGCAAAAGACTATTTACTTGGGTATATGAAAAAAAAAAAAGATAAGAGGCAAAAGCTTCTGTATTAGCTAAACCTTTGTGTGTAATCAAGAAACTGGCAAAAGCTTCTGTATTGGCTCTTTAACACTTTTGCTTCTTCTTCTTCTTCTTCTTTTATCGATTTTTATCCCATCGGAGATCGGTGAGGGATTCCCTTTCTTCGCTTGGCGATTCTGCAATTACTAGATGTAGTAAGAGGAGGTGTTGATGGGCTGAAACTCTGGAGATTTGAAATGATGTTCTTCCCAATTCCAATGCTGCTACTTGAATCCTCTGATTCCATCACAAGGTTCTTCCTTCCCCTTTCAAAGCCTCTAGATGATCCAGCAATCTTGATTTCATTTCCCAAAAACATAGAAAAAAGAAAAGTAAAAAAGTTTATCAGATTGTGATTCCGAGAAAGAGAAGATCTCAGTTCAAAGTTAAAAGTTCTTCCCCCAACTGTTTTGAGTAAAGAGCTGTTATAAGTAGAATGCGCAAGAAAAGGATGACCCATATCAAAAGATTATATATTTTTTTTCTTCTCTCGACATGATTAACCAAAATGCTTGGAAAAGTTAGGTGAAACTGTAAATGACAAGGTGACCCATTTCACAAGTCTTTTATCTTTTTCTCGAGCGGCTAAAAAGGAATTGAATTTGCCCAAAATGCAAGGAAATGTTGGGGTGAAACTGTAAGAGGTCCTTAAAATGTGAGTGATTTTACTCGAAAGATGTGTTGTTTTGACTTTTGAACGTGTAAAGAGGGAAAAACAAGTGTAGACCCAACACCAAAGTTTCTTCCTTTTGACTCAATCCAATACAAATGAAAAAGTTGGTGAAATGTTGAAAATGTACCTTGCAGCCAAGAGAGCAGAAGCGGAAGCTATCATCGACGAGGCTACGATAGCAAACCTTGCAGGTATTGGTCACGCCTTTCCCGGGCCTAGGCTGAGGCCTCTCGTTCAAGAAGACGACTTTAGCACTGTTGATCACATAAGTTTGGATCCCTGATATATCAAGATACTTCTGTATCTCATTCACCCTTATAACATCATGATAAGAAGATCTCCTTATCTGCCAAGAAACCAATCAAGACCAAAAATTCAAAAACCAAAACATATCGAAAATCTTTTGATGAATCATCGCAAGAACGCACCTGAATGGTGCGATGATCCTTGTGATGTGCAAGACAAAGAGAGCAAAGAGGGCCGTTTGTGCAGTCTAAGCAATACATATTGCATTCGCTCTTGTGTGAGTCTCCATGAAACTTGCAGTGAACAAAGAATTGCTCTTTGAGCAGAGGTTTCAGCCACGGCGGCCACCGGTTATCTTCCTCCTCCGGTCCACCAGCTCCCTACACCAAAACCAATATTCTCAATTCTGATGATCTATTTTCAGAAAACTAACAAAACCATTTGATATATAAATACCTCAAGAGAACATTTCACCATATCTCTTAAACAACCATTGAACTTCATAATCCTCATTTCAATTTCTTTGATTTCGTTTTGTGGGATAAGTTTGAAATTTGATTCTGTTCCCTTTTTTATTTCAATTTTTTAAAAAGTCGTCTATAAAGAAATCGTATTAAAACCAGAAATGTTCCAGATTCGTGCTCACTATTTTCACTGGATTTTTCTTCTGAGTGTTTAAAAGTATAAAATTGGTATATTGTTAAAAAAGCATATTGTACCAATTGGTGACACCAAATAAAGTAATTAACTAACGGAATTGAGCCTGAAGAAAAAAAGATGAAGAGAAACTCCTCCAAAAGAGCATTGTTCGGATTCCTCAAAATAAAATCAAACCCCTTTGTTGGGTACACGAAACAGAGCACTTAGATGAACAATCCGAATTAGAACCATTTTTTAGCTTTTTATGTTTTTTTTCCAAAAGTCGACTACTTTTCGCCATTTTCAATTTTGAATTTTCAAATTCAATCAAAAATCCCAAACCCAGGAAAAAAAAATAAAGAAATCGAATCTAAAAAAACACAAACCATTGCACATTTGGAGAACAGAGAAGAAGAAAAAGAGAGTAATAATAGAAATCTAATAAAAGGGTATTGTTTGAAGTACCATGATTCTTCTGTTCTTAGGCTTGATTTCGCGGATTGTGTTCTCTTGATCCTCGATTGCCATTTTCGTGAGAAACCTAATCGCCGGAAGAAAAAGAGAGAGTCTTTTTCGAGTAAAGCTTCGAACTTTCTCTAGAGAGAAAGAAATGGGTTTTAGAGAGAGAGAGAGAGAAAGTGAGAAGTTTTCTTGCAGAGGGTTAGAGAGAGAGAAGAATGGGGAAGGAGCAAAGAGAGTCAGTCTCTCTTATCTTAGCAAAGTCGACCAAACCGAACCTCCTTCGCCTTTCCTTCTATTTTTTTTCAATATTATTTTTTTCAAAAATATATATTATTATTATAATTCGTTTATATTATTCCAATGTGAGAGAATATCTATTTTCCATATCTTTTCGTGATATTCTCTTAAACATATCTTCAAACTTCAAACAATATTATTCAACATATCTTACAATAATTTTACCCCCTTTTAAAACAGATTCTACGTTTTATAAATATTAAAACATATATATTTTGATTATATTGAATAAGAATTTTCAAACTTTGGTTATAATTTTTCTTTCTCAAAAATGATATATTTTAAATTATTTTTACTATTTTTATGTATATTTTTGGAATATGTTTCTATCATTATTTGGACTTACCTTAAATACTAGTTAATATTTATCTCCGTTACATAGCCTTACATACAGCACAACATTATTGTTGGACTGTTGGTTAGACATTAAGCATTTATGTTTAAAATACGAAATTCCCTTTCGTCATATTATTAAATATCAATCTGGAGCTTTTAATTTGTATTTTTATTTGGGAAAAGTTAGTTTTTCGTGTTAGATATTATATAAGCCAAGTGGAGAAAACTATTGCTCCATTATTGTAGCTTGACATCTCATCTCTATCCCTTTACAATCCCCATTATATGTTCTTTGTTTCTTCCATCAGGTGGTCTCTCTCTATTTTTCCCTCTTTTATTTTACCTATTTTGCTTCTTAATTTTTAAGAAATAGCTATGGATGTATATATATATATATTTATAAATATATTGTTTTGTTTTGTTATGTCATGTAATTTTGTTGTTTAAACCATCTCAATAACACATCCAAGTAACCACCAAACAACATTTTAGTAAGTTAGATTGTCAAACATAACCGTAGAAAAGAAAACAGAATTAAATGGCATAATTGTTGAACAAACATACGGTAAAAATCCTGCAAAATCACAAAACAATTCCAAATTTTTGTTAATTCAAATTGGAGCCATGATGGAGATATATGTATATATATGTCTATTTATGTGCACGCTCGTATATTTCATTATTTGTAAATATGTATTTGCATAAAAATGAGTTGGAACAAGTGTGAATCGCACTTTACTTTGTTCTTATTATTGGTGTATATTTGTATATAATAAGCAGATGGATGATATCAATAATTAGATTCCATTGTACAGTATGTAGCTTTTAAAGCGAGCAATAAGCGGAGACATGCTTATGAATTGGACATAATAACCTAATCCATCTGTACTTGTTTATGCCTTTTATATATAATTAACAAAAAGGAAATTAATGCAGAAATTTAGGTCAAAAGATGGGTGTGATTATTTAATAACACACCCTTTTTGTTTACTAGTGCTTGAGTTTGGTTGTTGTTCCCATTTAATTAGGTAATTAAGTATAGCAAAGTCAGTACTAACTATTCCAATATCCATCACTTAAAATGGAAATTCCATTTTAAACTCATGTCCTTCGATAATATATAGAGAAAATCATATATACACATAACTTAATTTGTTTTATATACCAAAACTTTTTTTGAATCGTTGTCATGTCTCATCTGCTATAAAAGTACATTTAGATTTTGATAAACCAATACGTTCCCTAAACGTAATATCATATATGAAATCACAATTTATTTGTTTCGATAGGTGTAAAAAAAACCTATAATTATTTATCTAAGTTCATGTATTAATATTATTATTATAAGATTCGCTCATTGCGTTGTTAATTAGACCACCATGTATCAATGTTATCATGCGGATATATAATTTGTTGCAAGTTTGCAACCTCATGAATCCTATTTAATTTTCTTTAAAAGTCTATAATGTACTATATAATAAAATAAAAGAATGACGACAAGAAAATAAATTTAAAAAGAAAGCATATATTATGCATTGTGTAGACGTCGTATGATAATAACAGCTTTTTATTCATTTGTCATGCATGATGGTAAGATGGAGTAAGATGCCAAATTGATTTTTTCAATTGAAAAACTTGAAACGTATTCGATACAATTTCTATACAAACTGAAACTATTTAGCAGATAAATCAGTATCTTTGTGAAAAAATTGAAAAATGTGTGCTGACATTTAAACAGGAACGCACAAGTCTTACTTCCGTTTTATTGTCCATTGACTTTGAAAAACGACGCCACTTGACTTCCGTTTTATTATTTTCTTACTTTTCATAGGCCAGCTGAATTAAAGAATTCAGATAAATTCAGCAGATTTTTTTACACATGTCACCAGTTGAATGTTGGCAGAAATTCTGCCGAAAATATGTTTTCACCTTTTTCTCGAAAAAAATATTGTGAACTGTTGATATATAACATGTGTTAATGTATTAAAGAAAAACAATATATTGTTCAATTTTTAATGTGATATTTTTATATATAGACAAAAATGCATTTTCGTTGGGAATATTTTTTTAAAGACATAAAAAAAAAATTTAAAGCCAAAGGAATTTTTTTTTTTTTTTTTGAATTTTATTGCGATCTAAATTCTACATAGTAATTGCAACTACTATTAATATAAGACCGAATCTATTGATTTTAAGTTTAGTATTTAAGATATTTTTTTATTTTTCTACATAACAAAATCTACTAAAAATAAATATGATACGATGCAAGAGTGTGTTCCGATGACTGTCTGACGCAAATCAGTTAACAGTTAAAAAATTTTAAGTACTTGAAAATAATTGTTAATTTTAAATAAATAATAAATTATTTGTTATTTTAAAAATAGAATACTTATAACTTTATAAATTTTAAACTGAAATTTATAATATGATAAATAAACAGTGAAGTGTAAATTTTAAATTTTTGCCAACATATTTTATTTATTTCGTAACCATTTATACCATTTATCTTATAAATATTTTCAGTTATTCAGCTAGATTCATCGGTTATAATTTGAATTCGTAGTTATTCAGCCAGATTCTTCATTCAATAAAATGTATACGTTACCATTTGGACTCATATTTAATTGGTTTCCTTAATCACATTTGATCTCTATTCCATTATGGAGTAGTATTTTACATTAAGCACATAACTACATTATGTATTTTATATGAACTTTGGTATAAATTATAGTATACCTCTGTGAGGAAATACCATTTCTAAATTTAAAACACGGATTATATACGTTTTCAGTTTGTAATAAGAAACAAGAAAAAATTGAACGTTTAGCCAAACTATGAAGTAATTTATCGGTTAGTCAAAATTACATCGTAGTAAGTTTTCAATTGTGTCTTAATCAGTATAAACACGAGTTATTTTTCTTGACGTTAAAACGAAAATACTACAAATAAAAAAGAAAAAAAAAAATAGAAAGGTTTAGTCAAAATTGAAGCACTTGAAACACGGCACGCCATATCTGACCCTGGTGGGCCCGCTCCTTATCGTCCATTCCCATTTCTTTATTAAATTTTTAGAAAATACTCTCTCTGTCCCATTTTAATTGATGTTCAAGACTTTTCCTTTTGTTCTAATTTATTTGATTTTCTCACATATCTATGCAAATTTTCAATTTATTTTAATCTAACTTTGATTAAAAAAATATTAGTATTTAAGTTCACCAAGAAAACTTATACTTTTAACTCTTTACCTTCCACTTTTAAATGATTTTTTTTAAAAGTGAATTACTTTTTTTAATATGTGTATTTTTATCTAGAACATTAATTAAAATAGAATAGAGGAAGTATATTTTATTTTCAGCTATTAACCATATGTATAAACGAAAGAAAGGGTAGTCCCGGACGAAAATAAACATCGTAGACTAGTTATTTATTTTTATTTTTTTTCTCTCCGAAGACATTCGACAAAAGACTGTATTTATTTAATATTCATAGTCTACTAATCTTCAGGTTTTTACTGACACTGTACTCGCTGTATTTAATATTATTAGTAAATTCATTTCAAATTGAAGTATTGGTTAAGCAAGAGGTCAATCAAAGTGACCGGAACCAAACCGGTCGGCTTTCATTACACTGTGTACTTCCTAATACTTTACGTTTTTATTTTATTTTAATATATATACATGGTTACATGGTTGACCAATTAATTAAGTAAAGAATAATAGATAACTGAAAATTAATTAATTAACAGAGAGAAATAATTTTTAATTCAAAAATATCCTTATTGTTTTGTTTAATTACAAAAATGCCATTATCGAAAATACTGTTCATTTAGCGTTAAATCGCTAGCTAACATTATTATTATGCAATTAACGTGTTAACTATTTAGCATATCGTGTGAAAATAACATGTTAAAACAGTTATCATACTATAAAGACATAAAATTGTCATGTTAACAGAGTTATTATATCATATAATTATTATGTTAATCGAATTATCAGATTATAAATATAGAAAACACGATAATATAAAAATTATCATGCTAACTAATTATTATATTATAGAAAATGTAAATTATTTATTAACTAATTTGGTTAACTTAACAAAATTATACCAATAATTAAATAAGTAATTTGGTTAAAATACGATCGTTATCTGTGTTGTTGACAAAACAAGATTATCATGTTAGAAAATGTAATTAAATTATAAAAATAAGGTTAAAATAGGGTTTTGATGTATAACTTACCATAGTAAATAGTACTTGATGTGAGAGAACTAATTTTGGTATTATTACATACCACCAATTGCAAATACTCTTTTTTTTATGGTAAAAATGTTAAGTTCCTAATATTTTTTTTTTTTGTTCAAAACTAATCTTAACTTCCATTAAAAATACTTTTAATCTCGGGAAGCTACAAAAGCACCGAGCGAACGTTTAGCGATCGAGTCGGCCAATATATTGGCTTCTCGAGGGATTGAAACAAAGATTACAGAAATGAAAAGAGATGACATACGCGAGATGTCCTCCAAAATTCCATAAATTTCCGAGATTCGGGATTTCTCGTTGATCGCCCTGAAGAGTTGTTGCGAGTCCGACGCCACATGCAAATTAGTGAAACCAAGGGAGAGCGTGTGATTGAGGGCTAATCGGATTGCCAGTCCTTCAGCTATCAACGGCGAGGAGATGTAATTTTGGGCTTTTGATCCCTGGGAGATCAATTGTTGATTCACACCGTGAAAAATCCACCCCATGCCTCCCGATTTGAGATCCCCATTCCAAGCTCTGCCTGTGTGGCAACTGATTGCATCCGGGGAGACAGATCTTGCTAGCTGAGGAGGGCCATAAGATGGGGTTTTGATTTCTATTGATTGGCTTTCCTGCCATTCCCTAGCCCGGATCATCGCTAGATTAACTGTCTCTTGAGCCGAATTCTGTCTAGCATTGAAGATTACGTTATTCCTGCTTAGCCATATACTCCAGAGGATCCAGGGGGCTAGCGCTCCAGTTCTGATTCCCGGAGGGGGAAGGCAGATTTGGTTTTTCAGTGTCGTGATACCCTCCTTAACATTTGGGTAAATAGCCGACAATATCAAAATTTTGAAAGGAGCCAGTCTCCACACCGTCTGAGCAAACCGACAATGAAACAAGAGGTGGAGAGTGGATTCCCGTTCTCTGCAGTGAGTGCACTGCGATTGAGGTATGATTCCTCTTGCTGCTAAATTTTCCCCAACGGGTAAAGCCCCCTGAATTGCTTTCCAGAGGAATAGCTTAAGCTTTGGTGCGAAATTTCCTGCCCATACTTCCGAGATCCAATTGAAATTAAGGTTTATTTCTGCAGGGATCAAATCGGTGGTGGTTTGGTTTCTGGCCACATGGTAACCTGTCTTTACCGAGTATTCACCAGACTTCTGGGGGAGCCAGGCAAGACGATCTTCTACCTCAGTATTAACCGGCTTTATACAGAGAATTTCTTCATGATAAGCTGGTTGGATTTCTTTTATCAGCTCTGTATTCCATTCCCTTGAATTCGGCATAATTAGATCCTCAACTTTAAGGTCTTTGAACTCTCTTGGTGCTGGTCCCATTGGAGCTAATGGTTCTTTTGTTGATAGCCAAGGATCTTCCCATACCCTTGTAGATGCCCCATTACCAATAACTTTACCTAACTTCGATTTTAGCAGGTCTCTTCCAATCAAAATTCCCTTCCATCCATAGGAGCAGACTTTTGGTAGGATACTGTCTAAGAAAGTTGAATCCGGGAAATACTTCCCTTTGAGAATACGTGCTAGCAGACACTCAGGGTTTGAAAGTAGCCGCCAGCTCAGCTTGCTTAGAAGAGCATCTTTAAAATCGTGTACATCACGGAGACCCAGACCCCCTTCTCTTTTACCACGGGTAAGTTTGGTCCACGCAATCCAGCACATCTTCTTTTTTTCCGGATTTGCATCCCACCAAAACCGTGTCAGCACTGACTGAATTCTTTTACATAGATTCACCGGTAATTTGAAACAAGACATTGAATAGGTGGGCATGGATGAGAGAACAGATTGAAGAAGAACCAGCTTTCCAGCGCTTGAGAGAAATTTGGCCGACCAGGATAAGGCTCGTTGTCTGATTCAATCCACCACCGAATTGAACAAGTCTTTTTTTCTTCGGCCAAAAGCTTCAGGTAGACCAAGGTACTTTCCTTGTCCTCCTTCCTTGTTTATTCCCAACAATCTCTTTACTTTCCTCTTTGTCGATGAAGGTGTTTTGTTGGAGAACGTTATTGCCGATTTTTGGCAACTTATTTGTTGTCCTGAAGATTCTTCATACTTCCGTAGGATTTTCTTGAGAGCTTTGCAAGATCTCTCATTGGACTTGCAGAAAAACATTGTATCGTCTGCAAATAGTAAATGGTTTATTCTCGGGTTGCGGTTTGAAATTTTTATGCCTGAAAGTTTACCACTTGCTTGAGCTTTGTTGCAGAGACCCGATATCACTTCACTACAAAGTATGAAGAGATACGGCGACAATGGATCGCCTTGACGGATTCCACGGGAAGGTATGATGTTCCCTTTGACCGATCCATTGATCAAAAACTTGAAAGATACTGTTGTTACACATTGCATAACCCAACCGATCCAAGTTGGGTGAAAACCCATTCTTTCTAGGACCAGCTTGATGAACTCTCACTCAATACGATCATAAGCTTTCGTCATGTCCATTTTAATTGTCATTGATCCCCTTTTTTCTGCCTTTGAGGATTTCAGACAGTGAAGAATCTCGTGGGTAATCATGACGTTGTCCGAAATTGATCTGCCTGGGACGAAAGCCGACTGGTTTTCTGATACAAGACTATTTAGGATTGGATGTAGTCTTGCGGTAAGAATCTTTGAAATAATCTTGTAGTACACGTTGCATAACGCTATCGGCCTATAGTCTGAGACTAACTTTGGAGCTGTTTTCTTTGGTATTAGGCATATATGTGTAGCGTTGATACCTCGTGGTAAAATACCAGACCTGAAGAAGTTTTGGATTTCCAGTGTTATCTCTCTTCCAATTGTTCCCGAGTTGGAATGGAAAAAACTGGCAGAGAATCCATCTGGGCTGGGAGCTTTGTCCGGATGGATCGAGAAAATTGCTGTGTTTATTTCGGAGGAGGTTGGGATCTGAATAAGCTTTTGATTGGTTTCTTCGGATATGCTCGAATCCAGACCCTGGGCAACTGTCTCAGCTCTGCTGCCATTTTGCAAGGTAAAGAGTCCTTGGAAGTAATTTGTTATAACCTCTGATATTTGTCCCTCTTCAAAGACTGTTGTTCCTTTGTCATCTACAATTACGAATATGTTGTTTCGTGCTCTTCTTCCTTTAGTGGCTGCGTGAAAGTGACCACTATTTTTGTCCCCCAAACTGAGCCACAACTGCCGACTCCATTGCCTCCAGTACTCCTCTTCCGCTCGATAAGCCTCCTTGAGGTCCTTATTTATCTGGAAAATCAGGCTATCGTTATCTTCATTACTGGTCATTGCCTCTTTTAATTCCTTTCTTTTTCCCTCGATTTTTTCTTGGCTATTCAGATGATGATTCCGGTGCCATTGGATTATAGCTTTTCTGCAATTTGATATTCTCTGATCCACCGAATCTCTAGGGTCAGCATTCGAGGCCGATGCTATTAGACTTTTGACTTCTTCATTATTCCTTAGCCGTCGGTCGTATCGAAAGATACCCTTTGATCTCTTCTGGAATGGATGGAAAAAGGATATTATGGGTCTATGGTCCGACCCCTCAAATCTCAGGTACTCACTTCTTCCCGAGGGGAAAGCTTCAATCCATGTACTATTGGCCATTGCCCTGTCAAGTGTGCATCTCACACGGTGTTTATGTCTATTCCCTCTCCAGGACAGAAAATTCCCAGCATATCTCAGATCATAAAAATCACACTCTGACATGAAGGACCTAAATTCCACAAAGGAACCCTCTGACCTGGAAGGGCCACCTCTTTTCTCAGAGTTGTCCAAAATCTCGTTGAAATCTCCCGTAAGAAACCACGGTAGGTTACGATCCTCAGCTCTCGACTTAATTTCATTCCATAGCCTCGCTCTGTTAACTCTTTCTGGTTCACCGTAGACGAAAGTAGCCAGAAAATTTTTCCCTTTGAATTTCATTTTTGCTTCGATGAAATGGTCGCACTGGTACATGAAATTCATTTCAATTTCTTTTTTCCAAAGAAGAGCTAAACCTCCTCCTCCACGCGCATAGGGTGGAACCAGTAAGATGTTCTCATAGTTTAAAGGTTTCAACTCCTTATGAACGAACGAGTCTGCATTTTTTGTCTCCATGAGGAATATTATTTCCGGGAAATTATATGACTTTTTGATTTCCTGCAGGCGCTGAACTGTCAAGAGATTCCCCAAACCTTGACAGTTCCAACTCACGATTCTTAAGGGAGAGGACGTGATGGATCCTGAAAATCCATCGTCCTTTTAACTCTGGGTGGGACCATTTTTCTCAGTGGAGGTGCTCTGGGAGGTTGGCCTCCAGCCGCTCTAGATGATTGCCCCCGAGATACTGCTCCTTTTGGTCTGCCTCTGACTCCCTTTGTCTTATCCGAGATTACTCTCCTTTTCGGTGAAGCTTTGATAAGCGCAACCATCCTTTTCCTTGAATTTGTTCCCACTCCTACACCTGAGGTAGCCCCCGGTTTTATTTTATTGGATGTTCGTCCTAGGCGTTTTTTCACCGGTACTCTCTCTGTTTCTTCAGATATAGGGATGTCTCTAAGTTGCATCTGTCCAAGTCTTTGCAATGCTGGGATTCTAGATTGCCCATGTGTTCCCACGCTTTCCTCTTCTTGGTGGATGTAGTTAAGGAGCGAGTGTCTAACCATTTGTATTGCTGTTTCCTCAGCTTCACCATTTCCTTCTGCTAATCTCGATCTTTCTTTCCTTGCAGCACTCTCGGAAGGATCTGCACAGCTCGCATACTGAATCATTACTTCCCTTAGTTCCCCTCTTGCTTCCACCAGGGCTGCCTCGGGGAGGCCAATGTAAGTTTGTAGTGGAGGTTCAGGTAGAGGATTTGATAGGCGACGCGAATGAGACGACTAGGCCGGAATTCCCCTTTGGTTCGGTGATAACCCAACGTCATCCCTACTTCTTTTCTCTCTACTTCGCTCCTTGTCAGTATCAGTAAATCCTTCTCTAGTTGTGGATCCTGAGAACACCGAAGTAGCTAGTCTGCGTCCAGTTTCCAGCCATCTTGGGGAGATTTGTCTTGCGGAATTATGGTACCTAGGAATCTCAGATCTGTAACTAGACTGGTACCCAGATCCCTTGCTGTCTCCATTAGTTGGCCAAACTTCCTTATAGTTCCCGTCTCTTTGCAGGACTTGTGAGTGGTGAATAGATGTTCGGTCCTTGGACCCTGAGCTATAAGGTGTCGATCTATTCTCTCGACGGTTAGAGGTCCTCTCTCTTTGCCGGTCTTGAATCTGCCGGGAGTCAGTTCTTACAGAGTGTTGGTTCAGCTCTTCGCTCCTGCGAGGAGGGGGAGGTAATGGATTTCTAGCCTGGTTTGTGGGTCTGAGCTCTAGGCACTCGCTCAGCTCATGATCCAGCTTTAGACATCTAGTGCAATGCTTTTCATACACCAGTGTAGCCACTACTTCGTCCCCATTTGAAAATTCCAGAGTGTAGGTTTTGATGATTGGGAGCAGCCCGTTAATGTTGACTCTCATTCTGGCATATGATTCGGTTATTTCCCAATATTCGAAGGTTCCAAGATCTTCCCCAATGCTCCGAAGGGTAACTTCATTCCAAAGATGAACTGGAACTCCTTGGATTCGAATCCAAAAGGGGATCTGAGATGGAAAGGCTGGTGACAACGATGGTTCCCATTTATGGAGGATGAGCATCCAGCGAGCAAAATGGTAGGGTCTGTTATCTAACACCTTCTGCATATCTTCCAGCGTCTCAAATTTGTACTGGAACGTTTTGTTAGTACAGTGAGGCGATTTCTCTCTCAGGCACTGTGACCGAGGCTGTTTCCAACCACCCGGGTTTCTTTCCTTTTCAAACACAACCACCCGGTTTTTTACCCGAATTAGTAACTTTTCAAATTTTACCACTTCTAGTTTTCTCGAAACCGCGGTTCTACCCCCGACTTTGGTCGGAGGGTCCGTCGCCCTCCTCTGGTAAGACCTTTTCTTCCATAGCAAGCATTTGAAGCTCTACTGGTATGGATTCTATAACTGATTTTCCTAATGTTCTTGAGTCTGGTGATATGCTTGTATCTCCTTACTGATTTTTCAGTGAAATATTGAAGAAACTCTCACCCTAGTGGTTTTTAAACCCTTACCAGCTATATACTAGTTGAAAGTTTATCTACCAAGTACTCGCGAAGTCTGAGAAGTCAAGCTTTCAAATGGCTAGAAGACTAATTTATGCGGAAAAAGGAAAAGGGATAGCTCCTCCGGGTGAACCCCCCGCACCGGCAGAGTGAGAGTCCTCGATTTTGATAACACAGAGCTCATCAGACAGCAAACCTTGACCCTCATAGGAAGAGTTCTAAACCCTAAAATCCAAAGGATGTGGTCTCTCCTCCCTTTCCTTTCAGAGCACTGGAAAACAATTTCTAGGTCTGTAGGAACAGATTTGGGTCAGGGACTATTCAAGTTCCTAATACTTTAGTTGTTATTATATTATACAAAAAGAATTTTTTTTTTTTTTTACATTTACAAAAAGGAGTTACGGGTTAATTGGAGATTGATTTGGTTTGTAATGCAAAGCAACTATTGTTAATGCTTTGTGTTTTATTGTATGTGTTAATTACTCTTTCTTCATGGGATTGAGAAGAAACAAACAAACAAAAAAAACCCAAATTTAAGTTGTTTCCCGTTTGTTGACTCAACAAAAAAAATTGTCCATACACTATTTAAAACTCAAAATTTTAAAAAAGTTTTACTTGAGAGTGTATTATGTGTCCGTTTAGCTGTAATAGAATTTTCAAGCTTTTCAGGTGAATCTGTGGTTATGTCAACCTCCAAAGATTATGAAAGCTAGCAACTTTAGATATGCTCGAAATAATCGTAGTAACAGAGCAAGGATCAATGCATGTACCAACCCTAACCCATAGTCTATTGATAAGCTTAAATCAGAATACCACGAGAGGAGACTGTTTCCTGTTTCCACATTCAACAACCGTCAGCCGAAGCATGGAACGATAGGTAAAGTATGGAATTATTTATTTGAATTCAGTATTATATTATAAGGTTGTACTCATTGCGTTGATAATTAGACTTCCATGTTTCATGCGGACATGCGGTTGTACAATTTTGCTGGCCCGATGATAAATCATTGTTAATTCCACCTTATGTCGAATCAATAATGTATTATGTATATCAGACCTTACAAGTGCCTGATGAGGCCACACTTTTATCAAATGACTTTGGGGAGCACTTCGTAGAAATCTCTCTATTTTGGTATAGTGGTTACTAAGACAATTTCCACTTTGAGACTGAATCGTAGTCGACTCCATCCTTACTTGAATGTTTTTTTTTTTTTTTTTTCTTTATTTTCTTCTAACTGGCTTGTTTTGCCATGGTTTTATCTTACCATCCTATTTCTGTCATATTCTTACTATCTTTTTTCATTTTAATATTTTTTTACAATAACTTGCTATTCTAGATTTCTAGTTTGTTTAGTCGTTATTTTTCTTTATTTTTGTATTTTCGGTTTTTTGATAATTTATACTCCCTCCGTTATATTTTAATTGTCGTTTTACATGATTTCACACAGATTAAAAAAATAAATAAAATTTTCTGTTTCGCCCCTAAATAATAGTATATTGTTTTATTTGATATGACCAATTAGGGGTGGGCATTTCGGTTTTCGGATTGGTTTCGGTTCGGTTTTTTCGGTTTTACGGTTTATCGGTTTTATAAAAGTTCAAGCCATATAAAAACCATATATATTTCGGTTTGGTATGGTTCGGTTTTTGGTTTTTCGGTTTTATAAAAATTAAAACCATACAAAATTCATATGTAATTTGGTTCGGTTTGGTATGGTTCGGTTTCGGTTTTTTCAGAATTATACTACTACGAAAAAATTTGAATCTTTGATTTAAACTATGAATATGAATAATAATAATAGATATGAGTGAAACAAAACAAAAAGTTAAAAGAATAAAATCCAAATCATAAGAAATAAATCTAAATCATCAATAAAAACAAGTTTATAAAAGCCAAAAACTAAAAAAAACAAATATTTCTATTCATAGTTTGTATTTGTAAATATTATATTTTAAATATTTATATGTAGATATTTTTGTAAATATTATATTTAAATTTATGAGTTAAGATTTAGTAAATTATAAAGATAATTAAGCTTAATAATAAAATATGGACATAAGCTAAACTAAGAAAATAAGAAAATATAAATTATTTAAAATTTAATTCCGAAACCAAAAAACCATTCGGTTTGACGGTTTTTAACCAAACCAAAGCTAAACCAAAACTTTTAAAAAATAATAACCAAATGATTTTTTAGGTTTAACCATAACCAAACCATATCACTTTTTCGGTTCGGTATGGTTTGGTTTTTTCGGTTACGGTTTATTTGCCCACCCCTATGACCAATTAATAACCTTAAAAAGTATGGATAAAACTGGAAAATTTATCATAAATTTGCATTGAAAACCTAAAACGATAAATATTTTGAAACAAAATAATAAGGTTAAAACGACACTTAAAAAATAACGGAGGGAGTATCATTTAACGATTCTTTCTTTCAGAAATTAAAATATAATAATTGTAAAATATAAATAAATAGATTAAAAACATGACTAGTATATTTATATTCAAGTTAAAACAAAATTATCGAGTTATATATTTTATTTTTTCCAATAATCTTCAGGTTTCTAATTGGCACTGTCTTCATTTAGTATGATAACTAAATTCATTTCAAAATGGAATAATTGGTTATGCAGGAGGTCATTTGGCGTCCATTGTTGGCGATTCTCAGAAATTGCTTACTTCCTAATGATTAAAATATTTAATCTTTCAAAACAATCAAAGCTTACTTTTAATTTTTCTTCCAATCCTCTGGTCTAGTGGGTCTAAAAAGAATGTGTCGCCACTTGGTGTTCGGAGTTGGAAAAACAAAAAACCATTGACAGAATCTAAAAAGCTTTTTTTTTTTATTAATAAGCCAAGTCAAGTCAACCCAAAGTACCAGCTGAAACTGAGTTACTTATGCACAATAACCAAAAACGATTAAGCCTGATTTAGTCTAATCTAAGTCATCATCACCAAAAACTTTCTGCCCAGATGCAAAAGACCTTTTCAAACTTTTTTTAGTTTCTTGGGTGGAGAACCAGTATTAGATATGGCCTGGTCCAACTCTCTAGCATGAGGTGAAGCTTTCTTCATGAGGCCTCTACGAACACTTTCTGTTTCCTTAGAATCTGCAACGTCGCTTACTAGTAATGTCTGCTTGCAATCTTCTTCTTGCTTCTTTGTTGTTTCCGATTGCTTGAGTCCAATTTGAAGAGTGCTTTCTGCAGAATCATCATCAATCACACACACAAACCAAGTAAGTACTAAGGCTCCATAAGTTTACCACTGATATAACGAATAAAACATAATACTCGGTTAGAAACGTTTCAACAATCTTCCTTACCGGACAAGTCTTGATTCTGAGCCATGGGCAGAGATACAGAACCATCATCACCAATGGCAGCTCTTTCAAAGGCTAAACAGGAACCTGGTTCTTTCTTGTGAGAATTATATTCATCAGGATCAAACGGGTCCAAATGGTCTATCGTCATGGGAGAATCCTCGCCACTAGACTCTGCTGATTGAAACAGCTCCTCGTTTGACTCATTCGAGAGGGAAATAAAATTTTCTTCTTCTGTCTTGACATGTAGGTCAGATACTCCCGCTGAGTCGCAGGGTTTCTCATTACTGATTTCAGATATACACTCCCCGTTGGTAGTAGGATCAAGGACAGACTTTGGCGAAAAGTACTTTTGTAAGCTAGCTTCAAGCAATGGCTGGATTGATTCAAAAGCTCTAGAAAACCATGGAGTCCCTTCCCTTGCGTAGAAAAGAATATATGAATCCCGTGGTAACACACTGTCTTCATCGATTCTAGTGACCTGCCGAGGTTTGCCAAAACACACAACAATTAAGGGAAAGGTTTCATTCAATCAAAATCATCTATTTAGCCCTTTTAGAATCAACCAAAAGTTACCTGGTTGTCATCAAATCTATGCCATATATTTGGTGCTGACCTCACATATGAGTAGTAATGACCGTAAGCTAATGACCCAAAATGATTCACAAGAGCATAAAGATGATATTTTGTATCAACCTGAAGAAAGATATGAAGCAAGTGTCAAAGTGTGCCATCTTAGATAAATACAAATTTTGAGTACTTAAAAGGGTAATTAATGAGAGAGAGTTTAAACATACTTCGTTATTCTGGCTGTTTCTCATATATGGCTGCAAGTCTAACTCCAATGGGAACCAGACATGATTGAAGATCTTCTCCATGAAATACCCATTGTTCTTGAATCTCTTGAGATGGAATGTGGCAACCATTGGCAGCTTGTCGAGCAAGAGTTGCTTCTCCTTTGAGACTTTTTCTTTACAGTTATCACACGTCATTTGCTCTTCAAGCTTCTCCACACGGGTAAAAGAATCTAGTGCTCTCCGAAGATCATACACATCTTCGATTTCCAAACTCAACCCAAGAGAGTTCTCAAATGTCTCAGAAACAGAGTTGCAGTTGCAACAACGAAGCTGAAAAGAAGAAGAAATGCCTTATAACCCATTACCGAAAATTTGCTTGACAAAATGTAAATGGTTAAGAGTTATAACTTCTTACCCCACTCACGAGCCGACCACCAAAGACATGCTGAACAATGTTAACATCTTGGTCAGAAGATGTATTGCCACGACCACTTGTTCGATCCAAACAGCATAACTCCAACTTATCCAAGAATGCCTGTAGGAACTCATGCGCATCTTCTTGTTGGTAACGCTGGAAGTCAGGCGAGAAATCTGCGGTAGCTTAAGGATATGCAGCCGCAAAGCAATGTATTCAGAGAATATGATAAAAACATTTATGAAAGCAGCTAGTTATTGACTATGATGAAGGATACAATTGAGATTGTGAAGGAAATAATAAGGAGATATCGAATATCTTGAAGTAGTCAATGCAGCCTCGATGTGACATCGAAGAGCCTTTAATACGCAGAACCCTTCATTGCCACCTTCAAACTCAAACGATACCATATATATAAGATCATCTCAGGGTAACGTGAAAATAAAGAAAAGCCACATTGTGAGAGTCTGTCTTACAGTGACAAGGATCTCGAGGTTCGTATGTATAAAGGCACTCGATAAGAGGCACGGTGTGAGTGAAACACTGCAACACCGAGTTAACGAAACAACTGTTGCCTAGATTCCAAAGTCCAGCACCCTAACGAATTGACGCAAAATCGTATTTCAGAGATCAAAGAAGGACCCAAAGAACATATTGAAACGGATTCAGAAACATACAACAACACTGGGCTCGACGAACTTGAAAGGTTCGTGCTTGAATCTCAACAATGATTGGCTGCAAAATTCCATTGATGATTCATCATCAGTATCATATCCAGACGAAACATTGGGCGTCCATCGTTGGCGATTATCAGAAGTCGCGAAACACATGTCCAAGATCGAATGGTTGATTCCGTCTGGAGCTTGCGTCGTCGACGGGTTATTGCTCTCGGAGTGATTTAAAGGCGGAATCTGAGACTCTGTCGCCATGGCTCGAGTATCACCATTGCACTCATCACCGTGCTCAAAACTTACCGGAGAAGGCACGATTAGGGTTCCGTCCAACGGAGTAGAGGGCGCAATTGAGGATTCCGTCGACAGAGGATCATCGTGATCTCGATTCGGCGACGAAAGAGCCAATGACTGAACAGCGTCGGCTCCAATCGACGCGATTGGTGAAGGAGAAGACTCGTCTAGGGTTTCGACAGGGTCGGGAATTAGCGGCGAGCGAGGTAAAACCGATGGAGATGAGTCGGAATCAGCCATTAGCATCGTATTCAGATAAACCCCCCAAAGTTCCCGATTCCTGACTGAAAAATTAGGGATTCGTTCGTCGATGAGCGCTCGAGGAATCAATGGGGAGGCGAAGAGTCGATTTTCCGCTACAAGAATTCAAATATCCCGTAAGGAAGACGGATTTGGGGAAAGATCGTACGGCGAATCAGAAAATTGAGAAAAATTAAGAATTAGAGGATTTAGGGGTTTTATTCTCTGAAGTTGAATATAGACGTAAAGATGCTTCCCATGTACGGTAGGTTAGTTTGTTTTAAGGTCGGTGGTCAAGATTGGATTTTTGACTCTTTTCTGATATTTTTGTTGTCATATCAGAAAATGTATAAATTGGTAACATGCTAATGTATGGAAAAAAAAAATATTAAGGTAAGTTTTTTTATTGGTAATAAATCATATGTTAAAATGATATAAAACTTTAGATTTTTAACTAAAAAAGGATAAAGTAATTTAGTAATAGCTCAGTCAACCACAAATCTTAAAAGGTGACTGGTTTCTTGATTCTGTATAATTGAAAAAACAAAAATCGAAGCTCTTTTATTTTTAATTGAAAAAAAAACTTTTATTATACCTATTAAACGTGCAAGATCTTGAAGAACCATATAATAATCTTTCTATCATTTTGCTGATTAACATTCAAGACATTGTATCATAACAATTAAATTCGATTAATTCCACAATTTTCTGCAAACAAACAAAGATTAATGAAGTCTATGACATATCCATTTGTATCCATATAGGTTGATAACAACAATAGCCACGTCTCAATTCCAAAAAGCTTTCTAAAAACAGAGAAACGTGAACTTCATTGGAAGTTTCCGACAAAGCTTTTTTTTTTCTCTCTCTTTTCTTCTTCTCTGTAAAATAAAAACCATGAGAGAGCTCGTCTTCTTCTTACAGCATTCTGTCCTGAAGATCACTGAAGATACCAGAAGCCAAAGTTCCAAGCTTCTTCTTCGTTTCTCCTGCTATGTTCACTATCGACGAGAGATCTTGTTGCGCCTGAACACACATTTGAAATCAAGCATTCATCAAACATGTTAAAATCTGAAGAAGAAGAAGAAGAAGAAGCAGAGATTTTGGAGTATGGATCTTTTACCTGGAAAGAAAGTCGGTTAATGAGATCACTAGCAGTTATATCAACATTGGAATCATCTTGGTCGTGACCGAAAAAATCAGCGCTTGAGATAGATGCTGATCCCTGTAATTTCCCACAATGGCATTAGAATCTAAGGAATGAGATTGTTCTTTTGAAATTGTATGGAATGTAACTTACTGAAAACTTCTGAAGAGTAGCTTTTGATTCGAGATCAGCGTTTTCGTTCTGATCCCCAAAGTACTGTGCAGAAGAAATGGACTTTGCGTTTGTGAACTTCTTTCTTGCTTCATCCGATTCTTCAACCTAGTAAGAAAGAAAGTAAAAAACAGTTTAGCAGAGGGTTGGAAAACCGAATTACTATATTTCTTGCTGAGAACAACAAACTTACTTGAGCTTTTGACGAGTTGGAGATTGATTTCTTGGGGAAAGAGCTGTCCATTCCGAAATCCGCAAAGAAGCTTGACGACTTTGGTGGAGCAACATGGCTAAGCACTTGTGTACCACCAACGCTTTGTCCTCCAGATTGCAAGTCGTCATTGTACTCAAACCGAGAGGTATATGATGAACCAGCTGGTGATTTGCTTCCGCCGTTATTAGTTGAAGATGCAGCAGGAATAACCGGTGCAACTTCCTCTGGTTTCTGCTCATAGAGATTTTCCGTTGGCTGCATTTCACCAAATCAGAAAAAAAAAAAAAATCAGATATCTCAATTTGAAGAACATCACAGAAACGTTAATGCTACAAGAAACAACCTGAGACTTACCTTACTAGTACTAGTAAGCTTCCGTGCACCAAGACCACCAGTTTTTCCCGTCCTTTTAGCACCGAGAGGTCTCTTAAACGTACTAGGCACAACAGTATTAGAAGCTTTAGGCGAAGAAGTGGCACTGGCAGCTTCATGTTTCACAGAAGAAGTGTCTTTAGGAGGTAACTCTTCCTTGACAGCATAAGAAGAAACACCGTTAGATGCTTCCGGTAGCTGAGAAGCAGCAACAGGGGATGAAGCTAGACCGGTAGCAGATTCTTCTGCAATGGCTTTAGCAACTTCCTTAGCAAGAATCTGCCTATACAAATCAGCAGCTCTTGAAGTGTACTTAGCCTCGATTTTGCCACCGTCGGTCCATCCATGTTGCTTGAAGAACACCTGAGCGCGGTTGTTGCCACCAAACATCATCGTCCTGAGCTGCTCAGGGCTCCACGAGTCTAAATTCGTAGATCTGCACCAAACCGGGAAATACAAAAAAAACAAAACAATGTAGCATCTTGAGAACGTAATGTGGCGTCATTCAATCCAATAAGACAAAGAACCAGTTTGTAAAATCTTATGTAGTCAACGGATCGATAATCTGAATCAGTCTAATTTCAAGAAACTGGTGGAACTGAAATTAAAATTCTGAAAACACAATGCTACATTTTCAGAACTATACCTATTATCATGCCATCAAATGCTCAAACTCTAGCCAGAATCAAGAAATTGCTACAAATGTGAGCTAGAATAATGCCGAAGAATCGAATCAGATGCTGAATTGGACCTCGAGTTTTCAAATCTAACCTCACGAAGCTGATATGAACACCGAGGTTCCGATGAGTAGCTGAACAATCGATGCAGAGGAAAATCCCGTATGTAACCGATGCCCATGTCGGGTTCTTCGCGCTGCAATCGAAGCATACCTAAATATCAGAGAGAAAGCAACAACAACAAAAAAAAAAAAACGAAAATTAGCTTAAACGAACATATTCGAAATCGAAGATCTAGTCAAACAGCTCCCAGATCTAGACATACACGATCACACAGACGATCATCGAAGAACAAAGAGACGTAAAATTGCGAAAGATAGAGAGAAATCTAACCTTGTTCTCAGATTTTGATTTCAGCTTTCTGAAAACGATAGTTTTGTCGGTAAGATTGTCAGAAGCCATTGTAGACGAAACTGAGGGATTTACAGATTGATAACAACAAAATTAACGAAATGCAAAATCAGAAGAGGTGACGATGATAGATCACCTCCTCGAAGCAAAAACCTAAAGGAATTTGAAAGAAATGAGAAAAAGTTTTGAATTCAGGGGACACTTTGTTTCTTCTCTTTATTAGGTTTATTTCCTCTTTCTTCTTCAAATCTTAAAACCAGAAACATTGATGGAAACATTTAATCTTGACTGGACGGACGATAATACCCTGAATAAACTGTAGAAATTACGAGAATGGCATAAAGCTTTATTAGAATTTAGAAACGACACGTAGTGCGTAATTCCGTTTCCGAAGCAACATGGATGGTAACTGACGAACGCCTTATCATTTTCCACTTTTCTTCAATCTCAATTCAAAGCTTAAGTTCCTTTTTCTTTAATCATCTGAAGTTAAGATTTAATTTTTATAAGGTTCTCACCAGTATCTCACAATTAAAATAAATTAAAAATATTAAAAATATTAAAAAAATAATTTTCTAAGAGCATCTCCATTAGTAGTCTCTCAAAAACATTAAAAATTAAATAACAATATTATATTAAATAGAAGTAACTTTTAATAAAAATAAAAAATGAATGGGTCTCTCAAAATTTGAGAGACCCATTTATTATTATATTATTTTTACTTTTTTAATATATTTTTAGAGACTCATTGAGAGAGTATGGATGCTGATGGTCTAAATGGTTTTGTTGAGAATCGATTCTCCTATGAGAGACTATGAAAACCTCATAAAAACCTCATGAGAACCTCTCTTATGAGACACATGTTTCTTCATGAGTGATCAAACTTTTATTTTAATAACTTAAATTCTCTATAGTTTAGAAAGTTAATTAAATCATTTATATGTTATTTTTTTATATATATTATAAAATAAAATTATCTATCTAACAAACTCCATTATGCATATGTTTAAATTATGTATTAATGCAAATGCTCTAATGACTCTAATCTGTTCCAAAAGCGTTCCAAAAGGTCTTAAAAAAACTAAAAAACACTATTTTTTCTTCTTTCCATATTCTATCACGAACCTCATCTTCTTTTTTTGACATCCACGAACCTCATCTTCCTAGAACAAAGAAAACTCCTCCTTTTTCTCTTTTGCACTTCATGTGCTTCCTCTTCTACCTCTTGCACTTCATCTTCCACCTCTTGCACTTCATCTTCCACCTCTTGCACTTTTTGTGCTTCATCTTCCACCTCTTGCACTTCATCTTCCACCTCTTGCACTTTTTGTGCTTCATCTTCCACCTCTTGCACTTCATCTTCCACCTCTTGCACTTTTTGTGCTTCATCTTCCACCTTTTGCACTTTATGTCCTTCATCTTCCACCTCTTGCACTTTCTGTGCTTCATCTTCTTGCACTTCCTCTTCTACCTCTTGCACTTCATCTTCTACCTCTTGCACTTTCTTTCCTTCATCTTCCACCTCGTGCACTTTTTGTGCTTCATCTTCCACCTCTTGCACTTCCTCTTCTACCTCTTCCACTTCATCTTCCACCTCTTGCACTTCCACTGCTTCCTCTTCTATCTCTTGCACTTCATCTTCTACCTCTTCTACTTTTCTTACGAGAGCTTCTACTTCTCCTCCGAGAGAAGATTCCTCTTCTACTTCTCCTTCTTCAAGAATCCCAAAGCCCTTTTTGGGACCCAACTCCCGCGGAAGGGAGAGAAGATCTCTCCACAACCATGAGTCAACGACAACTGCATTTGTTTGAGCCTGATTTGTGTTCTCAGGCCGGAAGGCTGCTATCCTCCCATAATTCTTGTCCTTCAACTCGTTAAACATGTTAACCAACATCCGATCCCCACTCATAATCACATTGTGCGGTGGCTTGTTTTCCGGTTGTTCACACCAGTGTTTGATTTCACGCAAAATCAGATAGTCCGCTTCACTCGGTATTGGATCATCTGAAACATAAACAAAATTAAAGAAAACAACTTGCACATGTTTAACCTTGGACAACTACTAATCCAAGGTGTTTAATCTCGCTCCATGTTTGAAATTGATGAAATTAATGACTTACCAACTTTCATGTTGTGCCACTGGATATTATTCATCCTTATTACACGAGCTTCTGTGATGTTCGTAGTCCATCTAGCGAAGATCGCCCGGATCATCTTCACCTTTCCAAAGTATTTTTGTTGTCTCAAGCCCTTTACTATTCGGTGGTTTCATCTGTGTTTTTTGTTTATTACAACATCTGACTTTAAAATTTCATAAATATGTCTCACACATATTATATGCTCAATGTTTGGCTATTTTTGTTGTGTCACATTCAGAGTCGTGCTCTGAATTTTGTAACTCTTGTTTGATTTTCATAAAAAACAGTTTTAACAATTTGAAAAAAAAAATTATATACTATTTAAGGGGCTGATTTTAAATTTTGTATTGGACCTGAATATCTTAGGCACGACTCTAATCACATTGAGCAAACCCTAAAAATTGAAAGAAAATAGTTATAGACACCACCTAAAAATCCACATAAGGAAAATTATTTTTGCTGATTTGAGCATATGTTATACTTGACTCTATCGATAAAGCACAACCAATGTTATATTTTCCTCTTGTACCATAGGCCATACAATTGGATAATTTGGTACCGAAAGCTAAAAAATTAATAGTTACCGAGAAGTATCCAATAACCTCTAAGTAACATGCAAGCATGTCTCCATACAGTTCAAAAACTTTCAAAAACATTGAAACAATTGAACAAAATCTTCACCATTTGGTCCATGAAGAATTTTAACTAAATCATATATAATTCAAGTTTGCATTGACTATCTCTTGATCAAAGTCTCAAATATGTGAGAATTGTGCATTACATTCTCGTTATATCACACTTTGGGAGCTTTATTTCTAGTTACTTGGCATTGATTTTTTGTCGCTACCAACAAACATATTTTCAATAATCTTTATTTGCATCAAATCTTCTGAGTCTTACATTTCATAAACAACCTTTGCAATAACTAGAACTTTCAAAATCTAATACTCCCTCTATTTTATAATAAGTGTCATTTGGAGAAAATATATATGCAATGTAATTGGATGTATCTGGATGTGTTTTGAGTTTAATACATCCAAATACATTGCAGATACATTTTCTCCAAACGACACTTATTATGAAACGGAGGGAGTATTTGCCATTTGAAATACATGTATGCATCGCATACCAAAATTTACTTCCTACTTGTCTTTTGGTTCATCATACGAGCATTATATTCTCCAAAGACAGTCACGTCTCCTCGTCTTATGTTGATTTATGTTTCTTCTTCCAACCTCTATATTTTCATCTTCATAACTTATTCATTCTCATTCTCATGACATACACCCATAACAACTTCAGCTACAAACTGATCTACAATATATTATATTTCAAATTCGAACCTCTCCATATCATTAAGATCACTTTCGCTTTCACTTTCAACAGCAATATAATGTAGAGACCTTCGGATCATCTTCATATTACCATATTCAAATCATAAGCTCTCTTTCACAGTTCTCATTATCGCACCTCAAGAAGCCAAAATCGAACGTGAAGCAAAAATCATTTCAAACCAAAAATCGAGTACAGTTACGGTTATAAATTTAGTTTTGAGAGAAAAACAATTATTTTCAGCCCAATTTTATTAATGAGCCCAAAAATGTGGAGGGCCCAATATAGTTAGGGGCCATCTTAAATTTGTTTGTTTGCTATAATGCGATTGCAAAATGTCACTGTACAACAGAGTGACAGACAGACAGTCAGACGCTAAGGTTTCGTCGGATACACACTGAGTGACTGAGAGAGAGACCACCAACATATTGGGGCATTTTGCTCTCACAGAAAAACAAAGCATATAATTTCATTTGGCCAAAAAAGACAAGAGACCCGACAACATATATAATAAGAAAGCATATTGTGATAGGTCATATAATTTTAACAATTGATTGGAAAAAAAAATCTAATTAAAAACGAGACCTTTTTATTTGCCTTTCTGCTCTCAAGTCTCTTTCATCTTTTTGATTTCGAAATTGTCCATGCCTTTTATATTTTTTTGTTTATCATGCTAAAAGTCATGTCAGATAACGATACCAAAATAAAAATAACATGTTCACAAAAATATAGTATCTGTAGTATTTGCTTTATTGATTTTGTGTGTAAATAAATTTCAGAAAGTTTAAAAAAGTTGTATCCAAATGGACCAAATCTCAGAGCTAATTGTGTGAGTTCTTGGGTGTCATCAGCATTTTTCTTAAAGAACCAACTTATTTAACAGCTCACTTATTGTATAATTAAATAAATATATTTGCCTGCAAGAATTAAATGATGGATTAATCACAAGAAAAGCAAGACATTGACCCAAACACTAAAAGTGAGGGAGACAAGATAATTATTTTAAGTGAAAAATCATTTTCATTCTTTATTGGTTCTTAATTATCACGATTTTATTATAAAGGACAAGGTTGATGTAAAATGGTCCTTTTCACCTTATTACAAATTTGATCCGATTCATACTGTATATCATTAAATTTATTTTAAGCAAAAAATTAGTTCTTGAGTTGAGTTATTGGTTCTTAATTATCACCCCTCGTTGAAATCCACCTTAAGAACTAACTCAAGGAAAAGATCATATAAAGTCTAATAATTTGGTGAAAAGAACAAGTATATATATATTTTTTTTCATCAAACTATTCACAGTTATTTATTTAAATTATATACAGATTCCTTTTTCCCCAACAATCAACGAAACGCCATTTGCTATATATATTTATTTATTGTTTTCTCTCTGATCTCGTTGCCACCACTTTCTCTCTTGTCTCTCACCGGGAAATAAAGTCTTCTCTTTTAAGTCTATCAGAGAAGGTTATGTCTCCGACGGATGTTCAATTAACCGATTACCATCTCAACCAGTCAACGAACGATACAAATCTCTGGTCAAACGACGACGATGCGTCGGTGATGGAAGCTTTCATCGGCTCCGAGCATTCTTCCCTTTGGCCCCCACCACCTACTCTTCCTCCTCCTCCTCCTCCTCCGGCGCAATCACAGGTCAGCGAAGATACTCTCCAGCAAAGACTCCAAGCTTTAATCGAAGGAGCAAGAGAGACCTGGACCTACGCCGTATTCTGGCAATTAACTTACGATTTCGCCGGAGAAGACGACGGAGGAGGAAACGGCAACACGGCGTTGTTAGGTTGGGGTGATGGTTACTACAAAGGAGAAGAAGAGAAGAAATCGAGGAAGAAGAAATCGAATCCAGCTAGTGCGGCCGAGCAAGAGCATCGGAAGAGAGTGATTCGAGAACTCAACTCTTTGATTTCCGGCGGAGGAACAGTTAACGGCGGTAGTAACTCCGATGAAGCAGGAGACGAAGAAGTCACAGACACTGAATGGTTCTTCTTGGTGTCGATGACGCAGAGCTTTGTCAACGGCTCTGGTTTGCCTGGTCAGGCTTTCTCGAACTCGCAAACGATTTGGCTCTCTGGATCAAATGCGTTAGCTGGATCGAGTTGCGAGAGAGCTCGTCAGGGTCAGATTTATGGGTTAGAGACGATGGTGTGTATACCGGCGGAAAACGGCGTCGTCGAGCTCGGTTCGTCGGAGATTATACATCAAAGCTCAGATCTGGTTGATAAAGTCAACAGCTTTTTCAATTTCAACAATGGTGGAGGAAGAGAATCGGGTTTATGGGGGTTTAATCTGAACCCAGACCAAGGAGAGAATGATCCGGCTATGTGGATCAGTGAACCCAATGTCGCCGGAATCGAACCGGGTGTTGTAGCTCCGGCGATGAACACCGGTAACAACTCGACTTCGAACTCAGATTCTCACCCAATTTCGAAGCTTTGTAATGGCAGCTCCGTGGAAAACCCTAGTAAGCAAAACCCCCAAATCTCGAGCTCTGTGTTTAACAATCACCCGAAATCCGGCGACATCGTGAGTTTCAAGAACGGGATCGAGAACGGATTCTCCGGTCAAAGCCGGTTTGTGGAGGAAGATAGCAACAAGAAGAGATGTTTGGTTTCGGACAACGAGGAAGGGATGCTTTCTTTCACCTCTGTTCTTCCACGTGGTCCTGCGAAATCCGGCGACTCGAACCACTCTGACCTCGAAGCTTCGGTTGTCAAAGAAGCAGAGAGTAACAGGACCGTCGTCGAACCGGAGAAGAAACCGAGAAAACGAGGTCGAAAACCGGCGAACGGAAGAGAAGAGCCGTTGAACCATGTGGAGGCAGAGAGGCAGAGAAGAGAGAAGCTGAACCAGAGGTTCTACTCTTTAAGAGCCGTGGTCCCTAATGTATCTAAGATGGATAAAGCTTCTCTCTTAGGAGACGCCATTTCGTATATCAACGAGCTTAAGTCTAAGCTGCAAAAGGCTGAATCTGATAAAGAAGAGCTGCAGAAGAAGATCGACGGGATGAGCAAAGAGACGGCGAGCGAGAACGGGAAATGCTCGGTTAAAGATGGGAAGTGTTCGGATCAAGATTCGGGTGTGTCGATAGAGATGGACATCGATGTGAAGATCATAGGGTGGGATGCGATGATACGGATCCAATGCGGTAAGAAGGATCATCCTGGTGCTAAGTTCATGGAAGCACTCAAGGACTTGGATCTGGAAGTGAACCACGCGAGTTTATCAGTTGTGAATGATTTCATGATCCAACAAGCGACTGTGAAAATGGGGAGCCAGTTTTTCACGCAGGATCAGCTCAAGGCTGCTCTAACGGAGAGAGTTGGAGAATGCACATGAACAAAAAAGTTAGCAGCATCTTTAGGGTTTAAAATAAAACCGGAGAAGTATTGCGGAAACAACGATCGTAGTATAAACCGGTGAAAGTCTTGAAATAATTCTACGAGTTTTCTCTTGTGACTGTATTGTGTAAGGGCAATTTTGCAGCAACCATTTTCTGCTATCGATGCTCGTTAGAGAGGAGAAGTTTCTAAGTTTAGTAGCTTAATGGTAATTAGTAGCTATGAGTTAGGCTAAGGAGGTTTCATGAGATGATGTATCTTTGGTTTGTTGGTGTTTTGTACACATTATGAATTGGAAATAAGGCTTTTGTTAGAAATAATAAATAAAAATGGGATACAAGTACTTTTCAAGTGAGTTTTTGTTGTGGTTCTGTGAATTGAAAAGCTTTGTGAAATCACCTTAGCCACATAAGGACGAGTCTTTGGGAAGTTGGCATCTAATTTGTTATGAAAGAGTATATACCCTTCTTGTCAAGAGAGATTATTACAAATAATTTATCTGTACATCAATCACATCTATTTAGAGATTCCAGATGTAGGGCCTCTCATTGGGACCTAAAATTAATGTGGATGTGTAATGGACATTAGATTTTTGTCTTTTGAGATCGATTGGATGTGATTTTTATTCACATTGATTCATAGTGTTGCTATTTATGCAGACTAGTGTTTTCGTAGAGTTACATTTAAAGGTGCATATTAGAGGAATACATTAGGGTGATGAGAGGAGAGATTCCGCTAATTAAATGGTGAAAACATTGGAAAAAAAAATGTTTTATTGATTATACTAGAACAAATAAATTACTAATAAACTCAACTCCGCCGATTTGGATCTATAAATTGTTTTAGAAGTGAAAACTGTTGACAAAACAAATAACAAAATAACAAGTTACTAGTATAACAGAAGAAGAATGAGTGGATCAAAATTATTCTTCCATCATTTCTATGTTATTCCAATAAGTAACCATATGGATTCTTCACTTTGTCCAAGCATTTTTTGAAGCATTTTTCGAAGTTCAATTGCAGCATAAGGTCCAAAGTAAATACTGTAGCAAAAATTATAATGTTCCTCGTCAATCGAGTTTCTTGTGCCGACAAAAAAAAGTTATAACTATCTTGTACCAATTACTTTCGAGTAACTTTGTGGAACGAATCATTACGCAGATTTTGCAATGGATAAATGGATTTCTTGATCTCGACCGATAAAGTGAAACCACTAGGATGGAGCCTTTTTGTTTAAAAAAAAAAAAAAATCAATTCATAACATCAGGTCCAAAATGTGAATCAAATTTTAAGAAAAAGGAATTAAAATAAGAGGTCTGAAATGGGTTTAGGAGAGGGAAAATGGGCTTATCTCTGTGTAGAAGGATATTGAAGAAAAAGTATTAATCGTTCGAAAATGTGGAAACATGTGTGGTCGATTATTAAAGAGATTTTTTATGCAAAATGTATTATCGTTTTTGCTTTCTTTTTTAGCAATCAATAATTCCTCGAAAACGTGTGTGGGAGTGAGTGAGGGAGAGACAGAGAACGTGCAATGGAGAAAGAGAAAGCATGCGCAACAAAAAAAGCATCTGGTCTTTTTTTTGGAACATTATTGCCAAAATAAAATGAAGACAAGTTATTGTTGTTTGTCCATACTATATAGTCACTCCAAAAATATAAAATTCTCTCTTTCTAAATCTAAATTTATGAAGTTGTAGATGATTTATGAGGTTGTGTAAAAAGACATCTACAAGACCCAGGTAAAATCTACAATTTTTGCAAGATTTAGAAAGCTCTTTTAGATGATTTATGAGGTTGTGTGGAAAAACAAAATTGGTTGTTGTTGGGGCTTTCTTGATTTGGACTAAATTGATACACCTTATATGGCAATTACTATAAATAACACTCATCAGTCGTATCCTGCCATAATCATACGCAGACATTGTAATGGCTTTTGTCTGATTATATTATGAAGTTTTCAAGACGATTGAATATATGCTTTGGGTTTCTAACTTTTTTACCGAATTAAAATAATACCTTTTCTGATATTGCTGCATGGTTGTCTGTGTGAAATTGTGAATACTTTTTCTTTCATTCTTTAAAAATCTGATGCGCAAAAGTCTGTGCGGATTTGGCCTTTTTTGCGTTCAGGCCCATCCATCAATCTTCACTAAGTTTTTATCTATTATTCTTATTATATGATCCATTATCTTTATTACTCATATTTTATTATATTTGAAATCAAATCTAAACAAATAAATTGGCTTAATATTTATTAATATGCAATTGGCAATTTTTATTAAAATAAATTCAGTCAGCAAAAAAAAAAACATTGAATTCAGCCATTCAGCTAACTAAGTTCAGCTAACATAACGGGTGAATGCTTTTTGTTTTGAGCTTAAATTCCACTCAATTCAATAATTAATTTGTTACTATTTGAACCCTTAGTTCTTTTCCATCTAATAAATAGTAAGTTATATATCAAGAACATATTTTATCTTTATCTTTACAATTTAATTATATTTTTCTTTCTCTCACTCTTCATAGATTTTCGATAACATTAACAATGTGTTAACGCTAACAACTTCGGTGATAGCAACGCTGATAGCGACAACTCCAGTAGTGACGATACTTTAAACAATAACAAAGTTACTTAAGTGGTTATCGATACAACTTTGTATAATTTTGTTAAGTTAATAAAATTAGTTAATTAATAAATTAATTTTGTTATGACAAGATAATTTCATATTATCATATTTTTTATTTTCTGTGATATGATAATTCGATGAGTATGATAATTTTATGATTCAATAACTGGTTTAACAAGATAATTTCATACTTTTAATGATATAATTAGTAGTCTAACACACTATTTTCCCACGATATGCTAACTGATTTAACATGTTAATTGTATAATAGTAGTGTCGGTTGGAGGTTTAACGTTAAATGAATAGTATTTCCGAATAGAAGGTGAATAATAACCGTTATTTTACCTCGACAACGCAGTTTTCCAACCAATGTTATTTTATGTAATTATACAAAACAAAAAAGATATTCAATCAACTATATATATATATATATATATATATATATATATATATTAAAATCATCCATAAAAAACAGCTATGTAACTACTTTTTGTTTTTCCTAAAATCCAAAAAAGTAGAAACAAAAAACTAACAAGAATTGTAACTATCCAAAGCCAATATTATTAATATATTCCATATTCTAAAATAATTTAGCCCTTTTTAAAAGTTATTATTCGAGAACTGCCAAACATAGCCGCTAATGCATGGGATGGATTATGTAAATTTGTGGGAGGAGATTCATTCTCAACCGGTTTAAAAAACCTTTGTTTCTTCGGAGTTAATCACAAGAACCTACTAAATTTAATCAACTGTTCATGAAGGCAAGCAGTGTCAGTCAAGTTGCAGAGTCAACGAAGAAGTCTAAAGTCAAGTCGTGCCTTGAAGATCAGAAGTTGGTTTGCTCCCGGTTCGGGATTAGATTGTTTGAACTTGGTCAAAATGACTTCCTCAATTTGTTTATATTCAGGTTGCATTTTTCTTGTTTTTTTCGTGCTTTTAATCGTTTGGCAACTGTTTGGTTCATAATACGGTAAAACTATGAGATTTAATTTCTCTGTTGTAGGACCATCTCTTTCGGCTTGTCTTGACTTTTCGAGCATCTAGATAAAATCTAGGTTTTTATGAAAGTAACATATGGCGGTTATCAATCGATCCAAATCCTGGTTCAGATTTTGCGAATGATCACAACCTCCATGACTCCATCAAGGCATCTTCTTCGCGTTGCTTGTTCCAAAAGGGAAGGATTAATAGTAGGATAATTATGCTGAACCAAAACATTGTGACATAATAAGTCCAGTACAGCCCATTACTGTTTCTACCCAATGTAAGCTTCTCTCAACAAATATGATAGGTTCATATATCACATGTAATTATGTATATGATGATTTCCCAACCATGGCGGGACTTGATTAGTATATTTAATACCTTAAAATTACACAAAAACATATTTTTCAAAATAATTGATAGTTGAATGTTATCTTTATGAATATATATTTAGTTATTACTCATTTTATTTCAGAAATAGTGTCATTTTGAAGTTTATCACACTTATTAAAAAAAATCATCAAGAGTTTTAGATTTTCCCTGGTTAATATACTAAATAAATATATCTCTAAATAAATATATTTCTTGTTTTAATACATTAAATCAATAGACTTAAAATTATATATTTATTTAAAAAATTGCATTAAAAATATAAAACAATTTTTATGAAATAAAAGTAAAATTTTAAAATAACACTTTTTATGAAACATATAAAGTTGATAGGATATATTGTTCATGCAGAGATTAAAAAAATCAATTTTAATAAATATATTTGACTTTTTGAGAACTATTAGTTCTATGTTTTTATCAAAGGATTATAATAATTCTGATGTTATAAATGTTCGGTTTATATTAATATTAAACCTACCAAATAATTAATGTGATAAGATTAATATGAATATTCAATTTTTTGTTAAATATTTAAAAATAAAGCTAACAGATTATTAATAATAATATGTTATTGGATCAAAAGTATTAATTAAATTTCCTTACATTTGTTGTAGTATATATGAAGATAATATATATATATCTTATTATATAAAGTAGGATGCGTCAAAGTTAGTTTTTAACATGATCGTGACATGTGTCAAGTTAATCGATTAGATTTTGACACGTGTTAAAAATTCAACCAATTAGATTTTAACATAATGTTTACATAAATCTAAAAATTAGTTTTAAAATCAAAACAGAAAATAAGTTTTTTTTTTCGATTACTAATACAAAAAGGAAAATAAAAAAAAATCTTTACGCAGCGGAACAGAAAAAATAGTTGATAAAGTGTGAAATATATGAAAAGTATGTTTAATGTTGCTTACGACGCGTAACAAATTATGTGTTTTGAATATTTTAATTGAAAATAAATGAGAATTAAAATAAATAAATAATTCTTAGGTTTCGAAATTGTGTTTTTTCATATATTTTTCTCAGTAGTGATCAGATGTTGTTTTTTATTTTCTTAAAAAACATTTTAATGATTTTCAAATATTATTATTATAAATCTCGCGGATCCTAATCTAGATTTTAATTATGATAAATCTAATTATGATTAAAGAAGGATAATTAATTAGTCAAAATTTTAGAATAAAAATATATATATACATAATATTAAAACATATATCTAGAAATATTAATAAAAGTAAATTTTATTTTTTCTTTACAAATTATTTTATTTTGTTTTTATTTTATTTTTACGAGTTAAAAATATTTTATTAAAAATCCGTATATATGCGGATCCTATTCTAATATATATATATGTGAAGATAATATATACTTCATCTATTTTTCAAATCAATTTAATTTTATAATAATCAAGAAATCTTTAATAAAAATTTCTTTTATTAGAGAACATCACGATCATTGAAAGCCATCTCAACCCCAAACGGAACAGTCAGCCAAACCTTGATGCCAGATTGATCGGCCTTGATAAGTTATTCGGTGGTGGGACTGTTATCGAATTAGAAGATGAGAGCAATCCGTATGGCTTGTTTGCGAAAAAGGGGTTCTCGCCTATTTATGTTGATTTGGACAATAAAGAAGCTGCTTCATATGGGTATCCGAGCCATGGTTTTGGAAACAGATTGCTTTCAATTGGTTAATTTGATTGAAAAAGAGGAAGAATGGCCTGCCCTGAAGCAGAATTAGAGAAAAAAATTCTTGGATCAGATCATATTTTAATGAATTTTCTATATATTTTATTTTTCGTGTTTTAAATGTAACGTTCGACTGCGAGATATTGTATTTTCTCATTGAGATATTGGCGTGTGAGGGTAGCTGGCTCATAAGCAGTGGCAGTCTTATAAATTATTTTAATCAAGGTCAAAATATCCAAAAAAAATATCATGTAGATGTATGTAAGAATCGAACCTTGGTGTGAGGGTTTAATTGACCAAACTGACTTTTCATTACATTTTCTTACATAAAAACTTAGATTAGATTTATGGGGGTCATGTGACACGTAGATCTGCCTCTGCTCATGAGCCAAACACTTTCTTTTAATATATAGTGTTTTTGCTGTAAAGAAAAAAAAAGGGAGAATATCACAATCGTTTAAGCTCTTTGTATTTTGTTAGTACGAAAGTGTTTGCTTTCTATTGTTGTATTACAAAATGTCTAATTTTTTGGCCGCTCACCTTGTTTTTTCATCCTTGTATTCCTTGTTATGGTGATCAATATATCTCTTTGAAAAAAAAAAAAAAAAAAAAAAAAAAATCACGATCGTTTGTTGTTCTTGTAAATAGTCTCTGCATTCCCTTTTTCATCTCGTTAATTAAGCTCCATTACATTAATTAAAGGATCGATTTTGCTATAGACTTTCGATATAATACCCTTTTATCTAATCAATTATTACGACTTCCCCTAAAATAATATTCCAGCGAACAATTTGATTTAAATAATTACAGATTTAGATCTCTTCATAAACTAAAGAAATGAAAGAAAGATTTGACGTTAGCAATGTTAATCATTAAAGTAGGTGAGTGCTGAAACATATCGACCTTCTAATTGGCTCACCATCATCAACTTCAAGATCAAGTTCATGCAATATTTTTCTTTCTTTATTCATCCTCTTGTCTCCTTCGTTTTAACATTTTGCGAAGTACTATATAATAATAATTTTTGTCTTCTTCATTTTTAACTTTTTTTGTGTGTGTGTGTGAAATGTAATAAATTTTGATATGAATTGTCGGCGTTTAATAACCAAGTTGGCAACTTGCACAGCTTAACCAAGTTGGCAACTTGCAACAGCATCATCCACCTTTGCCTTAATTAGAAGATATCGAGAACCCATTTTCAAAGTATGCAAATAGGAGGAAAAAAAAAAAAACTAGTACAAAGAAGTGGCTCCTCACTCTCTGTCTCGATCCAATCGAATTTGAGAATATATATGTATAAATAATCAAATACTGATAAAAAGTTAAAAATTGCCGCCTCATGATGGATCGCCCACAACAAATTCTCTAATAAAATAAACATAAAACAAAGGTGAAATATATCCAAGTGGGACACAGGCTGACACTATATAGTATAGTCAGTGAAAAGGTGGCCTGAATCTAAAAATATTACTACGCATGTAAAACGGCACGCACTTTTTGATCCTTTTTTGAAAATGGAATGAGAGTCCCATCTTCGTTAAACCACTTCCGCTTATGGGTTTTTTTTTTTGTTCGTCTTTTCCTCTCTTCCTCTTTAGATTCCTTCTTCCCTAATTTGTTTGTCTTTTTCTTTTTTTTTTTCTGGTAGAGTAATAAATTTGTTATTTCTTTATCAAAAAGGTAATAAAGATGTTTTTATCGTTTTATAACCCTTTAGTTAACAAATTAAGAAGATCAATACAAAAAAAACAACCAGATTTTCAATAGCCATAATCGTCAGAAAATAATTGAAAACACTGCATCCATCATAATCCAGACTTTGAAAACAAGAATTTGTCAAAAACTACTCGGAACCATTATGACAGAGTGTTTCTTAAAAATTCGTATAAATTGTTTTTTTTTGGGAAGTTGTCAACAAAATTTGAATTTTTTTACAGAAAATATGTAGAAAATTAGTCAGAAGAATTTCCAATGAATTTATGAAAAAAATCTTTGAAAAATAAAATTTATTTTAAAAATTCTTCGGAAATAAATAAATGATTTCAAAAAAATCCCAAGTACATAAAGAATAATCATTATTTTTTAAAAAAATACGAAACTAAAATTTAAAACTAAATTTTATTATAAAATACGGAATTTAAATAGCTTACAAAAAAACACTAAATAAAATTCAAAGACAACTTACAATTAAATTTTTGAGAGATCGTTCAAATGAGTAATGACTTCTTGCTTAGAGATTTCCTCTTGCGTTGCGGCTCGACGAGACGGTGGGACGTGGTCGGGGAAATACTGGCTCATAACACTATTCCAACAGGCGATAGCTGGAAGTTGACTGGCCAACACCTTAATTTCTTCATTTGCCTTTGCTAACCCCTCTTGGATCTGATTGTATTTTTCTTCATATTCGGAATAATCATTAAAACGAATACAATCATATCTGGAAAATCGTTTCTTTCTAGTTTTGACCGCCTATAATATTTTAAAACTATCATTAGTAAAATTTAAACTAAAAAAGTTTTTAAAAAATTATCAGTAAATTTATAATGAAAAAATATTTACCGTAGCAAAGATTGCATCTTTTCGGATTGAATGAGTTGGATATCATTGGGGGAGTCTTGTTGGCCTTGCGTCAATCGAGTAAGCTTTTCTTTGCACTTACGTTTATGAGTGTTCTCCACAGACGTATCGGAAAGTTTTCCAGTTTCCTCCTCCTGCTAAAAAACAAAAAAAAAACACAATATTGCAGATTGGTTTGTAATTTGTGTTTTATTCATTGTAAATAGTTATGTGGATTGATAAATCATTTTTTTACAACGAGATTATGCAATAATTCTTTAAGTAATCGTTAAAAACCCTGGAATTTATTAATAACCATTAGTATTTCATGTGGACCATTCACTAAATCTAACTATAGGTTAAACAATACCAAGCTTGCATAAATAAGATAAATTACCATAGACTAAATCATGACTAAACCATTTTTTTTTTTCAGTTTTGCAATAAAATGTCTTTCTTTTGACATTTTTAATATGACTAGAATTTTATGTAAAACTTCTATAAACTAATTTTGAGATTGATAAAAAATTATTAATTTATCGAATTATTAATAAATCGAATGTTAATTTATAGAGGTTCGGCTATAATTTGCTATATCATAACTCCTTTTCAAATTCAAGAGTTTACTGATGAGTTATATAGACAATCAAAAATGAAACAAAAAAAAAAACAAATTCCACACAACTTGATTATGCCACTACAAAACAGGTTGATTTTAGTATTTTGTTCTATTTTATATTGTTTATTAGTTTTTGATTTCATATTAAATATTTATATTATGTATTTTGTACCAGATTTTACATATTTTTTTTTGTTTTGAACTTAGATTTTACATAAATTTTAAACAATTTTAAACAGTAGTTCTTTTGAAATATAAAGACACAGGTAAAATGACATTTAATTTACAATTTTAAAAAGTACAGAATAACAACAAAACACACGTGAAAAAAAAAATCAACCTTTTACCAAAAATGGAAATACACGTGATTTTTTTTATCACGATAAAGTCTTTTAACCAACCAAAAAATAAAAAAACTATCACGAGAATCCATTTTGATCTATTTATTTAAAAGGTTGTTAAATCTACCTTTCTAGTATGGTTTTTATGACAGTTTTTGTTGCGTTTACGAAAATTTTGACCGACTCACAAGAATATACCTACCAAAAGAGGAAGGATTCCTACTTATCCACAATGTTAAATATCCGAAATAACCTTACACTTAATGAATAGTAATGCCATTTTCAACATAGGCAAATGGTAAAATTACGAAGGTTAAAAAACAGACAAAAGAGTAGAATCTGATATGAAGCAGCGTAAATAACATTTCCCGAAAGAAAAAAAAAGTAATTTTAAAAAAAAAACAAATTCATTTTCCATTTTTTCCCCATATATATATATATAACTTTTTTTATATAAATGTTTCTGTTTTTTTTTTTTGGTTTTCTTTCAGGTCACCTGAGAACCGCTCCCGTCGCCGGCGTTACAGCCATAGCTTCGGTGACAGTCGCGAGTTTCTGCAAGTTGAGTTTGACGACCGTATCGGCGAACATACGCGTATCGTCCTCGGAATTCCCCTCCGGCATATCCACGACGTACGATTCGAGAACCACCGTCCAGATCCGGTTCTCCCTCTCGAACCTGTGAACCGTCGTCACCGATTTGTAATTCGTCAGCCTGTGCTCGCCTCCGATGATGCTGAATCCCGTCACCCTCCTCTCGTCGTCGAGTATATCGAGCCTCTCCGTCGACGTGTTCGCCGGCAATCCGCTGATCACGATCACGTCGCGCGTGCATCCGACGCGCATCTCGAACCCTTCCTCGACGGAGCAGCTCTTGATGAAGTGCTTGTAGGTCTGCGGCCTGTCGAATCGCCGGACGACCGACCATACGATCTCCGGAGGCGCGTGGATTCGCTGCGCGTGGAGGGATGAGCAGCTCCCCGGGCCGAGCTGGTATGTGTGGAACTCGGCGATGGATCGCGCGAGCTCGGATCGTTCTTCCTGAGTTAACTCGGAAGGCATGGCGATGGATTTTTTTTTTTTTTTTTTAGAGTTTTTTTTTGTTTTTTTGGGTTTGGGAGGGTTTTATTATCCAATTGCGTCTCGATTCACCATTGACGACGACGATCGCAGACTGTCTCTCTCGCCTTATTTATTGTTGCAGCAGAGAGAGATTGAATTTGAGGGAAGATGAAGGGTAGAAGTAGAAAATATATAAAATAATAAGGGCAAATAAGTAAATATACGTGACAGTGGAAGGGTGCACTGCAAAAATGGAATCTATTTTTATTTTATTTTTTCAGTTGACGTAGAGTTTATAAACTTACTTCATTTACTTATTCGGATTTGGAAAGATTGGGGAATTTAAGCGATGAGACCAAACGGCCCGACATTTAATTTTGCTCATATATTTTTTTATTTTTCTTTATTTTTTTTAGAAGTGAAATATTGATTATTATTTTGTATCATTAGTTAATTTTTTAATTTCGTATTTACGGCAATATTGTAATTTCTGTTTGACCAAATTTTTCTTCAATCACTTAAGGTCTCAATTTGGTGATATTATATTTAGTGAATCAAATTATGAAAAACCTACAAGAAGATAAAAAGATGAATATTAGTATATCACTACTGTTAAAGAAATTATGCTAGTGACAAAACGGAAAATCCTAAAGACCAAAACTGTTCATTATATTTTTGTTTCATTAGAAAATTTCCAAAATATTAAATATGTATATTGCAGGTCAATATTCTTCAATAGTTTACAATCTTGCTAAAATAAAAATCGGTAGAATTTGTAACAAGAAAAACAAAAAAATTAATAACATAACTAAATGAAAACGAATGCTAGATGAGAGAGTGGGGGGGGGGGGGATTAGTATAAGAATACACAATCTTACAGAGACGAGATACATATCAATAGTTTAATTTTTCTTTAAAAAATATCAATAGTTTCATATTTATCCTCCTCATTTTTTAGTAGTCGTTGTTAAACCTATCAATTTCTCATACAATTACTCATCATCACTATTCTTGCATGAAGGCTTCACCACATCACTTATCCGTTTCCTGATTCGCTCCTCGATCAAATAGATTGATATCACCATCAGTAATCGTTTCTTTGCATTTTGGAACCAAAACACTTCAGTGCCGAGCAAGACGATCCAACTCTATTTTTTTAGTTAGTGTCATTCTTTAATTTTCCCTTGATCCGAACGCTTGCTTCCATCTGCATCTAAATCTTTTTTCGGCGGAATTGGTTTGGGATGTCGATTTTTCTGACTAGGGTTTGCTAGTTCAATCAAGACAATACACTCATCTTCTAGTTACCACTGATAAATGGTTTTTGAGCTTGGGATTTGGTTGTCTATAGTTCATTTGGGTTCTACTATGTTATTGGGCTTAAGACTTATTTATTGTAAATGGTGGCTGCTTATTTTAAATTAATGCAATTCGAAATTCGAAATAAGTATAAAGTAAAAAAAATGTTAAGTTTTGTGTTTTGTGGTTTCAAAAAACTAGATGTGAATGCCTTGATATATAAAAACGTAGCTGCGCAAACACTTTTTTTTTATAAATCTTAATTTTAAAGCATATAGAAAATTCAGTTCGAGAGACACATGGACTCTCATTCGCGAGGAGTACTCGAGATGTGATTGGACCAATGTTGTTTGATTCACTCACGCCACGCCAAAATTCTCGTTCCTAACTTGGGTGGTGATGCACAACAGGTTAGCAACGAGAGATCGTATGTTGAAATGGAACGCTAATGTTGATGCAGCTTGTGTTCTATGCCAACACGCACAAGAGGAAAAACAACATCTGTTTTTCTCATGCCCCTATTCGGTTCAAGTATGGGATGCTCTAGTCAGAGGGATTCTTAAAGATGATTTCTCTGCTGAATGGGACGATATTGTTCGGATCGCTAAAGCTCCAACACAAGATCGTATCCACGCTTTAATTCTTAGATATGTCTTCCAAGCAGCGATCTATGGCATTTGGAGAGATAGAAACAGGAAAAGGCATGGGGAAACAAGTATGTCATCAACACAACTTGTGAAAACCATCGACGAGATTGTTCTAGGCCGACTCAACTCTATCCGACTCCAAAGGGACCTACGCTATGAGAAAAATCTCATACTTTGGTTTGCCATACGAGTTTAGTCTTTTTATGTTTTAGCAATTTCAAATAAACTCTCAAAACATAGAAGCACTTGATGTAACAATATTTTTTCATTAAATAAATTTGAAATTCGAACTTTGTCTGAGTTTCATTTCTTGTTTTGAAATCAAAATCTTTTGGAAACAAAGAAAACACTACAGAAGCACGCTTCCTATAATTCATTAATATGGTTTCATAATCGAATTTACGAATATTTTTAATAAGAATGTAATTACACATTTTTCATATGAATGGAAACATAATTTAATGAAAATCCTAGTCTAATGTTGTTATGTATTTTGAATTTAAATTAGGTAATAGTATTGATGGTAGAAATAATTGTATGTGCGAGGGTGTATGTTTTTTCCAATGTGCACTTGATTTTGACATGATAATATACCTAAAATACACTTAATGAACATATAGAAAAAACTTAATACCCAATGTCATATCTCGTAATATAATTATATAACACGTGAATAATGGTTAAACAATGAAGTGTTTCTGTTTTAATATAATAGATAATAAGTAAATAATTCAGAAATGTAAATTTGGGATTTTTGTAACTTTTCAAAAGAATTATTTAGTTTGAGAAATATAAATCATTTACATTTTTGTAATTATTATCAGCACAATTTAGATGGAGCTAATAAAAATAAAGATTATGCTGTAAAATATTTGACTTTAAGCATTATTAATATTTGTTTCTAATTACCTAGCTCGCTAGCTTCGCCCTTATCCCCTATCGTATCATGGCATCCCCATCAGGCTGTCTTTCTCTTTGGTTTTGCCTATTTGCCTTCGCGTTTTGAAGCTTAGTGGTATCAATCTAACTCTGCTTTTTTTCACAAAATATAAAAGTATAAGTATCTACGTTTTGAGCGTGGAGTTTTGCCTATTTGCCTTCGCGTTTTGAAGCTTAGGGTTCTCGCAATATGTTTGAAAAGACTATTTATCTCTGCGGATTCTTTTCTTATACGTTTAACCTAGACGTACAAGAGATATATAGACGTTTAACATATATATATATATATATATATATCTACGTTTCATAAATTCATAAAAATATATGCGTTATGCTTCACATATGTGGCTTATCCTCTATTAGCTAGGTTCACCGTTCACAGTCGCTTCTTAGTCTTCTGGGATCTTTTGGCCTAGCTTCTTCTCTAACTGTTGCACTATGCTTCACGTTTGCGGCTTCTTCGACTGTTTAAGTATGTCTCTCACCTACACATATCACATATGCATGTTTCTCAGTATCCTTTGACCTTTTATATATGTATCTCTTTCTCAGTAGTACATTAATCATCGAGGAAGTCAGATTGTGAAGAAAAAAATTCCAGCATACACGAATTCCATCATAACACATGCAATAAGGAAAAACTCTCTAATTCATAGTTGATCTTACCAGGTTCTTAACTTGACACTCATTTTACTAGAAACTGAGTAGTGGCCATCATCTTGAAAGACCTATGAATTGAACTTCGTCTTAAAAATTTGTAAAGAACATGCATATGATGTTGTTATTAAAGCTTAAATGATAAATGTCAGAAGCTTCTAACTGAACATGCATACGGCATACCATATAATTCTTTATGAAAACATATATATGATCGTAGTTGGTATTGACGAATCACTTCGATTGCAAGCTATATAAATTGATAACTATATAAGGATTAGTCATGCTAAGTGTAGAGCATGGAAGCAGATATCATTAGGATTTTTCAACGAAAAAAGAACATGGTATATGCAAACTTTTCCATTTCATGTAATCTCAAATTCAAACATGAAATGATAATTGCATCAGAGAATCAGAGCAGAAGGTCGACAAAGTCGAGAAAAAAATAGACAAAACAAATGATTACCAGTTACATCAGAAAGTCGACGTGATTCCCATCTTCTTCAGCTGCTTTTGTGCATCCTTCCTTCATTTTTCTTATTGTTTCTTCTCACGCTAGAGTTTGGAGATAGACTCATCATCAAATCATTTTCATTAGCCACAAAACTATTAACTCTTACCAAAACAGAGTAAGTAAAAGGCCATAATTCATATATATTAAAAAAGAATGACGGCATCCATCATTTCAATTAACATATTTTCTCTGAAAATGAAAAATCCCTAATGGTAACTGTAAAAACAGTATCTTGCTTCTTATAATTAATAAAAAAGGACTGAAACAAATCAAATAATTTTTTCTACTCAATAACTCACCACGTGTTATGTATATATATAATTTTTGGATTATTTAAGTTTTGATACCAAAGACAATCATACCCTATAGATCACTTCATTTAGATGCTTATGAACTGAAACTATCAAAGAGAATGACAAATAGATTTAGAGGTTTTTGATATGTTACATATTACTATTCCTCCATTATTATACTGTTATATCACTTCACTTAGCTGCTTATGGACTGAAACTATAAAAGAGAATGACAAATAGATATAGAGGTTTTTTTTATATGTTACATATTACTATGTCTCCATTATTCTACTGTTAAATCACTTCACTTAGATGCTTCTGGACTGTAACTATCAAAGAGAATGACAATTAGAATTAGAGGTTTTTGATATGTTATATACCTGAGTAAATGGTTTGCTTAGATGCTTGTGTAAACTTGCATGATACATAGATCGCTCGTATGTTTAGTTTTGATCTCCTCTTGGTTGTCCTTGCATCTCCATGCAAAGGAATCATTTGAAAGAAAAAAATGAGTCTTTGTTAGTAAATTGATCTATTCGTTTCCAGAATGTTAAAGTTACCCTTCCTTTCAACAATAACTCACAATCCTTGAATATCTAAGAACAATACTCCAGGAAAGAGGATTAGATCTTTACATTTCCTTGAAATCACAACCCGACGTAATCGATTTCTAGATTCTTATGATAATCCTTTAAAACAAAAAGGTTGCAAGTTAACAAATCAAATACAAGGAATTCGTGAAATGAAAATCATGTCATTTTCCACCATATTAAAGTAATAATCCGTTAAAGTTCGAATAGCATAAAGAGAGACAAGCTTTTACGAATAAGGTCAAACAAAAAAAATCCATGAATAACTGATAAAGTAAAAAACCTTGAATCTAAGAACAGTACTGAATCAAACAGTATTTAGATCTCTTACATTCCACTCAAATCAAAAGAAGACATAAATATAAATAAGTTTTCTATGGATCTCACATATTTTCCCAGGAGAATCAAAACCACGAACTCGTAAAATACGCTCGTAGAAAACAAATGAGAGGAGAGGCCCGTGATTTTAATTACCAGGAGACTTGTCAATGTCTCCCCACACACAAACAAAGGAAGAATCTGCTCACACATCATCTTATAGAATCCGTCGCGATCGAACGAAACAATAACGACGATGATTGAACTTTTTGGGATTGAATTTCTAGGGTTTGAGAGGGTCAAACCATTTTCTCGTTTCTCACTCTTCAAAAAAACATTCAATAACAAAAATCATCGAAATAGAGATGCCAGAAGAAGAAAAAAATCCATTGGAATATTATGGCATAAAACACATTAGTGAAAAAAAAAAGTACAGTATTGTTATTCTCCGGGGGCATATAATATCAATCAACACGTGAATGAAGGTAGATTTAAATATATACCAAACAATAAAAAAAAATTAAAACTATAGAAAAAGTTGTTTCATTAAACCGGCCTCAGTTTTTCAGATGATTAAAACTTTAGAATTTTAATCATCAGAAAATGAGAATTACATTTATTATATACAAATATCAATAGACGAAAGAGCAAAGAAGAACTTTATTTTATAATATTTTACATATTTTCTTTGTCAACATATTTTACATATTTTTTTTTTACTATAAAATATAAATTACAAGATAAAATGTTTTTTTTTTCAAAGAGTAAGCAGCCTTATAAACCACCCAGATGAGGTATATCTGCACATTGCTCTTCTTTTACGCCAACAGAACATTGTCCAAGAACAGGAACTTAAAATTTACTAGAAGATCTCGACTGAAATGATGAGGCACAATCTCAGGATAAGCTTAGGTTAAGACCCAAATCCATGTTTATGTTGGGGTCCACATTCAGATCTATACCAAGGTCTGCGTTCAGGTCTATGTCGTTAGGGTCTTTGTTCAAGTCCAGACCCAACAAATCAAGTCGTCTTTGAGATGATGCTGCTCTTTCTTCTGACATCTGCAAAAAGGAACAAATCAAGAGTTATTTTCGTTTTTTTTTTTCGGATTACCAACAAGTTTTAGACCTTTATCTCAATGTATTTAACGTTTCAAAAAACTTTTTTTGTTGTTGTATTTTATGGTTTACCTTAAAAAAATCAAAAAAGGAAATTGTTTTCCTTTTCTTGGAGTTAGGTTCCACGTTCATATCCACGTTAGGGTCTGCATTCAGGTCCAAGTCCGGGTCTACGTTCAAATCAATCCGTTCTTCAGATGGTTTATTTTCTGCCAACTGCGAAAGGAAACAAATCAAGAGTAAATTTCATTTCTTTTGATATATACTTCCAAATTGTGGGCTTTGTCTCATAAAAATTATAATTGATGTATTTACATTTCAGAAATTTCTTGTTCGTAATTAAACACGTCGTCTCTTATGGATTACCTTAAAAAAATCAATAAAGGATTCTGATTTCCTTTTCATGGCTTTCTTATATTCAGTGCAGTCATAGCAACGCCATTTAGCGGGGCGCTTCTCGATTTTTACCCTCATGCAATACCTATAATAACCCGAAAAGTGTGATCCAAACAAAATAACTTTTTTTTACCAATCTAATTGCATATAGTTTAAACATTACTTATGTTGTTGACCCCAAAAAAAAAAAAAAAACACATTACATATGTTCTGCGCCAACTTTGCATACGTTACAGGTAACAAGGTATTTTTCCTGTCCCAGATCTCCACATGTATCACATATGTTCACCTGCAAACACATCATTTGATACGACATCATCATATTGATAAACATGCATAAGTTAACGATCCGATAACCTAAATAAAAATAAAATCATTACGTACTACGATCTGAGTCCTCTGAGGCAGTTCATTGTTTTCGTCAAGGACTGTAGCCTCCACAGAAAGATCTTTTTCATTAACTGCAGAAAGATCTTCAGCCGCAACTCCTTTGCCTTTAACATCATTGTCATCAAGCTGCACATACGATTTCGTTTGTTCCTCATTATACAAATACGAATCCGTCATCAATTTTTTTTTTTTTTATGAAAACTCAAAGAGATATTCTGCCACATATACTTGATTAACATAAATGGATTAATTATATTTTTATAACCTTTGATAAAGCAGATCTTCTTGAGGAAGATGATTCTGCAACATCATATTTGTTTAAGTCATATGTGTTTTCAGATGGATATACCGGTGTGGTCTCTTTTGATGCCACAATCTGACCATCTTCATGAGTGCTTGAAACCATAGTTGGTGTAATAAATTGTTTCAAAGAAAAATCTTGCAGTCCAGATCCCTAAATCAGAAAAAAAAACATAGAAAAGCCATTGATGGATCTCGAACACCATTAACAATTAATCACAATTTTTAAAACCCAATTCATCAAAAATCAAATTGAATTGACAATTATGATTTTATTATGCTTTTTTACAACCAGATTCTATTTGATTCTCGGTTGCAAAAATAATTTTTTTAAACCATTGCTAACTTAATCAAAAACTTTTGAAAACTATAGTATCCAAAATTTATCGTAATAAACTATATAACAATTAACACTGGAGAAGAGTCTTTGAAGGTCTTTCAACGAAAAAGCAAAACAAAAACTACATAATTTCTGAAATGTTTATTTTGTATATCTTGACGCAAAGAGAAACTCAAAATCAAAGGGTAGACAAACAGAAGAAATTTGGAAGAATACTCACAGAGAAAGAACGATTAAACTCAAAAGCGTGGAGCAAAGAGGAAGAAGACGAACTACATTTAAAGACGAAAGTCAGGGCCACTCCTTCAATTCCTTCCCATATCTTGCTAGTATCTTAGCTTCCTTATTTACGAGTTTGCAATTTATTTCTCTGTCTATTTTATTTCTCAATTTTAGGAAATGTATTTAGTTGTATTTACTTCTTCTTCTTTTTCCTTACCCCCTTGATTTTCACTTTTAATTTTATTTAATACATATTAGAGTATCTAACTTGTTAACTACTTATTTAAGATGTTTTTATTTATGGCCATTTCTTTGATAATTTTATATGACATTTAATTGAATGAAAATAATCAATAATTTTGGAAAACAATTGTAGGGTAGTTTAGACAAGTTTTGTAACGCCTAATGTAATATAGTTTTAAGCAAATCTCCTCATTCCAATATATCATCAATATTTATAATTTAGCTCGCGAAAGACTGCTCGTGAAAGGCTTGCGAGCTAGTCCAATACACGAAATTTACTGCGATGAGGATGTTTTTTTTTAATCAAGCCAACGTCAAGACATAAAACAAAGTCCGAGAAGCAGCACATGGGCGTAGACAGTGGCAGATCCTGAAGATAAATCTATATGTGGCACTTATATGTAGATATATTATTTTTTCCTGAACAATATATTAAATATAGTTATATATTGTTAAATTATATTACAGAAAATATTATATACATAGATTTAATTATTTTTAAAATTTTAAAATTGAACCAAAATGTAAAGGTACAAAATCTTTTCTAAAAAATGCATATTTTTTTAGTGGTATTAACATAAAATTGTATATTGCGCACATCATAATTTCATCTTTATACAATATATTCTTTTTAATTGTTATTTTTATATAAATATTGAAAAATTGGAAGCTTAATTAAAATCAATTATGTGAGTAAAATATGAGGAAACAATATTTTTGAAACTTTAGAGAATATAAATATAGGAAATTAAATGAAAAAGCAAGAAGAGAGAGAAAAAAAAAGCAGTATAAAAAGATTATAAAGTTTTGGAATACAGAAAAAAAAAAAATTTATAACGTGAGAAGAGAACACAAAAAACAATTTTTAAAGAAAAGGTAAAAGGACAATGAAGAGGCTTGAACTCAGGTTAAATGGATTAAAAATGAACTCTTGAAACCTATTCAGCTAAATTGTATATATTGTTCCCACTTGCAAATTGTTGATGATATCATCACGACCTCTCTTTCAAGAAGCCTGAAGTCATCTAAAAGACTAAAACTATTAATATTCAACATTTGTAAATATCATACTGTCCAATCCTATTTAGTATAGTCCCGACTAGCTAGTTTTGGTTCGTGGCAGCGTTGAGTAAGTCTGAAACATCGCAGGAAATTCCAAACCCAATTTATCCCAAACAGAAAGGCAACCAATAATTTTTTTTTAGAAGAATAATAATTTAGGCCTGTTCAAGATAGTAACTTATGCTCTAGTACTCGAAACACCATTTGAGACTAAGCTAAAATATCCTTGTGCTTCATGCAATGGAAGTCGAAGAGAATGCCTTAAAATGAACTAGAATATTTTATGAAACTAAGGGCTTGAATGGTATGTAATTTTTTCATGTTTTGAAAACGTGATTTCACTGAATACATACCATTCATAATCATAAGGACAAAATGATAAAAAGTGAAATTAACAAGATATTTTTCAATCTATCACACACCTTTTAAATTTATAACTAGTTTAGACAAAAAAAAATTAATCATCTTATAGATAGTAGATTCTTAACGTTTTAAGTTTATTTAGTTTTCAGTTTTCTCATCCTATTGATTTCGGTAGTTTATTATTTACATATTCCGCTATTTTGTTATTCAGTTGACATACTAGTCAAACCCTAAGTATCAATCCTATCTAAAAGGAATTAAATCGTGAGATAAATAAAATAGTTTGCGAGTTACAACTTCATTTTGTTCCGTAGATTTTCGAAATTTTTCTGTCTTTTATGTTCATCAATTTCCGTAGATCTTGCATTCTGTAGATCTTGTCTCGTTATTAACTATTTTTTTGTTTTTGTAGTCCGTCGATCCCCTCCAGTCCCTGCATCTCGTTCTCGAGTTCGTCGATCCCCTCTAGTCCCTGCATCTTGATCTCGAGTTCGTCGATCCCCTCCATCTCGATCTCGAGGTAATTATTTGATCTTTCTGTCTGCCTATATTTCGTATATATTTGTTTATGTTTGATTACTGCGAGTGATTTTTTTCCGTTGATCTTGCGCTATATCTACATACTACGACTGAAATATTTCACTCTTTTACGTTTATCAAATTTTTTCCGTAATTTAACTATATCTACATACTACATAATTTTTTTCCGTAATTTAACTATCTTGCGCTATATCTATATACCTGAAATCCTAAACATGTATCAACCCTATCTAAAAGGAATTAAATCGTGAGATAAATAAATTAGTTTGCGAGTTACCATCATTTAATTGATTTTGAAAGATATAGTTCAGATAATTAAAAATCGAGTTGAATTGAGTCAGCTCACAACATAATTGATAATCAGGGCCGGCTCTGAAATTTAAGGGGCCTGAAACATTTTTGGTTTAAACACCTAATTATCAAACCTATTTTAAATAAATCGTGAGATAAATAAATCAGTTTGCAAATTACCATCTAAATCAGGTAAGTAAATCCTATATTTCAAGTCCTTCCACTCATTAAATAACCCAACCAACATCCGATCGCCGCTTATTATCATCACAATGTGCATAATAAGTGTAGTTTATACCAGTGTCTGATTTCACGCATAATCAGATAGTCCGCTTCACTCGGTCTTAGAATAGTTGAAACATAAACAAAATTAAAGAAAACAACTTGATATGTGCAAGATATTTTAACCTTATACAACTACTAATCCAAGGTGTTTAGTCTCATAGTCCGCTCCATGTTTAACCTTAAACAACTACTAGAAGTGTAAGTGCAAGGTGAAATTGATGAAATTAATGACTTACCAATGTTCATGTTGTGCCACTGGATATGATTCAACCTTGTTACACGAGCTTCTGTGACGATCTTAATCCATCGAGCGAAGATCCCCCAGATCATCTTCACCTTTACAAAGTACTTTCGTTTTATGAGCCCCTTTTACAATCTGGTGGTACACATTCTCTTCTTGGAGATCAATAGGCACAAGGCAATTTTCCATGTCCCACCAAATGCCGGTGGGATCATTGTTCTGCCATACCAAAAAATAAGCAATCAAGACAAGGACTTAACCGGTTTCAAACCTCAATATAACATAGAAGTTACAAACCTCTTGATAAAGTCGGCTTCCTCCGCGCTTGCCCAAAATTGTTTGCACATCAAAAAGCTTATTTCGGCAAATTATTGTTGCAATAACCCCATGAGGTTGCTTCTCGAGGTTGGATTTGACCATACTGTGAATAACAGGTAATCTCTTGAGGAATATACTATCCCTGAAACATGAACATGATATAAATTATTGACAAGATACATGAAATCAAATTGGTTCATGAGTGGATAAAAAGGATTTGAAATCAAAACAGAAGATCTCAAATTAATCCGACATAAGTTGCTAGACCCTCCTTCCCTTACCCTCACTAACCCTAACCTAATCGAATACCTATCTCTCAATTCGATCGAAAACAGTTTAATCAGACAATAAACAAAAACTCTGGAGATCGGAAGTTGTCTGATATCGGGAAAACGAGGGTTTAGCCGTGAAACCGTAGAAACTAGAAACTATTCAAGGGAAAACCTACAGTAGCAGCTAGACCGTCCTTCCCTTACCCTCACTAACTCTAACTTAATTGAATATCTATCTCTCAATCTGATCGGAAACAGTCTAATCAGACAATACACAAAAACTCTGGAGATCGGAAGCTGTCTGATATCGGGAAAACGTGGGTTTAGCCATGAAACCATAGAAACTAGAAACAGTCCAAAGGAAAACCGACAAAAGTAGCTAGACCCTCCTTCCCTTACCCTCACTAACCCTAACCTAATCGAATATCTATATCTCAATTCGATCGAAAACAGTCTAATCAGACAATACACAAAAAATCTGTCGATGCCTTGTACGTCATGCCTAAGCTTAGCGTCAAGTTGATGCTTCGTAAACCGGTTTCGGTTGGCGGTCTGACCGACCCAACCATGATTTCTTCCTTACCCGGTTCGCTAGCCTAGCGTTTGAGACTTGAGATGAATTAAAGAGATTCATATATAGCTACATTTTGTATGTAAATACATAGTTTATTTTTCAGTTACATTTGTTGCTATTCTCTTTTTAGTACCATATACAGTAGAACCTCTATAAATTAATACTCGATAAATTAATAATCATTATAAATTAATAAATTTTGCCGGTCCCGAGTCGCGCCAGTGTAAAAATTAGTAAAATTCGATAAGGTAATAAGATAATACATTTTTCTGAAATTTCTATGTGAATATATGGTCCCAATAATCATATAAATTAATAATTATACATATATACATATATAAATAATGTAATATAGTAAAATATGATTCTATTGTTGTTATAAGTTTATAAATGTTGTTGGACTAATTTTTTAATTCATTGATATAACATTTCTGAACAAATTTTTCAGTGTCAAAAATATTTTTTATTGTTTTTTGATGAATATCAAAAACTCGAACCGAAAAATCTCTCTATAAATTAAAAAATTATTAATTTATCGATTAATTAATAACTCTATAAATTAATAATTTTTTGAAGTCCCAACATTATTAATTTATAGAGGTTTTACTGTACTCTTAGTTTTAGTATTTTATTTTAAAAATATTTTTAAAATGACCTCTTGCTTTTGTCTACTTTTGGTATTAAACTAAACTAGGAATAGAACCCCCCCTTCGCGGGGGTATTTGTCGTATATTAAAACTTAAACAAACAAATTATTTTAAATTATTATAAGTGAAAATACATAAAACAAAAAATGATGATAAAAATATGTAAATATTAAGAAAATTATAATTCTCTAAAAAAGAAATAAAAAGATACGATACGATCTTCTAAAAAAACAAATTTTTGGATTATTAACAAATGGAAAGTTACAAAATAATTCAAATATAAAAATTTGTAAAATATTTTCAAAGAATTTAACTACTAAGATAAAAAATAAGAAAACAAAAAATTATAAGACACACAACTCTATAGAGTGTATTTTTTTTGTAGTGTTAAAAATTATATATAAAAATATGCAATACAAAAAATATGATGTAAATACATATTTTGTTGGAAAATGATCATATGTTGGATTTTTTACTTTTTTTATTCTTTATTTAGGGCAACCAATCAAGATAGATAACATACTTTTTGATAAACCATTATATCAAGAATCACTATAAAATGACCCTTAATTTTATGTGATTTTTAGCGATATAAATAATCTTGAAAAGACATAAGTGAAAAGAAGCAATTTTCATAAAAATGGTTATAACAAAAATATACTTAATTGATGAAAAGATGCAACCACAAATGACATTTATTGGAATAAAATTTGGATTAACAGAAAAATACTAATAATAATTTTGAAAAAACTCAACTTATTTATATGCAATTGGCATTTATTCAGATTGCTATTATAGATAGATTAATGTGTTAAAAACATGAAGATCTTCATTATTAATTATGTATATTTTTATTAAATAAACGGTTAAAACAAAAAGATATATAATGAATAATAAAAAGATGAAACAATAGAAGATTGTTATCTCTTCTATTTTGAAATGCACAAGTTAGTGGAAATGGTTTAATAAAAAAACTATAAATATATATTTTGTAAATTTTAAATCACATAAGTAAAAAGAAGTTTTTGATAATTGAAAAGAAGCAATTTTTGATAATTGAAAAGACGCGATCACAAATGACATTTCTTGAGTTAAAATTAGAATTTATAAAAAAATACGAATAACAATTTTGAAAAGCCACAACTTATTGATAGAGGGAGCGATACAAATACTCAAAACTAAGAGACTTAGATAAAGCGATATTATCATGTTGCGCAATAATGTAAACTAAAGAATATTTCTAAGAAACAAAAACTAAATGCTGACTCCGAACCAATCATATTAGGCCTAATCTTCGAGGTTATCAAAACAAAAACAAAACAAAATAATGAATATCGAGAACGAATTTGGATAAGAAAAAGGATAAAGTCGAGTAAAGCAATATGATCGTTTAACGATCAAAACCAAGATCGTAAATGAAGTTGAGTAACACAAAAATTTATGATCAAAGAGAACGAAGCAGAACATACAAAAAAAGAATTGAAGGAGATTCTTTGGACTATATTCTGGAGATAAAGTTACATCTCTAGCCATAATAACGGCATTGTTTATCATTCTTACCGGTTCCCGATAAAATAAATGAATATAACAATTTGTTTTATAAAGAGTTATATGATCTTTTTATGTGATTTTCAAAAGACACAAGTGAAAAGAAGCAAATTTTGATAATTGAAAAGAAGCAATTTTTGATAATTGAAAAGACGCAACCACAAATGACATTTCTTGAATTAAAATTAGAATTTATAAAAAAATACGAATAACAATTTTGAAAAGACACAATTTATTGAAAAGCAATTGGCATTTATTCAGATTGTTATTATAGATAGATACGTTTAAATCATTTTTTATTGTTAAGTGGGAACGTTGTTTTATCCATTGAAAACCAGTTTAAAAATCCAGATCAATTCTTTGCCATAATAAAAACAACTTTTTTTTTAGTGTATCTTGCAATCTGTTTAGGTATTTTTTCGACCGATTCGATTAAAAAAAAGGTTCCACGGAATGGCTGGAGAATATAAACCTTATTGATATAGAATAAGTTCCCGTTACAGCCGCCTCAAACTACGATAATCTATCGACTATCTAGAGCCGGAAGATCTAGTTGCTGGAGGGAGGTTGCTGCTATCTCTATCGTCGACTTTGGGAGGTTGCGAGAGGGTAGCTTTTTAGGGTTTTGTAATGTTATTTATGTGTGTCTTTCATCGTCCTAGAACTTGTTTATTTATAGGACATCGACTGACCTCGTTCCCATAGGATTAGGACGATATATTGGCAATTTTCCTTAGTTGTTAAGAATCATATATCTCCTTTCCGGATTATGATGACTTCCCAACCGACTTCATAGCATAAGAGACTTGGGCTTTACGACTTTTTTTAATCCTATCTCATTTGGAATCTTGTCTTTGGCTAAAGTGTCAGCAGCCATATTGTGAGATTTTCCAATCCATTCGAATTTGACTTCATCAAAACGCTAACTCCATGTGTGAATCTCTCGGATCCAATCGTATGCACCAAAGTTGAGAGCTCTTCCATTAATCTGATCTGATCAGTGATTTTCTTGCTATCACCCTCAAAATATGATCTTTCTAAATCCATGACTCCAACACTGTTACATTGCCATGATGAGAGCTTGATATTATCACTTTCCTGGGCATTGGAGAGAATCATCATACCTTTAGCATGTCTTGAGCCATTATAGAAACCATCGCTATCCCTCACAATCCAACGAGCTTGGATAGTAGCGCTATTTCTGTTGATGTTTAAAGAACAATATAATTGTTGATGTTTAGGGATACCAAAATGAGCAACAGCGGCATTTTTGGTTTAAATAACTAATTATCAAACCTATTTTAAATAAATCGTGAGATAGATAAATCAAGACATGATTAAGCGTATTTAGTTAATACCAAAAGTAGACAAAAACAAGAGGTCATATACAAGATGGTGTATATATTACAGAGTTGAAAGGCAGGGCTGAAATTTTAGGTTAAAATGTTTGGGGTGAACTTTAAGGCGAAGCCTGAGTACGCGAAATCTCAAACGGCGGTGTGGTGGGACATGGACAGCTGTCCGGTTCCGGATGGCTATGATCCTCGTCGGGTGCGTCCGAGTATAGAAGGGGTGTTGAAGAGCTTAGGCTACAGTGGTCCTGTGACTATCACTGCCATAGGCAACCTAGGAAACATCCCTGCTCCCGTCCTGCAAGGGATTGCTTCCACTGGAATCGCTGTAGAACACACTGTTTCAGGTTATGAATCCCTTCTTAATTATCTCTTTTGATTTTTGTTTGATATATAAATTTAACGGTTTTGGATTCTTCAACTGCGCTGTGTTATTTTACTTTGCTTTCCTTTTACTGATAAATACAGAGATGGTGGGCGGAAAAATCTTTCTTAAGGTTTTGTCATTCAAATCGCATAATACACCTCCGGCTACAATAATGCTCATATCCGATCGTGTGGACAATATGGCTTCCTATCTTTGCCTGGCTCAACAAGATGTCTGTGGATTCAACCTTCTTCTGGCATATACAAAATCTACTCAGCGCATGAGGACCCTGCTCACTAGAGCAGAGTGGCTCTGGGAAACCATACTTGCGGGTGGATCTGAGGCTAATAAACAGGAGACGAGAAGATTTGTTCTTCAGAAGTGCAGTGAATCGGGTGAATCGGGTGGATCGGGTCAACGTGCCTCGTTTTTGTGCTCATCATGCAATTATACTGCCCTGAGCGTTACAGATCTCAGCAGGCATCTCTCCACTAAAAAACATAAACAGCAGGTAAGCATCATTAGTGCCTTGTCTCTGCTTGTATCAAAATACATTTTTTTTTTTGTTTTTTTTCAATTTCTAACTTATAACATATGTTTTTGACCCCAATGTTTGTGTTGTTTTTTTTTTTTCAACTCAGGATATTAATTATATTAAGTCTCGGATGCCAGACCCCGGGGACGGGTACGAGGACGACGACGAGGAGCAATCCAAGGCAAAGGCAAGTTTTAATATCTCAAAAGTTTCTTGAATGAAATCATCGGTTGAAATTGGTTTATTGACTTTAAAAATGTCCCAAAATGATTTTATAAGGTAGATTTGGAGATGGGGTGGTCAATTCGAATTTGGCTTTGGTTTTTCGATTTATATATAACTATATTTATCCTATAGAAGAACATCGATGGTTTGGTTCGGATTCTGTTTTAGTCATTAATAATATCTGTTTAAATCGGTTGTTTTCTTCTCGGTTTCGTTATAGAAAAAAGTGAATTCATTGATTCCAAGTCAGAGAAAGCTAAGAACGAGGATATGTCTAAGAAACGGAGGAGAGAGGGGAGATACATGAGAGATGTCGTACGGAAGATAAACAGAAGAAGAAGATGAGAAGAAGCCACCAAGATTGATATATTACAATGATTCCAAGCCTTTATTTTATGCTGTAATACTTAAAGTTTTGTTTCATCTTTGACTGAGATTCTTTCTTCTCGGAATAAAAGTTTTGCATAATTTTGTGCTGATTTGGGAAAGAAAATAAGGTGTTGCGACACAAAATTGGTTATAAAGTTATAATACAAGGGGAGGGATAGATAAATAAATAAAATCATACTATACCAACTAGTTTCCTGAAGGCCTTGACATGCTCAACTTGAGCCTCTGTTACAGCATCAGATGCTTTCAAGGTTCTGTAAAGATTCTTATGAAGCTTCTTATACATATAGTAAGATCATTCATAAACATATCCTTCTCCTTCATATAACTGATAACCTCCATTACTCTCTCAAAATACCCACCTCTGAGAAAATTCACCACAAGCTTCTCTAACAGATCTTGTGTCACCTCTAAGATTCTGCTCGCCATGTTCCTTTTGATATCTCCCCACACGACTGTGATCTCCCGGTACATGCCAAGAGATGAGTACATGCCGATCAATATCCAAAAACTTTGGACAGTTGGTGGGATCTTCAACTTCTGGATTTTCCGGTAGGTTATCACGGCATCTCCTTGCATTTTAGCTTTGCAGAAGTAGTAGAGAGACGAGTTTAGCTCGTAGAGCAGCATACTTGGAACTTTCATTTCTTCTCCTGCAGTGATTTCCTGAACTAATAGTGCCCTGAGCTCTGTGATTTTACAGTCTTTCTCTTCGGTTTCTGGTAAATAGACCGGAATCTCATCTGATGGATCTGTAATTAGACCGGCTTTCGCCATTTGTCTCAGAAGAACTTCGGCATTTCTCAACATCCTGCTCTTGTAATAACCGAACAAGACCTTTCTATATGTGGCCAACTCCATGGGATGGCCAGCAGAATCCATGTCGTCAAGAATATCACGAGCAGCTTCTAACCAACCAACAGCAACACAAGCATCGATGACATCAGCACATAATCTGGATCCACCGACCGAAAACAAAAGCTTTGATAGCTCAGGGAGATTATCATGTTTCTTGTACCCGTATACTAACTTTGCAAGAGTCTTGTTTGTGATACCAAGCTTGGAATTTGCATAACTGACAAATGTTGCTTCAGCGTCCACTCCAAGAGATGAATCTCTCTGCAAAAGCTTGGGTGAAATCTGAATCTTCAAACCGGATATTATTTCATTTGAAACTATTACATATTTATCTAACTATATAATAGATTAAGGTAACTCTCCAACTTGTCACACATCTGTCCCTTTTAATTGGTCCACCTATGTGTGTGCATCATGAGCTAGCCATTAATCATATTTAAAATCTCATTTATAAAATATAAATAAATATTAACATGTGTCTAACTATTAAATATACATAAACTACTTAATTTCAATTTAACTATTTATAAAGTTATTATAAAATAAAATTCAAATTTAATTTAAAACATAATAAACATAGTAATCTTATAATATAAAGTAGGATGCATCAGAGTTGATAATTAACATGATTGAGACACGTGTCAAGTTAATTAATTAGATTATGACAAGTGTTAAAAAATTCAACCAATTAGATTATCATAATAAGATTATGATAGATCTAATTATGATAAAAATAGGTTAATTCACATGATTGTCACACATGACAAGTTAATAGATAAGATTTAAACACGTGTTTTGATTAAAATATATTATAAATAAAATTATACTAATCATAAAAGAAAAAAAGAAAATACTACTATTTTTAAAAGAGAAATAAATTAAAGAAAAGGAAAAAAACATATTTCAATTAAAAAAAAGAAAATAAAAACAAAAGTAAATAAGATATTCAAATTTTACTAAAAGAAATAAACATAAAAGTTAGTTATTAATATGATCGTGACATGTGGTAAATTAATCAATAAGATTTTGACACGTGTCAAATTTATCGATTTAGATTTTACATGTGTCTCGATAAAATATTATTTTTAAAGAAAAAAGAAATTTTAAAAAAATAAAAAAATAAAAAATAAAAATGTCAAATTTATTGATTTAGATTAAAAATTAAATTAAATTAATTAGAATATATTTTAATTTAAGAAATAAAAATAAAACAAAAGGATCTATTTCAATTTAAGGAAAATAGAAAATTTCAATTAAAAAATATTCTACATGCTAATGATATGATATTAGACGATGATGAGCTCAATGGAGAGAAAGATAGCAATAAAAATGTAAAGATCTTTTTGATGCGAGTTCTGAGAAGTATAACTTCTCTAAAGAGCACATATATCATATATGGAAGAAGAATGTGAAAAAGAGATTTTAATTGATTTAAAAGAGTTAATGGGAGATCGTTAATATACTCGAAAGATTCGAATTGTATACCCAATTTTTTAACGCAGCAGAAGAGAAAAATATAGTTGATAATGTGGGTGAGTTATGTGAGAAGTATGTTTAATGTTGCTTAGGAGCCGCAACATATTCTGTGTTCCGAATGTTTTAATTAAAAATAAATAAGAATTAAAATAAATAAATAACTCTTAGATTTAGACTTTGTGTTTTTCATATATTTTTTTTTCAATAGTTATCCGATTTTGTTTTATATTTTTTTAAACAATATTTTAACGGGCTTTAAATTTATTATTATAAATCTGCGTATACGAGGATCTTAATATATATTTTAATTATGAAAAATTAGGATAAATAAGTCGTTAAATTTTTGATAAATAATCATATATATAAGAAATTAGAAATAAACATAATTAATATAAGAATATTAAACTATATATATTTAAAAATATTAATAAAAAATATTTTATTTTTTTCCTTATAGATCATCCGATTTTATTTTCAAATTATTTTTACGAATTTAAAATATCTGATTAAAAACCCGCATATATGCGGATCCTATTCTAGTCTTATATAATACAAAATTCTAAATGTATCATTCTTTTTTTTAATGATTTAATCTTAATTTTTAAATAATTAAACTTTAATGCTATTGAAGAATAATAAACAAATTATAAAATTGAAGATATCCGGAAAACCTTAGAGCCGTATGATAATCAAAATATATTCAATAAACAATCGAGAAGATATCCGGAAAACCATAGAGCCGTATGATAATCAAACATATTTTTTTCAAATATAGAATTTTAGGAAGAGATATTTTGGGCAAAATCTATTCGTGTGCCTCTAGAGTTTTCCGGATATCTTCTCTAGAGTTTCCTCTAGAGTTTCCTCTACCAACCGGAAGCTAGCCAACTTTAAACCTCCTTCACCTGTGGTGGCTAGGTAAAACATGCCTCTATTGAGGCACACTTCTCCAGACCGAGGAGAATGTGCAGGAATGCCATCGATCATTCGCCACTGTCCACCTTCAAATCCTACACTGCATACCCAACCCTCCTCAGCCATGTTGTTGTTTCTATTCATCAACAACAACAGTATTTTGTACAGGTTTGTGGTTGGGTCGTAACCAATGAAACGCCTGGTGCTTCTTCTCTCTGAGTTGATGCTCCGCAAACCAACTCTAGTTCTAGTTGCAGGATTGTATAACTGGAGCTGAGAAGATGGAACCAGTCTATCAGGGCCGTAGCAAATCAGACCATGGACTGAAGGAGTTAAGGTCGTGGGGTAGCTTGTTTCCATGGAGAAGTGGAGAGAAGCCTTGTGCTCATCCGGAGCACAACTGAAAAGAAGAGACCGAATGTCTTGCTTCAATACAATGAGACAGGCTGGCTTTCTCGTTAGTCTCTCCCTTGACCTACACAAAAACGTTTTCTAGAAAAAGATGTCTCTAACCTTTGAACCCCAGTTTGTATTCCTAGAAACTTCTTGACACATTCGGCAGTGAACTCTCTGCACAGAATGAAAATAGTGAAAAACTTCATATTTAACCAAGATCTCATTTACCTCTCCACAGGTCACACAACTCCTCCATCTGAAATCTGAGCTTTTTGTACACTTCTTGCACGCTATTTTATTTTACAATACAATAGCCTTAATGAATAGAATTATTGAAGACTTCCAGTTTTATAATCTAATGATTCTTGTTATTTTGTTCATTTAATACATATGTGATAAAAAGAAAACTACATTTATTCGGAAACGGAAAATACTTTAAAAAACAATAGTTATAATGAAACGGATGAGAATATGCAAGGTAGAAAATTTTATTATTTATATGCACCTAACCAAATCAAATTTTACATCATGCGTACATAAATGTAAACCAAAACTAATTTTGTTTAATTCCCACTTTTACTTCTTAAAAGTCCTATACTTGCCTTTCTACCCTTTTTGCATCACATAAATATACAAACACATTACATATTCACAGACATACCATTAGTAGGACAAAACCTAACTTAAGGCTTTTTTTTTATAACACAAGCAAAAGACCATTACTTCGGTATATGAACTGTATTAGCTAAACCTTTGTGTGTAATCAAGAAACTGGCAGAAGCTTCTATATTGACTTTAACACTTTTGCATCATTTTTTATCGGTTTTTATCCCATCGGAGATCGGTGAGGGATTCCCTGTCTTTGCTTGGCGATTCTGCGATTATTAGTAATGCAAATAGATGATAAAAAAAAAATATAGCACTTGAATGGAGCCAGCTCACAAAATAATTAATAACTTGGATACCAACTTATTGAGAGGTTCATGGCAGCCAAGTAATGACTAATGAACATGAGAGCATCTAAGAGCCGACCTTAACTAAAACCCTTAAAAGGGACACAAAAAACTGGGGTTTTTCTTTTATAATTCAGGAAATCTCATACCTATAAAAGGGTTCTGACTAATCCTTGGGGAAGGTGCAGCCCATAGATAGATTCTTTCTCCGGTATTCAAATGAGCTGAAAGCAAAGACCCATATCTGTGTGGACAAGTATGAATGATTTAATAATTCCACCTTTGAGGGGAATCGATCTCTGACCTAGACCAACAGGGCAACTCCTGCTCAAGTAAGAACCATTAGACCACCACCACTTGGTTAAAAAACTGGATTTTCTTACGGTACAAACTGAGTCATAGGATATTAAGAGAGTGTTTTCTATTCTAAGTTAAGTTTAATGTATATTCAGTATTCTCCTTCTTTTTCATCTTATTGTATTCAACTTTTTAAGTCTATAATGTGGGGCTCAAGTTGCTAAGAACTTTCTCCCTAGGGCTAGAAGTGGATGGACCTTGCATCATAAATCTGGACATCAAATCATTAAAAAATATTAATGAAACCCATCCCCAGTTCCTTAGAAGCAAAAGCAATGGCACTTACAAAATGACAATTAAAGAAGTTAAGAAGCTTGGTTATAATAACGTTGCTTTCAATGGAGAAAGCAAAATCCTATATGAGACACTCGAAGATAATGCAACAACAAGGACAAAATGAAGAAAGATATGGTGCAGCCTACGTTAAAGACATCTTTAGTATTGTCTCTTTGTTTTAGCTTTAATTGTGTTAGCAGAGAAGCTAATAAATCAGACGGATCAATTAGCAAAAACAATTAGGGAAAACATGTCCAACTATGTTGTATCGTGCCTTTTTCATAGTAAGAACTTTGGATGCTATCTTCTAGCTATAGACTTCTTTCCCCTTTTTTTTTTTAACTTTTTATTTTATTTTACTATTAGTTTGTTTAACATGATATAAATTTTCAACCATTGTTTTAAGTGATGCTAACCAAAATTATTAACAATCAATGTGAATTTATATTAATTTATATTGTGGCATCAATTTTGTGTAAACTACAAAAGATTTGTATCAGTTTTATTATATTGATGTCAAGTTAAGTCAATATAACAACATTAATTTATCATAACTGATGTTAAACCATATATATTTGATCATTTACTTTCAACTAATTTTAAACAATATCTTTTAATTTTGTGATACTATTTAATTGATGCAATACAATATTTTTTATATAATATGATCAGTTGAGTCAAAGAAAAAGACTATAATGCAAGTCAAAATTCTAAAGGTGTCGATCCACATCATCAAAAGAAAAAAAAATCACACTAAAATCAAAATTTAATGTTACAATTAATTAAATCATATATTTTTTACATTTATTGGCTTTCACATTAAACAAAAAAAAAATCTAAAGTGATAAAAATAGGGTGATTTTAATCAATATACATAAAAACTTTGATAATTAGGAAAATGGTAATAGATAATCTAAAATTAGATAATTAGCAGAGATAAACAAATTTTACACCTAAAAAATCCTTTTTATCTAACTTTATTACAAAAATGCTATTATGTTAACATTGTTCACTTTTAGGTTCGACAACACTGTTTACGCTGACGAAAACACTGTTGCAATTTACCTGAAAACACTGTTAGCATAAATAAATACGGTTATTATGTAATTAACATGTTAAACAAGTTAACAAAATGTAAAAATACATGTTAACAAGTAATATATCATATATGTTAACTCATTTATCGCTATAAAATATATGTTAAACCAGTTAGCGATGTAAAATTATCATGTTAATTGCGATATTCAAATACTATTATCATCAACCATGATATTGTCACCATTGATAAACACTATTATCGTCAACCATGTTTTCGTCACCACCGACCACCACATTATTGTTACCAATGTTATCTCCATCACCATCATCATTGTTATTGTTTTCGCTATTAGTATAGCCGTTAACATTGTTATCATCGTCAACAGTGTTTGAAATCAGAAAAAATCAAATGTGTAATTAAATAGAATAGGGAAGGATAAAAAAAGTTTTTAACAGCTAACTTACCATAATGAATAGTCAGCGATGAGAGAGAACTATATATGCTATTATCTTTTAACATCCATTGCAAATATTCATAAAAATACATAAAAATGTAAACACTTAAAAAACAAGGAAATAAACATTAATATATAATTAATTGAGGCCCATTAATTCGGAATATAGCCTATTATAAAACTACGGCCCATTATTAGTTAATGCACAAACAAACAAAAACTTATGGTAACGTGTAGACATGTAAAGGCTAATGAATACGGCTAAGTACAAAATCAAAATCAAATGAACGAAGGTAGTCAATTCCAAGTGGAACTTTGTCAATTTGAGTGGTCTCTATTAAAAAAACTCCTTTTAACCGTTTGATCAACTCTGTCTCTATCATCCGACGGTCAAAAAGTTCTCTATTTTTATCAATTACATATTACTTTGGAAAAATATATAAAAAAATAAATAAATACTGAGAAAAACGTACGGTCACCAATTGTCAACCTCTCCCTCTCCCTCTCCCTCTCTCACTAAATGAAGAACAGTCTCTCCGGCGAGATTACCGGCTTATTCCGATAACTTCGCCTGAGAGCAATCGCAGTGTAATTAATGGGTCTTCCTTTGTTGTCTTGTAGTACGACAAGAGTCGCTTTCTCTTCTTCTTCTTCAACACCAACTTCATCTTCGTCTTGGTGTAGCGGAAGCGGTGGATTTAGGAGTAGTAATTATAGTTCTAGGCTTTTCGATTCTCCGGCGAGTTCGAGATCCGAGTCGCAGAAACGCAGCGGGAAGAGAAATCCGCGGTTAAACGGTCTTTCACTAGAGAAATCGAGGTCTATCAAAGCGTCATCATCATCCGCCGGACAGAGCAGCGGCGAAGTGATCGACGACGGAGATGCAACGGCGCGAGGTTTAGCTGTTCCTGCGGGAGATGTAACGTCGGTGGGAAGTTTATGTAGCGGCGAATTCGTCGGCGGTAGCGGCGGTTTAGCTGGACCGTCGGGAGAGGTGACATCCGTCGGCGAGTTTGTCGGTGGGAGCGGCGGAGATTTTAGTTCTTGGGATAAGATCGGTGCTGTTGTGAGGCTGAGTTATGGAATCGGTGAGTGACTCGGTGATGAAGCAAATTCCAAAATTTTCGTTTTGAAGTGAATACAAAAAAATTGACTAGATTCGCTAAATTTTTGGGATAAGCAGGGATATACTGTGGAATGGCTGTAGCGGGAAGGTTTATATGTGAAGTAGCAGGAATCGATTACACAGGAGGCTTTAATGCTTCTTTAGATGCGATTATCGCTGGACTTGGTTATGCTTCTCCACCAATCATGGCTCTTCTCTTCATTCTTGATGTATGCAGGGGAACTCTCTCTTTATAATTGTAATGATGGTTTTGGTGTTTATCGAGAGATTTTGATTGTTTCTTTTGTTCTGTTCTTGTTTTAGGATGAAGTTGTGAAGTTGTCACCGCACGCTCGTGCGATTAGAGATGTTGAAGATGAGGAACTTCGAGGCTTCTTCTTTGGAATGTCAGCTTGGCAGGTGAAGATTCTGTTAATCTTTTGAACTTCAAGAATTAGTTTTTCTTTAGAAGAATCATTGAGCCTTGTCTTTTGTCTTTCTTTAGTTTATCTTAGTTGTTGCTGCGAGTTCAGTTGGAGAGGAGCTCTTTTATCGCGCTGCGTTTCAGGTTTTTGTGCCTTACAATAGTCTTACATTGTTCTTGTTTCTCTTGTTTCTCTGTGAAGCTTTATCGGTTTCGATGTTGTGTTTACAGGGTGCACTAGCTGATATATTCCTAAGAGGCACAAATCTAATCTCGGATTCTCGAGGAATGGTTGCTTTGGTATGCTTTCTGTTCTTACTCATCTCCTTCCTGTTTCTTAGACTCATATACTATCAAATTAACTTCAAAATGTGTGAATTTTCAGACTGGAATCTTGCCTCCGTTCGTACCGTTTGCTCAGGCATTTGCAGCTACTATTACAGCGGCTCTCACTGGTTCTCTCTATTACATCGCTGCTTCCCCTAAAGGTTCCTCACTACTCTTATAACCTAATCTATATGATAAGACCTCTGACCTCTTAACTAATCTTGTTGTGTTATTTCTCATAGATCCGACTTATATAATGGCACCGGTCTTGAAAACTCGCTCCGCGCGTGACGAGCTGAAGAAGTTGTTTGCAGGTTCTTAATACTCCTTAAAGTGTAAGGCTTTAGATATGTTTTACAATCAAACACTTGATAAGGATTCTCTATGTTCATTTTTTTGCAGCGTGGTACGAGCGAAGACAAATGAAGAAAATCTACTCTCCTCTTCTCGAAGGGCTTTTGGGTCTATACCTCGGCTTTGAATGGATTCAGGTTTTGTTTCTTCTGTTCATTTTTTTAAAATCTTGTCGAAGTTAAAATCTTTGAAATCAAATTGAAAATATTGCAGACAAACAATCTTCTAGCTCCTATCATCACACATGGCATATACTCAGCTGTTGTATTGGGAAATGGTCTCTGGAAGCTTCACCATCACCAGCAAAGACTGCGCTTACGTGTCCAGAAGCTTGAAACTGAAGGTGACGACAACTCGAGATTAGATAAAATCACTGAATAAAAACATCACCCTTTGTTTTAAATTTTTGTAAATTGTCTTTTGTATTGAGCCACCATTGACTTGTACAAATAGATAGAAAGCAAAGTGTATAGACATAAGAGTAGCTATGTGAAAGCTTTTATTTTGTTTATCTTCTATCCATTTTAGTCTTGTTCAAGTTGAGAAATGATACTGACGAATACATCAAAGCCTTGGCACATGTCTGTGAGAAGACAGTACTCGTTCTTTGCATGGTATGTAGCCATGAGACCTGCAGAAAACGAAAAAGATACTAAGTATCTAAAAATGGGGAAATCCGAAAAAGAGTAAATACGAGGGAGGGTTTTTGTAGTACCGTATCCTGAAGTTTGCACATCAAATCCTTCATCCTACAAACGCAAGACCAAGATTCATAGATTTAGAAAGAGTTAAGTTACAGCGAAGAGTGAAATATCAGTCTTAAATCTACTGAGATTAGGGTTTATCATCTAATGGCTTTACCTTGAGATCACGGATTAGAGGCAAAGTACCGGTGATCGAGTAAGGCTTCACGTGTCCGACAACTTCTTCGGTTGCTTTGCATAGAACGTGAAAGCCGCGGGAATCAAGATTACACGCAACTCCAGCTGATGCTTCATCAAAGCTTATCGTGAGCCTGCAGGAGAGACAATTGACACCTTTCAAATATTTTGGGAGGGACAGTACAATGAGAGGAGGAGGAGGAAAAAAACCAAACCTTCCCCGTAAATGCTCATCTGGTAAGACGTATTTCGAAACAGGACCACGGGTCGCGAGTTTCTCTATGTTATTGTTTATATCGGCTACATACTCTTGCAGCTTCGTCATCACTTCCTTGATGCTGCAAAAACAAGGAAAACACATTAAAAGTGTGTCTAAAATGCATAGAAAGAACTTAAGGAAGAAGTGAGAAGAGAGACTTACTCATAGAAAGGAGTTAACCTGAAACCAAAATGAACAGAGAAGAAGTAAGAATACAATGAGAGAGAGAGAGAGACATCTTGGGTTTTACGGTATTCACAACTTTATAAACATAACCTGACATCACCGGAAACGGTACATTCTCCAGGGATTTGGTTGATTCCGCCTCCTGGATCTGCAAAAGCCAGACAAATCCTTTGGAGTAAGTAGAGTCATTATTACTCTATACATACATTACGCTTTAATTTCCAAAGATTTACAACTCCATTGTGTTGGCTTCATGGTGGACGGCGTCGCAAAGCCATAGACTTTCTCTTGTGGGTGAGCCGGATAGTCTCTGTAGAATCGGTCTTGGATTTCCTTAAGCCCTTCCATTCCCAACTCCATTGCGTTAATCGCCTGCGCTTGAACAGAAAGACAACGTATCAATGCCGAGCTTGCTTGCAGCTTCATTACTTCGAGCAATCATTCATATACAACAATACAAAAAACCATACCTTGTTAGCTAAACCGCTGTGGAAAAGCTTTCCGGTAAAATGAAGCTTCCACGGAATCGAACCGCCGGTTCCAATACACGGCTGCTTATCCGCCGTATCAATCCAATACCTTCACAAGAAAGCTTTCAGTCATCCTCCAATGTTATGTCTGTAAACCCCTGAAGATTAAAAAGAATGGAAACTCACAAGGGTCCTGGTTTGAGCTTATCAAGAAGCTTGTCTTTAACCAGCATGTCCACACCAACACCTGGAATCGAAGAGTTCTCTTCGCTGGCGATGAAAACCGCAACCACCGTTGATTTCAACGCCGGTTTGGTCTCCCCTAGCCTCTTCATGAGCTCTGTGACAAGGGCAACGTGGCCAAGACAATCTGTAGTCCCGCGACCTCGAAGCTTATCGCCATCTATGCTTAGCGAGAAAGGATCAAATTCCTATGAACAAAAAAACAGAGAGGTGAATCAGAGTGTTATTCTTCACAATTTCGAATCAATTGAACAGTCAGAATAAAAAAAGCTTGGAATTTGAAACAACCGAAGTCGTTTCTTCAGAAAACAACCAGAGCCCAATCTCGGATTTTGTCCTAATTGTAGTGGGCGCCGATTGATTTCTCACGAAATGGATCGAGAGACTGATAAAATCCTATTCAATTCGAAAAGTAACCAGAACCAAATATCGAATTTTCGCCCTGATTCTAATGGGCACGGATCAAAACACCACGAAAACGGAATCAACGGAGAATTTACCCAGTCATCGGGATTCGCGGTGACGACGTCCATGTGCATTCCGACGAAAGACAAGACCTTTCCGGGAACAGATCCTGGGTACTCGACGATGAGGTTACCTCTTCCCGAGTGATACGCCACATGATTGATCAACAGAGGGCCACCGCCAGTTTCGGTGCTGTACGGACGGAGAGAATCGAGGACGTGGTTCACGATTCGATCCTCTTGCGGTATGAGCTCCGGCGGATTGTTCTGGACGAACTTCGATTCGCCGATGAGTTTCGATAGGAGCGAAACGAACGAGTCTTTGTTGAGAGAGCCTAAGGATTCGAGCATTGCCTTAGAAGCCATAGTTGCAGCACCCCACACCAGAGACGTTTTATTTATGTGTTTGCGATAACAGATAAAATGCTTCGGTTTTTGCTGCTTGTGAGCCTGCGGCGAAGTCGTGCTGTGTCGTAGGTTTGACCTTCTCGGTGTTACGTCTTAACTAAATTTTAATACGGAAGTGAATAAATAAATCAGCACGTTTAACTAAACTACTAAAGGCGTGGAAAGGGGTAAAAGTATACATTGGTGTTGTGGGAGGGCTATTGGGAGAAATTTTTTAAAAGTTTGATTGATTTTAAGAGTTCAGAGATTTGTTAAGTTTGTAAGAAATTTTGTTAGATTTGTTAAGAGTTAGTATATTTAGAAAATCTATCAAAATATCTATCTATAATAACAATCTGAATAAATGCCAATTGCCCTTCAATAAGTTGTGTCTTTTCAAAATTGTTATTCGTATTTTTTAGAATTCCAAATTTAATCCAATAAATGTTATTTGTGGTTGCGTCTTTTCAATTATCAAAAATTGTTTTTTTTCAATTATGTCTTTGGAATATTATTTATATTGTTCAAAACCACATAAAAATGACCATTTGATAATGATTCATGCTATAATGGTGAATCAAAAAGTATGTTATCTAGATGGTTTGCTCTAAATAAAAAAGAAGAAAAAGTTCAAAATCTAATGATTGTTTTCCAACAAAAAATGTAGGGAACAAAAATTTAAAAACTTAGAAAAAAAATTAAGATTATATTATAGTATTCGGAGGTTTTTCTTTTCATGCTAATTTTAAGTAATTTTGATCTCTACAGTTCTTCCAGTGCTAATTGGTGAGATTTTTTCTCTTGTTACATTGCTCTAGATCCTCCAAAACTAGAGTACCTACCAGCGATTTGCAGGTAACTCAATCTATATTCATCTAAATCATTAATTCACTGGAAAATTACAAATCTATTAAAATTTGAAAGATAAATACTGCAAGAACCCAATAAATACAATCAACGGTTGTGTCTTTTCTGTTACGTGCCTTTTGTGTTATAACCGCTTATATTTATTAGAAGTTGCATTCTACAATTGTGTATTTTCGTTACACACTTTTTCGCTAACAACCGATTTTTATTAAAAATTGCATCTTTTTAATTATGTTTACCTTTTTTTGCTTACAACCGATTGTTTCCTACATCTTTTCATTCATAATTATTAATTTTATAATGCATTTAAATCATGATTTTGATAGACTACAAGTACCATTGTATTTTTTGTTTTTTTGCATACATATCATGTTATTTAATTATTGCTTATGCTTGTGAAAAACGTCTATGTATTTATAATTAGTTATATTATCTTCTTATTTTTAATATTTTTTGTTGGTTGTTTATAAATTGTAGGTACCTAATGTTTTGTTCAATTGCAGAGAAATATAATTTTTGTAAATTAACATATCTACATATACTTTATATAAAATATCAAAGTTTATTAGTACTTTTTAATAATGTGAAAAATATTTTTGAAAATTTGAAATTTTTCATTTTTGTATTTTTCACTTATAGCCATAATATTCTTAGAAAATATATCATTGAATCTTGTTGCATTATCATCATTTTTTATTTCATAAATTTTTCTTTATAACCGCTTTAGGTAATTCCTATAGTCTTTTTAAAAAAAGTGGCAATTTTTCATCATATAGTCTTAGAAAATATATCATTGAATCTTGTTGCATTATCATCATTTTTTATTCCATATATTTTTCTTTATAACCGGTTTAGTAAATTCTTATAGTCTTTTTAAAAAAAGTGGCAACTTTTCGTCAAATATAATTATTTGCTTGTAACTTTAATTTTCACTTATAACTGTAATCATTATATAAAGTGTTTTGAAAGATTGTCTCTTCATTATTATTTTTTTCTTTATACATTTTTACATATACCCATTTTTAATAATCATTCAAATAGTTTGGAAGATTGCATATTTACATCATATTTTTTATATTGCATATTTTTATATATAACTTTTTTTAACACTACAAAAAATACTCTACAGAGTTGTGTCTTATAATTTTTTTTGTTTTTTTATTTTTTTCTCTTAGTAATAACAATCTTTGCAAATATTTTACAAATTTGCATATTTGAATTATTTTGTAACTTTCCATTTATATTGTTAATAATCCAAGAATTTTTGTTTGGAAGATTATATCTTTTTATTTATTTTTTTAATAATTATAACTTTCTGAATATTTACGTATTTTTATCATCATTTTTTGTTTTATATATATTTACTTATAATAATTTTTTGTTTATGTTTAAATATATGATAAATCGCGGGGGTTCTATTCCTAGTTTTTATTAGAATGACTTTGAGAATCTAAGCAATATAGGTAGTATTTTGAAAGTCTTGTTAAATCTTGTTTTATGAGTTAAAATGTTTAAAATCCTTGTCCCAATAACACAAGATTTTAATAGAATCATAAAATCTTTAAAACTCAAACTTTTTGAATAACAAAAGATTTTTGATAGAATTTTAAAATTTTTAAACCAATAACAATGGTATCTATTAAGATTTTAAGAATCTATATATAAACCAATAATGATAGAATTTCAAAATTTTAAAAATTCTTTAAAATCCATCTCCCAATAACCCCTAAGATTTCAAACCAATGTAATTGAATTGCGATTCCACACGAGTGGAGGAAAAGGTAAACAAAAGCTAAAGAAGCTTAATTCTACCGTAGAAACTCGATCCACATTTTTAAGTGTGTCGTTCAGTGAGCACAAGAAACTTAACATTGTGTGTTCCTACTTTTGTTCACGTTAGAGCTCATAAGTGGTAATTTGTTAAGTAAGGATCGTTACAACAACATAAAGGTCAGTGTTGTAAGGCTTGCGTTTCATCCTCTCGTTTACAAGGCACCACGAGTCACTACAAAAAAAAAAAATATTGTTACAATTTTTTATGTCACAATATATAAATATTTTGTCACAAAATTTATATTGTGACGAAAATGTCACAAATTATAAAAAGTCACAATAAAATTGTCACAAATCTATATCAGTCACAAAAAACGTCACAACATTTTGTGACGTCTAACAATAGTAACAATCCGTCACCACTTGTGACGACATTTAAAAAGTCACAAAAACGACACAATTTATGACGAAAAATACTGTCACCACTAAGTCACAAATTGTGACAAAAAATTGTCTTATATTTGTCACGAATTATTACTATATATTTAAGTCATTTATACATTAGAAATTATGACCACAATAATGTCACAAATCCCGTCACAATTTGTGACTAAATTATAGTCAGAAAAACAACACAATTCGTGACAGGCAATAAAATCACAATTAAGCCACAAATTGTGACAAAATATCAAATTTTTATATTACAATTTATTATCAAATTTAAGTAACCGATCCATTACAATAATACAACAAAACAGACAAAGAATACAGTAGCATCGACTTTACAAAGGAGAAGGAGAAGCAAATTAATCGTATACATAAAATTATAATCTGAAATCCAATATCATACATGAGCAAAAAGTTTACAAAGCATTCAAACATACAATATAACAACTACCAAAAGACTTGATAAAGTATGAAAAGTCTTTAAGATTCAAATATTAGTCTTCTAACACAATAGCATACCACTTATCTAAATTAGCTTGTTGTTCTTCGGTCATATGAGTAGAGGCAGTAGCCGGCAAAAAGAAGTTTTGTAGATGTTTGCAAACCTGAGATAGAAAAAGTAAAATCATAGAAAACTATACAGTTATGAGAACCAAAAAAAAGTAAAATCACAGAAGACTATACAATTATCAGAACAAATAAGTATTGTACTTACCATAAAGCGCCATTGAATCTCTTTGGATGGAGGCAATGATGACATCAGCATAACTAATCACAAGGGCCAGACCACAAAAGAATGGATCGAGGCAGCAATTACATAATCAAATGCTTAAAAGAATCCAGCAGGATTCACAATAGAGAGTTCCAATATCAAATATTATTAGAAAATGCATCAGGGAGTGTACCAACCTGAACAGTCAGATCCTTAAGAAGCTGCTTGTAGGCATACTCATCACCACTCACGCTCAGAAGATCCTTTGCTGCTTGGTCTTTCATGGCATTGACAATATCATCCTGCGCTTGAAGAACTTTGATCCTTGAAGCATTTAGGTGCATCGAGTAATCATAGCAAAAACAAGTATGACATAGTTACTTCCAATTCCTCAACCATTATTACTTCACTAAAACAATTGTCGAAACTAGAAAAACAAATTGTTACGATACAAACAAACACACAAGAAAGAATCAATTTTCCAAAACATCCAAAGTGAGAATCAAGACAATAACTGTACAAAAGTCATTCTAAGAAGCTTATTAGCAAAACTAACCACCAAAAATATTGCTTATGCCAAAATACGTTTTTATCAAACTCACTGTTTTTTTTATCCTCTCATGATCTCATCAATAACCATAACAAAATACTTTCCAATCATCAGGTTTGAATCAATGTATAAACATAAGAACATATGAGAACAAAACACACTTCCCACGGGGAATCATCATCACAACATGTATACATTTTCCATGAAATCTTTTCCATCGAACAACTTGCAAGGGCTACACATTTCCAGAATTTTTTATTGTTTTAAAATTTGGTCACTTCGATCAATAAAAAAGCTGTGTCCTTTGTTCTCTTAGTACTAAGAACAACTAGTAATAAAAAGGTAAGATCGATAAATAGGAAACTAAGGACAAAAAGTAGCAATTCCAAACCCTTTTCTTAATCATACGAGAAGAGAAGAGAAGTCTCGAACCCTAAACCCAATTTTGGAGAAAGCCTAAACCCAATTCCAAACCCTAGACAATACCCAGATTAGAAACCGACGATACCCAAACACTAAAATTAAACAGAATTTCACAAAATTAAGAATGCAAGAGAAAAATCAAACACAACCCAAATTCGAAACAGACGATAACCAAACACTAAATTAAACAGAATTTTCACAACATTAAGCATGCAAGAGAAAAATCAAACACAAATTTCAGAAAACAATTCCAAATCCAAGCGTTTATGCATTGTAAGAGAAGAAACACTTCTGGAGAGAGAGAATGGGCTGGACGTACCTGGCGGAGTCAAGTCGGAACGTGAGTGACGACCGTCGGAGTTTTGGCGGGGCGGATCCAAGTAGGAGCGTGAGTGACGACGGTCGGAGGTTTGGCGGGGCGGAGCTATGGCTGTGATTCGAAGAGGAAGAGATTTGAGAGTGAGGGTTTTTTTCTAAGAGTTGAGACTTGAGATGCATAAACCACCTAATGAGTAATGCTTTTTTCTAAATGAAAAACCTTCGGCGGGCAAAACCAAAATATTGGTGACAAAAACCAAACCAAATGTTTTCGTGGCAAAAACCAAATGAGTAACAGTGACCCAATTGGTTTAAAAATCTTAAACCCATTTGGCTTAATATTTTTTTGGTATTGTTGACTTAAACTAGGAAGGTGGGCATTTCGGTTTAATTTCGGATTTGGTTCAGATTCGGTTCATTTCGGTTAATTGTGTTCATAAAACTCTAACTGAACACAACCATAGTTTACTTTGTGTTTGGTTCGTTGTGAATGTAAATCGATTTAGTTCGGATTTGTTTTGGTTTTAATTCGGTCAACATAAGTTAATTTATAAAAATACAAAACAAAACCCAACCAATATAAAAATATAAACTTATTAACTTACATAAAACTCGTAAAACAATCATCCAAACGAAATTATAAGAATTTAATCATTAATATTAATTTACTATCATTAATAGTAAAAAAATTGGATTTATAACCGAACATTCAGGGTTGACAAAAACTCTAACCGAAATATTTTGATATAAATTTTGGTTTGGTTTGGATCGGTTTAAGTTCATTTGGTTCAAATTAGTTCAATTCGGTTCCGTTTTTTGCCCATCCCTAATTTAAACCCAATAAAATCGTAGATCAAGAAGATAAGCTCAGTTAGACATATTCACACTTATTTATTTTATTCACATTAATTCTTTACGGTCGCTTAATACAATAGAAAAAAACAATATTTTGTTTTTTTGTTGTTGGTTACCCTATATTTTTTCTTTTTAAAATACCTTAAATTTTCATTAAATATTTTGCAAATTTTATCAAAGAATATAAGCATAGATCTACAAATATACAATTATTTTTGAGGACTTCGATTTTTTGTGCGTTAGAAAAATATATATTTTTTAATCTGTTGCAAGACGGGTTGAATATGCAATACTTTTAATTACAAAACTTCTATTATCAACACTTAATTTCTAATAATAAATTATTTTCTGAAATATTTTATACCTATTCAAATTTGAAGCAAAACTACTAAAATAAAACAAAATACGATTCACAAATAATACAATATTTCTAATTCTAAAACTACTAAATTAAAACAAAATACAGTTTACAAATGATGCAACACTTCTAATTCCATCAAATCCAATTATATCATACAACAAACATACTATAGCAATATATTGATAATTTATATCAGATAAACTAGACTTTCAAATAAATGAGAATTTCAAATATTAAAAAGGCATAATCCTCCGCGCAGAGCAAGTTAAATCCTAGTAAAATATTAAATGTAAAATATAATAATATCATAATCTATAACTAAACGCTAAGGTCCTTGTTTTCAAAAAAAAAAACCCGCAAAGTTCCGTGTGTTTTTAGTTTTGTCACAAAATGGTAACATTTATGTCACAATCTATGACCAAACGCAAATGTCACTAAAATAATAACTAATTGTGACGAGATACTTACAAAATATTTGTAACTATCAGTTACTTAAGTTTCGTTACCAAAATCGTATAATTTAGTTACCAGATTTGATCACAAATCCGTAACAATATTTGTGACTGTATATATTGTAACAAATTCGCCACGATTAGTGACAAAATTTTGTTACCTTCAATTCGGTAACAATATTATGACGAAATGGTAACGGTTTTATGACCAAATAATTTTGTCACAGTTTCGTATGTAATTCGTCACAATATTGTGTCAAAACAATTTGTAACAATTTTTTTGTCACAATATTCACTTTTTCTTGTAGTGAGTCGGTGAAGGTAAGATGACTAATTATGTGGGCATAACATAATTCGCCGATATGTAGGTATAAATAAGACAACATGTTGCAGTGTGGATTCAGATTACGCGTATAAAGCAAGTTATGTTTGGGAACAACTACACAATGGCATACATGGTTTATACCATGTAACTTTAGGTCGAGAAGGACGAACGACATTCCATACTCCACCACTTTTAAACTTATTGCGAACCAAACCATCAATCATATAAGTCGGTTCATCTTCTCTGCCACAAAACTGAAATGAGAGGAGCGAAACAAAAAGGCTAACCTGGAACACTGACGACCTTGCATGAGGGAGGGATTCACCACTTTTTCATTATTTCAATCGAAAGCAATTGTTGAATGTGTAGGGGCAAACCTAATTGAGTTGGTATGTTGATATCGAAGAGATCCGAAATTGAGAAAGCCAATTGTTTATCCAAAATCTGGCTGTTTGGCTAATTGTTTTCTTAATACAAGGGGAATACAAGTGATTGCAACTTCAACAATCTTTTCAAGTACCATGGATAGAAGCTGCGTTGGATAAGTTTTCTAAAGGTGTTTTGAGAAAAGTTTTACCCAAATAACCCAAAAATATATACCTTTTTCTAAAAAAATACCATCCATATTAATTAGTCCCAAACCACGAGTGGACCTCTAGAATAGGTGGAATCACCATTCCATAATAATGCCAATGGTAGCTATCCAGGGGCGGAGCTACATGTAACAAGGAGGGGGCAAGTGCCCCCACTCAAATTATTAAATCATTCCTTCATTATTTAAGTTTCTGATTAGTGCCCCACTCTAATTTTCTTCTTTGCCCCATTCAGTTTTTAGTTTCTGACTGTCGCTTTTTAGACTTTTTAAATTTTGTTTAGAATAAACTTAAAAATCCAATTCAATTACAGAAGCAATCAACAGTACAACAGCTCGTTAAATATAAAAATACATTGCATACGTAATAACTAAATTATCTTTTATTTCTATTTCTCACATAAATATTAGGAAAATATACTAAAATACTCCCAAAAACCCCCATAAAATATTGGTTTAAGATCTCGTAGATCATTTATTAAATTTTCTAAATCTTTAGAAATCATTCCTAAACCTAAATTTTGTGATATATTTTTGTGTAGTTTTTTAAATTCCTATTCAATATTATTTTTAAATTCAGGTTTAAGGTTTAAGATATAATTTATATAAAAATATATTTATTGGTGCATATCAATATTATTTACTATAACTTTATATATATATATCTTTAATATGTTGTCTTTGATATTATTTTCATTATTAATTATTATATATATTAATTATTATATATATTAATATATTGTTATGCCCCCACTAAAAAATATTTCTAAATCCGCCCCTTAGCTATCGATGGTCTTTTCTCTGAAACTCTTAAAAGTTAACTAACCCGATAATTACATATTTGATAAGTTGAATTTGTCCCGTAAAATTAAGGTGTTAACGAACCACGACTGAAAAGAGGATAACAAAGACAGCGAGTAGGAAAAAGTAGTTCCCTTAAGGCAAATGTCTCTTCCAATTTTAATTAAATCGGTTTTCAAGATCTCTTAGTGACAGAGTTATTAGGTTTCTGCAACACTGATTTCCAGTTTTGATAGTTGTCGAAATTTCTCAAGCCCTATAACACCTTTGAGGAAATTCAAAGATCCTTTTTGTGAAGATATAAGTAGATGTCTGCAAAACGAAAATGGATAAATTTTGGACTATTTGCATTTTACATGATGGAGAAACTTTCCACCTAAGCTCTCTTTTTTTCTATTTTAAGAATATTGTTTAATATTAGCCAATTCTAAAAGCTAATGTAAAATACAAATTGTTACAAAATATTAGATATTAAATAGATGTAAATTTTACATAAAAAATTGAAAACACAAAACAATTTTTTTCTAAAAAGATCTTATAGAAAGAAACAACGAGTGTAATGTTTTCACATATAATTTATTTAGTTTTTATATTTTAACTCAACCTGTAAATGGATTTTAATTCACCTTTTGTTAAAAAAACTGCAAACTAGAGTTGTTTCTATTTATGAAAACAAAGGTGAAAAAGACAATGGCTGATTGATATGGGGATTCGAACCTTTGCTGAGCAGAAGAAGACAGTGTAATGAAAGAACCCTATCTCACTGATTCAGTGGACTGTTCCTCTCACACTTCTCAAATCCCTAAATCCCTATTTAATTTTATTTGGTCTTAGCATCAAACATTTGTAATTTATTTGCATACCAACAAATTAATATCTCAGTTTTGCTTTTTTACACGAATCTTGGTCGGTATATTTCTGCCCTCTTCGATTTGACTTGCTTCATCTTCAAAATAATAAAAAAACAAGTAAATTTTACATTTTCTTTCTTTACAAGCCTAATAAGTGCTTATAGATCGCTGAATCCAAGTATTGATTAAAAAGAAAAAAATGATGAACCCAAGTAACCTAATAGATCCCTCTCCAAAGATCTCGAACTATAGGGATGAGATTCAACTTCCTTGTGAAATACCCAACCATTTGCCACTAGCCTATTCTGACTTGGGCTTGTGATACATATATTATCAATGATTGGTGTAAGTCTTTAAAAGTTATATAAATCGAAAACCCACATGCCATGTCGAATATATATATATTTATAAAATAAAGATTATGTATGATGATGCTAGAGATGGTGAGGAAGCGGGGACCAAAACTAGAAGAAACAACATAACTCTAATTGCCTTAGTTTGAAATGTTTTTGAATTTCCATATGTGGGGTCCAAGACAAGATAATGTCAAATTCTTCTATTCATGATTTTTTTTTTTTATATATTACAATTTATGGTAGTCTAGTCGTAAAGATCGGGTTATAATCTAATATAGAGAGCATGCTATACTGAATCAGAATAAAACCCAAAAAATAAAAGGAAAGAAAATAAATAAAAAATGGATGTGGAGACAGAAATAAATATGAGTAAGAAGAAACATGCAACGAATTAAAAAGAACTCACATGCCTTCTCTATCTCTTCCTCCATTTCCAAGTGGTCCTCAAATCTTCTTCCGTTTTGGATTCCTATTGTTGCCTTTACCCTAGTTTAGATCCTATTCATAATTATTGCAACGTTTCTTTCTTCTACTTCTCCTTTTTAACTACATCGAATTGAAAGTGTGTAATTTTGAGATATAGTTACACGCACGCACGATGTCAGAAAACAAAAGATAGACACACGCACATAGTACTACTGTAGAAACTAGAAAGCAACATCACCGTTTTTTTTTAACATCGCAGCTTATACTTATGGAAAATATGCATAATCTTACAAGAACTTATTCAATCAAGTTTTTGAATTGGTTTCTGTTTATTCACAACAGTTGTTATTCCATCATTCATTATATTAAAATGAATCGTAGTTAAGTCCACCTAATTAAGAAGATAAAGTCATTATAAGGCCCCATATCAATCGACGTTTTGTATAATTAAATTCAAATAATGTGCAACCATGGAGTACTATATATGACATTCCAAAGATGATGAAACAAAACTCATTTCAATATATATCCCGCCTTCGCTCCAATACTCCTCCAAAACCTAAAGCATATGGAAATGATAGGAACAAAATTCCTCTTCAACAAGAAAATATTAGCATCTTAGGTTCTGTTTAAGGACGTTTTAAAAAGATTTGAGCATTTTTCGGAATTTTTTAGAATATATATAACATAAACTATCTCTGTCAAACGGAAATTTGAATTCGAAAACAAAGACTTGATACTTTTTCAAGAAAATCCTCTTTAAACCAAGTAATGGATCAAAACAGCAAAGATCATACCATTCAATACATTCAAGATATATATAGATTCCTAGAAATTGCTGAGCAGATTTTTTTTTTACTATAGACAATCATATATCTAATCTTGAATCACATAGAGATAATAGATTATATGGTTACTTAAACTCATACCTCTATGTAAATTAACGCACACATATGTGTGAAAGCAAGGACGCAAAGCATGAAATCGAATGAATTTAATTGTGATACACAATTCAAGCCAAATTGAATTCATAATTCAACAACAAGATGTAAATATTATTTAAAGAACCATATATGAATGTGAAAAGGATCAAGTGGGTCATGAAAATGAAATGTCACGGTGGATTGTGCCCTAGTCGAAGTTCAAGATCAGGCTCATCCACTGATGCTCCTGTCGTCTCTTTCACCGAGCCAATGCTCTCATCATCTCCTGTCGAATATTCTATAAGCCGAGGAGGAACCTCTACCGGAGAACTCAACACCGAAAGCGCAAGGTTGCTGGAAGGAAACGACGGCGTACCATAGAAATTCACCATATCACTGGAATTACCAAACATGCCATTAGGGTTTTGCAATTGGTAGAAATGGGACAAACCTTCAAGGTTACTCGCAGTGGATTGGATTATAAGTGTCGTCGGTGGAACACAAGAATTGAGTAACGTCGTGCCACCCCCTCTGCCGCCGCCTCTAGCCGCAGCGGTGGGACCTTGATGAGCCCTAGATGAGGCGCGGTCGCGGCGGTGGACATTCATGTGACCGCCTAAGGCTTGAGCAGAACGGAACTCACGGCGGCAGAAATTGCAAGTGTAAGATCTTGGAGGCCAAGTGGTACCAGAGATGTTGCCTTTAGTGTCTTGCTCGAAGGCTTTGACTTCCCAAGATTCATCATCATCCTCCATTGATTCTTCAGCTTTGTTAGGGTTCCACATCCATGCACCACCGTTCATTCAAGGATGAGTTTTTCTTTTTTTAAGGGAAATCTCAGTAGAAAAGATGAAGAAGAAGATGAGGTTCATAGATAATGATGTAAATAATAAATATAGAGATGGACCCAAAATATATATATAGGATATGTCATTTATCTTCAAATTGTCATTTTCAGTAAACGAAAAAAAAAAATTATAACCATTTCAAATTTTACTGAGATATAAGAGAATGAAGAATTTGATTATCACTTTTAAATTTCGAACGAACTTTGCAACCTAAATGTTAACTTTTTTTAGTTCATTGTAGGATTACTATTTCGCAATGTATGTTGGAAAATTAAAAGATGAAGACTGATTTTCTATTAGTTACATACTATATTTATCTTCTTTCGGAGATTTACATTACAACTTTAGATCCTATGTTTAACCCTATATGTGCTTTTAGATGTGTACATCTTCATTGCCGGTTTGCCGTTTTGTAATTAAAAGACATTAAGTCCCAGATTGCTATGCATTTAACATAGGGAAACCCAATTGCAACAAAAAACAAAGTGTAGATTATATTTATATAAATAGGTGAAGATTTAAAGAGAAAAAAGTTGGTTGTGACTTTGATGTCCTATGTAAGGTTAAGAAGACAAAGTTGTTTGCTTTAAATGGTGAGGCAAAGATCTTAGCTTTGCGTGATCTCTACTAAGATTCTCTTGTTAGAATCTGACAAATGACTTGTGTTGCTTTACACTGTCACATTATCACCATATATTTTAGATAATTATCCTACGTATATATGGTGACCTACAATTCGAGATATGCATTATAAAACTATCTACATATTACACATGTATAGTGTATAGGAATTTAATATAATTACAAATATATTTTCTTATGCCAAAAGGAACAGTTTATTCAATTTAAAATCCCGAAACTTAAAAGAAAAAAAAAAGAAAAAAGAAAAACTGAAGAGCTGAAAGTGATGGGCCTTAATGTCCGAAATATATTTGCCTTTTAAAGTTATTACATTGATATCGTTGGAAATTTAGTTAGATTTCAACTATAGATTCACTCTTTCGTTGGACCATATAGATCGCATTTGTTTTGTCAGCTTCTTCAGTTTACTAAAAAAATTATAAATAAATCAAAGCTACTTATTTTCCTTGGAAAAAAACTACAATCAATGAGAAATGTCGGCCCAAATAGAGGTCACTATGGGTCTGTACGTTTGCTTTAAATGGGCCTTTAGACAAGTAGTTTAGTCCTCCTTAACTATTTTCGAAGAAATATTTGTTGAAATAAAGCCTTAATTTTATGTTTTGTTAACATTGCGAAATACTTCAATTTTACATATGTTTTCCTGAAATCACATCTTTTTTTGTAATATAATATTCTTGGGGTCTATCAGTTTCTTAAAGTAATTCCACGAGAAAATAATTCACCAGACCAGAGCAGCTAAAAACATTTTTTCACAACTTTAAATATAATCGTTAAGTGCTGACATTATATGTTAAAAAATTTCACGTAGGCCACATATGTAGTCATTTCAATGTCATCATAAATGTAATTGTTTTCCGACTATACCTAACAAACATGAGACGAACGGTCTACAGGTTGTAGAAAACTTCCATAATTTGAAACCTTCGATTTTAAACGAATATACCAACAAACAATGTTCGTACATGTAACATACGTGTATAGACAATGTATTTGTTTTTAATTTAAATTGATTTGAAGATGGAGAATAAAGGAAAGATAGATTAAGGAAGAAGCAAAGGATGACGTTTTGCCAGCGAAGCTTTTGGGAGCAAAGAGAGAATCCTTTCGCAGCTATCAAACGACCGCTTCTCCCGGACGATGACTTTCCTTTGGCCGCCCATCACATCCACACATTCATGTTTTCTTTATTTATATAACATATATATGTGATGAAAAGGAAAAAAAATCTAATGTAATTTTGTGCCGATGTGATTATAAGATTTTAATTTAAAATAAAAGAAATATTTTCACATACGCGTTATTTTTTAAACTGTAAAACTATAACATGATGATTTCATGTTTTAGAAAGTAATGATATTTGGTTAATTTTGTATTTCGTTTTCTTCAACCTTTTTTATTCAGTAGGTAATACGTGCTTTTATCATTTCGCTTTCTGTAAAACAAAATATTGTTTAATTAAAGACCTAATTGGTCCATTAACGTACTTATCATAAAACAATGACTTGGTGCGTGTCGATGACATATTATATATGAAACCAATTAGAACTTAAACACCTTAAAAGAATTTAAGATCTTTTTAAACATATTTTAGAATAAGCTCAAATGATCACATGGAATTGGGGGGGGGGGGGGGCATTCATAGATGTTCGAGCTGCGGGAATCGCACGTGCCCACATGGCAAGTTCTGACTCTAATTGGCTAGATTTGTACACGTGGTGTTTCCGGAGTGATCGAAGCGTTTGAAAGCACGTGATGCGTGTTCGTATCGCCTATCTATCTAATCCCTTGCCTTCGTGTCCGTACTCTCAGGTAAAAAAATGCACACGGACACTGATTTTATTTTTATTTTCGTTCGCTACTTTATTTTTAAACAAATTGTTCAAATATCTAAGAGATAAAAATTTAACAAAAACAAATCTGAAAAGACTACGAATCTATATGTATTTGGACAATATAAAAATAAAATCATTAGTGTAGCTGTAACATAACATGTGCCCAAAGTTTACTTTTTTTTTTTTGCTTTAATAGTTTTAGAATTTCAATTTCAAAAGTGAAATTTATTCATTATATCTCTGGTTGTTACCGCATATTTAAGTTTCATGGTCTCGGTTCTTCCTGACGGTCAAACATCCAATACAGTATAGTAACTAATGCAATATATCATACTATCATAGTGATATAAACAAATATATATATATATATATATATATATAAACTTAAAGAAAACAACAAACATATGCAATTTATGTCACCTCCCAAAAATTAATCAAATAGAGATTAATGGACGATCTCTATTAGTATAAAGAAAAATGGTGTAATATACTACTATTATATGTAAAATATAATCAATGTCCTTCATTAGTGGGATTTGATTACATATCATTTTATACTAATTTTGCTGTTGGATTTTGTATCTTTTTAGTAATGGAAGAGGAAAACATATATAAGTGACTAAGGTTGCTATCTATGTTAGATTTTCTTTCTTAGTATCCTTATTTTTTCGATTTATAAAACTATTCTTGAACCTTTCTATAATATTTTCGAATTATAACAGTAGTATTCACTGGAATAATCAATGTGAAGTGCCTCATAACTAGGCCGCTTATATGTACCTCTTCGGAATATATTGACGAGAAGCAAAATATCGTACACCGGTACACGTAATGTCTTAGGACCAGGGGAGGATCCACGTGAAAGGAAGGGAGGTCACTTGATCCACCTTAAATATGATATATTAAAAATTTAAGTTTAAACAATAAGAAAATTGTGCTCAGTTGATTCAGTTTCTTTTATTTGAATCTCTTGATCCGGGTTCAAAAGTCTTAAAATACATTTATATTAGAATTTTTGTTATATTTTATACCTTTAATATAATTAAAAAATATTTAAATTAATTTATAACCCATGTAAAAAAAATTTCTAGAACCGCCACTGCTTAGGACTCGAATATTGTATCTCTTGATTTAGTTTTCCAACAACTATAGGGTTCATCTGATTAACCTCACAATAAATTATTGGATAAATTTAATATATAACCCCACATAATACATAAATAAAAAAAGTTGAACAAATAAATGTAAATTAGGTAAGCGATTATTAAGTTTCTTAATGTGGACGATTTTGACCCTACATGATGTGTAGAGTTGTATGTGAGGTATTCAAGATATATTTGGCAAAGAGACATAACATTAAATGCAAAAGATACAAGGGAATATGAGAGATAAAACAAATCTAATTTTACGTCTTAAATAAATCCACATACTTAAGTCAAACATATCACGCTGACTAATATGGTATCGTGATAACTATTTGATTATCATGCTAACTAATATGACGCTTATTTAGCATATTGTAAAATATCGAGTTAACGCAGTTATCATATAATAGAAAATGAAATTATCATGGTAACCCTGATATCATTTCATAAAATTATCGTGTTAACCTTGTTATCGTAAAAACCATCGCGCTAACTTTGTTATCATTTCATGAAAAATATGAGCTATTGATTAACTAACTTTGTTAACTTTACAAGTTATACAAAATTATTTCGAAAATCACTTAATTGACCATCACGAGCAATGACACTAACGTTATTGTTACCGCCGTCCAACAGTATTGTAGTCATCACCGTCGCTATCATCATCGTTGTCGCTGTGCGTTACAGCCACCACCGTTATGATCGTCGTCACCACCGCCGTTATCACTGTTTCCGCTGTCAATATTACTGTTGTTGGTATTAAAGCAAATCTTCTCCTTCTTTCTTTTCTTCATTCATGACATTCATCTCCTTCTTTCTTCTTTTAATATCTTCTCTTTCCTTTTTTTTGTTTGTAAATAGAAAGATATGTGGACACGAAGATGAAGAATGAACATATTCAATTTTTTGTTTGTTATGAATGAGAAATTAGACAACTTGTATCCAATGGTTAGTAGGGGTATTAACGTCTCTGTGATGGTAGCAGTAGCACATAAAATGTGTCAGAAACTGTTTTTTAATTTCAAATTTATTTGAGGTTATATCTTGTAATTTTTCTAAATTATTTGTGTGCTTTTTTTAAGATGTACTGTTTAGGAAAGTATTTTCAAACATGTGAATATCGGACCATTAAGAATTACTTTAAATTACGATTACTTTATACAAATAGTAATATTTGTCAACTAGTAATATATGAAATCCTTCTTTGTTGATTCATTATAGAATTCTTAGTATAAAAAACACACGTTATTAATTAATAATAGGGTGGAGATTTTATGAAATACTATATTACTTTTAATATGTGGGTGTGTGCATAAGAAGCCATATAAAATTATGTATATGTCTACAATTATAAGAAAAGTGTTCATTGCATAATGATTGCATAGTAAAAACATTATCCTAGTCTCGTGGAAAATTTTATTGCACCAACCTATCTCAATCGAAAAATGGTAAAAAAGGTAGGTTTATAATATTACATAAGGAAAGTGTCAATATAAAAATGAATGATTATTTTTGTATTAGTGTTTCTAACTTCATATGGTTTTTATGTCTCACTTTTACGGGATTTGACACCGTTAATCGCAGTATTATATATACGTTATGCTATTTAATTACAGCGTTGTGCACTATTTAAATGAATAGAGAAAATGAGAAATCATTATCTTCTCTACCTATTGTGGCCGTAATACATTTTCAATCATGTTTATGCTCTTGACTGTTAAATTAGCTATTTGAATTTTAGATTTGATGAATAACACTTAAAATGATAAAGTTGAAAATTATAAATTAACAAAATAATAGTATCATCTATGACTTAACTACTTATATCATATATAATCAATTTAGTCAAATAATCCACTACATAATAAAATTAGAGTTGACAAAAAACATATTACCAAATGACTAAAATATGTAAGTCTGTACTTCTAAGGTTGTTAGGAGATGACCGTTTATTTTTATATTTTTGGATTGATTGGTGATATAAAACTAGTATTTTTTTTTGCGGTATAATTAGAAATTGTAAAAGATAATTGTCTGTTGAAGATGGTGGCACCTTAAATAATATACAACCATTTTTGTCTGTTGAAGATGGAGTACTTAAACTAAAATAATTGTAAACCACTACAACATATTATAAAAATATAGAAAAAAAAAAATTTAACTATTTATTCACTTACACTTTGATAAATTCTAAAATTAAAATAAATATATACTAGCGGTACGAATGTTACAGTTCAAAATTTTATGTTTGGTACTGTCAATTTCGTAGTCTTTCTCTTTACCGTATATTATTGAATATTTACATGGAAGTTAATAAATGTTAAACCAAAATGATACATATGGCGGTACCCCGTTACCCCCATTTTTTTCAATCCCATTACTGGTTTGAAGGTTTTAATTTACTTTTGTCCGATTATCGTTTTCCTAGCAATTTCGTAATTCACAACTTATCAATTAATTTGTAGATTCTGCATATTCTTTATCTGTACCACATGTGTATTAAAATTAGTTATAAATATGATTCTTACCCGGAACATGTTATGAATATAATAAAATCAAACCATTACAAAAATCTTGTATCATCTTATTTTTTGAAAAAATCGAAATGTTAAAAATTATTTTAGAGTTAATTCATTAAAGGGACTAAAAAAGGTATAAGAAGCATTCATGTTTTTTGTCGCTTAGCATCCAAAGCTCCGTATTAGAGGCCGACAATTATAGATTTGTGTATTTAATTACAAAATTAACAGGCTAACGACATTAATTACTTTAAATTTTGATTTAATATAAAGTGAAGGGTTTGGTTTTCAAGGCCAAAAGTTGTAATTGTGGGGACTTCGGACTTAAATACGCATTAAGGCAAGCTAATCACCGATTTCGCGTCCGAAAGTCATCATCCAATTGGTCTTGGTCCAATTCTAATATTAATTAAAGATTATATTAATTTATATATTTCGTTAATTAGGTGTATGGTGGGAAATGGACAAATTAGCTCATGCAATAAGACTCCATTAGAGATTAATGCACTTGGAAGAATCACAAAAGGCTATTAGTGGCCTCAATTATTCGAGTTGGTCAATTGTAACCAAGATTAGTGCTTAGCTAGCTCTTCTTATTTTAATACTATAACAATTGAAACCATCTGATATCTATAATTTGTTTTTCTCGAATTTCATATATGCATACAAAACTCAAAAAAATGATTCATAAAAAAATAAATCTAAAATTTTATTTGGTTTGATTTGGTGATTCTATATAGAAATTCATGTATATACACTGATAACCGGATAATATACATGCATGATGCATGTGTGTATGTTTGGATGTGAATCGATTTTCTTGAAAGGAGAATGACTTTTGCAGCGGTAATTTGGGGTAAAAACCATAGGGTAAAAAGACTTGGATTCGATCATCAATTTTCAGATGAGAAATAATATTAAAAAAAATATTTTAAGAAATAAGAAACAACTAATCCCATACTCTAATTCCCAATTAATTACAAAGTCTTTTCTTTTCCTTTCTTTTTCTTCTGATAACATTTTTCTTTCCTTCTTTCAAACACTTGACTATATATTGTTAATGGACTTGTGCTTATTCAGTGGGAAAATGAAATGTTTACCTGAAGACATTAAATATCGTTCGATAACATTAATTTAATTATCAAATGAGCGATGAACTAGTGGTAATACAAAGAGATTGTTTTCATTATGTCCCGAATTTAAATTTTATTTAAAACGATAGAATGTTAAATCTTTAAATCGGATTATCTAAAGGCAGATTTAAAAATATATATATATATATATATATATATATTGGAAAAGATTATGAGCCAAAGTGCTGGAACTCCCACTATTTAAAAAAAACAACAAATAAATTATCTTAATAAACTCTAATAATTATTGACAAAAAGAAAAATCGAACCACTACTAATGGGATAACCAAATATCGATGGATACACGTTTTTGAATTAAAAGTAATATAACAGTCATACAAAAGTAACTATATTATAAAAAATGCAAAAAAATTTGGGAAGTACACCTAAAATTTGTGGAGGCTTTTTAGAGAAGCACGGAGCTTAATGAATGATTTAAAAGGATATCTCCAACTTCAAGCAAACCCCATACCTCTGCATCCTTTACCTGTTCTTCTTTATCCTCACACCACATTCACACACATATAGATACATGTACGTATGTATACATTTGAATAACTTTGTCAATATATAGACGTAATAACCAATTTTGTCCTTTTCAACGAACCCAATAGATTAATAGGACCAGTTTCGTGGAATTTTGTTATCTAGTTACTAGGACAAACTTATCTGATATGTCATTAGTGATTTGTATTGATCTAAATTTTTATTTCATGAACTAAATATGAAGTGAATGTAAATAAGGAGTATATAAGAAATTATAAACACCATCTCGTGATTTCTCTTTTGGTAAATTTAATGATCACGTAGAGTATACATATAAGCATTTGATTTTTTATCATCAATATCAAATTGGTGAATTAGGGCAGGTGAAAATGCAGAAGCCTAGTAGATAGATGTTTCTTACATAACTCCCCCGAGATTTAAGGGCTTTGGAGAGAGAAACGAAGAGCAATTCCCAATGTCTTCATGAGAGAGAAGTGACAGCCTGCTTCGTGGCCGACAGCTATACGTTCATCTCTCTCTCTTCTCTCTCATCTTTCCTTTCCCACGTGTGGCCCTTCTCCTTTGCACGTGCCTACTCTCACATTTTCTACATATACATGTATGCCATGCAAGGATGAAGGACCCGAATGTTCAGAAACGAATAATATTGATTTTTAATATTGCTAATATATATGTATAGAGAGTAGTTGTTATTTATCTGCAGCCTGCAGGCATTTTATTGATTTTTGAAATAAAATCAGTTACGAACAGTAGTTTCAACCTCGTACCAACACTGTTCAATGTCTGAGTTTGCGTAAACATAATTAGGTATTTCAATATTCATCATGTACTTTTGTAGAAACCTACACACACACATATATATATATATATATATATGAGACTAAATTTAATTATTTAATCTATGCGTCTATATATATAACGATAGATAATTTAGCTTATAAGTTTGTTTTTTCTTGGTTAGAAACCCTAGAGGTTACGTGCTTTGATCCAAGAACTTGGATTTGACATTTCTGATTCGCGTCTCTTTTAAACTAAATTACAAAATGATGCCAAAAAAAGAAAAAGTAAATTAAGCGAGGAAGTTCGCAATTAGGCGCGTTTACTTAACGCGTGTCTCTAGGTACGTAATTACGTTCTTAGCCCTATAATCAAAATTAGGGAAATTGTTTTAACCGATTGTGTTCAACTTTTCTTTTGTTTTTCCTTGGGAGCAGAGAGTTTTTTGTTTGTTTTTTTTATTACCAAGAGGTTTTTGAAACAAAATCTATAATTTTTTATACCCAAAATCATAATAACATATTCACTTTGTCCCATATTAAGTGATTTTAAATAATTTTTATTTTGTCCCATTTTAAGTGATTTTTTCATTTATCTATACAAAATTTTAATTTATTTTAATATAATACATTAATTAAAAAAATTTTAGTTGAAAGAGTTGAAGAGTTTTCTAACTTTTTTTACCATTTTTATTATTTTCAATTTCTTTATTAAATGATAATCTTTTTTAAAAGTAGTTTTCTTTAATATGTATATTTTTACTTAAAATCACTTAAATGGAAGTGCCAAACATTATTCGATTTTGTGACCTCTAAACTTTCAGTCGATCTAGCGACATTTAACAAAATCATAATAACATGTAATATTAGTTTTCTAGGCGATATAATGACGCCTAATAAACTCAGAGTGCAACTTTTGGCTTTTGTATTTTTCAAATCTGAAATGAATTCCAAACAAGTAAATTTGAAACATTTTTGTAATCGGTTGAACTACAAACCTTAGCCGTTAATATATTTATACTAGTTAATTTTTTTTTTTTAATAATTACTAGTTATCAATTATCATGCCTAATCGTACCATTTATAAATTGGTAGTCAACTTGCAAGTTGCAACGTTAGTTTCCCACCACCTGAGAAAATCCATTCAAGTAAATGTTGCGGATATCACATCAAATTTTGAATCTTCTAACAGTTTTTAAAAAAAAACTTGATCTCTTGCATATATACACCATTTAAGAAGTACAAGCAATACTATTAATATGCACTAAAATATGTTCACCAGTATATTTTACTTTGGGGTATAAATTCAATCGGGACGATTTCCAGTCAATCAATATTAGTAAATTTTGTTTATCTTTAAGGATCCCTTGAATTTAGTTATTTATTGATTTCGAAGATTCTGTGAAACTATAGAAAAACTATCTTTGCATTCTGTATTATATTTCTTCATGTTGAATAATCTTAAAATATAAAATGAACCGATGGGTATTGATTCGGTTAGTATTTAACAACTTCAATATTACATAGTCAATAAATAATATAGAAATTACTTTATAATATGTACCGACTATCATATTTATGTTTTAGGTTTCATATACGTAAAATATGGTTACCTACCTTGTTAAACATATCTTAAGGACGGCATTGTGGCTAATTTAATAAGTTAAAAGACCCACTTACTTCAATTATCTATGTAAAAAAAAGGTTATGCGCCTACGTAAATGCTATTGGATAAGGAACCATAAGCCACAGACATCCTTAAAATATAATATAGAAAATTATAAATAAAGATTAAAATACATAAAATATATTTATGAACAGTGTATATTAAATATATGTCTTTGTCAGACACCACAACGTTCGTCCCAAAAGTCGTCATTACCAATAGGTTTTGCTTTTTAATTTAGTGGTTACAAATATATCAGCTTATCAAGTTAATTATACAATATTTTAGATACTATAATTTAACTAAATAAGCGACTCATACATACACCATTTTTTATTTACTATAAAATATACTGTATACGTAAAACTAAATCAATATCTTTCACTGAAAAGGAGCCTTTTGATTGTATGTTAGTCTAAGTCATAACGTGGAAAAATTATAAATTCTAAAGGGTTAAAAGATCTATAAACTTTTGCACGTGGAATGTGCAATTAACCTAAAATATTGAAGCCAACTAAACAAATTATAAAGACACAGGTTCTTTGATTTGATTGTAATCATTTTGAAATAGAAATTGTTACTATTTTATGAATATATAAATCAGGTAATATAGAGTGAGAAACAAATTATTTCAAAATTAAGCAACTCCAAGTGTTGCCATGGTATATATATATCTCAACCAGTTACGGTTGATGTTTTCAATTATATACGACGATTTTGATCAGGATGTTGGGATTATGTCTAACATATCCTTTACACATAACAAAATTAGTCCTGGTCTTGAAAAACATCATGAGTCGGATCCCAAAACAGTAATTATAATAAGAAACAAAATTCAAGTAAGCTGCATTATACTATTCATTGGAAAATCTGAAGATCGTATTAGACAGCAATAATTATGGATGTTTTCAAGAAAAGTAACAATTCTAACTATTATAAGCCCGTAATTATGAAATTTTATTAAACTAAAGTTGGTTTCAATAAAAGTAGTCATTACGGTTTTTTATATATACACAATCTAGACCAAATGATTCACATGCCTCAAAATTTAATTAGGTGATTTTTGATGTAAACAACTTCACTAAGTTTAGCTGATCATTATTTTTATTTATTTTGGCACGTACATATATATTTCATCCATTATAATATGTGTTATTTTGACACATTTCATATAATTTTTTTTAAAAAAGTATACAACTATGTCTCTGTTTCATATATTACTAAGTAAAGTGACCAATGACTTCAGTTAAAAGTCTATTAGGTTTTAGTAAGGGGTAATTTAAGAATTTGGTTTAAAAAGACATTGCAAATGTACAACTAATTTTGTAAAAAAAAAACTAAAAAAACACTCTAAATTTATATTTTATGAAATTGAGAGAATATAACTATTAAAAATGTAGGAACGCATTTATATAATGGATTATATGTAACAACATTAATAAAGGCACGAAATTATTGGTTTGAAATGATTAGATCCAACTAATTTCCAACCAAAGACGGTCAAAGCCAAATAAAAATCCTTAGCTCTCCATGAGACCGAAGAGAGAAACCCATCCAAATGGTTCAGACAATCGTGGACCCCACGCGCCGTTTCTCTCCATTCCCCACTTGATATTCTCTCTTCTTTCTATCTTTAATTAAAATTTAACTTTGATTAGTTTTGGTCAACTTTTTAGTTAACCATGGTTAACTAATAAAATAATTATTTGATTTCCAAGATTAATTTATGTACAAGTGATTACATATGTGTTAGCCTGTTTTTTTTCTTTCTAGATAGCTTATACCTCTTTTTTTTTTTTACATGGCTTACACTTAATTAAGGAAACTAATATGATTGCTAGATAAAATAAGGCATGTACATAATATTTATTAATTTTTAAGAAATTATCAATAACAGAGGCAAGGCAATGATGGTGGAGAATGTTTTGAAGGACAGAAAAGATGAAGCATCTTAATGAAACCCACAAGATAACCCCAACCACATATTATCATGATGGGTTCATACATCTTAATTAAACTTTCATTTTCTTTAAATATTTTAACTTATTATACCAATTAGATCACACCCACTCACATACATATCCTTCCCAGCATCTGACGCGCCTAACAAGCGCGTGGAAACTACTTCCATCAAGCTCCTTTAATACTTCTTCCTTTTCCATGGATGTTTTGAAATAATTTTTTTTTTGAAAAAATTAGATATTTTTTAAGTGTAGTTATATATATATATATATTTTAATTTATATTTATTATTTTAACTATTTAACCATTAGATTTTATATATATTAGATGTTTTTTTAAACAAGAACAGAATTGTAAATTTAAATAAATTTTTTAATATGTACAAAAAGTCTTAAGCATGTAATATTTTTAAATGGAGGGATTATATTGCTTAATTTGAAGTTTACTTCAAAAAAATAAGTTGGATGTTTGTTCAAAAATATTTCTTTTTATATGAAAGGTTATAATTAGTTATATTTTTTAAAAAATTATGTTTTAATTTTCTAATAAAATAATTTTATGAAACGTTGACGGAAATACAAACAAAATAAAAAAAATTTAATAATTTTTGACTAAAATACAAAAATATTTTATTTTATTTTAATATAAATATACTATATGAATTATTAAACATAACAGAAAACATAACTTTCAAAAACAAAAACTATAACCATAAAAAATCCCAATGCAAACAGAAAACCCTAATATATTTTTGCTTATTGTACTCGCGTATAGTTCACGGTCTTGGATAAGAAGATCGAGTGGAATTACCTGTCGAGTCCAAAATACACAAAACGACATAAAACTCTCAAAGAGATGAAAATTTGAATTGAAGTCGATACCAAAACGAAATAGTTTATTAATAAATACTCCCTCCGTTTCATAATAAGTGTCATTTGGAGAAAATGTATCTGCAATGTAATTGGATGTATCTGGATATGTTTTGAGTTTAATACATTCAGATACATTGCAATACATTTTCTCCAAATGACACTTATTATGAAACAGAGGGAGTATTTTGTAAGAGTTTAGGTTAGACAAGTGACTGCATTTACATACATATATCTATATATACACAAACATATTTTTCTTCTTCTTTAATGCTTTATTTTTAGTCTCACCTTCTCCTTCTACTTTTTATCATTTCCCTTTCTCCTCCCATTTTCGTCTTCCCAACTTCTTCTCAATCCTCTCTCATCATTTTCTAGTTTATTTTTTTGTTTTAAAAGAAAAAATATTGAAAATCTACAAAGAAGAGAAGCTTTATTTTAATCTTGTTGTGTGTGTGTGTGTGTTTTATATAAATTTTTTTTACAAATTAAAATCTCTCCTTTGCTTTTGATGTGGGCATGGCTGGTCTTGATCTAGGCACAGCTTTTCGTTACGTTAATCACCAGCTCCATCGTCCCGATCTCCATCTTCACCACAATTCCTCCTCCGATGACGTCACTCCCGGCGCCGGAATTGGTCATTTCACCGTCGACGACGACGACAACAACCATCAAGGTCTTGACTTAGCCTCCGGAGGAGGATCAGGAAGCTCCGGAGGAGGAGGAGGTCACGGTGGAGGAGGAGGAGGAGACGTCGTTGGCCGTCGTCCACGTGGCAGACCACCGGGATCCAAAAACAAACCGAAACCTCCGGTGATAATCACGCGCGAGAGCGCAAACACTCTTAGAGCTCACATTCTTGAAGTAACAAACGGTTGAGACGTTTTCGACTGCGTTGCGACTTACGCTCGTCGAAGACAACGAGGGATCTGCGTTTTGAGCGGTAGCGGAACTGTGACGAACGTCAGCATACGTCAGCCTTCTACGGCTGGAGCGGTTGTGACGCTACAAGGAACGTTCGAGATTCTTTCTCTCTCCGGATCGTTTCTACCTCCTCCGGCTCCTCCCGGAGCAACGAGTTTGACTATATTCTTGGCCGGAGGACAAGGTCAAGTTGTCGGAGGAAGCGTCGTCGGTGAGCTTACGGCAGCTGGACCGGTGATTGTAATCGCTGCTTCATTTACTAATGTTGCTTATGAGAGACTTCCTTTGGAAGAAGATGAGCAACAACATCTCGGAGGAGGAGGAGGATCTAACGGTGGAGGTAATTTGTTTCCGGAGGTTGCTGCCGGAGGTGGAGGACTTCCGTTCTTTAATTTGCCGATGAATATGCAACCAAATGTGCAACTTCCGGTGGAAGGTTGGCCGGGGAATTCAGGTGGAAGAGGTCCTTTCTGATGTGTATATATTGATAATCATTATATATATACCGGCGGAGGAGCTTTTTCCGGCGAAGAATTTGCGAGAGTGAAGAAAGGTTAGAGAAGTTTAAAATGGACTAATGAATTTCAAATTATCATCGTGATTTCGGACAATATTATCTTGTTCACCATGTTGTTAAGCTTAGGTTTTTCGTTTCTTTTCTTTTTGCGTTTTGTAGAATTTTATGTTTTAATCCTTTTTGTTCCTTCTGTGAAACTCTATTTGCGTTCGTGTGCGATGAAAAAATCCTCAAGTCTTTCTTCATATCTAACCACTTCGTATATCACAAATTTGATATTGACCATAGTCTATTAGAATTTGATTAGAGGTTATCTGTTATGAACCAATTTCTACAATTGTTGCTCTAAATAGGTTTGTGAATGTGTAGTTTAAATCCAGGTCCTATTGTGTTTCCGTCAGTGCAATGATTAAGAGCAAAATCATATATTTTTGAGGGGTTTGGTGATAGAATTATGACTTAAAAATTTGTTTTCTAATATTTTTCTCAAATAGAACAATGTGACACTATACTAAAACAAAAAAATATTGCTTAGATGGATATTCATCTTAATTGCTGCTATATATATGACTTCTATGTATATATACATGTGATTGTGTATGTGTGTGTGGCATGGTGATAAACATATATATATATATATATATATAAACATACATCATATGTGTGTCTATGATTTGGTGTAAATTCAACAGCGGTTTTCAATTTCTTGAAGCCCTAGCTAGCATATCTATAGTATATATTACCAATTTTGTTTTGTTTTGATCTGGAGGAACTGAACAATGAAACCTATTTGCTTGTTATTTTTTATATATATTTCTCCAGTTTTATCGGAGTCGTGTTATGTTTTAGGTTTTATTATACTTATACTTGCTTTGTGTCTTTAATATACTAATATGTACATATTTGGAGAAAACATAGTTTAGCGAAAGATATATGTACATATTTGGAGAAAACGCACTTTAGCGAAAGATAAATATATTTGGATTCTATAAGATGTGGATTTGTATATTTTAGTTCTTGGATGCAGTATGATAAATTACTATTATATGATTTTTTAGTTCATTATATTTTTTTCATAATCTCTTTATATATTACTGCGTGTTTCCCACAAGTGTGGATGAAAATAAGTTTAATTTTGTACGGGTGATGATTGTCTTTTTCTTCTCGTTTAGTTAAAATCTTTATATCAGATTCATATGCTTATAATAATTTGACTAAATTTTTAATGATTTTATGGGAATCTCGTATTGGAAGCAGACTTATTAATTAGTTATTAAATCGATGTGCTGTGGTGCTTATCTGTAAGAGAATTTTCTTTTGATTAATCAATTGAGCTTTTTATTTGGAAATTATATTCTCTGAAAAAGGTTCCTTATAGTTATGCTATCTTCCTGTTTTATTGATTTAGGTGCAATATTATATTAAACGTAACATGTAATGCATGTATATGTAATTGTATTTTATATGTCAGCCGCTAATAATACATATAACAACTCTGTAAACGTTTTATAAAAAAAAAGACAACGTAAATCATATTTTCAAAACATATATTCATAGTAGATATATTGAGCATGAAATGGAAGCAAAACATTCTTCTAAACAGTTGATTTACTAAATTGAGTTTTGATTTATGATAGTTTTTTTTTTTGGTAGTTTTGATTTATGATAGTTTGAACTGTGAAAATAAATTCTGATTGCTTTATATTTTAACATGAGTGTTATATGTATATTTTAACAGTTACATTAAATTTTGGTAAGATTAGTCTGTAGTTGTGATTGAGAAAAAAAAAAAAAAAATACAAACACTATCTCAACCTTTTATTTTAAATTACATAAAAATGGTTAATGTAAAAATCATTTTTTTGTAAGGTTTGATCTTGCTAATGGTTTATATATATACAAAGTCATTTGAAATAGTTCAATCGAATTTTTTTGAAAACTTGAGGCATCCTTATACAAGTTAAACTAATATCAATTGACTGATTATATGAATCAGAATATAAAACATACAATAGATTATACTATAGTTAACGATTTTAACCAGGTTGTACATGGACACGATTCAATGAAAAAAAATTTAAAATATATATTTGATTAATCGACGCATTTCAGTTGTAATTGTTCCCAATTACAATGAAATAACTGCAAAAATCTAAGACTTTACAATTGACCAAGTTTCGACGGCATAACAACCTAACTTTAAGAAGATCTAGTTGTTAAAAAACAGTTGCATGAATCTCTGTCGTTATTTCTAAGAAGCGTCGAAAACATGTAGTTTTTACGGTTTTTAGTTTATTGTTACGTTTTAGACCCAAAAAAAAAAAAGTTTATTGTTACGTATCCGTCTTTCCTTTTAAAAACTATGTTTTTATAAGTTGTTGTCAAATCCTAATTCTATTAGAAGTAGAAACTGAACCATCAACACTTCCCTTAAGATCCCGGACTTTGGATAGCTTTAAATCATGATGAAATCCAAAATCACTTCCCTCAAGTTAGTGAACTTGTTTCTTTTTGGATCATGAAATTCCGACAATAGCACATCTCATATTGCGAGGAATTTGAATAACTGTGTGGAAACTTATGATAGGTGTGAATTTCATTTTTTTTTTTTGTAATTGTTAAATCTCATTTGCGGTAATAATAAACTTAATTTGTTTGGAATTTATTTCATTTAATAATAGTTCTCTAACAATATTGAGTGGCACCTTGAGAAGAAGCTGACCAAAGAGAGTTAATTTCAACAACGTCTAGAAACTCTGGTGTAGGAGAACATCTTAAAGCATCATTATTGGAGGGATGTGTTTTGGGTTCTTAAAGTTTTTTTTAATATTAAAAAAAAAAAAAATTTCTTCAAAAAGTACGATTTTCCCAACAAAAAAAAACTGATCAATCGCATCTTCACACGTGGCATAAGAACCGATTCTTCAGTTCTGCGCAGAGAAACGGTTCAACGCAGAGAAGCGGTTCTAGGCAAAAAACTTGACACGTCATTAAGTTTTGTTTTTTTCTTTTTTTTTTCCTTAGGAACCTTATCAAATCTCTCTAATAATGATGTTTTTACAGCACCTCCAATGAGAGATTTCTATCAAAGTTCTAAATAATAAACTATAATATTTTAATAGAAAAAATATTAATAAACAATTAGAGGTTTTTTAAAATAGAAAGAGAAAATTCTAAAATCTCTGGTTTAAGAGACTGCTTTCATGATTTAAAAAACCCTATATAATATTATATTATTATTTATCTGTTTAATATATTTGTAGAGCCTCTCTTGGAACTCATGGTTGGAGATGGTTTTAGAGTTCAAACTCGTTGACGACTAAATTAGTTTATTAGAATTTTTAAAACTTTTTTATTTTTTTTATAGGAAAAAATCCAAAAACAGTTGTAGGAAGTACTTTTTTTTTTAGATATAGAAGAACCCCTTCATTGTCGAAAACAACTAAATTTATGCTAATTTAGGAATATTATAAAAATTGTGGTAGTTTTTGGTGAATAAATGTAAAAGTGATATACTTTAGAAAATTCTATTCTCAGGTTCACTTTGTATATCTTCCATTCAATTTTCAGCTTAATCTTTATAGATCTTATTATTCTTGATACTTTTCTTGAATCGAACTTCTGCAGATTTCTCAAACGTTTATCCATGTTTTCGCCGGCAAATATCTTCTCATTTTCCTTCATTGTGCGAGATCTAATATGGTTTCAACCACTTAACGATAAAAACAACAGTCCAAATTCCTCCCGCGTTATATTTTTCATGTGAAACCATGAGACTAGCAAATAATGTTTTATTAGTTATTTATATGTCTAGTAGCAATGAACGTTGAATACATACGAACATCATGTCTTCGTTTTTATTTCAGTTAATAATTTTTTTTTCCTGACAACCATGTTCCTAGTTGGGCTCGATGATATTTTTGTTCGCCTGGCTTAATATTCCAAGTTTGTTTTTTTTGGGTCAACGGCTTTACTCACTCAATTATTTCGGCTCCTTCGATCTGGTCCAAAACAAAATTATTGTGTGATTAAGGTGTTTTTTGTTAGTTTGTGTGTGTGTGACTAAAAGCTAATTAAGCGAGTGTTGTTCAATCATGGATTTTAATATAATTAAATCCAATCACAATATGTTGTTATTCAATTAATGATTCTAAATTACATCTTAAAAAAATCAGTGTTATTGACTTTTTGAGCCTTCAGTACTCAATTGAAATTTCGATCGATATCTTCTCAAGCGGTTTCGAACGGAAACAAATTAGATGTTATACACACAATGAGCAATTTGCGAGCCTTTGGTACGCAATGTAAACTTCGATCGATATCTTCTCAAGCTTGCGGTAAGTATTATTCACACAACTTCATATTTACAACTTTTTTTGTTTTACAAAAAACGTCGTTTTGAAGTTTAATTCTTGTTTTATAAAAAGTGTCGTTTTATGTTTTCAATGCTTTAAGAAAAATCCAGTTTTACCCTATAAGGATAATAAAATAAAGTTTTTAATATATTTTTAATATGTGTGAAAAGCTCTCAACATGAAAGGGATTATAAGCTATAATTTTATTTTTTAGGTCGTTCATCATTAGGATCGGTTTGAAACCAAAGCAAAGAAAATTCAGGTTCAGGCCACCTTTATGGATAATTTGTGTTATAAGCTAGGCCCATAAACATATTGTCAAAAGGCCCATGAAACCTGTTTGAGATATATTATTCAAGTACCTTTTTAGTTACTTAAAACATATAGAGAACAGGTGGGTTTTAAAATTGGTCCTAACATTCTAAATGATATATACACAAAGAGGCTTTTGAAATGCTCTCATCATCATTCGTCGTCATCATCATATGCATGAGAAGGCTTTGTCTCTGTGTTTCTATTGATCTTCTTCTTCTTCTACGCCTTCTTCTTGCTAATTAGTGTTGGAGTCACAGAGAGCACACCGATGAGAAACAGAGTCGCCATCGAGCTGAAATCATAGAGATCTCCCAATGATTGTAGCTCTCCAAGAGCAATCCCAGCCTATGTCACAAAACCAAACACATTCCAATTTGAAAATATTCATATTCATAGAAACCTTAAGATAAAAAAAAAAAAAAAAAGAGTAGAAGATGCCTGAAATTTTCATACCCGGACAGTGACATAAGCAGCAGGAATCAGACCGATGAATGTAGCGAGGAAGAAGATATGGTAAGGAACATCAACAATTGGAGAAGCAACATTAATGAAAGTGTTTGGCAATGTTGGTGTTAGTCTCAAGAACAGCATATAATTCAGCAACCCATCTTTCCTTCTCGCAACCTAAACACACAAAACCCGAGCAAGAACTATTCAGGATTTCTCGAAAATTAATCTAGAAAAAAGGACAAACAGATTTTATTATTTTCTTGTTTTACAAACCTGATCTTGGAAGAATATGAGCTTGTCGGGCCAAAGAGAGAAGATTAAAGGTCTACCGATGAGCTTAGAGAGGAAATAGCAAGAGGAAGCACCAGCTGTTGCAGTGGAGACAACAAGAGCCATTCCTTTGAAAACTCCAAAGAGAGCACCAGCAAGCAAAGACATGAACACGGTTCCGGGGATCATGAATGTCTGCATAAAAACGTAGACCAGACAATATCCAACAAGGACTTGAACTGTGTAATCACTTGTGTAAATCTCAAGATTGTCTCTGCAGAAAACAACACATCAAACACACAGATTTAGTGGGTTTAAATCAATCAATGCCTCTACATTATCTGCAGTTTTGGTGAAAAAGATGTTAAAATCAAAAACTTTCCTTCATCAATCTGTTTTAAGAAAGTAATCAATTTTAGGAAAAATCTATGTAATCTAGACCAATTTCTTCAGGTTCATATTCAATAAACATTGCTAATATTAGCAAATAAACCTAATACGAGATTAGCCTAGCTTCGAGCATATAAATTCCAGAATCCTAATTCCTAAAGGTTGAATTTTTCTAAAATCCCAGAAAAAAAATCAATTAGAGAAACAATAAAATTCACCTAAGGATCTGAAGGTCTTCGAGATTACGAGGTAGCTTGAGGAAACTGTAATCAGATTGAGGCATTGTGAGATAAACGCAAACAAGTCCCACTAGAAACCCCACGACGACGCCGGAAGCTGCCGTGACCTCCCAAAAGCTCAGAGAATATCCCGGATTCACCGATTTCGCCGGAACAACGCCGCCGATTGATGTTTCTCCTTCTCTCTCCATCTCTCTTTCTCTCTCTTCTGTATCGATCCGATCGAAAAGAGAGAGAGAGATAGAAGAAAGGATATATGGAAAGAGTTTAAAAGCTGTTTGCTTACACGAATCCTTCTCTCTGTCTCTGTCTTCTCGAAAATCTGAATGACGGAGAAAGATTGAAGAAGGAGACGAAGAGGAAGAGGAAAAAAAAAAAAAAAAGGAATATTCGAATTTTGATTTTGAAGGATTTGTTTAGGAATTTTTGTAAATCTAATAAAAATAACAAAACTCTAATTTGTACCTTTAGAAAACCATTCGTGGCCCTCAATTTTTCATGGTTTACAAACTTAGCCCCGGGATTTATAGACGTGTCTATCGTATACCTTAATTCTTAAAAGTCTTAAACCATTAAATTATGATTGAATTTGAATCATTAAATTAATAAATTTTGATATTTTTGATAACTCTATATATTTTGGGAAATAAAAAACTGTTGCTTGGACAATGAAATAAGGATTATTTATACGATAGATAAACATATCACATATGGGCTTAATTTAGATAACGTAGATAGGCAGACAAATAAATAAAACCGGAATTAGAATTTACTGAGACGTCCCGTTAAGCAATAAAACTCCTATTATTTTAATGAACTAGGAATTATGTATATACATAATAATAATATACACGTTTGAACAAAAACAAAAATACACATCGACTATTAAAACTAAGGTACCATTTACATATGTTTTGATTCTAATCAGTTTTATTTGTTCTTTTTAACGTATTAAACACTTTTATAGCTTGAAAACCATTTCACAAAAAAATTCATAACGCATGTTACCCCGTATTATTGGAAAAGTTACATGATTGGTACGCATAGATATAACATATAATACAAGTTAATTATATATAACCAATGTTACATTTTTTTTTTTTTGGAACTTTTAACCAATGTTACATGATTCGTGTAAGCTATGTATATGTTGATTAATAATTATATGTCACATTTGATAGTACTGAAATAGTCCATTTTTTTGTAACTTATAAGTATAATTGCTTCTTTTTACTTATAAACCGGGGTTTTTCAACCAACAAGCCCTTATAAAGGAGGATAATTTGTTAAGTTAAAGAAATGGAGAATAGTTTGGTTCTTATTTAATAATAAGATCTCTTACATGTACAGTCTAGGAAAAGAACTATACTTAGTAAATCGTCACGGAGTTCAGTAATCAACATTGTATTTTTATAATTATTCTCTTGTGGTGAGTATAAACAATAATTCTTTTTTTTGTCAAACAAACAAATAAATCTATAATCATTCTCGATTTGATAATTGAAAGTGTTGTACTTTGGCCACGGAATATGGTAGATGGCACGTTTAAACGGTACATTGACATGTGACCTTATAATTGCCAATGTTGCTTCACGAAAATAAGTAAATTACATCGATATATGAAGAGAATTCTATACTTTTTCAGAAAATATTTAATTAATTATCGAAAGTACAAAAAATAATAACAAAACTTTCATTGCTCCAATTCCAATCTAAAAAGATTGTTAATATTTAGGTCATATATATTAATTCTTATATATTTACAAACCTAAATTTACCTCTGAAACATCGTCTAATCAGTGTCGATGATTTTGAGGAAAGAAACATTACAGAACTTAATAAAGTTGAGAACTTTGGGATCAAGGGACACATGCATGAAAAGGTGAGACAAATGTGTTGTGTTGTATGTTTCTTCTGTCACACAAGTAAGACAACATACAACGCATCGCATGCATTGTCTTTCAAACCCGCTAGGCTAGATAGAGGCTTTCACTTTGTCAAGATTCAAGAACCTCTAACTCGGAGTAAAGCTCTCCACGATTTCCACCTGCTAAAGGGCTATTACTGCAAGATTTTGTCAAACTGAATAGAAAAATTGAACAGTTAGTGACACAACATAAATATGGTAACTCACAACTTTTACGAAACTTCGGAGTGATTAAACAGATAAGATACTGACGTATTGATAGATATAGCCACCCATTTTTTTTCTTTCTTTTTCACATAGAGATTGAGAAAACAATATTTTAATTATAATATTGTAGAATGATGAATGCATTAACCATTAAGGAAGATCTGAAACGATTAAAATTGGTAAAAGTTAAACATAAATGGGCGCTTAAGTATGCTTATATGATTATGCAAAATAAATCACAGAGGGGGTGGTAATTAATTCTTTCATGTGCAAACAATTACAGTATATTTTATTTATCCAGTTATTGCCGACAAACTCAACTACTATTGTTCAACGTACTTTTTACCGCCAAAGATAATTTCAAACAATATGAATATCAAACTCGTTAGCATATTACAAACTTGTTACATCTTAGCAATACAGTTATTGCTTAATACATATGGTTAAAACGAAGGAAACGTTACTAAAATAAAGGATCTTAGAGATGTTGACTCTTTGGCAAAGAGATCCCTTCTTGAATTTAATCTGAACTTCTTTTAATTTTAATGAAACCAGTAGTTGCACACAGAAAAAAGAAATAAAGGAAGTTAAGAAAATAATGAAGAATTGAAGATCATGAGTACCATAAATCAAAAATATTCTAGACATAATCCATGCATATAATATAACAGAAATTAAGCTTATAAACACCATCAACGCATATATATGTTGTGTTCTAAAGACAGTACTTATATATTAAGAAAGCTATGGTCATGCTTAACTACTCTGTACGCCACTAGTGATCGATTTTGTAACAAAATCAATGTTTACTTGTGGCATACAGGGAGCCAGGCACAACTATAAACCCACGTATATAATATATATGTATACTGTATGCAAGACTCCTAAATATGAATGTGATAGATGGCTTATACGCCGGTCTTGAGTCGAATACAATCAAAATGTGTATGTATTTCATTTTGGGTTTGGTGGGAGGAAAATGAAACCAGAGACAAAGAGGCGATTATTATCTGTCAAGGATTTGTGGAGATAGGTATAAGATGAACGGTGTGGTACAAATATATAGAGGAAGAAAAGGAATAAACTAAACTTTGCTATTACTTAAAAGAATTCGAAAGAGCGAATAGAACTTAGATTTTGAAGGCAAATATGAATAAATTAATAACTGGGAAAATATACTTCTTTAAAAAAAATATTATAGTTTTTGAATTGGACTTGCAATCCCGCAAAGAAAAAAAGAAAAAAGTTTGCTTTAATGTTGGTGGGCTGAGCTTATTTATTTATACAATTATTATATATAGAGATAATGTAAGATGTAAATCAATATGGATTCTCTTTTGTTAAAGGTAATAAAAAGACAGACAGCGTGCAAACACTTCAGGGTTACTTTAATTTAATTTTAATAGTTTTCAAAGTGGTTCTGATAAGCTTTTTCGTTTTTGATAATACGTTTAATTTTTTCTTCATATTATTAAAGAAGATAAACAATGATATATATAGTATTATGGGGAAAAAAAAAACGAGAAAGAGTTCATGGGGCATGAATCACCATATGTTCCTATATTTTCACCTCAACCGAGAGTACTATTGCTCTAGTTTTTCACCAAAATAGTCCTCTAATCCTCTATTATCTTAATAATGAAAAGTAGTCCAACGCACGGTGACCTATCGTAGGGTAAAATGTAAATATATGCTCTCCTTTGAATTCGACTCTCGTTTAGAACAACTTTGTTATACGTTGGATAGTCGGGAATGATGACATATCACTCGGTCCTTGAGAGTCTTGCAATTAGTCGGGAGATATATAGACGGTTGGTACCGCAAAATTCTTGCATGCAAGTCTATATAATACGCAAAATTCTTGCATGCAAATATTCATATGATATTTTGTTTTGATCCGAAAGTTAGAACCGTTTTTGAAAGAAGTAGTCAAATAGAACTCACGTATTACATAACGTTTGATGTTTTCTTTTGGGTCACCGTTTAGTGTTTGATGTTTGCTTGATTAGCTTCACAAAAACTCAAAAAGGTTTCAATAGTGCATTTGTAATTCACAGCTTTATTTTCCTTGGGTCGTGGGCTCCTTCGACTTTCCCTTTAGCTTTCTATAATTAAAGAGGCTTTTTCTCTGACCAAAAAAAGCTGTGGTTCAATTTTCGACAAAACCAGCACATGTCTTTTGCTTCCAAAGAGACAATTGAACCAAACCGAATCATCAATACTATAATGTTCTTGCAACCAGTTCAGTTTCATTTGTCTACAACTGAATCAATCAAACTAAGTTTTAGCCGAACCAATTTTCTTGAAATACTTTTAAAATGTATTTAAATTAAATAATTATATAAATATATACAATTTTTTTCGTTTTTTAATTTTTAATCTTTATTTCTTTTTGTATGGCTAGGTTTAAATTTCCAAACACTTATTTAAATATCCAAACAATTATAATAGTAATTTTGAGAGTGTGTATATATACATTTATCAAACTTTCATCAACCAAAAATATTAAAGTAAAAATTAAAAGTTAAAACACCTACTTAATAGTATTGGTGATGTTTATTTTGACAGTTTATAGCAATAATAATAATTGTACGTCTGTATGTAGAAACGCGCATTCACATTTGGAACTCTTTTTAAATTGTTTAATTTTTTCCCGTTAGATTTATTTAACTATTGATTGGCCAAAAAAAAACTTTAGTGTTGTAAAATTAAGATATGGATTCGTTATGTAACGAGAACTTATAATATGACACAATGTTTGTTTTGCTGGAAATAACCAAACATATACGTCTCCAAGAGACCCGATCACGGATGTTTCGCTTTTATATAGGACAACTCTTTAGAAATTTTTGCAAATGAATATTTTTTTAATGCAATTTGTGTTTATTTTAGTTATAATTTTTGTTCGTATTATATTTTTACGTATAGATTAAACTTTGGTCGTTCAATTAAGTTTTACAAGTTAACTGATTTTTCCAAGATTTTCCCATCTACCAAATTATATTCTTTACTTGTCAAGAAAGTGAGATATAAGAGCTGCTGAAAATGTTATCCGAAAACTATCTTACTTTATTGACCATAATATTACGATTATATTGTTATAGGTTTTTTTAGTATCCACCAAATTTTTGGCATTTGACGCATAAGCTTTTTTTTTTATGAGAGTCGGGTCCTGTCCCTTAAGTAAAAGAGAAGTCTCTTTCCCATACGGAGTTTCACACAGAAATTTGAGCTCGGTATAGCAGAGAAGCAACTATTACCTTTTATCTTATTGAACGATATCCGAATTTAGAATTTAGAATTAGAATTTGATACTTCCTTATTTTTACAACAATTAAAAGAGAAACGAGAATTGGATATATACTCACCAAAACATTTGTTTTTTTTATTAAGTAATAAAAAAAGGTAGAGAGTGATAGGAAGAGTTACAAAGATAAAATGGTTAGATTGTAGATTTTTTTTTTTTTAATGGTTATTTAACAAAAAATCTCTATATACTAATGTGAAAGCTTTACAAACAAAAAAAATTAGAAGATTTTGTCCAAAAAACAATGAAGCTTAACAATATTGTATGCCAATTTATTCCAATTATAGAATAGTATATTATTACGTCAAAACAAAGAGCTTGTACAATGTGTACTTTGAAAAGTATTGTATAATCTATGAATTCATAGCATGAAGTATTTTTTTTTTTTTTTTGGATTCAAATAGCATGAAGTATTTCTATGAATTCAACTATTCAAGAATGCTTGTATATGTATTGATTTGGATTCGAAAGTCTGTTTTCGATAATGACCGATAGAAATGGAATGAAATCATTGAATTACAAATTTACAGCTATTTAAGTTACGTAATAATATCTATGTGGCGTAACAATAATGTTACTACATGGAATTCTAAGCTCTGGCTTATCTACACGCGTTGACAATGTCACATATATAGCATATGAATTGTTTATACGATATGCTGCAACCTGCAACTTATATGGAAACCTTATTTTATACGAGTCAACGAGATAACAAGAAAGTTGGTAAATGTTTGGTTTTAATTTGGCAATGTGAAACAAGCCTGAACATTGACCCTTTAATTCCTGACAGTAATTAACGGTCAAAAGTAGTATTTAGGTATATAATCAAGATCTTCCGTGAGAGTGAAACCTCATTATTAAAAATTCTAATAAATATTTTGTCCAACCGTAGTCCGTAGGAAACTTCGTTTTATGTTTCTTCTAATTTGTCGCGATCCTTCTCATTCATTTGAAGACAACAAAGATTCTATTACATGTAAGATTTTTTTTTCAAATGTCCAATAGTATAATACAACGTAATATATACCAACTTTATGGTTACACCTTCTAAGATAATCCACTTTCTAGTTTATGTGTTCTTTACGCTATCGAATAAATGTTTGGAAACCTCAAGAGAAGTACTTTAAAAGAAATGAATTAATCGAATAAAGTTATCGAGTTATCTTATTATGTAAATTACTCTGCAAAACTTGTATTAAAGGATCATCCAAATCTTTATAGAATCTAGTGTAAATTACTTTGCAAATCTGTACCAGTTCTCTTCTCCCCTTTTCTCATATGCTGATATGCATCACACTTATTGAGGTTCTTTTCATTTTTTTCAAAACAATGTTGTAATCAAACCGAAAGATTAAGAACTCATCTGTAAAGTTATAGTTTTTTTTTAGCAATACAAATTAACTTTAACCAAAAAATCTAAATAGTATATATTTGTGTACATATAATATATATATATATATATCTAAAAAACAGAATCTGAGACAACATACTTGAAGACAGTTTCATGATTTACATATTTACATAACGAAAAAAATACAAAAAAGAAAATAATAAAATAAATGTTGATAGTCCATGGATCATCTTGATTGAAACCAAAAATAAAATTTTGTTGAATGTATATATCTTTATTTTTTTCGGGAGTGGATTTTACGTAATGGTTATAAAGTATTATATATAGGTTTAAGATATCAGTTTAAATTTCAGTCAAAAAAATGTTTCGCAATTTATGCTTAGAAGTTCGGAATGGTTTGGTTATATGGTGAGTAGAAGAAAGAATAATCTTCTTTTGAATTCAAATGAAGGAAGAAGAAGAGAAAAAAAAGGCTTTGATCAACCATGCATGAGACATTGAAGCAGGTAGAGACTTCTTTGAATGCGGTGGAAGCAATCACATAATGGTAAGTACAAGATTCCAATTTTGATGAAGATTGCAATGAGAACATGATTTAGCATAATACAATTAAATATTACGTATATATTATAGACTCTTCAAGAAAAGTAGTTAACTATTTTAATTTACTACCAAGCATATATAAGCAAAAGTTTTACTATAGGAATTAACCTAAATATAAATAGAGAAACATATAGTACATGGAAAAATATTCAAAATCATCACAATTTTGAAATGTGGATTTTTAATCTAATGTCGATAAGACTGGTTTGGATTTCAGATTGTGAAATTAATTATACTATATTTGTTATTGTATCTACAAGTAATTAAAAGTACGTAACGAATTCAGCTAGAGTTTTTATAATGAAGTATCTGCATAGCTAGGGCAAATTTTTTATACATCTAACCCACAATAACGAAATCCATTAACAAATCTATATTGTTCTCATTCTTTTATATAAGATTTCTTTCTTTGAACATCATCCCCACGAATTACTCTGCAACGCCATGACACATTGACACATATTAAATATATCATTACCTAATCTTGATTTTATTAAAATTATTTTGGTTATTTAACTTATTTATTGAATGACTCATATATTGTAGACTTGTCACAGACTATGAAAAATAATATTTACATAAAACTCTGACGAATGCATGCATCTTTACTTTAGTTATGAGATGTCTGCTTTGCACACACACAGTATATATACACATAGAAACTAGAACGTAGAGAGCTACGAGAGAAAGAATATCAAATCTTCAATAATCTTCGATAATTTAGGGTTCTCTTGAGAAGATATATATAAACAAAATGGGAAGATCACCGTGTTGCGATCAAGACAAAGGCGTGAAGAAAGGACCGTGGATGCCCGAAGAAGATGATAAGCTCACGGCTTATATAAATAAGAACGGTTATGAGAATTGGCGATCGCTTCCTAAACTCGCTGGACTTAACCGCTGCGGCAAGAGCTGTCGTCTCCGGTGGATGAATTATCTCCGGCCTGATATCCGGCGAGGCGAGTTCTCCCATGAAGAAGAGAGTACTATCGTTAAACTACATGCCCTTCTTGGCAACAAGTAAGACTTTTCTTTTTTGTTAATTAAATTTCATGTAACTATTTAGCAAGAAATATTTAACAAAAATAAAAATAATATTTAGCATGAAACGACATAGTATCTATTGTTGTTCCAAACTAAATTTATATGTTTCGTTTTTCACGTTTTTTTAAATATAAAACATTTTCAGTTCATAAAATATTTTATGTGTTTGCGTTTGCGTTCACAGTGAACAAATAAATTTTGATTAAAGTGCTTAAGTTGTGGGTTTATTTAGAAAAATACACATTATGTATTCTCCTTGGATCGCACTATCAAATGTAGTATTTTTTTTGCTAATATATGATTCACGTTTTCAAGACTAGTTTGAACTTCAGTCTAATTAAGATCTCTAACCATGAAAAATGTTAATATTTGGTTATATGTTGTAACGATTGAATTAAATTTTATTTTATAGATGGTCGAAGATTGCGAGTCATCTTCCAGGAAGAACTGATAACGAAATCAAAAACTATTGGAACACTCATATGAGGAAGAAGTTGTTGCAAATGGGGATTGATCCAACCACGCACGAGCCAAGAACCAACGATCTTAGCTCTATCCTCGATGTTTCTCAATTGCTTGCGGCGGCGACTAGCAATGGCCAATTTGGTAACAGTAACCTCTTCAACAACCACACTGCCTTGGAAGATCTTCTCAAACTCCAATTGATCCATAAAATGCTTCAAATCATAACCCCCAAAGCAATACCAAACATCAATAGCTTCAATACCAATTCACTGAATCCTAAACCGGAGCCGGTAGTCAATAGCTTCAATACCAATTCACTGAATCCTAAACCGGAGCCGGTGGCTGGACAATTGAATGCTACCGATCCACAGGTTTTCATAAACCAAAGTACAAATGAGGATTTCACGCCATCGTTTGAAGATATGTGGGATGGTTATGAAGGTAACCAGCTTCCTGGTTTGGTTACGGTTTCTCAGGAGGATCTGAATTCAGCAAAACCGGGTACAAGTGTTACCACTCAGGTAAATGATCAAACCGGAGCCAGTATGATCCTTGGTTATTATAGTGATCAAATTCCATCTTCCGGTTCGGTATCTGTTTCTCCTGAGACATCCGATTTGAACCATCCCAGTACGACTCAACACTCCTCCGGTTCAGTTGTCCTAGAGGACTGGGAAAAGTTCCTTGATGATGAAACAAGTGATTCTTGCTGGAAAAGTTTCCTAGAGTAAGTTTTTTTTCTCCACATTTATATATTTTTAATATATGATACTTATTTATGGTAACACAGTATACTTTCTCAAATTAAAATATCTATTTATTCTGCAGCTTAACGTCGCCTACATCGTCACCCGGCCCGTGGTAGAACTGGATTTTGTTCAAGTCGTATACTTATAGGTTTAAAGAAAAATCATACACAACAATGTTCGATTAATATTAGTAATTTTTTTGTAATAAAATTATTGATTTATATGTTTGTATTTTTTGTGTGTTAAAGATGATTTATATGTTTGTACTTTGTACTTAAAGAATGTTAGTACTTCTTTTATTTGGTTTGTTTGTTGTGTAAAGAAACACATTGTAATCACCTTTCTATATATATTTTTTTTTATAACAGTATTTTGGATACACATATACATTATATACAATCAAACAAAGTCAAATCCTCTATATATTAATTGAGGAACATTGAAAAAAGCTTTTAGTTTATATTTTATCATATTAAGATGCCATTAAAATTTACAAAGTCACATAACTTGATCAACAAGTTATCAACAGATACAAGAATAAGAAACCAATTAATTCTCCCAAGAAGAAAAATATATAAATATACAAAGGGCCCATATACAAACATTAACTTTCCTAATAAAAAAAATGAAAATATGTTAAGTCAATCTCCCGGTATATCCTAACAAAAAGACTAATTTCTAAACTGTTAGATTAGAAAAATTATATAGATAGAGACTGGTAATATCCATAAATGAAAAAAAAAAATGGAGGAAGAAGAGAAAAACCCTAATTCTAGCTACATAGTTGATGATCTACTGGAAGAAATTTTCCTTCGACTGCCTTTGAAATCCATCCTCATATCCAAAACCGTCTCAAAACGATGGAGATCAATTCTGGAATCCAAGAAGTTCGTGGAGAGACGTACGAGTCTCCAAAAGAGCCGGAAAATCCTGGCTGCTTACAACTGCGGCTGCGGCGGGCTGCCGAGACTCCTCCCCGAGTCGCAGCTCAAAGGGGACGAAGAGATAGTCTATCTTCACTGCGACGCCGCAAGACCCTCAATGACTTGCGACGGTTTGGTCTGCATCCCCGAACAAGACTGGATCAACGTCTAGAACCCTTGGACAAGACAACTCCGGCGATTCAGTTACGGAATCGAACCATGGTCGTAGGCTTTCTCTCCAGGAAATAGGACAATGGGATTCGGTAGAGATAAAGTTACAGGGAGCTAAAAAGTAGTGAAGATGGATGTTGAGTGTAGTGTTCTTGATGTTGAAACTGGTGAATGGTGGATGTTGTTCACTCCACCTCCTTACAAGGTCGATGCGGGGAGAAAATCGACGTGTGTGAATGGATCAATCTACTGGTTACAAAACTTTGGGAACGGCTACAAAATACTAGCCTTGGATCTTCACAAAGAAGAGTTCCATAACGTCTCGCCTCCGGCTAAGAGTGTCACGCAAGAAACCCAAATATCGAACCTTGAGGACCGCCTGACCATATCCGTAACCTATACTAACCCACAATGGAAACTAGAGATATGGAGCATGGATAAAGAAGAAGAAGGAAGATGGAGCAAGACTTACTCCATACCTTTAGCCGGAAAAGGCCTTCCCCGGGAAATCCGGAAAAGGTGGTTCATGCCGGTGGCGGTTTCTAAGCAAGGGAACCTTGTCTTCTATGACAATCACAAGAGGCTTTTCAAGTATTATCCAAAGACAGATAAGATTCGTTTTCTCTCATCAGACACTTGTGTTATATCTCCTTTCTTTGAAAATTTGGCTCCACTTCCTTTGAAATCAACACTTCCGTTTCCTCATCCGCGCAAGAAATACAAATGCCGCTTGCTTTCGAAACAGAATGAGTTTGGGATCTTAGATCTTCTCATAACCACTATAGTAGTAGTTGGTTCTATTTGGTTACCTCACTAAGAGTCTACTTATGTATTATTGTCAAACTCCTATTTGAATCAACAATATAAATGGATTCCTATTTGTATATGTATGGCACAAGAAGATTTGCGATACTTTAATCCATTATAAAAATTTGGAAAAACCAACATAGAAGAAGAAAAAAAGAAGAAGCCATTTCCTAAATTTTGAAAACCATTCACAAGTCACAACAGCAAACTCTTTAAAACTTTCCGTTCACAAATCCTTAAAAAGGATCTTTTGTAGGAACAGCTGCCGTCGAAGCGGTTTGATCTGAGATAGTTGCGGCTAGACCTTCAAGCATTCTGATTATCTCCGCCGTATCGTCTAAATAGTATTTAGCTTTGCTTGGCTTTTGTCCAACGGTGCAAGCGAAAATCTCAGCCACCGGAGACAAAGCCGGGCCATCTTTCGCACCCATTATCACCTCAAACATATCCTCGTCGGACCGATCATCGCCGACGCAGAGAATGAAATCCAAAAGCTTTCCTTTTTCTTGCATCGTCGTTAGAAGCCTCTCAGCCACAAGCCCTTTGTTCACACCCTGTATTATTTATGGGAACAAAATAAAGAACAGTGAGAAGGCTGAGATTTTGAAAAGAGAAATCAGACAATAAAAATAAGCTCCTTTTTTAACTGACCTGTGGTTTAACTTCAACGAGTTGTTGTCCGGTTTTGACGGAGACAGGATCGTTTGTGAGCACGCTTTCGAGGTGTTCCATAAGCTCTTTGGCTTGACAAGAGCCAAAATCAGGATCTGCGAATTGGTAATTCCATACGAGAGCAGTCTCTTTAGTCTCTATCGTTGATCCGTCTGTAGTCTCAGTGTAGAGTCTCATCACTGGCTCTGCTATTTGTTTCCAGTCAAAAGCCGACACCAAACTCGACGTTTCCCAGTCTGTTCCATCATTTGGCCTGTCCCCATTATGAAAGAAAGATCATAACTTTACATCTAAAAGGTAATGAGATTTGACAATAACATAAAAGCATCCCCCATGTGCAATAACCATAACTTTATTATCCAAAAGATTGATCTTTTTAAGTAAGCTGAATTAAATTTAAGAAGATATGAAAAACAAATCTCTACTTTATATCCAAAAGTTATATAATTGCAAGTGTTCTTAAGATTTAAGAAGGTATGACACCAAGTGTTGTTACCTTATAAAGTATCCGTGCTCTGCGGCCAAACCGAGATCATCACATGAAGAAAACCATTCCGTTAGCGTCTTTCTGTCTTTCCCGCTGACGAGAAACACGATGTTCTTGGGATCACTAGACAGACTGTTCAAGGTATCGATAGTTTCGCGGCTTGGTGTTGTCCTAATGGACCCTGGCTGCACCATTGTGCCATCATAATCCAAAAGAATGGCTCGGTTATTGGTCCTCTTATAAGCAGAGACAATGTGCTCAATCGAAAGCTTTTTAAAACTCGGATCAAGCGCCACAACTCGAAAACCTAACCCAAAACCAATCCCCCAACACCTCTTCCTCACATGGTCCCCGCAAGCACTTTCAAGATCCTGTATAAAGCTGCGCGCCCAATAAGCAACATCATGCGTGCTCACATACTTATGATGCTTCTCGTGACGCATCTGCTTCTCTGCTTCTGAAACTATCAGTGCATAGTCCATTGCTTCAGTCACTGCATCAATGTTCCACGGATTCACTCTAATGGCGCCGCTTAAAGAAGGAGAACACCCGATAAACTCAGAGACAACGAGCATACTCTTCTTTGCAGCAGAAGGGTCAATGCCTATAGTCTCGTTGAGTTTGGGATTGCCTTGCCTGCAGATAATGTACTCATACGGTATAAGATTCATACCATCTCTTACCGCTGTAACAAGACAACACTCTGCAATCACATAGTAAGCAATCCTCTCAAAGAACTGAAGCGGTTTATCAATCAGAACCACGGGTTGGTAACCAGGACTACCAAACATTTCGTTGATCCATTTAACCGTGGCTTCGGTTTCAGATTGAACCTCCTGAACGTCTTTACCACGGCCTCTTGCGGGGTTTGCGATCTGGACAAGCACAACTCGACCTCTCTTGTCGGGATGTTGCTGGAGAAGTTGTTCCATCGCCAAGAGTTTGAGGCTGATTCCTTTGAAGATGTCCATGTCATCGACACCAAGAAGAACCTTTTGATCCAAGAACTGATCTCTTAGCTCAGCAACTTTGGTCTGAGTCTCTGGGAGGTTCAAAATCGAATGAAGCTGACTGATATGAATCCCAACAGGGAGAATCTTGATACTAACCGTTCGACCATAATACTCAAGCCCTATGGTTCCTCTTTTGGACTGATAAGATAAACCAAGCATCCTGCTGCAGCAAGAAAGGAAGTGTCTTGCATAGTCAAAAGTATGAAACCCGATCAAATCAGCGTTGAGGAGAGCACGTAAGAGCTCGTTTCGCACTGGAAGAGTACGATAAATCTCGGAAGAAGGGAACGGGCTATGAAGGAAAAACCCGAGCTTTACTCTATTAAACCTCTTCCTTAAGAATGTAGGAAAAACCATTAAGTGATAGTCATGAACCCAAACAAAATCATCATCAGGACTAATCACTTCCATGACTTTATCAGCAAAGATCTTGTTGACCGAAAGGTAAGCTTGCCATAACGAACGATCAAATCGACCTCCAAGATCAGGCGTAAAAGGAAGCATGTAGTGAAACAAAGGCCATAGATGCTGCTTACAGAATCCATGGTAGTACTTGGTGAATAGCTCAGGTGGGATATAAGCAGGAACACATTTGAAATTCTCAAGCAATCTTTGAGAAACATCGTCTTGCTCGACAGCATCGATTTGCTCTTTAAGACAACCAATGTAGACAACTTCCATGTCTTCATGCATACCGTCTTTAAGCTGCAAGAGAAGCGAGTCATTGTCCCAGCTGAAAACCAATTTACCAGCCGAGTTCCGATGGGATTTAATAGGGAGTTGGTTTCCAACGATGATGATCCGATCTTGCGTGACGGAAGAAGGAGCATCAGAGCAGACGCTGTTGCTGTTGTTGTCATCATCTAGCTCAGATAAGACACCTGTGACAGTTGCTACTCTTGGAAACCTCTTCTTCTCCCGGGAAAACGAATGGAAATTGCCAGAAGCAAGATCCAAGAGGTTGGAATAAGATCTTGATACCATCTCTCTTGTGTTTATAATAAACTCTCTCTACTTGGGGTACAATGTCTGCAACAGAAACAACACAAGAAACACATCACAGATCAAATATTTGATCATTGATACATCTGATTAACACAAGAACACATCAAAAATCAAGTCTTTGATCATAAGTTCATCTGATTAACATAAAAACACATCAAGAATCAAATCTTCCGATCATTAACTCATCTGATTTAACACAAAGACACATCAAAGACCATATCTTTGATCATTTACATCAAACATTATAAGAGAAAGCAAAATCTCAGGAACAGAATGTTAAGATCAAATATTCCTTTTTATTTGGCTAAAAACGGGAACAGAACTACTGAAAAAAAGGAATCGAAACTCTAAACGAACAGAATCAGCAGATCTCAGACCTAAACCCCAAATTTAATAAAGATTATCTGACATGGAAGATGCATAATGAACAGAAAGAGACAGTAGTGGAAGGATAAAATCTGAAATCAAAAGAACAAATTTCACAAAACCTCGAACAGCTTATATGCATAAAACAACAAAGAAAAATGCTACAAAAGAAAATAAATCAAAATGCGCCATAACTCATAAGTATAATTTCAAGTAGTCAGAAATTATAAACTGTAATCGGAAAAAAATCAACAAAGCTAAGCTCGAGGGGAAAAAAAAAACAAGGTGAGAACACAAAGCTCGAGGGGAAAAAAAAACAAAACTTTTCGGTTACTGAAACTTCATCAGATTCTTCAGTTACAGAAGAAAGAAGAAAAGAAACGAGAAACCCATTAGATGCAAAGAAGGTGTCAGAACTCAGAAGAGGGAGGAAAAATAAAAAGCTCACTTTTTTTGGAGTAATGGTAGTGAGTGTGACTGTGTGAGTGCGAGTCTGCGAGAAATAGAGATAGGGCCTAAAAGATTCTTTTCTCCATTTCTCTTTGCTCTGCTACTTCTTCACTGTTCTTCTTAAAAAGAAACTCTATTTTTTCTTATTAAAAAAAGAAACGCTTTTTTGTTTTCTTTTTTTGCACTTTGCTTTGCTATGCTTTTTATATTTGTTCTCTATAATTTTTGGGCGTAGATTTTAATGTTTTTGGAAGATTCTCTTCTGCCTTCTTAATGCAATAATAGTCTTCTGTTTGTGAATTGTGACCAATTTAGTAATGGAAATAATTAATTGTCCAAATGACAATGAGTACAAAAGATAATCAATGACACATATGATTTTGGTATAAGAAAATACTTACTAATTTTGGTATAAGAAAATACTTACACGGCAATTAAAGTAATGGAAATTTATTCGTTTGATTTAGCTTAAAATATGGCGATAAAAACAACCAAACTGTATTTCAACGCATTATTGGTTTAATTAGTATGAAATATATAACCATTTTCTTATTATAATATTTTCTTGCTAAAAAAAAAATATTGCTATCTACCACAATTCCTCCTTATTTTAACTTCTCATCTTGCTTAAAAAAAAAAAAAAAAATACTATGATCTATTTCTCACTTAAGTTATGTGGATGAATGTATAAGTGAGCTATTAACAAATAATCATTTTAATCACAGGGGACAAACGTCTATTAAATCATATTTAGTCACATCCTTTTGTTTTCTACTTATATATGCATAATTAAGGTTGGTGAATAGGAAAAAAATGATAGATTTTTTGTTGGGTGTGTATAGTATGCTAGGAATCAGAATAATGCAAAAAAATTGTACTATTGTTGTTGATTAGTGGTCATTTTCTATAAATAATAATTTTGATGTTTCAAGTTTAATAATTTGTGAATGAAAAGACAACAAATCTCTTGATGTCGTTGTAGGTTGGGAACACAGGTCATGTCTCCTTTATTTCTTCGTAAATAAAAATTGAAATGGTTAAACGCAATTTAACTACTGCTGTTATTGCGGTTAACCTCATCACAGTACGGTAAAATATGTAATTTAAAACTAAGCTTATATATATCTTAATTTTATTTTAATTTTTTATATTATGGAGCTGTATAAATAAATTATTTGATTTAATTATATAATTTAGTGATTTATATTAGTATCGTCTAATTTATACCTGTAAAAATATATGTTGTGGACATTTTTATTGTCAGCAAATCAATCATTTTGTAGAAAAAAAATTGGACAGTTCGAATTAACTTGCTACCAAATTTTAATGATGACTTAAAATTAGCTTCGCTACAGTTTGACTGCAATGATGACAACTCTAATTCAAAACCAAAATTTATCTGAAGAGGCTCATAACTAATTATGAGTAAGTTGTGATTATTATTAAAGAGTATTATTATCCATCAATTAACCTCAATTTTATTGACTATATATGGTTAAATCTTAACTATTGTAGTTACTTCATTAACTCTATTCATAAAACAAAATTTTCAAAACACAATCTTAAAGTTTTTTTTTTGTAACTGTATAATCTTAATCTTAAAGTTATTACAACTAAACTTTTTGAATACACAAAATTCTATTCAAATTTTAACATCTTTTGATTTCTAAATCAACAAACTTTTTTTTTTAAAAAAGCAACTCCTATTTAGTCAATGTACAAGTAGTACAGGAGAACTAGAATAAGGAACAAAATTATTAATCTAGAAATGAAATTACTTATCTTATCTTAGTCCATTTAAATTTCGAGTGGGAACGGGAACTCCCAAAACTGAAAACATGTCATAAACAAAATCTGATTGTTTTTTGAAAATGATTAAAAATATAGATTTACTAACTAACGATCAAAATAAATCAATCTTAAACTTACTTTCGAAAACACAGAATAATTTGTTTTTTTTTTGGTATTAATGTTAACTCAGAATAAGTTGTGTCAAAAAAAAAAAAAACTCAGAATAAAACACACAGAAACTATATGTAATTACCATCATCAAAACATTTAGAATAGGATTCGGTTTACGAATCATTCGTGAGCATCCTCATCTCGTGTACTAACAAAAACTAATCCATAACCAGATTTAAAAACCTAAATATTTAGTTGTTTTTGTTCGTAAGCAGAATGAAATTTGTTATCATCCGTAACGCATAAGCCACGCGCTCGATTACGTGACACTGACGGAGAAACTTTGGACGGCGTAGAATCCGGAAGAAACGTTACCGTCATTCTGCAGGCGCGTAGGATTAATTACTTTCATGGGTCGAGCTTAATTTTCTAAAGAATACAATACATTTTTTCTATTGACTAATTAATCCTTTTATTGGTTGTCAAGATTCTAAAGGAATGACTTGTTTTATATTTTCGTATAAGATTTCTATCTTTAAAACGTCCTTTCAGATTATCAACCCCCGACAAAGAATATAGGATTAGATTATCAAATTGGGGCAAATTGCCTATATTTTAGTAATATTTTTGTTTTTACAGTTTAATAATACGATATCGATTAGAGTATAGTTCATCGAAGAGAATAGATCCCTTTCAAGTCTCAATGATTTAATATGCTCTATGCTCATTACTATAATAATAAGGGGGGTGTTTGGTTGAGGCTGTGACTGTGACTTTAAAAATTAAAATTTACAGTTAAAATTTTGACTTTTAAATAATGACCGTGACTTAAAAAAAAATAAAAGTCATTTTTTATTGGCTTTGAAAAAAACAAACGAAAATATGAATAAAATCAGTTATATTGGCTGTGAGATTTTTAAGGAGGCTTTTATGACTGTAAAAAGATAAAGTATGATTGGAAAAAAAACTCACTTTTAAAACTTTAAAACTAATTAAAGCCTTTACAGCCTTCACAGTCTATTTACCAATCGGGTCCAAGGGATATTTTACATGAATATTGGGGTTTTTGTCCATACATGTTATGTATAGATACATACAAAAATGAAATAATATACAGAAATGATGAGCATACCATTCGATAAATTCCCACCGTCTATATGTGTGGGTGTGCGTGTGCGACATAGACAATTAAACATATATATTACTTTAATATACATATAGTATAACCAGCATTAATGTATGTTTTGTATCATGATTTGGGTCCACACAAGAGTCAAGACCATCATTAAACGTCAATATAATTGGTAGTAACACGTCCCCACTATATAACGCCTACAATAGGCGCACATACATGACATTTGCGTATCTGTGTATGTGTGAGTTCTTGTCGATCCATTAATGATTGTTTTATAATGCATTCTATATAGTATATAGTATTCCCAATAATGATGGTGATATATGATATCACAGACAAAGCTAGCTTTACTATAAAATCATAACCAAACTCTTCTTTAACAATACTGGACAACAACAAAAAACACTATATCAATTTGATTTACTAAAAATATATTGGAAGACATCTTTGGGTTGGCCTTGAGTAGTTTATTTTCTCTTTGAGTGTGACTTAATAATCATGAGAAAAAGTCCAACCACCTTTGAAATAATGAGAAAGCTATTGTTGTAAAGGAAAATAATAATAATAACGAGAAAGTTACTTGGACGTCTATATAAACACCACGTGTCAAGCTTAGAACATTTTGAATTGTTGCTTACAAATTTCTTAATTTGATCGAACTAACACCAACCCCCATCTCAGAGATTCTCGCAAGCCATAACTAGAGTCCAGAGATCAAATTTATAGTGGATAACTTTTTCTTTATAACTGAAACATTCGTATAATAACTCAAATCGGTTTAGGAAAAGAAAATTAGAATTAATGGGTTTTGTTCAAGAAATTTTTTCGAGTTTATTTAGGGTTCCGATCGTCGGAATAAAAGCCGGTTACAAAAGTCTCTCTAGAGATCTGTTTCGAGTTCCTCCTCTATTTATAGAAGATACCCCTCATAATCGGACGGTCATGATCGATTTAATCGAAGGGCTAACATTTAAAGATAAGACTTTATATATATTATTTAATCTGAGTAGAATATAAGCGCTGATTGAGTGGAGTCTGCGCTCTGACTGAGTGCGGCATGGCATTGATTGAGTGCGGCATGGCATTGATTGAGTGCGGCATGGCGCTGACTCAGTGCGGTCTGCGCGCTGATTGAGTGCGGCATAGCGCTAATTGGGAGACTGAGTGGAGACTGACGGATTGTGCCATGCCGTCAGGTCGGCCATTCTAAATGTCTTCAGGTCGACCTTTCTAAATGTCTTCAGGTCGGTCTATGATGGAAACTTCCCTTTCAGAGGAGTTTCTCGAAAGGTGGCCGACCAAGAATCTTCTCCGTTTGTCCATTGATAGCCGACCTCGTGCCTTCTCTTCTTTCTGAGAGAGGGCCGAGCTGGCGCTTTCTCCGAATAAGCGAGTAAACTTGTGTACTTGTTTTCGTAGCCAACCTAAAGTTGCGATTACCAACAGTAGGGTTTTTTAATGGGCCGATCTGAATTTCATAGGGCTTTTTTTAGAGGGAATACGAATCCCGACTCTAACAGTTAGTCCACCCCCAGTTCGGCAAACGAGAGTGTTTACCGAATTAGAAAGAAACTGTCCGACGCGAAAATGAGGTCGGCCCTGTTTAAAAGTTAGTATAAAACTTAAAAAAAATTTTACCTTTCAATTGTCTGATCGGATGTATATAGGGGAAACCCTAGTATCAGCGCGTGAATTCCGAATCTAGCTTCGTAGGTCTGCTCGTCTAGACCTAGGTTTGCCACGTGTCACTCATGCGATGGCTGCCGATTAGAAATAACTTGAAGAAATGCTAACCGTCGCCGATGTTATGATGACTCTTGGGAACCGTCCAAGAATTCTCTATAAATAGAGGGAGAGTTCCCCATTTCCTCATTTCGTCACTTCGCGAGAGAAAATATTGTAAGGTTAGCTCCCGTTTTTCTCTGACTTTTTATTTTATTTATTTCGCCGGTAATCTCTCTCCGCCGTCTCCGTTCGCCGTTTAGCCGTGATTTCTCCGATTTGCTTCAAGATCTACCGCCGCGTTCTTCGAATAGTTTGAAGATTTGCCGCCGTGTTCTTAGAAGATGTTGAAGATTGGAGAAGGCCGACCTGAACCCAGGAATTCCAGGTCGGATCAAGATAAGGCTGACGAGATTGGCCTCTCTCTGGCTGAGTTTCTCAGGATGTCGCGAGAGGATGCGATCGTTTAGAGCCGATCTAAAGGGGAAAAGATCGCCTTGTCTCCAAATCGATCTCCTCCCGGATTGAATGAAGAGAATGAGACTGAAATAGCGGTAAGGAAAGCCGCAGCCGATCGCTTTGTTGCCGACCAAGTCAGAACTGTGCCGAGGGGTGATGGCGAGACATCGGCCCGTGCCCCTTTCCTGATTCCTGAACTTCGTGACGAAGATGACGGAGCAAAGGGATCTGGCGCGATGGTTATCTACAATGAAGGTGACCGATCAGGCACAATAGCGACTAACATTGAAGGGGGCCGATCAGATATGATTGCGACAGATGATGAAGACGACCGATCCGGAGGATCGAATGAGATGGCTATTTGTGACGAACTCAATCTCTTGCTTGTTGAGGAAAATTCGAATCGGTTCGGCGTTATTGACCTGAACCCGAAGGTGAGGATGGCTCGACGAAAGAAAGGGGAGCCGAAGATCAAGCCGGTTGCTGATAACGTACATGGGGTTTTCCCAACGAAATTCACCTTGGCGTCCTTGATTTCTCTGAAGGAGGAATGCAACATTGGCCCGGACGTCATCTTCATGGTTCCCAGTCCGTCTGAACGGCCCTGGGATGCTCCGCCAGGATGGATGTGCTTCTACGAGAGCTTCTTCAGGAAGTTGCATCTGTGGTTTCCTCTTCTTCGTCTATTGCTAGAGTACGCCGACAAGAGAGGTTTGCCGATATCGCAGTTTTTGCATTCTACCATCCGTCTGATCGTCAGCCTTCTGTATGTCTCGGTCAAGGATAAGATTCCTCTGAGTTATGCTGCGTTTCACGCGATGACATTGACGAGGAGGAATAAAGCCGATCTGAAGTACCGAGGCTCGTATCATACGAGTATGAAGACAAGGTTCAACATTGTCACCGGCGGACAATCTTCTAAAGTCGGGAACTGGCGCGATCACCACTTTTTTGTGTTGCTCAACGAGTTCTCCATCGTTGACCGGATATACCGATCAGGACGAAATGGGGAAAGATTACCGGTTAGGAATCTTTGTTTGTGTTTTTAATATAGGGGCTGATATCATTGCTGATCATCCTTGTGCGTTTTTGCAGGTTATAACTCTATCGCCTTTGTCGACGATCCCTTCGATATCTACGAGACCGAGGAACGATTTGCAGCGCTTTCTGCAATCACTTGGCCAAGCATTACGGAGGAAAAACTCGCGAGAACTCAAGGTTAGCAGCCGACATGGTCTTATTTAACGATTTTGATTTTGTTGTCGACCTTATAGTAACTTATTTTCCGTTTTTGTACAACCGCTTTAGCCAGAGCTCATCGTAGGAAAATGAAAGCCCGTCCATTAGCCGATTTATCAGGTGATCTGGGGAACGTTCTGAGCTCTCCTGCTTCTCGTCCGGCGACCAGCCAAGATCAGGTTATCCCGGCCTCCGATCAGGAATCGCAAGAGTGTCCTTTGTCGACAGATCCAAAGGATGATGAGGCTGCTAAGAAGGCCGAGGAGAAGAAGCACAAGAAGGCTACCAAGGAAGCGGTAAAGGCCATAAAGAAGGCCGAGGGGAAGAAGCGCAAGAAAGCCCCGGAGACGGTTGAAGGAAACGAGGCAGCCGACCAGGGAATCTCTGATGAGAGCGTCAACCCTTCGAGCCCGTAGCGAAGAGATCTCGGATCGAGAGAGCTCTCCATCCCTTCGGCTTTTCATACGATTACTGTGGAGATGGGCCGATCACAAGCGATCCGATGGAAAGGGGCCGAACAGGCGGTTGGTCTTTTTGAGAAGGAAGGTCTCAAGCTCCCTCTCACTGTGAAGGATAAGGTAGCCGACACTGTGCGGGAATGGGAGGCCAAACAAGATGCTTTCGAGGAGATTAGTTTCAAGCCTGGCGAGCTAAAAATTCTGACCCTTGACTAGTTGTTTGGGGACCAAAGACCGGTCATTCGGAGAGGGTCTTCCGCGCCGGTGTTTACCAGTACGATTGAACCTATCGCATCGGTACCTGAGGCTGGCGCTGCGGTCGTAACTGAGAAGAGAGCATTCGAAATTGAAAGGACCGAGGAGACTGTCGAAAAGTCCGGGGACTGATCCCCGAGTTGCATCTTATGTTTTTTTTTTGTAGTTTCGTTTAAGTATTTTCTGTAGCCGATGTGAAATCGTAGTTTTTATGATTTCACAAGTTTTTGTTTTGGCCGACTCGGATTTGTTGTAGGTTTCGAAATATTAATGAACATGATATCGCGATACGATATCGGCTTTAATAATCATGCGACAAATAATTCTAAGTGTAGAATATGCGAATCTGGTCGGCAGTATTTAGAACACTTAGAAATATTCTTAAGTCGACGGCAAGATGCGACCTGGTTGGCTAAATAATATTAATGGACTTAAGATTGCAGAACTGAATCCGGCTTTTAAAGTAAGTGTGAATACAGAACATGCGAGCAGCTCGGCTTAAGTTGCTATGTACCACTTATTTTTCTAAATGTGAATATCGATTGCGAAACAGGTCGGCGTTTTTATCGATATCACTTAGAAAAATCTAAGTCGAATATAGGTTGCAAGTATGATCGGCTTATGTACTATATGACTTACATATTGCGAATCAGGTCGGCTTATACACGGCGAAACGTGGCGTAAGGACGCATGCAAGATGACTTGCCTTTTGCGCCGAACTGGGTGGATCAGACCCAACTTTAGGCGAGTCGGACATCTGATAAGTGCGACGATATGAAACGGTTTAAATTTAATTAAATATTTTCTGTTTTTATTCATGAAAGAACAGCCGAACAAGCTTTATATGGTGAAAGGATAAAGTCCCCCCTTTTTTATTGGGGGGAGCAGTTGTACCCGTCGTAAGACGGGTTGCCTACGTATTCTTTTCGGGGATCAACCGCTCCGTAGTTTTTAGTGCTCGTGTGAGTATTATTATTATATATATATATATATTTTTATTTTTTTTTGCCTGAGGTCTTATGATGCCGACCTTAGTAGTAGTAGCGTTTGAGACTCATCGAGTTCCAAGCGTGAGGAACTTCGTCACCAGCTGTGGTTTCGAGCCGATAGACCCCCGGTTCGACGATCTTTGTTATGATGTAGGGGCCTTCCCAATTTGCATCGAGCTTACCGGCATTGCGTTTCTTAGTGTTTTCATAGAACTTCCGAAGGACCAGATCGCCTTGGTCGAAGTGTCGGTTTTGAACCTTCCTGTTGTAGTAGCGTGCACCTTGATTTTGGTAATTCTGCATTCGGAGTAGGGCTTGATATCATGTTTTTTCGAGTGTGTCGAGGTTGTCGATCAGCATTGCGTCGTTGAGGTCGGGGTTCTCTGGAAGGATTGTTCTGCGTAGTAAGCTGCCGACATTGACTTCGGCAGGCACCATTGCTTCGCATCCGTAAGCTAAAGAGAAAGGAGTCTTTCCTGTGGCAGTTCTCGGTGTTGTACGGTGCGACCAAAGGACTCCATCAAGTTCATCGGCCGAGAGACCCTTCTTTGCGTCGATACATTTCTTTATGCCGTCCATGATTATCTTGTTAGTTGCTTCGGCCTGGCCGTTACCTTGTGGATGTCGAGGAGTGGATTTGTTGAGTAGGATCTTCCAGCGTTCGCAGAATCTTTCGAAGTTTTTGGATATGAACTGTGATCCGTTGTCCGTGACGATCTCATGAGGTAAGCCGTGGCGACATATGATGTACTTCCAGACAAAATCCTGGACCTCCTTGTCCTTGATGCTGGCGAATGCCTTGGCTTCCACCCATTTGGTGAAATAGTCCGTCATAATGAGTATGTACTTGCGCTGGCGGGACGATGGCATTGGTCTGACGATATCCATTGCCCAGCGCATGAATGGATAAGGAGAGATGGCCGATGTCAGCAGCTCGGTTGGCTGATGGATCATCGGAGCATGGCGTTTGCAGTATTCGCATTTTCGTGCATACTTGTTGCAGTCTTCCATCATCGTCGGCCAGAAGAGGCCGTGTTTTTTTATTTTGAGGGTGAGTGCGCGCCCACCTGAATGGTTACCTCCAGCCCCATCGTGAGTTTCCTCGATGGCGCGGCATACTTCGCCTCCGTGGATGCAAGTAAGGAGTGTTCTGCAAGCTGTCCAGCGGCATAGGATGTTGTTGGCGATAGTATACTTTGTACTGCGGGCACGTAGTCGTCGAGCCGACCACTTTTCCACAGGTAGTTCGCCAGTTTCAAGGAAGTGTCACATCTACGGTCCACCAATATGGTGTGTCAGTTGTACCAAGGGCGGGAGTGACGTCGGCTACTATTAGTGCGATGGTGAGGACGATCTTAGTTTGAGCGATACTGGGTGAAGTGATTCCTGCGACTGAGATCGTGCGTCGCAAGGCGAAGTCTTGGTCGGATGCCAAGGTGGCCAACGCTTCGGCTCCCTTGTTTTCGGATCGGTTGATTTGAAGAATTTCAAAAGTTTTGAACTCCTTTGAAAGATCTTTTACGATTGCTAGGTAGGCACCCATTCGCTCGTCCTTAGCTTCGTATTCTCCGCTGAACTGCTTTGCGAGGAGCTGGGAGTTGAATGCCTCTTCGGTCGGCGAATGTAGTTGAATGCCGATGCCACAGCCGAGGCGTGATGACGCGCCGTCGACGTATAGAGACCAAAGTTTGGTTGTCGGCGAATCGTCGTTGATAAGTTCGGGTGTTAATTCGATGAGGAAGTCGGCCAAGACTTGAGACTTAGCGCTGGTACGGTTCTGATATTCGATGTCATACTCGGATAATTTAATAGCCCATTTAGCCATTCGTCCCGATTGTGTCGGACTTTGAAGAATTGTTCGAAGTGGCTGACTGGTGAGGACGGCGATCGAGTATGACTGGAAGTACGGGCGTAGCTTCCAAGATGCGACAACGACGGCCAGGGCCAACTTTTCTAAGGTCGGATAGCATGACTCGAACGAGGACTCCACTAACTGCCGCGCTTTGAACAGAGATGTAAAGGAGTAACGTGTCGCCGTTCTCCGGTTTTGCAAGGATTCGTGGTGTGGACAAGTAGATTTTGAGTTGTTGAAATGCTTCTTCGCACTTGTCAACCCACTCAAAATGTTTGTTACCGCGCAGAAGCTGGTAGAAAGGGAGGCATTTGTCCGTAGACTTTGAAATGAAACGATTCAGGGCGGCGATCCTGCCCGTGAGTTGTTGGACCTCACGCGTGTTTCTTGGAGACGGCAGTTCTAGTATTACCGAAATCTGCTTTGGATTGCCTTCGATGCCGCGCTGGGTGACCAAATATCCAAGAAACTCGCCCGAAGTGACCGCGAATGTGCACTTTGCTGGGTTGAGCTTCATGCCGTACTTGTTAAGTATGCTGAAGCATTCTCGCAAGTGTGATATGTGGTCGTCGGCCTTTAATGACTTGACGAGCATGTCGTCTATGTAAACTTCCATCGTCTTGCCAAGTTGATCGCGGAACATCTTGTTGACTAGACGTTGGTAGGTGGCTCTCGCATTTTTCAGACCAAACTGCATGACCTTGTAGCAATACGTACCCCAATCCATGATGAATGCGGTCTTCTCGCTGTCTTCTGGATGCATGAGGATCTGATTATAGCCCGAGAAGGCATCCATAAAAGATAGAAGTTCGTTGCCGGTTGTTGCCTCGACGAGCTGATCTATTCGGGAATGTGGAAAGTTATCCTTAGGGCATGCTTTGTTAAGGTTGGTGAAGTCGACGCAAACTCGCCATTTGCCGCTCTTCTTCTTCACGACTACTGGGTTAGCTAGCCAATCGGGGTATTTGACCTCGGTAATAGACCCGGCCTGCAATAATTTTTCCACTTCATCGTGGACGGCTTGGGCGCGGTCTGATCCAAGTTTTCAGCGTTTCTGTTTGATCGGCCTGAACGTGGCGTCCACGAAGAGTTCATGTTTGGTGATCTTTGGGTCGATGCCCTTCATATCGGTCATTGACCAAGCGAATGTCGCAATGTTTTCCTGGAGGAAGGTGATAAACTCATCTTGCATACTTGGGAGTAGTTCCGTGCCGATCCCGACGCATCGCTCCGGATGCTTGTAGTCGATATTGATCTGAACGACAAGGTCGCTCTTCGGCTTCTCATGGTGAATGACTCGCGGGTCGATATCGTTGCCGTTGTCGATCATGAACGTTGAGTTATTCCGAACAAGTTGCTTGTCGATGTAGCAGTGTCACGAGACCGTTTGGTCGCCGCGAATGGTAAAAATGCTTCCTCTGATCGGCATATTAATGCACTGGTGGTAAGATGATGATACGGCTCGCATGGAGTTAATCCAAGGTGTACCAAGGATGACATTGTAGATCGTTGGTCTGTCAATGACGTCGAGCTGGACGATAGAGGTTTTGCCACCTACTCTAACGGGAAGTTGAATTGTCCCAATCGTCGAGATTGAGTCGCCTGTGAAACCGGTGAGAGGTGACGGTGCGACCTGGATCTCCGAGTCTTTGATGCCCATCTTTCAAAGAGTGTTCTTGAAGATCAGATCGACTGAGCTGCCTGTATCGACGAGAACCTTTGAGACTTCGTCGTCGCCAATTATCAGTGAGATAACAAGCGGATCGTTGTGAGGTCAGTCGATTCCGCGCGCGTCCTGTTCGGTGAATGTGATGGGAATGTCGTTGGAAAAGAGGGCGGGTGCATCGGCAGGCACGTTCGCAGCCCTATGTTCATGACGTTTGATTGAGTTGATGGAATCCGAACAAAATAGGAGTCCGCCCATGATCATGTTGTTTCGACGTCGGGTAGACGAACGAGGAGGCATTTTTTCATCGTCCCGATTTCTCACGTCGTCAATTCCACTGCGTCTGCTCGAGTTCTTATTGGGGCGCCAATCATAGTTTCGTGGTTCAGGAAGTTTGACTTCCCCATCTTTCCACTTTTTCTTCAAGAGACTGTAGAAAATCCGACAATCATCGGTGTTGTGATTGGAAGACTTGTGGTACTTGCAATATGTTCCCTTATCTTCCGTGGTTTTAGGGTTAATGCGGTCATACTTGTTCCAGCCTGGCGGACGAGATGCAGCGTTTATACTTCGTCGGTTCCTGTCACTCCCGTCTTGATGCTGATGGGGCTCTTGATGACCGACCTGGGCGGCCGGCCGCGTCCTTTTGTTCGGCGTCGACTTGTCGTCGGCCAGCTGTTTTGCTTTGGCTGCTTTGTCTTCCTTAATCCCAATATACCCGGTGGACTTGTGCTGCGCATCCTCCAGGGTTTTGACTTTCCCGGTTTTTAGCTTATCGCAGAACGCTTGGTCGTCGCGCATGTTCTTGATCAAGATTCTGAGTGTGATCTCATCGAGGAGTCTACAACGAGAAACGATTGCTCTGAACCGATCTAGATAGCTGCAAAGTGACTCCATGTTCCCTTGAACGCATGAAATAAATCTAGCTCTGATGTTGAAGTATCGATATAGAGCGAATAGTGGGTTATGAACTTTTTTCGTAGCTCCTTGAATGAGCCGATGGAATTCGGCGGTAGCCGCGAGAACCATGTGAGGGCATTTCCGGACAGCGATTCGACGAAGTATTGGCAGAAACAAGCGTCCCGTTCGTTCTCAGGTACGCGTGCTCTGCCCATGGCAACTTTAAATACCGCCAAATATCTTTCCGGGTCGGTGTTACCGTTGTAACTGGTCAGAAATTTTATCTTGCCAAAATCCTTCATGGGATCGTTTGTTATGGCCGATGTGAACGGTGTCTGGTCGGTCCGCCGAAGAAGTTTTTCCAACTCGGGGGCCGTTGTGACTGCGTTATGGACTCTGGAGTCCATGTTATCGAGCCGCTCATGTACGAGTTCTGCTTCGGATGGCGTAAAAGGGACCATGTGGTCGGTAGCCCTTGAGCGAGCATTAGATCCGTCCTGCCCTCGCCGTAGATCTGTCGTTGGCGTTGCTCCAAATAGGTTGTTGATAAAGCGATTGGTATTGATGTTGCGCGGCGGTGTCGTCTCCTCGTTGAGATTTTCGACGGTACCCGAGGGGAGGCGTGTCCTCAGAATACGATCCATGCGGTTGCGGTATTCGACCTGTTCGGATCTGAGAAGATCGAAACGCTCATCAATTCCCGCCTGGATCCGCGCCGAAAAGTTCTTCATCATATCGGTCATGCTCAACGCGGGTGGTCTTGGTAGATTATGCTCTTCTGGCATCAGGTCGGTGCGTATCGTGGCAAAAGCCCGACTTTGATCGGCTTCATCCGCAATGGGTAGACCTGTCGCAGGGTCTATACGCCGACCAATTGACGAATTGACTAGCCGATCAGAGTTGATGATTTCTTCAGGCCGATCTGTTGTAAATCTTCAGATCGGACTTCGCCTGTGTTGATAGCTCTTGAGTCGGTTTGTGCGGAAGTGCTTGCCATCTACGAGTTCTTTGATTTTCTCAAAGAGTCTCTTGAACCATTTCCCCACTAACGGCGCCAAATGTAATAACTCAAATCGGCTTAGTAAAAGAAGATTAGAGTTAATGGGTTTTGTTCAAGAGATTCTTTCGAGATTAAAATAGCCGGAGCTGTTTAGAGTTTATTTAGGGTTCCGATCGTCGGAATAAAAGCCGGTTACAAAGGTCTCTCTAGAGAAAAGACTGGTCTTTTTCTGTTTCGAGTTCGTCCTCTATTTATAAAAGATACCCCTCATAATCGGGTGGTCATGATCGATTTGATCGAAGGGCTAACATTTAAAGACAAGACTTTATATATATTATTTAATCTGAGTGGAGTCTGAGCGCTGATTGAGTGGAGTCTGCGCTCTGACTGAGTGCGGCATGGCATTGATTGAGTGCGGCATGGCGCTGACTCAGTGCGGTCTGCGCGCTGATTGAGTGCGGCATGGCGCTGATTGGGAGAATGAGTGGAGACTGACGGATTGTGCCATGCCGTCAGGTCGGCTTTTCTAAATGTCTTCAGGTCGGCCTTTCTAAATGTCTTCAGGTCGGCCTATGATGGAAACTTCCCTTTCGGAAGAGTTTCTCGAAAGGTGGCCGACCAAGAATCTTCCCCGTTTGTCCATTGATAGCCGACCTCGTGCCTTCTCTTCTTTCTGAGAGAAGGCCTAGCTGGCGCTTTCTCCGAATAAGCGAGTAAACTTGTGTACTTATTTTCGTAGCCGACCTAAAGTTGCGATTGCCAACAGTAGAGTTTTTTAATGGACCGATCTGGATTTCATCGGACTTTTTTTAAAGGGGATATTAATCCCGACTCTAACAATTCGCAAAGAGTATATGACATCAAATTAACTTGTATAGATTATGTTATATTGATAAAACACGAAAGTCGGATCCGTGGCGCAATGATAAAACAATAAACACGATTCACGTCGGGTTAAAAACCCTGAAATTAAACCGGATATTTTTATTTTTATATTTTATTATTACACAGGCACGACATAGTTGTGAAAAATAAACGTTCATCGTTTATATAATTATACGGCGAGACATCTGAGCTAATACAGCAAAAACAAAACACAGTCTCTAATACTTTAATTCTTTTGCAAGTTTTTTAACAAACTTTGTTTTCTCCAACCATTGAGGAAGAATAAAAACCAAGAAGAACATGCATTACAAACATATATTATAACAGAAGGAGAAGTTACAAGTTTCCTACAAAAGCTTATATTTGTAGCTAGTTAGAATCAACCGAGAAAATTTTAGCAAACATATCTGATTTGTGAAGTTACTTCGCCTGAGCTTCTCCTATTAACTCCGATGTAGCTTCGCCTTAGTCTTGATTCGGATTTCGAAGAGATGAAAGAAGAAGAAGTTACAGAAAGTAAAGAAGACACCGATTTGTTCATCGAGAGTTCACTCCCGCGAGGGTAGCTACGTCTCTGGGGCCGGAAAAGCCCCGACGAGCAAATCCACTAACTCCGGCTTAACTCGCTGTAACACGTTCACAGAGTTTCTTGCTTCTCTCTTTCTCTAGCTCTCTCTCTCTATCTTATCTTGATGTAACGGATTAACATCTTAATGAGAGCTAAGCATCTACTTAAGCAACACGCTTAACAGTCAGCTAAACCATCACATGTGACAACACACACTTGACCAAAGAGAGAGTGACATCTGTAAACGCTAGTGAACTCTTGTATCAGGCTTGACTCGAACCGAGAACCTCTGATACGCTTCAGCTGAAAACACCAACAGCTTCAATACTTGTGATCTTCGGCTATAACCTTCAAATCTCCACCTTAGGCGGGATCACACTTCTCTTCTGAACTTCTTGGTGGTTCCTTGTAGTCTTTACCGACTACCTGCATCCTTCACCGGATGCTGCATCCTTCACCGGATGCTGCATCCTTCACCGGATGCTGCATCCTTCACCGGATGCTGCATCCTTCACCGGATGCTTGTTTCAATTTTTAGAGACCCGAAGCATCTGCAATGCTTCTCTTAGCTTGTACACCGGAAGAACCTTTGTGAAAATGTCTGCTGGATTGTACATTGTAAAAATCTTCAGCACTTGAACTTCGCCAGCACTGATCAAATCTCGAATGAAATGGTATTTGACTGCTACGTGCTTAGTTCGCTCGTGATGAACAACATTCTTTGATAAAGCGATGGCGCTTTGAGAATCACAGTAGATCTCCACAGAGTCTTGTGGAAACCCCAACGCTTCTGCAAACCTCTTTAACCAGACACCTTCCTTTACCGCTTCAGACAATGCAATATACTATGCCTCTGTTGTTGACAACGCTACAACTTTTTGCAATGTAGATCTCCAGCTGACTATGCTACCACCTGCAGTAAAAACCATACATATAATAGACCTTATGTGATCCAGATCGGCTGCATAATCTGAGTCGCTGTACCCTCTGACAATGAAGTCTCCCTTCTTCTTGTAACTCAGCTTTGTTTCCACTGTACCTCTGATATACCTCAATACCCACTTAACTGCCTGCTAATGCTCCTTTATCGGTTTTGACATGAAGCGACTGATCAAGCCCAAAGGGTAAGTCAAGTCGGGCCTCGTACCAACCATATAATACATTATACTTCCCACAGCACTTTGATACAGAATACTTTCCATGAAGGCATACTGTTCTCTTAACTCATACTCTGTAGCTGCCTTCAACTTGAAGTGAACCCCCACTGGAGTAGAGACTGGCTTGGACTGGTCCATGTTGAAGTTTGACAGAACTTTCAACATGTAGCTTTCTTGTGATATCCACAACCCTCCTTGAACTCTGTCTCTGACTATCTCCATTCCTAAGACTTTCTTGGCATAGTCTAAGTCTTTCATTTCAAATTCAGAGCTGAGAAGAGCCTTGAGCTTATGTACTTGATCTTTATCAATTGACGCTATGAGAATGTCATCCACATATAGTAGCAGATAGATGTAAATGTCACTGTAAAGTTTCTTGAAGTAAACACATTTATCATGTTCACTCCTACTGTAACTCTTCTCCAACATAGAGTCATCAAATCTTCTGTTCCATTGTCTTGGAGACTGTTTGAGACCGTAGAGAGATTTCTTAAGCAAACAAACTCTATTTGGATGCTTCTTGTCTACAAATCCCTCAGGCTGCTCCATTACTATAAACTCGTCCAAGCTTCCATGTAAAAANCGGATGCTGCATCCTTCACCGGATGCTGCATCCTTCACCGGATGCTGCATCCTTCACCGGATGCTGCATCCTTCACCGGATGCTTGTTTCAATTTTTAGAGACCCGAAGCATCTGCAATGCTTCTCTTAGCTTGTACACCGGAAGAACCTTTGTGAAAATGTCTGCTGGATTGTACATTGTAAAAATCTTCAGCACTTGAACTTCGCCAGCACTGATCAAATCTCGAATGAAATGGTATTTGACTGCTACGTGCTTAGTTCGCTCGTGATGAACAACATTCTTTGATAAAGCGATGGCGCTTTGAGAATCACAGTAGATCTCCACAGAGTCTTGTGGAAACCCCAACGCTTCTGCAAACCTCTTTAACCAGACACCTTCCTTTACCGCTTCAGACAATGCAATATACTATGCCTCTGTTGTTGACAACGCTACAACTTTTTGCAATGTAGATCTCCAGCTGACTATGCTACCACCTGCAGTAAAAACCATACATATAATAGACCTTATGTGATCCAGATCGGCTGCATAATCTGAGTCGCTGTACCCTCTGACAATGAAGTCTCCCTTCTTCTTGTAACTCAGCTTTGTTTCCACTGTACCTCTGATATACCTCAATACCCACTTAACTGCCTGCTAATGCTCCTTTATCGGTTTTGACATGAAGCGACTGATCAAGCCCAAAGGGTAAGTCAAGTCGGGCCTCGTACCAACCATATAATACATTATACTTCCCACAGCACTTTGATACAGAATACTTTCCATGAAGGCATACTGTTCTCTTAACTCATACTCTGTAGCTGCCTTCAACTTGAAGTGAACCCCCACTGGAGTAGAGACTGGCTTGGACTGGTCCATGTTGAAGTTTGACAGAACTTTCAACATGTAGCTTTCTTGTGATATCCACAACCCTCCTTGAACTCTGTCTCTGACTATCTCCATTCCTAAGACTTTCTTGGCATAGTCTAAGTCTTTCATTTCAAATTCAGAGCTGAGAAGAGCCTTGAGCTTATGTACTTGATCTTTATCAATTGACGCTATGAGAATGTCATCCACATATAGTAGCAGATAGATGTAAATGTCACTGTAAAGTTTCTTGAAGTAAACACATTTATCATGTTCACTCCTACTGTAACTCTTCTCCAACATAGAGTCATCAAATCTTCTGTTCCATTGTCTTGGAGACTGTTTGAGACCGTAGAGAGATTTCTTAAGCAAACAAACTCTATTTGGATGCTTCTTGTCTACAAATCCCTCAGGCTGCTCCATTACTATAAACTCGTCCAAGCTTCCATGTAAAAATACTGTTTTCACATCCATTTGATGCAACTCCATGTCGTAGTGAACAACCGATGACAACAAGTATCGAATAGATACATGTTTCACAACCAGAGCAAAGACTTCTTGATAGACGATGCCTTCCTTTTGTGAGAATCCTTTGGCTACGAGTCTCGCCTTGTATCTCGGAGCCTAAACACCAGCAATGCCTGGTTTCCTCTTGAATATCCACTTGCACCCGATAGCTTTCTGATCCTTCGGTCTATCAATCAAATTCCATGTGAGATTTTTCTTGAGAGATTGCATTTCTTCGTTTGTAGCTTCAGTCCACTTGTCACTACCTGCATCTCTCATAGCTTCCTGATATGACGAAGTTTCTGTGTCAGCATCCTCTGACATTGCACAAATGAATCCTGCAAAGTCATCTTCACCATCCGCCGAATCACATTGATAGTCTTATAATCTCGCTGGAGGATTTCGCACTCTGCAAGGTCTCCCTACATCTGATGTATCACTGTCTTGACCTTGTTCTTATGGGGTTTCAGTCACAGCCTCAACATATTCTTCTGATGATAAACTGTCTTCTTGAACATTCGCAGGAATGTCTCCACCTTGAGAAGAACCCTCTGAAGTAAACTGTCTACCTGAAACCTCAATGCTGACTGTCCTTGGAGACTTCTCTGACATTACCTATGTTTCTGTCTGCAACTCTTTGTAGACCTTTTCTTCCCTGAAGACCACGTTTCTACTAATGACAACCTTTTGCTCGTCAAACAACCAGACTTTGAAGCCCCTCACCCCATCTGGATATCCTGTAAACACTCCTCTCTTGGCTCGAGGATTTAGCTTACCACCTTCAGCATGAACATACGATAGACACCCAAATCTCCTAAGGTGTTTAAGACTAGGCATCACTGATGTCCATAGCTCTTCTGGCACTTTAAAATCAATGGTTGAAGCAGGAGATCTGTTGATTAGGTAAACTGCAGTAGCTGTAGCTTCCGCCCAAGACTTCATGCCTAGACCACTATCACTTAACATGCTACGAACTTTATTCATGATGTTCCTGTTTAATCTTTCTGCAACACCGTTCTGTTGTGGAGTGTAAGTGTAGGTTATGTGCCTTACAATCCCTTCTTCTTTGCAGAAGGTGTCAAATTGCTTGTTGCAAAACTCGAGACCATTGTCTGTTCGTAGCTTCTTCACTTTCCGTTCACTCTGAGTCTCCACCATTCGTTTCCAATTCACAAAACTTGTGAATGCTTCATCCTTGAATCTCAAAAAATAGACCCATATCTTTCTTGTGAAGTCATCCGTAAAGGAGAAGTAATACTGAGACTTACTCAGACTCATTGGGACATTAGGAGATCCCCAAAGGTCTGAGTGTATATAATCTAGCTTCTCTTTGGTCACATGTTGAGCAGGACCAAAGCTAACTCGATGAGTCTTTCCCTTTACACAATCTTCACAGAATTGGACTTCTGTTATCTTGTTGCCTTCAAAGCAACCCTTTTTTTACAAGACTTCATGGCCTTTCTGACCGATGTGACCCATCCTCATGTGCCATAACTGTGTGAAGTCTCTCTCGTCTTCACTGTGGTTTTCATCTCCTGACACAGCTACATGAGCTTCTGATATTTTTGCTTTGCCCTGTAGGATATACAGAGACTGTTTCATGTGTCCTTTCATGAACACTATGCATCCTTTGACCACCTTCAACACACCGTCAGCTCCCTTAAATTCATATCCCTTATCCTCCAAAGTGCCCATGGAGATCAAGTTTCGAGATATTCCTGGCATGTACCTCACATCATGTAGAATAAATGTTGTACCATCTGGATTCTCAAACTAGATGGAGCCGATGCCCTTAACCTCTGTAATCGTGTTGTTTGCCATCTTTACTCTTCCACTGGTGTTTTCTTTGAACTCAATGAACAGTTCATTCCTTGGAGTCATATGAAAAGAGCAACCAGTATCCAACACCCACTCATCTTGATCCGCTCTGTCTGTAGTCAGATTCACCTTTGTAATCATCAACCCAACCAAATCTTTGGTATCATCTTGAACAGATGCTGATTCCCCTTTGTCTTGTGTGTGTCCTCTGCCCTTGCTCCTTTCTAACCACTTGTAGCACTGTTTCTTGAAGTGCCCCTTTTTACCACATATCCTGCAGACTCTCTTGCCATCCTTGGACTTTGATCTTGACCTGTTTCTTCCTTTACCTGCACCAGAATTCGAGCTACTACCATTCCTACTATCCGTTTTACCTCTAACATAGTTCCCTTCACCAACAGTCCTAGAACTAGCACTTTCTTTGTATTCCCTTTCCTTAGATCTAGCAGCGCTAACAACTTCCTCAGACCTAATGGATTCTCTACCATATTTCAAGGTTTCTTTCAAGGAATCATACCTTGTCGGGAGAGCGTTGAGTAGCAGAATGGCTTGGACCTCCTCTGGGATCTCGATGCTAAGGCTGCTCAGCTCCGCGATCAGCTTCAGGAAGTCATCTACATTCTGGTCTATGGTTCTTGAGTCCTGCATCTTGTATGCGTATACACTGAGCTGAGCATGGACTCGATTAGGCAGTGTCTTCGATGTGTAGAGCTTATCAAGAGTGGCCCAGACTTGAGCTGCCGTCACGCACTTGTCGAGCTTGCGTAATACTTGATCTGAGACGCACGTGAAGATGATGTTCATCGCTCTCTCGTCTCTTTCAGCTCGCGTCGGATCTTCAATGCTTTTGAGACCGGCTTTGAGTGGATCCGCTTCTCCTGCTTTGACTGGAATCGATGGTTGAGCTTGTTCCGTCAATACATCCTTTAGACCTTGGACGTTGAGATTAGCCAGCATCCTCTTCTTCCAGATTCCGAAATCTCCGGTTCCATCAAACAAAGCTACTTCGATCCGATGAGTCATCATCTTCGATGTAGCTTCGTCGATCTGCTTCAATCCGCGCCGTAACCTGGCGCTCTGATACCAATTTGTGAAGTTACTTCGTCTGAGGCTCTCCTATTAACTCTGATGTAGCTTCGACTTAGTCTTGATTCAGACTTTGAAGATATGAAAGAAGAAGTTACAGAAAGTAAAGAAGACACCGATTTGTTCACCCAGAGTTCACTCCCGCGAGGGTAGCTACGTCTATGGGGCCGGAAAAGTCCCGGCGAACCAAATCCACTAACTCCGGCTAAACTCGCCGTAACACGTTCACAGAGTTTCTTGCTTCTCTCTCTCTATTTCTCTCTCTATCTTATCTTGATGTAACATATAACATCTTAATGAGAACTAAACATCTACTTAAGCAACATACTTAACGGTCAGCTAAACCAGCACGTGTGACAACATACACTTGACCAAAGAGAGAATGACATTTGTAAACGCTAGTGGACTCTTGTATTAGGCTTGACTCGAACCAAGAATCTCTGATACACTTCAGCTATCTTCGGCTATAACCTTCATGACTACTAGAGTCTTGGGCCGAGGAATGTACAAACTAAATTAAGCTTCTTTATTGGGTAAAAGGTTACAAGACGATTCAAGTAATAATTAACCATGAGCATTGAGCATGAAGAATAACGTGAACTAATTAAGAAAATATTTAATAATATCATGATGTGTACGTCTTCCTATTTAAGAAAAGGCATATGTGAAGTTTAACCCTTAATCAACTTAGGGTATTAGTTAAGAAGAATCCAAATCCGATTAAAAATTGTGATTTTTTTTAAGTGGACGTGTGTTTTATTGGAAGATCAATGAAATCAATATGGATGAAGATTGAATAAATCAAAATTAAGGACATAATGAAGATAAAAAAAAATCTAAAATATCTTTGGTATTTTTCTTAATTTTGATTTGTTCGATCTCGATCTATTTTGCACTATATATCCCTTTTAATTATGGGAGTAGGATATATCAATTCACTTGTAGTAATTATATATTATAAAACATGTAGTTAAAAGTTGACAAAAAAAAAACATGTAGTTAAAGTTATTTTGGTAGTTAATTTAGGTTAACTACCACAAAATTTAGTTTCACAAATATAGTGAAAACTATTCCTTTTAGCTAACTCCTCACCCACAAATGGAGCCTATATGAGTTGGTAAAAAAAAAACTCCAACTATTTCATTAAACGAACAAATTTCTCATTTTGAGTTAGCCAAAGCATATTAGATACAACTTTAGCAAACAGTAAACCATGTTAAAGTTGACTAACGTTGGATCTAAAATGACTTGACCAATTCAAAATTGAGATTTTTTTTGGTTTAATGATGTAATTATAAATTATTTTTAGCTAAATCGAAAATATATATTTTTATTATAGCTAGTTTCATTACAACAATTAATCTTAACCTTTTTCTTTTTGTTGTTTAAATTTGACCTTAACATTAGTTTATCATTCCGATACATTTTCTTGTTACCAAATAAGTATTTTCATACTTTTTCCGTACGTTAGAAAGCTATTTAAAAAATCGAAATGTCTTCTTAACTAAACAAAGAATAACTTAGATGTATAAATATTCTTAAGATAATCTGATGTACTTGACTTCCTTTTTTGAAAAATTGGTTACAAAAGTTACATTAGAAGAATTTATTCGTTGAGTCTGCATTATCATCTATATTAAAAAAGCATAATTCTATGAGTGTCCTTTTCATTTTAACAAAGAATAATTTAATATAGAGATTTTATATTATTATATATAAGGAAAGCTTTCATCATAACGTGAAACGAAAACATAAGAAAATTGTTGAAAACACTATAGTAAAAGCATATATTTATTTCATCTATTGAAATACTTTTTATATTAAAAAAATCTATGGAAATATTACGGGAGAAATTTAATAGACTATATCCAACACGCGGGTTAAAATGTGACGCCTGCAATCTTGGAACAAACTATTATAGTGATGGTTATCGTTGCCAAAATTCTGGACTCTTCTTTCACAAGGAATGCGCTGAATCCAGTCGAGACGTTTCCAACAGCTATCATCCAGAGCATCCTTTAGAACTCAAGGCAGTTCCAGCAAAAGAAAATGTCCATGGAGAATGCAAGATTTGTAGAGGTAACTTGCTAAAGATGTATTATTATTGTTCTATATGTGATTTTTCAGTTGATTTGATATGTGCAAGAAAAGAAGTTACGATGACGATTGAAGGTCCAAAGAGCCACGAGCATCGTTTATCTCTTTTTCCAAAGATGATTATGTTTACATGTCATATATGTAAACTGCTTGATGATCGGTTCCCTTATGCATGCAACATATGTGATTTGAGTTTTCACAAAGACTGCGCCGAATCAACACCAGAGCTCAACTACTCTTGTCATCCTAAACACCCTCTCAAGCGTCTCACGCGTGTTCCAACTTACACTGATGGAAAATGCAGTTTGTGCGGAAGCAAGCTTCACAATGTGTTTTATCACTGTTCTGTTTGCAATTTCAGCGTGGATGTCGAATGTGAAAAGAATCCACCTCCTTCCCCTCTTGTCCACCACAAAGCTCATGAACATCCACTCACTCTTTTGCCGCAACGAATTTTTGTTTGTAATGCTTGTGGAATGGATGACGATCCAAATCCTTATGTATGTCTTCAATGCAATTTCATGGTCCATAGAAATTGTATAAACATACCACGCATCATAAAAACAAGTCGTCATGTTCATCGTATCTATTACAATCATTGCCTTACTGCCGGAGATTGGAAATGTGGAGTGTGCAAAAAAGAGGTGATATGGACATGTGGAGCTTATTCTTGTTCGAAGTGTCCTGGTTTTGTAATTCATATGAGATGTGCCACAAAGTTTGGGATTTGGGATGAAATTGAATATGAAGGCATATTAGAAGATATCATCGATTCTAAAAAGTATGAGGTGGTCGAAGAAGGAGTAATAAAGCATTTAAGTCACGAGAAGCATTATTTAAAGCTCAAAGAAGAGAGTGATGTTAATGATCAATGCGTATGGTGTAAAGCATGCACATATCCCATATTTGGCAGCCCATTCTATGATTGCATGGAATGTGATGACTTCAACATTCATCAGAAATGCGCTTATCTCCCAAAAAAGATTATAGATTCCTTCTACAAGATGCCGATGACTCTACAGATCCCAGAAATTGGTAACATAAATATATGCGATGTTTGTCAAAACTATTTCGAAGGTTTCAAGTACAAATGTGATGATAATGGTAGTGATGTCCAAGTTGATGTGCGGTGTGGTTCTATCTCTGAGCCGTTTGTCCATGAAAGTCATCCCCTTCATCCGCTATACATCAGTTACCCAACAGGAGACAAATTATGTAATGCTTGTGGAGATAAAGCAACTATGGTTTTAGGTTGTGAAGAGTGTGGATTTGTTTTAGATATTAAGTGTTCTATTTTGCCAAAGATGGTTAAACACAAAAATGATAAAGATCATGTTCTCTCTTTATGTTACGGAGTAAAAACGAGGGGGCAGTGCTGGTGCGAGATGTGCGAAGAAGATCTGAACTCAGAAATATGGTTTTATTCATGTGATATCTGTGGCATCACTTTTCATATCAAATGTACGCTTGGGGACTCCATATGGATTCAACCGAACAACAGATCTATAGTGATTTCTAATAGTCGTATGAGTCGACCAATTTGTGACAAGTGTGGTTTACGCTGTCAATTCCTATCCCTCTGGAAGTTATTCAATACATACTGTTCTTTTCGGTGTTTCATAAATAGGGTAAAAGTTTAATCGCTTCTAAGAATCAGCTTGCTAGTAATTTATATAAAATGGATTTGCAGCAAATTATATTATATTGTCATATCGCTTCACCTAAACTTATTTATTGTTTGTAAGAATCAAAATATTAATAAAATGTTTGTTTTCAAAAATTTACCTTTCATTTTTGTTACTATGTCTCCATTCTAAAATTTATCTCTTCTTTTGTTAAATTCTATACCCCTTAACAAAATAACTGCCAATTAATCCTAAATCCTAAACTCTGAAAAGAAAATCCTAACACTTAACCTATTTTCTAATAAAATTATAAGACCTAAAAACTGAAATGGCTTTATTTGCTTACCTATTTTCTAATTTAGAATTTTAGATTACCGTTTAGCTTTATAACACTTAACCGCAAGATTTTCTTTCTTCAAACTTTGTCTTCTGGTACTAATGAGGGAAAAAGAAGAAAGAGAATTACAATCAGAAATGAACAGAAACAATTAATCAGAAGGTTCTTCAGGCTTCACAAAGAACTCTATATAAGCAATACGACTCGGAGGCTGATACCCTGCAGATTCCACCTGTGGAGCTAAAGCTTTAGCAACCGAAACCAAGTGCTGAACTTTCAACATTCCTCCTCTTCCTATTGTCAGCTTGCTTCCCCTGTTTTCTCTCACGACGTTTCCCGGAATATTCGCGGTTGTTGCCTTCAGAAACTTGTACTTGTACCTAAGAAACAAACAAGATCGTGAGCAAATGCAAATCTGGTGAGTCTTCTTGATTAGTCAATCAGATCTATGAGTGTGTAAACTAAGTTGTTGTTTCAGCCATAACGCTTCTTTGTGCCAAATAGCGCACTCTGTAGGATTTAGAAAATGAATGAGTTAATGGTTACCCGTAAGAGACTTCGGTATCACAATGAAAGGCAAGGAGAAGATCTGTGTTGGCATAATACATGAAGTCTATCTGCAAAACAGGATTATATGGGAATGCGTTGGACTTTTGATTCTCTCACACAAAAAACGATACTTTACCAAGAAACAAGTGAGAAAGTAAGACCTGTAGGTCTCCGTGTCCTTCTCCCCTAAAGGTAACACAAGGGGGAGACTTTTGAAGGCTGATCTGTACGCTTGACCCAGGCCATTCAAGATCATCTATTGCTTCTTTCAGCGCTGATGACTGATACATTAGCAAATAACCATTTGAGTAATCTCAGACTAAAAAGATTGTCTCCACGATTATATGTCTACTTATAGACTGTGTTACCTTCACTGTAAAAGTGAGTGGCGCGCTTCCTGCCTGCTCAAAGTTATAGTCCCACGCGCTCGTCTCTGGGATTCTTGTTCTTATCTCAGAGTAGATGCAGGAGTTTAGAGTATCAACAGATCTAATAAACCACACACATCAGCTAATTACTCGTAATTTTCGCAACTGGAATCACAAGTTTTGATCAGTATAGTCTCAAAGCTGGCAGCGAAACTAGCATCAGATTTCACAAGGCATAACAAAAAGAAGCAGAGGATGATTGTTCATACTTGAGAAGAAGCTCCATATCAGGTCCTGGATACTTGATTTCAATGGTATTTGAGTGTCCAGGTGATGAGAATGTGTTCAAGCAATCCACAAGAAGCCCCAAGCTGATTCCAAATCTCGGCCTCCCTTCAGCTCCATACTCGTATTTCGTGAATAGCTTCCTCACATATAAAACATTTAAACACATTTCGGATTCCACAGTATGGTGAATCGAATTTTTAGGAGAGGAAATTAAGAAAACTCAGAAAATCGATACCTCGCGTTGAAGATAGATCTTGGCTTGAAGACAGCCCGATTCCTCCACGATCAGAACTACTCCGTGTTCAGATAACTCGACTAAAGCATCCTGTAAACGCGAGGATTTCTCAATTGAATCATCGAAAATCAAAGAGGTGGGTAATCGCAATTTCTCAGAAAAATCAGTGAAGCTCGATTAAATAAAACCCTAGATGGATTTTAGAGAGGATGGAGACAGGACCTGGTGGCGTTTCCATCGGACGCAAGTGAGGGCATCGACCATGCCTTGGACATTATCGAGCTGGCAAACGAGGTCCGGCGCGTCTGGTTCAATCTCCGGCGACGAGCTCATCTCTCTCTCTCTCTCTCTCTCTCTCTCTCCTTCCTTCCTCCGCTTTCCCGCCAAAGAACGATCAGTCTAATGGGCTTATTGGGTCCAATTGCGACCAAACGAGGGGGTCAAAGGCTTTTTAGCGGTTATATGAACTTATGATTATGAAATATTAGATTGTTAGAAATGGTGGAAACATAGCGGTAAAAAAAAGCGATTAGTTTTTAAATCAGTGTTTAATTGATAACAAACGGTTGAATAATAAAACTTTATTTAGACAAATTAAACCGCTCGTTTGGTTATCTTATTTTACCTCACATTCGCATGTTTTGACCGTCAATTAAGTGAGTAAGAGGAGTTCAACCTTCAACCATTTTTAACTATTCCAATCATAGCTGAGGCCCAGTTCTTTATCAACGTAACCTTTTGGGCCCACACAAAATATTTTTAAAAACGAAACACAGAAGCCAACACGTGTCATGTCACATTATCACAGAAAAAAATAAAAAGGGTAGTATTGTAAATTCGAAGTCATTTTCAGCCTTTATTTCTCGCTGCCATTTTTTCTTTTTTCTCTCTCTCTGTATCCGTACACGAGATGGATGGTGTCACCGGCGGAGGAGCGAAGAGCGGCGAGTCTGTGACGGCGCCGCAACGAAATCCGCATCCAGCGACGTTGCTTGGTGCGAACGATTTACCGCCTCCTTTCCTTAGCAAGACGTATGACATGGTGGAAGATCCGGCGACGGACGCGATTGTTTCGTGGAGTCCGGCGAACAATAGCTTCGTCGTCTGGGATCCTCCTGAGTTTTCCCGAGATCTCCTCCCCAAATACTTCAAACACAACAATTTCTCCAGCTTCGTTCGCCAGTTGAATACCTACGTAAGTAAAACCCTTCTCAAAAACCCTCCCCCTGATTCCGCCACAATCGAGTTATTGCCATTGATTCTCCCTGATATGATTCACTAAAACGGAGAACAGTAGTCTTAGAAAACTAGAAACTCTAATGATTCATCTGACTCAGTCTAAGTTATGTTTGATCAATTTGATGAACAGGGTTTCAAGAAAGTGGATCCAGATCGGTGGGAATTTGCAAATGAAGGCTTCTTGAGAGGTCAAAAACACCTCTTGAAGACTATAAGCCGGAGAAAATCTGCTCAGGGACATGGCAGTAGTAGTAATCAACAACCCCATCAATTATCTCAGGGTCAAGGTTCAGTGGGTGTATTATCTTCATGTGTTGAGGTTGGGAAATTTGGGCTCGAGGAAGAGGTTGAACAGCTTAAAAGAGACAAGAACGTGCTGATGCAGGAGCTCGTCAAGTTACGCCAGCAGCAGCAATCAACGGACAGCAAACTTCAGGGTATGGTCAAAAGTCTTCAGGCTATGGAGCAGAGGCAACAGCAGATCATGTCTTTCCTTGCTAAAGCTGTACAGAACCCGACTTTCCTCTCCCAGTTCATACAGAAGCAGACCGATAGTAACATGCATGTGACCGAGGCCAATAAGAAGCGGAGACTGAGAGAGGATACTGCTGCTGCTGCAGCTGCTGCGGAGAATCAGAACTACAGCTCGGCTGCATCAGATGGACAGATAGTTAAGTATCAGCCTCTTAGAAGCGATTCGACAAAGTCAATGATCTGGAACATGATGAAAACAGATGATGAGTTTCCTTTTCTCGATGGAATCTCATCGCCAAGCCGGGTATCAGGAGTCACTCTTCAAGAGGTACTTCCCACAACGTCAGGACAATCACAAGCAAATGTACCCGTACCATTGGAGCAGCCTTTATCCTACTTACCATCTACTTCAACTTCCTTACCGGATTCCATAATGCCAGAGATTTCTCGGATGCCACAGTTGTCACAGGAGAGCATCGATGGTTTCCCTACAGAGAACTACATGGATACGGAGAAGGATGTTTCAGAGGCATTCATCTCTCCGAACCCGTTCCTTGACGATGGTTCAGTACCGAATCAGCTTGACGGAATAGCTCAGGACCCCGACATTGATGAACTGATGAGTAACTGTGATCTCTTGGAAGAGTATCTGGCACTAAGCCCAGTTCTTGGAGATGAAACAATACTAGAGAGCAGCAACACAAATGGTGCGCATATGGATAAGCTTATAGAGGAGTTGGGTCTTCTCACATCAGCGAGAGAGCAATTGTAAAGGATTATGCTTTAGTGTCAAAATTGTATAGTCTTTTCTCTACTAACTTTATGGTTGGGGACTAAAAGATTTTTTTGAAGTCTCTTTTGTATAAAAAGTTTTAAACTTTGTGCAGAAATCTTTCTTTGGATAATAGAAGAGTTATATATTTATTATCTAAAAAATAGCCAATATGTAGTTGTGTGTGTGTGTGTGTAGAAAGTGACACAATTTGTCGAATCACATACATTTTTAATCATTTTTCGATAAGGAAAACAGAGTTGGGATTTCCCGGGGAAGCTCTTTTCAATGGAGGTCCTTGCGAGTTCTTCATTATCCCCAAATTTTACTAAACCTCATAAAATAAACCCTAATTTCTCAATCCAGGTACTTTTTCTTCCGCAAAGTTGACTCTTTTTTTTAGCTTCTCACTTGAAATTCTCATGGAAACCCCAATTTTTATTTCAATTTTGTGTCCGTTTAGCTGTAATAGAATTTTGAATCTCTCTGCAGGTGAAATTGTGGGTATCACATCCTCCAAAAATTTTGAAAGCTGACAACTTTAGATATGCGCGAAATCGTGGTAACAAGCCAAGGAGCAATGCAAACCCAGGACTCGTGTTCGTCTGTAATAGATATCTGTGTCTTCTCGAAAGAAATGATCATAGGAAGTTTTCCGGGAAGGTTATGATGAAATCTACAGTCAGTTTCAGAAAGAAGGTCTCCGTCGCATTAGTTCGGCTAGTTTCTGTTCTGCTTGTCTCCTCCATTTCTGTTGTTACCACTGATTCACCATCATGTAAGTTCGGTTTTTTTTTTTTGACATATTGAGAAACCATCTCAAATTTGGGGATTGCAATTTGATTTCGTTTTGTCTCTCTAGGGGGTCTTAGTGAGGAAAATCTTCTCTTCTTAGAAGCTTGGAGAACAATTGATCGTGCGTATATCGATAAAACCTTCAATGGACAAAGCTGGTTTCGTTACAGAGAGACTGCTCTAAGAAATGAGCCTATGAACACTAGAGAAGAGACATGTATGTGTTGAGTTTGGAACAAAGCTTTAACTTTTTACATAATTAGTACAATCCTGGTTCTGAATTTTGGTGTTTGTTTGTGCTTTTTAGACATGGCTATCAAGAAAATGATTGCAACACTAGATGATCCTTTCACTCGATTCTTGGAGCCTGGAAAGTTTCAGAGTTTGCGGGTATGGATTCATGAAAGACCGCTGTTCTCAATCTAGGCAGATAGATTGTATGTAAGAGTTAAGTAAATGTTTTGGTTGAAGGTAGTCTGGAACTCAAGGGGCGGTTACGGGTGTCGGGCTGTCGATAGGTTACCCCGCTGCATCAGATGGATCAACGGCTGGGCTTGTTGTTATATCAGCTGCTCCAGGAGGTCCTGCAAATAGGGCGGGAGTTTCAGCAGGCGATGTTATCTTAGGAATCGATAATACAACCACAGAAACTCTTACCATATACGATGCTGCACAGATGTTGCAGTGAGCCACATTTCCACTTACATCCTTCCTTTAGCTTCAAGAAACGGATTCTGTGTTAAGAAATGAGATAATGCTTTGTTTAAAATGCAGGGGACCTGAAGGAAGCACAGTGGAGCTAGCCATTCGCAGTGGACCTGAAACGAGATTGTTATCTTTGACGTAATTTTTGTTTTCTCCCCATCCCTACATTTCTTGCATTTATCTTCGTTTTCACGTTCATGAAGTTGCTCCGGTTATTGTTGTTTCAGGCGAGAGCGGGTTTCTGTGAATCCGGTGAAGTCAAGATTATGTGAAATCCCTGGCTCTGGGAGTAATTCCCCTAAGATTGGGTATATCAAGTTAACAACATTTAACCAAAATGCTTCTGGTATGCATTCTTTTGACGTTTTACTGATTCCTTCTTACACTTTTGTCTACTTTCTGGTTTATTATCTCTCAAAGTCTTAACACTTTTTTTTTGTAGGTGCGGTAAAGGAAGCAATTGAGACCTTGAGAGGCAACAATGTGAATGCATTCGTCTTGGATCTTCGAGACAATAGGTTATGATTCTAAGAAAATAAAAACTGCTTTTCTCTTTGTTTCTGCAACGGTCTTTTCTTGAACACTTCGAAAATTCTTTTGCTGCAGTGGCGGTTCTTTCCCAGAAGGAATTGAGATTGCTAAGTTTTGGTAAAAAAAACTCATAAATCACTTCTTCCAAAGAATCAGAAAATTTTGAAGACTCACAGCTCTCATAATAGAAACTTCAAGTTTTTTTGCTATTCGCAGGTTAGATAAAGGAGTGATTGTGTATATTTGCGATAGTCGAGGTGTTAGAGATATATATGATACTGATGGAAGCAATGCTATAGCAACCTCTGAGCCTCTTGCCGTTCTCGTATAAGCTTCCTTCCTTCTTTTCCTCGGATCAATCTATCTCCTTGATGTAAATGCCATGGAATATTTAGCTCTCACACAAATTTTTCTTCTGCTTTTAGGTAAACAAAGGCACCGCGAGTGCCAGCGAGATATTAGCAGGCGCCTTGAAAGATAACAAGCGTGCTCTGGTTTATGGAGAACCGACTTACGGAAAAGGGTAAACTTAAAGGCTGATCTTGCTATTTTTTTTGTTCTTCTCAAAGACTGAACCTTTGTAACATTCTTGAGACTCTTTTTACACATTCTGCAGTAAGATACAGTCAGTGTTTCAGCTATCTGATGGTTCTGGCCTGGCAGTAACAGTTGCTCGATACGAAACACCAGCTCACACGGATATAGACAAGGTCTGAAACTACTCTCTTGCACATATTTTGATGTCCTGTACTGACTCCCTCTCTGTCTACACTACACTACATACGTATTCTTCTTACATTCTGTTATTTATCTACTCGTTGCTGTTTTTTCGAATAGGTCGGTGTTACTCCTGATCATCCGTTGCCAAAGTCGTTTCCGAAAGACGATGAGGCTTTCTGTGGATGCCTTAAGGATCCTACTGCTGCTTGTTATCTCAATCAAGGCCTGCTTTTTTCTAGATGATTTTGATTTGTTCATACTTTGTTCTGAGACCATATTACTAAATTCATTGACTCAACCTTTGCATTCTTTCAAAAAATTCACATAGCTTCATGATCAGCTAATCGAAATCAGAAATTTCACTTTTAAGAACACACAAACAGAGGATTTTCCCTTTCATCATCCACTGGTCTGCAACCAAATATATTACAGAGACAAAGCAATAACACTCTCTTACAAAATTAACACTCAGACACCCTCAAACCAAACCCAAGGGAACTACTCTATGCTCGTTAAGAAGAGACGAAAGAGCCGTGAAGTGACAAACATACACTCATTGAAGTTTCTTGATTGATGATGAAGCACTTTTCCATGAGTTCTGGAAAGTCAAACCGCGAGCACTATAATAACAATCAGGAGCACGATACCAAAAATCACCAAGAGCAAGCACGTCTGCAAGAAAAAAAACCAACGACAAGAAGAAATTTATAGGTTGATCTGATCATCGTCCTAAATCCTCAAAAACACATTCATGGTATGGTCAAAAGCTTGAATATTTTTTACCAGAGAAGAATTCGATCTTTGGGTCTTTGAGGCTTTTGCGAGATGGGATTTTCCTTGTGCAGTTGCAGCGTGGGAGTTATCGATGTGAGTACCAATATCATCTGCATGAAAAAAAGGTGTTAGATTTCAGGATACGAGGACGTAATGTAAGTTTTATAATGACAAGATATAGAATCAGTTTTACCAATCATGGTTCCTTGATCATGTACCAACACAGCCAAATCCTTGAAGATTTCGTGCACCTCGCCAATTTGCTGCTGGATTTCTTGAATCCCTTGCTCTCTTTCCTCTATAATAGCCTCGTTGAACGCAATCTCATTATCCAACAGTACAAGTTCTTGTCTGCAACAACAACAACAAACTAATTAAAAGGCGAGTCATCTCAGTAAAAGAATCCAGACAAAGATTGAGACTTTTGACTGTATAAAGTTACCTTTTTGATTCCACAAGAAGCGCACGCTGCTCTGGATGCTTATCTGCATTCACATCTACCTCACTGGCTGTATAACTATGTTACCAAAGCCAAGCAATCAATATACAAAGCCACAAAATAAACATAAACCATTTTCGACTCTTCAAGATGAGAGCATTTACCTAGATGGAAGAGATGGTTTGGTCACAAGAGGAGCATAAACGGTTTCTCTTTCAGCGGCGAGACGCTGAGCCTTTTGAAACTCTTTCAATACAGCTTGAAAGTCTTTCGCAAGCTTAGCATCCACAATCTTCTTCTTTGGCTATAACAAAACAATCCCATCAAAATTCAGAAACCAACAGAAGAAGCAGAGAGAATAACAAAAAGGCTTCCTTTATTTGGTTTTCCAAATCACAAAATCACTCACATTTACACCTCTCTGATGATCAGTTTCACTAGCTTCTTTAAGTTTAGCTGATGTGTCTTTCACTAGCTGTCCGATATGTAACCTTGTCTTGTGCCTAGAACAACATTGTTGTGACACAGTCAAGCAATCGAAGCATTTGCAACTACCGAGTTAGAAACAATTTCGTAACTTCCAAAAAGGAGATAAACTTTTGCGAGAACTTACAGCTTCTCTCGGAGCTCCGGCGTGTCTTTGGGAGTGCCGAGAGTGTTGACGAGGCGTTGGAAAGAGGAGACGCTTGTGTTGATCTGAAATATACCGGAAGCTACGGCTTGCGTCGTGTCTTGTCGACCTCCATTGATGTTCCTCGAAGAAGCTAACGATCTTCCTCTTCCCGCCTCTAAATCCTGAAAACTCATTTTCCTTTTCCCTCTCTCTCTCTCTCTCTCTCTCTCTCAATCCACGAAACTTTTTTCCCTCAGAAATTTCAAAATTCGATCTTGACGATAACGGAGATCGAGAGAGTGAAGAACGTGACGGAGATTTCAGATTCTCCGGGGGATTCTCTCCCTCTCTCTCTCCGACAGATTGAGAAAAACGTGAATCGCGGAGAGAGAGAGATAAGAGATTGAAAAACGTGAAATGTCACATTACCTGTATGAATGAAAAAAGCTTGTAACCTTTTTGTTTTTTCTTTCAACCCTTACTTTTTTCGTAATATTCTAAAAGTGACTCGATAGTTTAGAATCTCACGGTATATCCTCCTCATATTATGAAAGAGGATATAAATGCTAGGGGAGAGAAAGTGTGTATGAGGAGAATCTTATCATAAGATCTTCAATAATTATTTATTTAGCATTGTATATACTCGAATACATACAAAGTCGCTCTTACGATGTGAACGCTACTCTGAGCTCAAGACACGTGGACGGTAGCCATTGCTGGAGAGAAGTTATTTTGTCACGTCGTTGATTTTAACTTTTAACCAAATATAGATTGACGATTAGTTTTTAAAATATGATAATGACATGTACCATAATTTCTTGAATTAAATCTCTTTACTTCTTTTACATTAATGAATTAAATATCTATATAGACGACCTTTACGTGCATAAAAAGAGTCAAAAAGAAAAAATTATTCTATCTGTTTCATAAAAAGTGTCGTTATTTTAAGATTTTACTTTTGTTTTATAGAAAATGTCGTTTTATATTTTTAATGCAAAATTTTAAATAAAAATTCAGTTTTGACCCTACTAATTTAATGTAGTAACTAAAAAGATTTAACGTGTAAAAAATGGGTAAAACAGAATTTTTAACGGTTAGATTCATTTTCGTATTTTTTTTGTTTATTTATTCACGTCTATTTGCAAAAAAAAAAATTATTCACGAGCGAATCTAATGATTTTCGAAAGTAATTAAAAAAATTACGGGATAAGAATTATAATAGATTCGGAGGATTTTTACCCCTCGCACGTGAGAAGTTGCCGGTCCCGACCAAAGCACGTGCCAATCCGAATACCACTCGTCCGTTTTCCGAGGTGTTTAAATGGGGTCCGCTTTTTTTCTCCTCACAGCAAATCCGAGAGACCTTAGATTTTTCTCTCTTTGATTTTTCTTCTCGTTTCAAATTTGTTCGTCAGGTGGATAAACAGAAAGAAGAAAAAAAAAAAACTTCCGTTTCATTCCGCGTCAACAGATTTTCGCCATGTCGGTGAGTTTGATCTAAATCCTTCATTCTTCTCGCTATTCGAAACGAGTTGGTTTTGATTTTGATTTGTCTCGTGAAAGATCGAATTTGTTTTTTTGCTGTTATTTTGATCGGAGAAGATGTGAACAGATCTGTTAATTGGGATTGTTATGCTGTAAGATTTATGCGAAATGACGTTGATTAATTAGCGAACAATGGCTTGTTTTTGGATTCGGCTATTTGATTTGCAGAATTTGAAGAAGCTTCTCCGTTTTTGATTTTGGGTGAAAAATACTGTTTCTGAGATGAATAGGGCGAAATGTTTTGTTTGGATTTGGATACCCAATGAGAGCTCAATCTGTGATATGCGATTCATGCCAAAGGATTAGTCTGAGAAAAAAATCTTAGCCTTTCCCAAGATTTATTGATGAAACAATGCCATTGTGTTTCTGATCTTAGCGATCATTGTATCGATGATAGAATCTTTAAGATGTTAGTTTGGTTGCTTCAGGAGTGTTGGTATAGTCATAGTTTAGGCGATAAGGAATCAAGAAATGCGGAATCAAACAACTAAAGAATAAGTCTGTGATGTGATTTAGGTGTTTGAAAAAGGTAAAAATAACCAAAAGTATTAAGTCTCACGAGATTGATTGGATCTGACTTGCAGATGACAACTGTCAAGGTGAGCAATGTTTCTCTAGGAGCAACCGAGCGAGACCTCAAGGAGTTCTTTTCCTTTTCTGGCGATATTCTGTACCTTGAGACGCAGAGGTTTGGTTCAATCCTTAAGTGTTACCTTTGAAAGTTTTGATTTCAGCTCTCTTAAGTTCTTCTGGTTCTCAACTCATTTAACACGTTTATACAGCGAGACAGAACGGTCTAAGCTGGCATATGTCACTTTCAAGGATCTACAAGGAGCTGAAACTGCTGTTCTTCTCTCGGTATTTTCACTTCTCAGCCTGTATCAGTTCCTCTATGTTATTAACTTCCTTTGAGTAACGAGTATAAATGTAATTCATACAGGGAGCCACAATTGTTGATTCATCAGTCATTGTCACTATGGCCCCGGATTACCAACTATCTCCTGAGGCTTTAGCTTCCTTGGTAAGCTCTTAATCTCCATCATCTCTCTTGAGATCTCTTCACAAGCAAATTCTTACCATTTCATCTCCCCTCAGGAACCCAAGGACAGCAGCAAATCTCCCCGGGCAGGTGGTGAGTCTGTGTTGAGAAAAGCCGAAGATGTTGTGAGCAGCATGCTTGCAAAGGGGTTTATACTGGGAAAAGATGCCATAGCCAAAGCCAAGAACGTGGATGAGAAACACCAGCTAACATCCACGGCATCGGCCAAAGTCGCGTCTCTCGACAAGAAGATCGGTTTCACGGATAAGATCAACACGGGAACAATCGTGGTGGGAGAGAAAGTCAGGGAAGTTGATCAGAAGTACCAAGTCTCGGAGAAAACCAAATCAGCAATCGCCGCAGCGGAGCAGACAGTGAGCAACGCGGGCTCAGCTATAATGAAGAACCGGTATGTTCTCACAGGAGCCACTTGGGTCACGGGGGCTTTCAACAAAGTGGCTAAAGCTGCGGAAGAAGTTGGACAAAAGGCGAAAGAGAAAGTTGGTATGGCCGAGGAAGAGGAGAAGAGGAAAGTGGTTGATGAGTTTGCTAGAGTTCACTTGTCTGAATCACCAAAGGCGACGGCATCATCAGAGCAAGAAGATGAACAAGAATCGACGAAACTCTCTGAATCTCCTGAAGCAAAGAAAGAATCTGAACATCATGAGCCGCAGCCGCAACCGCAACAGCAGCAGCAACAATCTCCACCACCTGTGGCTCCGGCTCAGCCTTGAGATATGCAAAGCAATTAAAGACCTTTCTGATTCTTGTTGTAAACCGTAATACTTGGAACTAATCTCTCTTAAACTGTTGAAGATGAAGATCGAACTTGTTATTTAGGACCAAGACTTGTGTTTTTGTAACATTGGATTCATGGTCGGTTTGGTAATTAGGCCTGAAAAAACAATTTTGTCCTTCTTGATTTTATTTAAAGTTTCTCTATTCTGCTAAACTGGTGAAGAAGCAAGGTCGAGTATTTTTTTTTAACCGGAACTGAACCAAATTAACGATCGATCTTTGTAAAAAAATTAAATAATTATAAATGTAATGTTCTTTCAGTTATCTATTTTGGTTATAGCCAAATTTACAGTCAATTACGCTGGTGTCAGTGGATTAATATATTTAATTTAACATTAAAAAAAATCTGAAAATATTATATTGTACATTGATAGTTCAATATACTCTTCCCTAATTATAGGACTTGAGCATTTCTAAGTTTTATAAAATATGCTTAAATGTATTAATTAAGAATCGACAAAAGAAAAGGAAGAAAATATTGACCAAATTAAAACACATTATCAAAATATATTTTCTTCTAATTGAGAATAGAAAACAATCTAGCCAGTAGCCATATACAACTATAAATAGTCTCTACAAACAAACGACTCAAAATCATTTCAGAAAAAAAAAGATTACAAACACAAGAAAAATGGAGAAATCAGCGTTGATATTCATTGGTATTCTACTTTTTTCAACATGTGAGTTTCCAACTGTATTCATCCTTCTCATCATCAAGATTCATGAGTATACACACTTAAGCAGCAAAAAAAAAAAAAAAGATTCATGAGTATAATATTATATCAATAATAATATAATTTTCTTATAGGTACACCGATTCTGGCACGAACAGGATATCAACCTTGCACGAAGGACTCTGATTGTGCTAGACTCAAATGTCCATCACCACTAGGACACCCCACGTGTGTGAAGGGTGGTTGCGAATGCCCCTTTGAAGAACACGTGGCATTACCCGAAGATACCAACTGTGGTGTGGCTGCTTGCATTGACTATTGCGAAGCTAGAGGCGAACAAGCTTATGCTTGTCTTCTCAACCATTGCTACTGTCGCAAACCTCCCATGTGATTTTAAAAATAATTTCCATTCTATTTATAAAAAATCAGGTTCCTTCAAATATCGAAACCCTTTTGTTATTTACAATAATATCAATTGTTGTTTTGGAAAATTTAATTGAAAACTTAGCCTTGGTTGCTATGTTTTTTTTTTTTTTTGGAACATTAAAAAAAAAGAGTTATATGCTTTCGAAACGCAAGAATGCTAATCATATTCTTTTCCGGATCAGGAATCAGGAGGATTCATGACTTGAGTATTTTATTTTCACATAATTTATTTTGTGTGTGCGCCAACGGGTTTGTTGAAAATACGAATGGAATGTAAAAAAATATATATATATTTTTTGCTAAGTCATGAAACAAATTATACAATATGTGACATTCTATTAAATAAAAACCACAAATTTAGTGAATTTTGTTTATCATATTTAAAATAATACTCCAGCTGTTTGTATATTTATTCGATATATACTTTACAGATATCGTTATTTACTCTTATCCCAAAGAGAACAAACTTTTTTTCATTTCGTCTCATTCAAGTGTGGGACAAAGTATGATTTTAGCTTCTCCAAAGTCCAAATTCGTATTCAACATTTCATTCCTGCCTGTTTAGTAGTAATATGCAGGAGTTCATGACTTTCCAATTTACCTTGGATCTTCAAACTTAGGGATTCAAATTAGGTATAATTCTACACTCTTTCTAAATACAAAGGGTTAGGTGTAAATATTGTTATAGAAAAGAAATTAGGGTTTTACTAAAAAATAAATGCAAACCTTGACCAGTAAAACAGTTAACAGATCATATTGCTCGCAGTAAGAAAAACAAACTACATTCTGAACGTTATAAATAGTCTTCAAACTTTCACGTTAGTCACACAAATAACTCAAAATCACAAAAGAAATATACAAAACTTATTCAGTAAATATGGAGAAAGCAGCTTTGATATTCATCGGTCTTGTACTTTTCTCAACATGTACGTTTTTTTTAATCATATCTTAGTTATTCATCACCATTGTAAATTTGCGATATTCATTATCATTATTAGCATCATGATGACCATATTGTCTCACTCTTACAGGCACTCAAATTCTAGCACAATCTTGCCAACAAGACTCTGATTGTGTTCATCTGAAATGTGTAACGAAGATCACATGTGTGGAAAACAAATGTCAATGCATTAATCAAAAACATGTGTTTTTGCCACTTGACGCAAACTGTGGTGTTGCTGCTTGCATTGACTTGTGCAAGGCAAAAGGCGAACTAGCTTATGCTTGTATCCTAAACCATTGTTACTGTAAACCTCCTATGTAATAAGTAACTACAAGCTTAAATCATTGTGCGTGTATCATCTTCAAATGATGTTATTCCACAATCCTTCCATGTAATACTTTTACAATTTTACTCTTTTCTATCAACAGAAAAATAATAAAATATATAATATTAACTTTATAATTCTACGGAATTTATAAAAATCATTTAGAATCATTTTCAAAATTGAATTATGTAAATTTGTGAAATGCCTGAAATGACACATGGAACCACCATTAACGTAATTTTAAATTTAGGATAGAATATTATTTTGTTAGTCCATTTTGGTTTAATCTCCTCTGCAAACTTCACGAAAGAACTACAAGGGATACAAAGAAGAGGAATAAGAAAAATTATAAATATTTTTTCTATTTTCTTTTCTATATACAGTTTAATTGTTTAATGTATCTAAATGGCATAGGAAATATAATAATTTTGAACTACAATTAATTATAAGTCTTTTCAAATATTTAAATCACTTAAATTATTTCTTCTTAAACAATGTCTCTTTAATAATATACATAAATATTTCGATTATTATAAGTAATTTTCTAAAAAATCAATGCAAACATTGACCAAAAAAAAAAAACATTGACCGGCAAAGTTGTTGCGGGACATCAAATTGTTTTCTTACAATTATATAAGTATTCTCCACATCCTCCACTTTAGTCACACAAACAATTAATTAAAATCACAAAAGAAAAATACAAATTTAATTCAACAAAAAATGAAAAAGTATATATCACTGATATTCATCGGTCTTCTATTTTTCTCATCATGTAATATATTTTAATCAAATATTTAATTACATTTGTTACCGTCTTCATCTTCACCATCAATATTAAATATCATCTTGGTCCATAACATATTAAATTTCACAGGTAGTCAGATTCTAGCAAAATCTTCTGAGAACGATTCTGATAATACTCATTTGAATATTTCGTGTCTGCATGATAGTTGTTTACTAAAATTGATTTCGTTACCCAAGAGAATATTAGAAGAAGAAAAACAAATCATCTATGGGCCGCAGAATTCCATAGGTAAACTGCTTTTATCCACCAAGCCCATAAATGTTCTAATAGGATTTTTAATAATAATTCTGAGATTTAGTTCTATTCTGAGGAACAATATTCACCTCTTTGGGAAATGAAATGAGAGTAATTAACCTGTGCTGAACAACGCGGTTATATTACACGCATTAGGAAAGCGCGTAGGGGAATAAAGTTTGACTCTCATATCCAAAGTTTTGACTTTAGTGTCCACTGTTGTCGACTGGCGATAGATTTGATTTGACTCTCTGCTTGCTCCGAGGAAAAGTAGAGAGAGTGTAAGACAAAGCGTTTTGTGCCATCTGTATTCCGTCAAATATCGCGGTTAAAACAGAAACGGACGCCGTTTGCTCTTCCTGCTCCGGTAACGGCGGTAACGGAGTATATGGAAACTCAATTTATTACTTGACAAAAAACAAAGAGAATAAAAGATCTCTTTCTTACTTTTTGTTTCTTCCCCAGTTTCTAGTTTCTCTGAAGCCAAATCAAGGTGAAGTTATAAAAGTAACGAGAGTGAAGCAAGTAGAAGTGAAATCATCCACTCTTCTTCTCTTCTTTGAGTTTCTTCTTTTTAACAATTTAACTTTCACAAACTGATTCTTTATTTTCTTTTGTTGCTTCCTCCAGATTCCAAGAATTTAAAAAACAAAGAGAAAAACCCTGATTGAAAACAAAAAAAAAAAATGTACGGAGATTATCAAGTGTTGAAAACAGGCGAAGAAGAAGAAGGACATGTGGATACTACTAATCCCGACAACATTTTCGGTTCGGCGTCTTCGTCTCCGACAGGAACAATCCAAAATCCTCCTGATTTCAAATTTATCACTTTCGAAAACCCTAATTTCTCCTACATTGTCCCGGTTTGTTCTCTCTTCCTAAACCCTAATTTCTCCACGTTTACTAATTTCCTCTTTAAAAAAAAAAGGTTTTTTATAATCTGGTTTTGGGTTTTAGAAACAAGAGCAAGGGATGATGAGCATGATGGAAAGCGGGTCGGGTGGGTCAATCGGGTCGGGTAATGACCCAGTGGAGGATATTGCAATCGAACAACAGCTTCCTCCGGCTCCGGCTAAGAAGAAACGCTTCCATAGACACACTGCTCATCAGATTCATGAAATGGAAGCGTACGTCTTGCCGTTTTTTTTAATAACAAAATAGTTTATAAACAATTGATGATTACTGTTAATTAATTGCTGTTTATTGTAGGTTCTTTAAAGAAAATCCTCATCCTGATGACAAGCAAAGAGCGAGATTAAGCCAAGAACTTGGTCTTAAGCCCCTACAAATCAAGTTTTGGTTTCAAAACAGACGTACCCACATTAAGGTAATTGCACTTTTAACCGGTTTTATTTATCAAAAGGTACAGAAAATCTGGCTCAGACCATTCATATCAAAATTAAGCTGGTCGATTCAATCTTTAAACTTTTGGTCCCCTACATAATCTCTAAGCGTTTATATATAAACATGGTTTTTAATTGTTGCTAATACCGAGATTAACAGACACAACAAGACAGAAGAGAGAATGTAAGGCTTAAAGCAGAGAACCAAACTCTTAAGACAGAGAATCACAAACTTCAGTCCGATCTACAATGCCTCTATTGCTCTTCTTGCGGTGGCTCCAGCGACAAACTCCGCCTCGAAAACTCCCGCCTCCGCCAAGAGGTAATATATATTCAAAAGAGTCAATCTTAGCCCTTGATGTTTATCTACTAAATAAATCAAACGGCTATTATGTGCTGCAGCTTGATCGGTTATGCGGCATTGCTTCATTGATGAATCCTTCTCTTCCTCCACAAGACATTGCCCCTTTATTCCCGGAGACATATAATTACAACAACAACTTGGTAATTGTGGAAGCAGAAAAGGAGATTGTGATGGATCTTGCGGTTTCTTGCGTTCAAGAATTAGCAAAGATGTGTGACACAAATGAGCCCTTGTGGAATAAGAAGAGTTCAGAAAACGGGAGTGTCTGTCTGAACGAGGAAGAGTACAAGAAGATGTTCTCATGTCCTCCAATGAATGATGATGGTGACAACAACAACAACAACAACAACAATGGAGATCGTTTTCGCAGAGAAGCTTCAAGAGCTAACGCCGTTGTCTTCATGAACAGCATAAACCTCGTCAACACATTCCTTGACGCAGTAAGAAATAAAGTCAAAACGTGTTTCTTGAATTACAGTTTAAAAGCTCACAATTAACACAAAATGTGTTAAAAATTTTGCTTGAAGGAAAAATGGTCGGAAATGTTCTGCTCAATAGTGTCAAGAGCCAAAACGATTCAGACCATTTCTACAGGAGTTTCTGGAGCAAGAGGTTCTCTTCTTCTGGTGAGTAACTAAATTGTAACATATAACAAATCAATTCGTTTTCTTATAATAATGGAATGTTTGTTTGTTTATTCAAAAAGATGTATGCAGAGTTGCAAGTACCATCTCCATTAGTACCAACACGAGAAGCTTATTTTCTTCGGTATGTGGAGCAAAACACGGAAGAAGGAAAATGGATGATTGTAGATTTCCCGATCGATAGGATCAAACCAGTTTCAGCTATTACTACTGATCAGTACCGGAGAAAGCCTTCCGGTTGCATCATTGAGGACATGCGTGACGGATACTCTAAGATCACGTGGGTGGAGCACGTGGAAGTGGATGAGAAGAACGTGCCCCACGAGATGGTTAGAGAGTATGAGAAGAGCGGTGCAGCCTTTGGTGCTGGACGGTGGCTAGCTGTGTTGCAGAGGCAGTGTGAGAGGATGGCTAGTCTCATGGCTACAAACATCACTGACCTTGGAGGTATAACTTGTTCCACAAGTAAACCTAGAACGTCTTGCACACAATCAATGTGAATTTGATTCTATTTTCTCGGTTTCTTCTTCAGTGATACCATCTGCAGAATCAAAGATGAACTTAATGAAGCTGTCACAGAAAATGGTGAGAACTTTCTGTCTGACCATAAGCAGTTCGTGCGGACAAGCATTGTCTGAATCAACAAAGGACACAGTGAGAATCACAACCAGGGAAGTTTGTGGTGGTGTTGTTCTCTGTGTCGTCTCCACCACGTTTCTTCCTTATTCTCATCTTCGAGTGTTTGATCTTCTCCGCGACCACTCTCAGGTAAAGAGTGAAACCAAAATCTTTCTCCACTTGTTTCTTTTGATCCAAGATTCAGAAAATTCGCAATTGAAATTGAAATTTTGTTCTCCCTTCTGAAGAAGGAGCTGTTGTTCTATGGGAATTCACTTCAAGAAGTTGCTCATATCGCTAATGGATCACATCCCGGAAATTGCATCTCTCTTCTTCGGATCAATGTTAGTGCTTTTTTTTTTTTCAAAATTTCGTAACTTATCAAAAATCCCAACACTAAAAATTCGAATTTTAATGCTAGCATGTATATATCTGATATATAATTACAGGGGGCGAGCAATTCATCGCATAATGTTGAGTTGATGCTTCAAGAAACTTGCATTGATACTTCCGGCAGTCTCGTGGTCTACTCCACCGTCGACGCCAACTTCGTTCAGCTCGCTATGAACGGCGAGGATCCTACAAGAATTCCCCTATTGCCCCTCGGGTTATCCGTTGTTCCCGCCAATCCATCCGATGGCGTTGAGGGCATTTCCGTCAATTTGCCTTCGTGCTTGCTCACCCTTGCGATACAGGTCACGGTGAGCAACCTCGCCACCGCAAGACTCAAACTTTCCACCGTCACCGCCATCAACAACCGTATTTGCTCCACTGTCAACCGTATCTACTCCGCGCTCGGAAGCTCCGGCTCGTGCGTCAAACAAGAAATCAGCAATTAGGAGAAGATTTCGAGGGTATTTTGGTAAATAAAGCGCAGGTAAAACTGATTAGGTTTATTTTGTAGACGCGGGTAAATTTTCGATCCTATAAGACGGGTGAAACATTGAATTTACCACTAAATTTTTTGGGGGAGTCAAGAACGCACCAAGAATGATGTCAATTTTTCGTTAACCGGGTTTTATCCGGTTTGAAAAATGCGTGACTGGTTCGTGTATTGACTTCCAACTTGGATAAACCGGGTTTTATCCGGTTTGAAAAATGCGTGACTGGTTCGTTTGATACTATGGTTTTATTCTTTTGTTTGCAAGTTTAATGCTAATTTTGTTTAATCTTTCTATGGCGTTTCATATGGAATTCAAATGTTAAGCCTACTATTGTAAAATATAAGACTTGCAAACAAAGCCGCCGTCTCTACAAAGAACATAAACCTGAAAAGGAATCATAGAATATACAAATTATTACTATGATGTAACGTTTATCATTGAGTTTGAGGACCGGGAAATTGATAGTATCTAAGCTTGTTTGGTTTTTATTTTTCCTCCACGCTATATGCCCTTATGGCTTATATAGCCTTATACATCCGGATTCATTAACAAATTGTTCACGATTTTGATAATGTACCGAGCGGGAAAAAAAGGATGTCATCGTGGTCCTTTGGCCAGAGGTTGATGACATTGATCACTCTCACCTTATTTTTTCTTTCCAAATTTATTATCTGGTTTCAAATGCTGATTGAGTGATTGTAAATGGTGCGTTTATGACATTTTTGTTCTAAAATAATACTATAAGGCGACTTCATGATACTATATCGCTATTAATCAACATAAAAATAGCCCCCACAAGTACGAACCTTGCAGTCTATATAAAACCTATTTCAAATTTCTTAAATCTCACAAAACAAACACGATTAATCTCACTCAATATATTATCCTTTTTTTCTCTCTTCAAGATGGCCTCTAAAGCTATTGCCATTGTTCTCCTCTTCAACATCATCCTCTTCACAATGGCTAACGCTGCTTGTCCCGATGACGCTCTTCTACTTGAGGCATGTGCTAATGTGTTGAGTGGATCTGTGGTCGACTTTTCAACTCCCCGAAGATCTTCCGACTGTTGCACCATTCTCAACGGTATTGTAAACGCAGATGCAGCCGTTTGTCTTTGTACCGCGGTTCGAGTTAATGTCCTCAACCTTGCTATCTTGAACATCCCCGTAGCCGTCAGCCAGACACTCGACTATTGTGGCCGTCCATCGAATTTTCAATGCCGTAATTAAATACAAATTGTCTTGTACACTGAGTTGTAAATTTGTTTTTCCTCTCTTCCACCGATAAAGTGTGCTATTTGTTGTTTGTTCGCCTTTTAGTTGTTTCACATGAGGTCAGGCAGGGAATTTCTGTAATGACGTTTCCATTTGCAACAAAATTGTAATCAGTTACTTTTTTTATTATTATTAATATTATTAATTTTTATACAGTTTTGAATCATTTTTTTGGGTTAACATGTCTTCCATTTTCTTTCGATTTAAAACCAGTTTATTGATTAAGTTATTTTTTATATATTTTTTTTAATTCTAAGAAGTGCCGGACCTTGACCACTAATCTCTATAGGCCAGGAATAACAGCGTTCTGGGATTCGAAATAGAAGCACAACATAACCAATCTCAACGCTTAACCACTAGCCCACATCAAACGGTGCATCTCTCTTCTTCGGATCAAATGCAAGTGGTCGTCACAATTTTATTATGTTCTTAATGTTTTCAAAGACTCAACAAGACATTCCCCGTTTATTATATGCTGCAGCTTGATCGGTTATGCAGCATTATTGCTTCATTGGTGAATCCTTCTCTTCCTTTACAAGACATTGCTCCTTTATTCCCGGAGACATATCTTACTTGAAATAGTGTTTGAATATAAGAATAATAGTAAGAAAAAAATATAATTAATTAAATAGATAAATGCTTAGAAAAATATATGGAAGTAAGTGAGTAGCGGATCTAGAAATTATTTTTACTGAGAACAAATCTTTTTTTATCAAAAATAATGTTATATTAAAATTAAAATAACACCATATACCTTATGTTTATTTGTTATTTTAAAAATAATCTATATAATTATTTTATTAGCAACAGTTACAATAAATTAAATAGATTTGTCATTATTTTTTTATTACTAAAAATTCAACTAACCGCCTTCTATCTATGTAACTCAATTACAAATTCACAAAATAACCATCATCGGATACTTAATAAACTTTTCTGAATATAAAATTTATTCTAAATGGAAAAATGTATATGGATTATATTCACTTTAAATGGAAAAAAATGTATATGGACGTACAAATAAGAATTTAGAAAAATATTAAAATAAACAAATGAATAAATTAGAAGAAAAATAATTAAGGAAAATAATCCATATTGATTCTTCGATCAAATTAAAAAAAATATATAGACTTGTGGGTTATGAGATTTTATTTAATATTATTATATTAACTGACTTAATTTGGTTTTAATGTTTTGGGCTTCAATTTTTTTTAAAAAGTTTAGCCAACTACAATGGGGACATATTTACAATTTTTAGTGGGGCATAAAATAAATTAGTTAAAATTTTGAAAAAAAAACTTGGGACACCTGCTCCATCTTTTTAAAAAAATAATTGATTTATTAATCTATTACAAATTATGAAAATTGTTACATCGACGATTTTACAATAGTCAATTCTGCTGTCTTATAAAGATCCACGACTGACGATTCTACTTGCCCTACGTTTACCATCATATAAAGATTTACGTATAACGATTTTTCTTGCACCACGCTAAAGATCTCTTGTAAGCTTAACTTTATTAATTTGCATAATTCTTCATTAATTTGGTATAATTAATAATAAATTGCGCTTTTTGGAATTTGAAACTCAGACCTATTAGTGTAAAAGCATTAATAAACCCTTGATAAATCATAATGGTGAAAACCCCTTGGATGAAATCCTTGATAAATCGGCTCTCTGCAATTTAAAACTCAAATTTTTTGGTGTAAAACATTAATAAACTCTTGATAAACCATAGTACCAAATGAGTTTTCTCCGCTTACCCCATCTTGTATCACTCCTAAAAGTGACACCTCAGCCAAAGTGGCATGCAATACTTCAAGTTTAATATATATATATATATATATATATATATATATATATATATCGATCGAGTTAAAGTTTTGTGAGTTTTTAATTATCAAAATCCACAAAGATTAGATTTGCCTAAAAATCTCTCAAAAAGATTCGTGGGGGCAATTATTCTAACAAGCTCCAAATATTTTTCCTCTACTCCTTTATAAAAGATTCAATGTGCTTCCTACTTTTTCATTACAATCAATCTTTTTCCTGTTTTTACTTTTTCTTTTCTCATTTTGAAGGATTTTCGTTTTGTGTTTAAGTGATGCATGAGATGTAATTTAAGTGATAGAAGTAAGAATATTGACGTGAGATTAGGTCGCTGTCTGATTGGTATCAGGGTTATATTAAAACTCATTTAAGTATTTGTTCGTCTTACCTCTATTTTTGCATATTTTCTTACTAGTTTTGTTTCTTTATAATTTTGTTTCCGATATCTGATAAACAATATTTTTTTGACATAAACTACGTTTAAGATAGACTTCAATCACAACAAAATTTAGTTGATTTATATACATAAGAAACTGATAAGTAACACATAAATAAATAAAATTTAACATCTTATTATATAAAGTTGGATGCGTGAAAGTTAGTTTTTAACATAATCGTGACACGTGTTAAGTTAATCGATTAGATTTTGACATATGTTAAAAAAAATCCAACCAATTAGATTTTAACATAATATTTACAAAAATCTAAAATTTTGAAAAAAACAAAAAAGAAAAATAATTTTTTTAATAAGACCCGCATATATGCATAGAAATAGAAAAAAGAAAATAAGTTCGACAGTAAGTCAAGTGTTATAAATTAAATCGCTCAATCCAAAATAAGTCAATTGGGTGTAAAATAAGTCAACAGTTGTAAAATAGGTCGACCAATCTAAAATAAATTGTTTGTTGTAAAATAAGTTGACTGTTGTAAAATAAGTCGAATGTATTAAAATAAGTCGACTGTTCTAAAATAAGTCGACTAACCCAAAATATAAGTCGATTGTTGGGAAATAAGTCTATGGATCAAATTTTAGCCTATCTTATTATATAAAGCTTGATGTTTTAAAATTGTTAATTAACATGATCGTGACACGTGTTAAAGTATATCGATCAAATTTTGACACTACCAAATGGATTTTGTTTGAGAATATAAAATTTTTATTTGTAATTTTGACACTATAAAATTTTATATTTCTTTTTTAATTTTATTTTTATTCACAAGTGATCGAATTTTATTTTCAAATATTTTTTTACCGTTTTAAAATATTTTATTCAAAACCTGCATATATATGTGGATCTTTGTTCTAGTATATATATATATATATATATACAACCAACTTTGGCCTTAAAGGTAGGCATTACAATTTTGCACTAAGTGAGGTGGACAGCATGCTTTTTCACTCTTTAGTTCCGGAGTAACTTACAGACTACAGTAAAACTTTTGATCCATGTTCATAATTCATAACTTCAAAATTTAAATAAAATTAGAAAAAGTTGTGGTTACTATAATTAATGTTGAAAACAATTCCACCGTAAAATTTAAAAAAACATACGTAAACAATCCATTATCACCTATAGAATCTTTCACGATATTTATATCCAGATTGCAAAGACGATATTAAAAAATTTGATGCGATAACTAAAATTAGAATATAAGTTTCAACGAGATTATAATTCTAAGTAAAAGCAAACAATATTGGAATCATCTTTAACATATTATCTTAGTTATGCATGTATTAGTTTATATAATTATATTAATTTATTATTATTGGAACCATTTAATTACATATAGATTTTTTAAAAATACTATCTTATTATCTTATCAAATTTTTTTTTAATACATTGACCAATTCAAAACTAGTTTTTATTATATTATCGTGTTTATTAATTTATCAATTATTATAAATTTATTATAGTCAAGTTTATGGGAACCTTTGTTTTCTAATATTTGACCCTGATATTTTCGATAGCTTATGATATTTTTCCAAATTACTAATTACTTCATTCAATCCCTCCGAAATAATCATAAGTTCCCATAAATAAGTTTATAACGAGACGGCTTGATTACTACAAACTCAAGTACAAGTGTTGATAGTTCAGTCGCGCGCGGATTGCTGGAAAGTGGAAACAATCAAGATTCAATCAATATAATTGTTCCAATTAATCCTTTTTCCGATTGTTTTAATTCTTCTGTTAAAAACGAATTCAACGATAGTTTCATCATATACATAGTAATGTTTTCAAATCAATAAGTCATCTAACTTTGTCTTATATATGCATCGCCGGTCGGTAGCGGCTTACAATCAAGTAATAGACGAAATGCATTTTAAACTCTAATCTTTTATTTTCTTTTAGATTTTCATTAAAATTGCTTCTTCTTCTTTTTTTTTTTTTTTTTTGGTCTTATATATCGTTCCTCGTGCCGAAGCCGAACTAACCTGGAAGGATCGACTTTACCGGAAACCTATTTTTGGATTAGTCCTATATATAACATTATATATATACATATGTATATCGTTGTCTTATAAGAAAAATCTTACGAGTAAGTTTAATCAAATATTATGAGCAAAATAAAATAAAATAAAGTTAAATCAAATATGTGAAAACAGAAATTAAACGAATCAATGGATCGTCCCCAACATTATCTGTCCATGTATGGGCTCAGGGGACATGAATGAATTATCAAAGGGCATTTTGGGAATCAAATCTTGGACTGTCCATCGGTGGCATAGGGCCAAAACTTAAATTGATGTCGTATGGTATTTTTGACAAAATGGAGTTAATGCTTTGTAGGATATAAAAAAAACTTGAATGTTAACTTGTTTTTTTTTTAATTATAGCTAATAAACAATACACATATCTTTGTAAGAAAACATATATATATATATATATATATATATATTATGATACATCGTCTTTATAATCTAAACCAATGTTTCGTTTCGAAACTATATACAATATATGTATTTGTTATTGCTGGGTGATTTAGACTCATGAACTTCGGATCGTATGCTTTAATTATTTGTAATGGGCTTTCGGAAAATTACTGCCAAGAGTCTGCTTACTCCTGGAATTAGTAGGATGTTATGGCGATCCGAACATTCGATGCTAATAAAAAAGAATGCAATATATGTATCTAAAATGTCTTACACTTAAATTTCAATCTTATCACAAACAAAATCACCTTCGCCACAAGAAATATATATGGAAAGAAAAAAAATCATTTTTCAGGTATTATATTCAAAATATTCTTAGGCAACCAGCCACCAAGACCGTAAAGCAAACAAATGTTCGGTATAATTCCAAAATCTAGCTTCAGAGAAGACAAACAATTGAATAAAAAAGGACAAACAACAATTGACGATGAGACTTACGTTTTTATTTTAATTTATGTTATATTCTTTCCATCTTTTTTAATTCATAAGCATTTTTCGATTTTATTTTATTTTTCATTCTCGTATATAATTATTTTTAAATAAATAACGCTCACATATTTCAGTTTCAAGTTTTCAACCCAAGTGTCATTTTCACATGTAAATCTGAACACAAATAATGGAATATTTTCATACATTATTGTTATACCCTCATTAAATAATGAAATGTGATTGATGATATCTACATTTTAACAAAATATGCTATTGAAATTGATATTTTCCTATACATACGAAAAGAAAAATTGAATGGAAATTCATGTTTCACCCAACCCCTTTATTAGACTCTTAAAGTGTCATTTTCTCAAAGGGAACAGAGGAGAAAGAGACTTCTCATTCCCCTCATACCTTTTGCCATCTCTCTCTCTCTTTCTCTCTCTAACTCTTTGCAACTGCTTTTCTCCTTTCACCAAGAACAAAAATTCATTAAGTTAAGGAAGAAGAAAAAATCCTTTTTGAAATAAATAAGTTTATAACCCCTTTTACCCCAAACTCATCAAAGTTATCTCAAAATCATTCACAATTCTCTCTCTTGCTATGGAGCTTTTCCCTTCACTGCCTGACTTGTGCTTGAAGATCACCACAAGAAGCGAAGAAGAAGAAGAGAATCAAGAAAAACCACAAGTCGAAAGGAGATTAGGGTTTCGGAGTAAAGCCTTGGATTCAGACAGAAAATCTTCTGACAATCTCATCCGCACTCTCCAATTCACTTCAAACAATGAACCCATCAAGATTGATAATCAAGAGCATAAGGAATCTCTCGATCAAGACTTGAGATCTATGTTGATGATGAGACCAATAAGAGGAACCCCTCTTTATCAAAATCAAATCCTTGACCACTACTACTACTCTCCCACTCCTCCTTTCTTCTTCAGTGAAGTCAACGGTCAACACGCAAACCCTAATAATAGGTTTAATCTTCACCACCGTCATCGGCGTCAAGCTCAGCCGCAGTCGCCGAGATTCACCGTGAAACGAGGAGTAAGGGCTCCGAGGATGCGGTGGACGGCGACCCTTCATGCCCATTTCGTTCATGCTGTTCAATTATTGGGTGGTCATGAAAGTATTGTCCTTTTTCACAATTTCCTTTTTTCTCTTTTCTTTTTAATTAATAATATCTCTCTCCTTTTTTAGCTGATTGAATTGGCTTTATATATATATATAGATTATATGTTTATTGATTTTGTGATTTTGATTAATGTATTAAGGAGCAACTCCAAAATCAGTACTTGAGCTGATGGATGTGCAAGATCTCACATTGGCTCATGTTAAATCTCATCTACAGGTAATTTTCTCCATTAGTTCCTAGCTAGCTCATACAATGTAGAGTTAACATATAATCAATTAGACCCTTTTATATGTAGTTTGAATCACAATCTACTATATGGTTTCATTGTTTGTTGCACTGAACCAATTGCACTGTTTATTGAAATGACTAAATATATTATGTGATTAATCATTTTGTCACCACCATATATTGAGAAAATATATACCAAGTGAAACAAAAAATAATAACAAAAAAAAATATAGGAAGACGAATCAAAAGCTAGATATAGCCAAAAGACCAAGAGAGATCTAGTCCTTTTATACGTAACTAAGAGATGCAAAAGAAAAAAGTAAAGTACAAAGAAGGCATCATTCTTCAATGATGATATGTTCTTTCTAAAGATTCATATATGCACACACATATGTATATGCATGATTCTTCAATGATAATATATAAATTACTTTTTTTGCATAATTTAACTATGGTTAGAACAAGACACGTAGACCCATGCACATACCCCATCTCTGTGTATGGCTGCACCTGCACATTTTCATGATTTGTAAATGCTTTCTGTTTTACTCTGCTCTCTTTTTTCTTACTTTATCCATCTCTGTCTCTGTGTGCGTGCGCATATATATATATATATATAGAGAGAGAGAGAGAGAGAGGTACACACGTGAATAGAAGAAGTCTACACATACAAACATCACTCACACACACACACATATATACATGTATATTCCATTGATCGATATAACCTATTCTTATAAAAGATTTATATATTTAGTTGTTTTGTAATCAAATGTATAATGTTTCAGATGTATCGGACCATCAAGTCTACTGAGAAGCCTACAACATCATCAGGTTATTTGATTAATTATGTTTTGATTTAATTAAATCTCTCTTAAATACTATAAAATAGTATTTGATAAATGTGTGTTATATAGGGCAGTCGGATACTTGTGAAAATGGATCACATGTAAACAGTGAGAGACAGGCAAGAGACCTCCAGGGTCTATGGAATAACTCCTCAAGGTATTTTATGTTTAAACTAATATTTGTTTTAGTTTATGATGTTAATTTCGGTTTGTCGGGCAGATCTCTATATACGTACTTATTGGACAACTTTCCATATTTGCATCATATGAGGAACTTAACATTTGTATGATTTAATTTGTTTATTTTTAATTTCTAGAATCATTTTAACATTATTCCTTTTAAAAAAATTGTGATATAATTGGGATGTCTGCATAACAGTGAAGCTCGGTTCCATTTAAAGGCAAAGGCATCATCAGGTGTAGACATTTCATCCAACGAGGTATCAAATTTTCAAAACTCTAACCAAAAGGCCATTGGAATAAAACGGGACTGCAAAAATCCGAGGGTGAAAAAGTGAAAAGTTTTTGTAAAGGATTTTTATTTACTTTTTCTCTTCCATTTGGGTAATTAAAAAAAAAGGAAAAGTGTTTCTTTAATTTATGTCTCAAAAGAAGAGAAAAGAAAGACTTTTGGGGAGACTTTATTAATTTGTCTCAACCCAATTCAAAAGACCTTTTCAAGTAGAAATAAAACAGGAAAATTCGTAAATATGCAATCCTTTTTTTGAGTGAATATGCAATCTATACAATAATATTCTATGATATGATTCTTACACATACGTAACTCTTTTCTATCCAAAATGTTATCAGAACGTGGATCGAAGATGTTCTAGCAACGAACGATTGTCGTCGGATTCGTCAAGCCTCACAGGGACAAGACCAGAGACTGAAACTCCCAATCTCGACTTCACTTTAGCTACACCAAACCTTCCTCCCTAATTTACTACATATATACAATAAAATAAAAAAATTGTTAAAATATATAGAAATATCAAACTTTAAAGTTATGCTTGCGTTATGAAAAAATATGAAGTGATGTTTATTTTTGTCCTGTAAACTTGAGATGCTTTTTTTTTAAAACGGGGTCGTCAATTTGAGAATAATATATATGCAGACTTCTTCTTTTTTTTTTGGTCGGCATGTGCAGGCTTCTTGTCGTGAAAAATATGGAATAAAAATTATTTGATCATCATTACAGCGATGCAAAGCTATGACTGCAACACGTCTAGACCGGTCTGCTTTATTACTAATGAACACATGGTTGTATGACACGTGTCAGACTCTTTGGACGTTGACGCGCCATAGACTTTCACAGTTCACACTGACACTAGTTTTCCTTTCCCAATAATCCAATATTCGGTAATGACAAAAAAAGAGAATAAAATCCATCTACAATTCCAAATGCTAATTAAACTAATCATCAATCATTCAGAGGGCTTTTTTGGCTAACATTAGAAGAGCTTAAATAAATGAATAATACGTTAATAAAGAAAATACACATTAATAATACATAATCTTATTTATATATCATTAATTTGGTAACTATTTCACTAAAATTTTAGAGTATATGAAACAAAATAATTTAGATAATTTCATGAACAAAAATATCACAAATTTTACTCCAAATGAAAAAAAAAAAAAATTAGAATATGCAAATGATACAAATGATAATTTTGATAGAATATGCAAATGATAATTTGTGCGAGGCCAACCTCAGCTTATGAAGAACATTCGGAGACGAGGCCTCTTCATCGATTCAGATGATATGGTGGATCTAATTTATATATATACTCACAAAAGAGAAAGAAGAGTTGCTTACAGAGTTACGAAAACAAGATCATGCAAATAAAAGAACTAAAACATCGTTTGCAACACATAGGAATTTCCAGATTATGACAAAGCTCAACCTCACCTCATCAATAAACGTTTGTTAGATTATGAATTATTATCGCCTCATAAAATTGTTGCCAAACATACTTTTCATCTATGTAAGTTTGAGTTTTATGAACCACTATGAACCTAAGTCGCAAAGTAGTGACAAAAAAAGTATGATGGCCACGTTCGTTTGTCTGCCGCCTGAGATCTGCGTCCAGATGTACCGTTTAAACGTTGTAATTGTTGTTTATTTGGTAGTCGCGTAGCTGGTCGCAGCGTATAATCGCAACAGTTTCAATCTTAACGTTGGATTTTTTTTGGTCAAAAAATTCAAACGCGTATCGCTACGTCCAGACGCAGTGTTTGACACTAAGTCATATGTCAAGTAAACGAATATCATCTGCTTGCATGCCGCAGCCACAGCCTCCTGCGACAGACAAACGAACAGACCCAATATAATTATAAAATAGTGGCTAACCAAGACTAAACCGTAAAGTATTTTGTCGGTAAATAGGCATAACATCCCCCTTGCATAATACGAATGACAGACCAAACATATTTTTTATATAGACTTGTGCAAAATATACAATTAATCTGTGAATCCATTATGTTTGTAATATCAAAACAATGGAAAAACCAAGTCCAAAACAAAATAGTTGTATATTAAAACAAACATATTTATATACAAAATATACGAAAATTATAATAAATTTATATTTAAAGAATGTTATTTTATAATTTTCAATCCAAAACATGAATGTCACACAAATATGTGACATGTGTTGTTAACTTGTGTTCATATCCAAATCTTATGAATGACTCCAATTTATAAAAGTTATGATTATCTTCTTATGTTTATTAGATTACTTATTACAAATATTTAGTATAACATTTGTGAAAATAATAAATTTGAAGAATTTAGGAAAGCAACACAAATGTAGTCACAAAAATACTGACATATATTATGATTGCTTTGTGACTCTATTCTGAATCCAAGCCGTAAAATACTAGCAAAAAGTTTGTACTCACAAAATAGTGACAAAGTTTGCCACTAAATTGCGACTCTTATGTTTGAAATTGCAAAAACAAACTAAACCTTAGATCCTGAATGACATTTTTAATCATTTAACATAATCTATATTATAAAACAAACATATTTATTTACAAAATATACAAAAACTATAATACATTATATATATTAAAAGAATGATATTTTATAATTTTCTATCTAAAAATCTCAAAGATTAAACATGAATGTCACACAAATATGTTACATATATTTTGTTAAGTTCATATCCAAATCTTCTGAAAGGCTCCAATTAAATAAAATTATGATAAGTTTCTCGATCGGGTCTATTAGATTATTTACAGCAAATATATTGTAAAACTATGAAAGGCTCAAATTGATTTGGCATTGTATTCAAAAGCATCCAAATATCCCGATCCTCCCGAATCCCCTAACAAATAGATAAGACCAAATCAATTTATCCAATATTTGTTTATCCTTTTTATCCAAAAAATTATGAGTATATAAACATCTCAATTTCACAGCACGATATAAGAAAAAAAAAAGAAAAAAGATCAGGGCTTCAAGGGATGGATAGGCTTAAGAATAATGATGAAGTTTTCCTCAGGAGAACATATAATATGGTGGATGATCCTGCGACAGATTCAATTGTCTCGTGGAGCCAAAGCGGCAAAACTTTCATCGTTTGGAATCCGGTCGAGTTTACCACAAGCGTTATGTTAGATCATCGCCTCACAAAAATGTTGCGAGGCATACTTTCCATCTATGTAAGTTTGAGTTTGTATGTTTAATCATTTATGGTGGTTAAATATTAGTGTTTGAATCTTTCAACATTTTTTTTTAATTTAGTATTTTTGTTATGTTTTGTTTTCTGCAGTACTTTAGAAGAGTTGGATCTGAGATAAACGAATATGCAAATGATAATTTTGTGCGAGGCCAACCTCATCTTTTGAAGAACATTCGGAGTCGGAGACCAGGCTTCTTCCTCGACCAAAAGGATATGATTAATCTAATTAATATACTCACAATGGAGAAAGAAGAGTTGCTTGCAGAGTTACAGAAACAAAATGTGCAAATAAAAGCACTAAAACATCGTTTGCAACACATAGGAATTTCCAGATTATGACAAAGCTCAACCTCACCTCATCAATAACAGTTTGAGCTTTTATATCTTCTTTAATTCGCCCAAATATAGAAGAGAGAATGCAGTAAAATTCTAGAAAGTTTTATAAAAAAAGATCATTCCAAATCTAGTCAAGGAAGTGATCCAGAGTCGAGCACAAATTATTCTCTCATTTGTCACTTTTATATTATTTAACACGTTTTGTCTTTTATATCATGATTTATTTTGGCTTGGCCAAGTTTAGGAATTCTATAAAAGACTGGAACAAACCAGTTACCAAATTATCGAAAACATATGGGGTTTTTGTGACATAAGATTCTTGATCCTCCTCCATAGATCAAGTGGTGCATTCGATCCACTCCTACCAAAAATGTATCACAAATATACTTTTGAAACAATACAAATCGTGAGTTGTCGTCCATCATCTTCTGTTTCCTCCCCGCAACAATACAAGTGGTGCATTCGAGACTCTCGTGTAGTCAGTCGTGTTAAGAGGCTCCACCCGTGAGGACCATTTGAAAGAAGAAGATACATGGCGAGGTAAATCAAGAACTTGAATTTTTTTTTTATTCTAAATCGTAAAGTAATATCTAATATATTTTATATAAGATACATCATCTCAAAACAATACATATTACACTCTGAAAACTGTTATGTTAACTTACTTATTATTACATTATTTAAATAAAAAAAAATTAAAAGAAAAACCAAACTCAGTTTTATTTATTAAAGTCAATAATTTTTTCCTTGATGGGTCGTCCTCTTAATCCCCATCGACAGAACTTGAGGGTTATCGGGAATAATCTCTGGAAGAATGGTGGAAAAAAGGAGGTTCCAATTCATTTTTCCCTCTGAAGAACTTATGCTTTCGGTGTTAAATCGTGGTCCGTGGGCGTTCAACGACCGCATGTTGGTGATTCAACGCTGGGCTCCGGAGATGGTGAATTTCACTCTTACACGAGTTCCTTTTTGGGTGCAAATCAGGGGTATCCCTCTCCAATTCTTGACGGATGCTATGATACGGTACATCGGGAGTCGTCTGGGTGATGTTATTGAAGTGGCGTTCAACCCAGAAGCAGCAGCAGCGGTGGAATTCGTTCGAGTCAAGATCGACTGGAATGTGGATAATCCACTACGGTTTCAGAAAAACTTTCAATTCACGCCTGGAGTGAATACGCTACTTCGGTTTCGGTATGAACGCCTTCGTGGCTTCTGTGAAGCTTGTGGAATGTTAACGCACGACACTGGAGCATGTCTTCCATATCAGGGGGATAATGCTGATAACAATGATGATGCGAATGGGCATGATGATAATGGTCAAGGTGGTCCTGATGATGTCATCCCGCCTCAGGAAGATGACATGTCCGATGAAGTACCTTTCCATGAACCATAAGATATTGGAGCAATTCCATTAGCAGGAACCATGGAGGGAGGACCAGCTTACCCTTTGGAAGCAGATGTCAACCCAGGCAGCAAGGATATGGGTCAAGTTAGTGCTTCGGGAACAGGAAGTTCAGAGAGTGCTAATCGTAAGAGGAGTTTTATGGTTGATCTGATGAATGCGATCGGCCAGGAGAATTCGGGGATTGAGGCAGGGATGCATACTGATGACAGAATTGAACACCAGGAAATGGAGGAACATTGGAATTCAGAGGAGTCTCTAAGGCAATATGGAAGTTTTCTTGAAAGCTCTCTATTACCTACGACCCCTGAAAGTGGTAAATGGTTTTTGATTAAACAGCTCACAGATAATACTAATATTTGGACTAGTAATGCAATTTGTTTGGTCAATGTGATGGCAGAGGGGCCAGTGAAGAAGCGGACTCATATATCTGAAAACTGCATTGATAAATTGGTTATTTGTTCTTCGGCTGGAGAAGGACTATTCGGAGGAGGACATTGGTTTTCCTTTAACCCCAACAGACAGAGGCGCGGTGGGTCCGGAACCACCATTGTACCCATGAGAGTTGAGGTGTGGAACTGTCGAGGCTTGGGACAACGCCTGACAGTTCGACGTCTGAAGGAGATGCAGAAAGTGTATCATCCGGACTTGTTGTTCTTGGTGGAAACAAAGAAGAATGATGACTATGTTCGTGACATAGGGGTGCAGTTAGGGTTTGACCAGATGCAGATTGTGTCACCGCAAGGGTTGAATGGTTTGAGTGGTGGTCTTGTTGTTTATTGGAAAAGTTATGTCTATGTCACTTGTATTTCTTTTGATGCCCGCTTTGTAGATCTTCAAGTTGAATTCAAAGCTTTTAAGTTTTACTTGTCGTGTGTTTATGGTCATCCAGTACCTAATCTAAGACATCATCTTTGGGAAAAATTTCAGAGAATTGCAGTATCAAGAAATGGACCGTGGATGATGTGTGGTGATTTCAACGAAATCATACATCAGAATGAAAAATGTGGAGGCCGAGTTCGAAACGAAAGTAGTTTTAAGGAGTTTAAGCTTATGTTAGAGGTCTGTGATATGAAGGATCTCAGATCAAAAGGAAATCCATTTAGTTGGGTTGGGAAACGAAGGATAGATAATAGCCGAGATGAAATTATAGAGTGCTGTTTAGATCGAGTTTTAGTGAATTCAGAATGGAGGAATTGTTACCCGGCTTCAGAAACAGAAAATCTAGAGCTTGCAGAATCGGATCATCGGCCTCTAATTGTAACGATTGAATATGAAGAAATGGTTAAGCTAGGACAGTTTAGATATGACAAACGACTAGTGCAACAAGAGGATTTTGTGGATACAGTAAGGAGTTTTTGGTATGCAAGACGTTCACAAGAAGGACGATTTTCAGATAAGCTTGGGTTGTGCAGAACTGCAATGGCTAAATGGAAGAGGAGAAATAGGTATAATTCAGCTGAAAAAATTCAACTAGTCAGGAATCAGTTAGAATATGCATTAAGGAATCATCGAACTCCTCCTAGGGAGTTACGTAGACTAAGAATGGAGTTGAATAATGCTTATGCACATGAAGAAACATTTTGGTATTTGAAAAGCAGGAATAAGTGGCTTAAACTGGGGGATAGAAATACGAGGTTTTACCATGGAGTGACAAAAGCAAGGAAAGCAAGAACTTGTATTAAACAAATCACTGATGACCATGGAATTGTCCATAAGAAGGACGCTGCCATAGCTATTGTGGCTGAAGACTATTTCAAACAAATGTTTTCAGCTTCAAATACTATCCATATTGATGAGGTAATTCCAAACCTGCCACAACGAGTAACAGTTGAAATGAATAATTTCCTAATTCGTCCAGTGACTGATATCGAGATTAAAGATGCGGTATTTTTAATGGACCAGATAGGGCACCTGGACATGACGGGTTTACGGCAGCTTTTTATCAACATTTCTGGGAAGATATTGGACCCAATGTGTGTGCAATGGTTCAAGAATTCTTCAGGACAGGTACGCTGGAACCAAAAACAAATCATACACAGCTTTGTCTCATACCTAAAATAGTAGATGCCGTTAAAATGTCTGACTATCGTCCTATTAGCCTATGTACAGTTAGTTATAAAATTATCTCAAAAATTTTGGTACGACGGCTAAAGGAGGTCTTAGGAAGTCTAATTTCAGAATCACAGGCAGCTTTTGTGCCAGGTAGAAATATTCAAGATAATATTTTGGTGGCTCATGAGCTGATGCATGCTTTAAAATCAAAAAGGGATTGTGCAGAGAAGTATATTGCTATTAAAACGGATATAAGTAAGGCATATGATAGAGTGGAGTGGGAATTCCTCGAAGGTGTTATGCGAAAAATGGGATTTGCCAATAACTGGATCAGGTGGATTATGGCGTGTGTAAAATCAGTCTCCTTTTCTGTTCTGATTAACGGAGCAGCTTATGGTGATTTTAAGCCAACAAGAGGTATTCGTCAAGGTGACCCATTATCACCCTATTTATTCTTACTTTGTGCAGAAACGTTATCTCAGATGTTAAATCAAGCACAAAATAATAATGAGTTTACAGGAATGCAGTTAACAAGATCTGGTCCAACTGTTACACATTTGTTATTTGCAGATGACTCGTTATTTTTTTGCAAGGCTACAAATCAGGATTGTACAAGGATTGCAAGAGTTCTACGGGATTATGAAGCTATGTCAGGTCAGAAGATAAATTTAAGTAAGTCCTCAGTAATTTTTGGTATGAGAATCTTAGGTCATAGAAAACAAGATATTCAGAGAATCTTGGGCATATCAAATATTGGTGGTGGTGGGAAGTATTTAGGTTTGCCGGAACAATTTGGTAGAAATAAAACAGACCTTTTCAATTTTGTGGTGAAAAGAATAAAAGAAAACCTTAGTGGCTGGTATAATCATTTCCTAAGTCCTGCTGGTAAGGAAGTATTAATCAAAACAGTGGCTCAAGCGAAACCAGTTTATTCAATGAACTGTTTTTTAATACCAAAAACGGTTTGTGATGAAGTAGATAGTTTATTATCAGAGTTTTGGTGGGGGCGTAATAATGGAAGAAGGAAAATCTCTTGGATATCATGGAAGCGACTTTCTATACCAAAAAAAGAAGGTGGGATGGGATTTAGGAATCTACATGGTTTTAATACAGCCTTGTTAGCAAAACAGGCTTGGCGATTATTGAAGAACCCGTCTTCTTTATTGGCAAGAATTTACAAAGAGAGATACCATAAATCATCGGTGTTTCTAGAATCGGTGTGTGGGAATAATCCATCTTATGGATGGAGATCAATTCAAGCAGGGAAAGATCTGCTAAAACAGGGTTTACGTGTAAATTTTGGAAATGGGAAAACAACAAGTGTGTGGAGGGATCATTGGCTTCCTACAATTCCCCCGAGGAGAGTGGATGCGATTGATGATGCTCTCCATGAGTTAAAAGTTGCTGATTTGTGGAAACAAGGTACAAGAGAATGGGATATCCATAAACTGCAATTAGTTCTTTCGGAGGAGGATGCAAATTTGGCAAAGTCGGTTAGATTATCCAACTATGCAGAAGGAGATGAATTAGTATGGCCGTATACAAAGGACGGTGTGTACACAGTTAAATCCGGTTACTGGGTTGCGTCACACTTGGTAAATAATGATGACGAAGTCTTGCCTCCAGAAGGATCACTTGATTTGAAATTGGAAATCTGGAAACTCCAAATACCACCAAAAATACAACACTTTCTTTGGAAGGTAATTGCTGGAGCCATTCCTACTACAGAAAGATTAGTAAGGAAACATGTCAATATCGATCCAGTATGTCAACGTTGTTATTTATCTGAAGAAACGATTAATCATGTTCTATTCGAGTGTCAACATGCGAAAGCTATTTGGCGATGTGCTAACTACCAACAGTTTGATCATGTAACAAGTACCTTAGAAGACAATATCAGAATCGTGCTAAGAATAAAGGATACACAACATTACTCATCTGAGGTAAGAATTCTGCCGCTCTGGGTTTGTTGGATGATTTGGAAGTCACGAAATGAATTTCTTTTTAGTAAGAGAAATGTCCATCCACAAGAGGACGCAACGAGGAGCATTAAAGCAGTTGCGGAATGGTTGGTAGCTTTCCCATCTATGTTGGAAGTACAAGGACAACGGAAAATAAACGCGGTAAATTACTCCAGTCAATGGGAGCCACCACAGTGAGGTTGGTTGAAATGTAATTTTGATAGTAGTCATCGTGTGAATTCAGATTTCATGGGTGTTGGCTGGATAATAAGAGATAGCCAAGGACGACATATTGAATCGGGAATGGCTAAATTATCTCAGGTTGAAACGGCGTTGCAAGCGGAAGCTAATGGATTTCTTTATGTAGTACAACACGTTTGGAGCAAAGGGTGGAGACATGTTTGGTTCGAAGGGGACAATCTACAGCTTACACAGATTATAAATCAACGACAAGGTAATATGGAGCTTGGTAACTTGTTAGTTGATATTCGTCATTGGATTAACTGTCTTCCGCTATGCTCTCTAGACCATATCAATAGAGAAAAAAATCAAATAACGGATATTCTTTCTAAGAATGTCTATAATTTAGATCAATTATGTATTGTATTTAATTTACCACCTGGATGTTGAACTATTTGTATTATCCATTTACAGTATAATAAAGTTAGTTGTTAAAAAAAAAAAAAACTCTTTTGTTCATCGGTTTATGTTATCTATACGTTAAGATTGTTGAAGTGATCACATCTGCGTCTCACCTCTCCATCTTTATCGCCTTTAACGCCGACCGTGCCTAGTTTCTCCATGGCCCGTGCGAAATCCTCGAAGAAAACCGCCTGGTTATTCGCATATAATTCGACAAAAGGTCTTGTGCTGTTGTCTTTAAACAAGATGTGGTCAGAAGCTAACAGTCCAAGCCCTCTTCTCAAGTTCTTGAAATACATATTATCGAATTTTCCTGGCGTCACCGGATCAAGAAACGCCGCCATCGTCTTATTCACCGTGTAATCCTTGCATAGGTTTTTAAGAACCCCTGCGAATTTCGCGTTGAGCTCTGGATCAGTCCGCGGTCCGAAGATCCGGTTGCTGAATTCTCTGCAGTGAGAAAATCCGACAGTGTGCCCGCCGCTTAGCGCAACCATCTCCTTTAGAGTGAAACCGTTCTTTTGGAATATCGACATCATGTCGTTGACCGAGTGATTAGCTAATGGTAAGTTCCCTCGAACTTTATGGGCTTTCGACTCAAAACCATCTTTACGGCCCAACTTGACTTCATAGAAAGGCCCACCAATCATTGTGACAAGGTCACGCGTGGACTGAGCCAAGATGTCTGCGCAAGACACAACACCGGGACAAGATAATTCAAGAGCGGTTTTGATACGAGCCACAATGTCGAACGCGTCTCCTGGAAGCGACTCATTTAGTTCATCGTCGCGTTCGGCTTTGTTGAAAGAATTTGTAGCGATTAGAACGGAAGCGTCGCATCCTTCCAAGAAACAATCGTGGAAAAAAAGACGGAGCGTTCCAGCGGCTGTTGTCGGCTGCTGAGATTGCTTTGTCGTAACGGTTTCACGAACGATTTTACTGAAATCAGGACATGTTTTTTGGTAGTAATCTTTTGTTAAACTTGTACCCGGTGCTGATAATACGGACGGGACAAAGAGTAGGACGAAGGAGAGAACGCTGAGAAACGTTGACATTGTGGCTTTGATGAGACGAATATCGATCTACGATTAAAATAATTTTGTCATGTATGGAAATGGAATTTAAATCAATTGATGTCTACGAGGTAGACCTCTCTATTTGATTGTTGTCGAGGAAAAATAGAAGCATGTACGTGCGGTTGGGGTTTGGCTCTCTTTTTTTTTAAAAAAAAAATTCCTCCTATATTTGTAATTGGTCTATTTATAGTATACTTGTTTGTTAATTTCATTTGGTTTGATTATAAAAGTTTTTAAAACATTAATTAATATCGTTCGGCTTCTACGACGTTAATTAAACACAAATCATGGAATGGTATCTGTACTCTGTTTTTTTTTCATCTAAAAGCTCAAATACTTTTCTATAAAATCTCAGAAAACTGATACAATCTTTGTAAAAACAGTTTAGTTTTTTTGTTTGAATAATTTAACATTCGTTTAAAAAAAAAAAAACATGGAATGGTAACTGGGGAAGTGTGAATGTTAAGTAGGAATATGTAAAAGGTAAAAAACCTTGACGTCTTATAGTATCAATGTCCATGTAAATTGTCTTTGAACCAAAAAAAAAAAAAAAAAAGGGAATTGATCCTCCCTTGAAAATCTAAGTTTGGTGAGATAACTTTCCTTATGATTTGCATCAACAGACTTGTCATTCCATGTGACAATAATGCGATCCAATTATTCATGTGACTCCTTTGTCCCTCAATAAACGATATGATCTAGCATTTGGATCCATGTACTTATACAAAACGATTTATTATATTTAAAATGTAACAAAATTGACAAACACAAGTTTAGTGGCCCAAAATGCATAACTAAATATTACAAAACGGCCCAGCCTAAACTTTGATCAGATTGTTGCATACAACTGATATCAATGCCGTATGTTTTCAAGCGCAGGCCCAAAATGAAATATTCCATACTCTTCGGTTGGTGTGTATAAGGTGCTGCATGCGCTATATCATTCAGGATGATAAAAAAAAGGTAGAAGATGGAATTAATATACAATAATTTATAACTTTGTTTCGTAAACGACAAAATAAGTATCTTAGGTTGCCCTCCTGGCTCCGACTGATACACTAGTCCATAAACTATTGAGGAATGAATATTAGGTGTGGGATTATCAGAAAGTAATGAGTAATTTAGTGGAGCTTTATAATATCTATTGTTTTATGAAAGTAAGTGGGCGAGGCGAGAATCTAATACGAGGACCGATGTGTTTCGACATAGGAGACATATTGTTGTCTCGTGGCAGTTTTCTAGATCTCTTATTGTAAACAATGAACCTAATGATCCGAGAACGCCATCAAACTTGTAGATCAAGCCTGTTCTTAGGGTTATTTAACTTGACTAATTATTTATTAATATCAAGTTGCTAATTGTATATGGAATCTTATTTTATTTTTGTTTTATATCAATAATTAGTGGCCTGGTGCGCCACAAATGTTGTTCCCTTTTTTGAACTCGCCCCATGTGACAAACTCGACGATTAATACAGTATTAGCATTATAATTATCTTGTAAGAACTGTCCACAAACTATCGTACGGAGACATTTGAATTTACTTGACTTGATTGGAGTTGTGATCGTTGATTAACACTTTGTTTCATCATATAACGATTTGGCCGTGTTCGTTTGAGCGATTGCGATTCTAGAGATTGCGATTCTAGAGGCTGCGATTGTGACTATGATTTAGTAATAGTAGGATGTTGTTTCTTTGGCAGCCACACGATTGATCGCTGCAATTCTAATAAAAAAACAAGGGTATTTTGTTATTTTTTCATTATTTATCGTAAGATTTAAATTCGGATTCTTGAAAATTTTCGTTATCAAAATCTAACCACTGATCGCAAAACTCTACGATTGCTAAACGAATAACGTTTGATCGCAGTCCTAAAGATGTTGTGAGTACCAAACGAACATGACTTTTGTAAGTATATTACCTCTGATCGGTAATATTTCATAATTGTGGAATGGCGAAAAAATAATTATGATGCAAAATAATTTAACAAAAAACTGCAATTTTTTTTTTTGCGATTGGATAGGTTTTGCGGAATGAAAGAATATAAGTATTTGAAATAAATTTCACTATATTTTAGATATTATTTGATATATAAAAAGTTAAAATATTAATAACTGAACAAATTATTATAAGAAAATGACATAAATTTAATATAATTAGAAAAGAAGAATTAATTTCTTATTATAATTATTTTTAATTTATTTTTCAATACAAAAAACATAAAATCTAATAATATTGTAAACTCAAATCATAGATATAATCTTATTCATTACATAAATATTTGTAGTACAAAAGTATTTATTTATATTTATTTAAATTAAGAATAAAATATGATTAGCTTTATAATTAAATAATATAAAATATTGATTTTAAAAATAATCTACTTGAAACACATTTTTGAGTTTTTTTTTGTATATTTTGTAAGCTACGTTTTTGCATTTTATTTTCTATTCTATAAATTTTTCTAATTGATAAATATTCGGAATCGTGTTTAAAACTCAATTTCACCCCTCCAAGATTAGTAGAAATATAGAGTACATACATATGTGTACTATACAGTATTACTGGTGACTTGATCTTATTATTGATAAAACTTTTTTTTTTGGCTAAAAAGTTTTTAATCAAACCTGGAGTTAGACCGCACCGCGGGCTTATAATTTTGTTGAAAATTCAAAACTAGACGGAAATATATTAATACACACGTTATAGTATAGTATTATTAGTTTTGCTATATTGTTTATATAGATGTATATGTAGATACACAAAAATAATCTTCTCACCATGTTGACAAGAACTGAAGAAAATACAGTTAAATTAGGGGGAGACTTGACTGAACAGAATCGTTAAAATGGGCCCCAGAGGAATCAATTCTGAATCGGACGATTGTAAAACGATCTTACATATACAAATTCATGAACCGTCCTCTTGGAGGGCATTAGTCTATTAAATTGACCTGGTAGTAGTCAAGCACTGCTCTTTTAAGACATACGTGTCGCGATACGCCAAGCATTGGGACACACGTGTGCTTCGTGTGAATCTCGAGGGAATAAATTTGCATCTATTAAAATAAATCAAAGTAATTTTTTTTTTCTTTCAGAGAAATGTAATTAAAAACGATAATCCAGTTTTTTCTTACTTGTTTGTTCCTCGTAAGAAAAAAAGATTTTTTTTTTTTCCTGATATAACAACGATTCGTAGATAGACCAATATATATTTTTATCATTTTTAATATCGAAATTCGAAATTAACCCACAGAAAACACTCAAACAAGGCTTTGCCATTCAAAACAAAACCGGAAATTTAGTAAAAACACCAACAAATTGTTTTGTTTGGACTTTGGAATACAGAAGCAAAGAATTAGTCATTAATAACTTATTGTTTATGTTTATTTTTCTAATACTTTATTTAAGCCGTTGAACCACTACAGTTATTTATACAAATATATAGTTCAATCAAAGGCATATAATATAGTCTAATTCCCTTTAATAATAAGTAGAACATAATCTTATAAATTCAACATATTTTATGTGTATATATATATATATCGATCAATATATCAACTTTTGTCAAAAGTCTCAAACAATGGTAACTTAAGAACATGTACAACCTCATTTTGGTCAGCAATTCCTTTTATGTATTTATATAATTTCATTAATCATCGTTGTTAAACCTTGTGCAGATTATCGACAATTAATCGTACACATCGGTTTTAAAAATCTAGTAAGTGAGAAACCAAACAACGGGTCCAACGTAGGCAATGGCAGGGCACGTAAATAAGCAGCCTAAGAAATTTGAATCGGGACCCACAATCCTGTGTGCTAGGAAAGGTGGGCCCACAGTATTTATGCAGTATTTATGCAGTGACAAAATTTACAATTTCGTTTTTAAATTGTAGGGAAAAGACAGGAGAGAGATACAGAATTAAAACATTTTTTAAAATTAAAATGACGGAGAGTGACGTGGTTCCATATATATATATTTTTTGGCAGATCATTGAAAATGAAAAATCCTTGCAAGGAAACAAATATTCAGCACCAGAAATTGTATAATGGACGGGGGTACACAAGTAATAATATATATTTTATGCAGGCGCTTCATAATTTACAACCACATTCAGCATTGAAAACTAAATTGTTAATACCGAACGAAAAATCTTATAAAACTATATGAAAAATAAATTTAAAGTTTGGAGTGCAAATTATATATCGAAGAAAGTTTGGAGTGCAAATTATAAAAATAAAAAGACTTTTAAGGGACAGGTGGGGTAGAAGTTTGCGAACTTCCGAGCCTTGCGCAAGTGTACGACGTTTACATATTTAATTAATTGCTTACACGCATCCTTTGGCGCGTGTTTCACACTTCGATGAGGGTCCTCCTTTATTAGTTATTGTTTCCAAGGAAGTCCAAAAAATAATAAATGTATATCTCGGTTTTGGTTTAATCAAATTATTCAAACCAATTCACCTCACATAAATCATCATATTCATATATGTGTTTTATTTTCAATTTCTGTGGGAAAAAGAGGTAAATATACATGTTAGAAATCAAATTTAAGCTTTTGATTGATAAGCTTAAAGCACTTTTTTTTTTTTTAATTTTATAATAGTTTGAGTGCGTATCGTCACAAAGCCTCTCCAAAGTCTTCGCAAAACGTCATTCGTCACGGAAAAAAAGAACTATAAAAAAAGGAGAAAACGACGTCGTTTTTATTCTATTAATAATTAAAGTGTCGTCCCAATAAAGAGACGACACAAGTGGTGGCGAAGCTTACTAAACGTAACGCGCAAGACCACGCGCGTGTGGTCCCCACGATCCAATGACTTTCTTAACGTCCAAGTGCCGGTGGGACCCATGTTTTATGGAACCGTTTCGAAGATTTTCTTGCAGGTTTTAATTACGTTTATGTCCCTCTGTACTAGCTTCATTGACAATGTTGCCACCAATTTCCCTTAAAATCCAATTGCATTATTATACTGGTTTAATGATGATATTTAACACTTTGATTATTAAATAGCCAACAAATACCAGTAGTAATCTTAGTGTTTATTTTTCTCATTAAACTTTGTTTATTTTTTTGTCGTAAACAAAATTGATGTGGTGAATGGGTTAATGACAAAGTCTCTTAAACGCATGGAAAAATAAGTTCCTTCCTAGTTATTGTCAGTTTAACTTTGATTATTTTTTATTTTGTTCACCAAAATTGATGTGGTGAATGGGGTTAAATTTGGCATTACTGTTTATTTTATGTAAACTAAATATTTTCTTATAAGTAACCTGAAATTAATTTAAACAGTTGTACTTATAAAAACGAAAGAGCCCTTCACTATCCCACAATTTTACTATTTGATATGATATACTAAGTTTGATTTGATCATTTGATTCATAAGAAAATGCTGAGGAAGACTATAACACAATAATTATGTAGTGCCTCAATAATTCCTCATAATGGTTAGGTAGTTCGAAATATTAAGAAATTCAATAAAGTAAAGGAAGAGAAAGAAAAAAAGCGGTATTGCAAAACAAAGAAGCCAATAGATTCTCTCTCTCTCTCTCTCTCTCTCTTCACTTTCTTTCCTCAAACTTTGCTGCATTTCCTTACTTTCTCTCTCTAAACCAGAAATAAACCTGTCCTTCTATTGCTATAAAAGTTAACTCCATTTTCCCACAAATCTCCTCCTCCACACCAAACCTCTCTCTCTCTCTCTCTCATCAAAACAAAAAAGAAGAAGAAAGAAAAAAACACAATAAAAACCAGAAAAATGGAGGTTTCAACGAGAAAGCCTTATTTCATAGAAGAAGAAGAAGATGGATTGGTTACTCTAGCTGAGATGGAAGCTGGAGTCTCGAGTCCTTCTTGTTACAGAAACACGACGAAGTTGAATCAGTACCATCATCAGAGTTATTACAATCACCATCAGTACTCTGCTGTTTCATCGCCCAGATCTGTTGTTGTTCCTGGAAGATTCCATGATTTTCGATTCGACAACAGCTGTTTCCGACAACAATCACTTCCTCATTTCTTGGACTCTTGTTTCCTCTGTAAGAAGCGTCTTGGTGATAACAGAGACATCTTCATGTACAGGTACATCTTTGTTCCTCTTAAGATCTTATTTCAAAATTCTGTATATTTAGCTTTAAGAAACTCGATATCTTTAGCTTAGATTGTGATCTTTTAGTCAATATTAGATCAAACCCTGATTAGGGTTTGCCACTTTTTTAATGGTTGTGAATTCAAGAAATGTTCTGAAGATGTATTGTTTCTGATTAAAAATGTTTGGTTTGTGGGAAAAAACAGAGGAGATACACCGTTTTGTAGCGAAGAGTGTAGAGAAGAACAGATAAAGAGAGACGAAGCAAAGGAGAAGAAACAGAATCTGTCTTCTTCTGTGAAAGCTATGAGGAGAAAAGAAAAACGAAGCTCTTCTTCTTCTCCAACTAGATCTCGTGACTATGCTTTCCACACTGGAACTGTTGCTGCTGCTTAATTCAATGTCTCTTTGATTAATTATTTGGAAGAAAAAAAGAAAAGGAAAGAGAATCCATTAAAGCCAATTGCTGTTTAAATTTGAAAACTCAGGGAAACCAAAAAAAAAGGAAAAAAAAGAGAAGAAAATGGTAAAAGGAAAATAAAAAGCGAAGAAACCTCTCTTTTTCAAGGGTTTGTCCTTTCTTTTGTTATTTTTCTTTTCTTTATATTTTCCAGTTTTTATTAGCTTTTTATTTTATTTTACTTACATAAAGAAAAAAATGCAATTTTGGGAGTACAAGAAAACTATGGCCACCAAACGCCTATGTGAATTTGGTTTATTTTTTTTTTCTTTGTTATATATGTGAAGAAAACAAAATATAGTAGTATGTAATATGTAATATGAACATCATCAGCTGGCTGTTGTTTTATATATTATGAATGATGGGATTGTAATGAAAAAAACATACAAAATAAATATTAACGAGAATAACCTACCTATTGTTTAACTTTCGTTTGTAAATTCAGATGTGATATACTTATGATTCGAAATAAATTTGATATAGTAATATCAATTCTTATTGGAGGAGTAGGTTTGATGTCATGACTCATAAGAATAATATAATGGTGTATTATTAGACCTCTTTTTCTGCCATGTTCAGATGTTCTTTGAGATTATTTGTGCAGTACAAGTTTTTTTTTCTCTAATCATTTCATTAAAAAGCAGTACAATTAGTTCCAAAAACCAAAACAGCAGTACAGTTTTATTTTTTCAGAAAAAAGCATAAAGTGTTTAAACTTTTCATCTCCTGGTTTATAAATCACAAACGTAGGTCTTTCGAGAATATTTATGGTTACGTTCGTTAAGTCATTCCCTAAATAAATTAAATGACAAAAGTAATGGGTTTAATATTATTACTTGGGCTTTTTCATCACTAATGTTATTACTTGGGCTTTTTCATCACACGTTACTGATGTAATACATATCCAAAAAACTCAGACCATCCATCACTAATGTAAGTGATCGATTCTCTTGGATTTACACTAACGATGGTGAATACAAGGTCAAATCTGGATATTATGTTCAACATACTCATCTTAATGATGAAGTTGCTGAGTCTTCCCAAAGGCAAAATCTAGTTCTAGAACAATGAATAGTTTTATGGAAACTGAAAATGCTACCAAAAATTCATAACAGTGGCGGATCCATTAATTAACCGAGGATGCAAAGTGCAAAACTGTTTCCCTTTATGTGGAGAGGCAGAAGAAACACTCAATCATGCTCTGTTCCAATACAACCAATCCTTCGAGGTAAGGCTTCATGGTGTCGATCAAGCATTACTTATGGCAGTAAAGGAGATAGACAAAAGTTGGCATACAAGGAAGTTACTTTTGCAAGTGATTGCAAGATTTTGATTGATACTATTAATGATCTTCAAAACACAAAGAAGAAGGAAGCATGGTGTCGATCAAGTATAGCAATCAACGTGAAAGGCATTGTAACTTTATCCACTCGTCATTGTAATTTTCAATATAAGCATGTTCATAGGAAAGTAGTTAGTGACGTTGATGCACTAGCAAAAAAAGTTAGCCAGAAATCAGAAATTATCTTACATTGTATCATGGAACATCTTTGTAATATCACATTTTTTCATGATTTTGGAATTTGAATTGCGTTAGCTATTTTACAACGGAAATAACTCAAAATTGTAAATCAACCATAACTTTTTCTAACTCAAACTTAAACTCAATTTTTTTTATTTGATCCATAATTGGTAACATTTTTTCTTCTTGTTTTATCTTTTTTCACACTTCCACACATCATCAATATATAATTAACCCATTCCAGTCTATAAGCTATCATCAATAAGAACTTCTCGTATAAGCTATCATTCCTTACTAAATAAAAATTTAAAGAGTTATCTCCAGCTTGGATTCTTTTGTTAATCACGAATTATTTTTCAGAATCGTAATTTATAGTTAGTTGTCCTCAAACAACGGAACTCTTTGTTTAATGGGCTTAATATCACTACTTGGGCTTAATATTAATGCGCATGAACACGAGATCGTTTTGTTTTGGAGAAAAAATGGCAGAGAAACCCACAATTATTCTCTCTACTACTCTAAAAAAGAGAGGTAATCTTCTTATGCTCAAATAACCCCTCTCCTCAATTCCCCGACAGAACTTCTCATATCTCCGGCATCTGACTCCTCAATGATGTTCTTAAGACTTTCAACGACAAAGGCCATGGTGGGTCTCTCTTTGTCATTCTTCTTCAGACAACGATCAGCCAATTTAGCCACTCTCCTGACCGTAGAAAGGGGATACTTGCTTCGTAGCTTCGAGTCAACGATCATTCTGAAGCTTTTGCTATTAACAGGATAAAGTTTGACCCATTCTAGAAGAATCTTTTCATCCAAAGGTTTCAGTCGCTCGATTGTGCGACGACCAGTGATGATCTCGTACAGAACAACTCCGAAGCTATATACATCGTTATGTGTCCTGAGATGGCCGGTTTCTATGTACTCTGGAGCTGCGTAGCCGTTTGTTCCGACTCTCTTTTAAGAGAATGAAGGAAAAATCAAGAAGATGAAGCTGTTACTTGTGGATGAAGCAACTAATAGTATATCGAATTTGTAAGCTAGATAAGAGATATGTCACTTACTGCGGTTGTAACGTGAGTGTTGTCTCCTTCAGGGCCTTCTCTAGCGAGCCCAAAATCCGATAATTTCGGATTAAAGTCATCGTCCAAAAGCACGTTTGATGATTTGAAGTCTCTGTATATTACCTGCCCAAAAACACATACATGTATATACTTCGTGAGATTAGTTACAGTTTGGTTTATACGGTATAGAACTGAGAACCATGATCGGTTTATATACAAATTTCGGTTCGGCTCAAATGCCTAATCTTGCTCAATAAACAATCAAAAGGGTTTCTTGAAAAAAGGGCCTTTTTTTTTTGCTGTGATGGGCACCTGGATTTCGTGCAAATAAGCCAGTCCTTGAGCTGCACCGAGCATGATCTCAAGCCTTTGTTTCCACGGCAACGTTGGGGTTCTTTGAGTGAAGAGATGGTCTTCTAAGCTGAGATTAGACATCAACTCGTAAACCAAAAGCCTCTCTGTGTCCTCTGAGCAATATCCTAAGAGCCTCACTACGTTGGGGTGATTCACTACTCCCAACAACTGAACCTCTGCAAGCCATTGCTTGTGCCCCTTTGATTACAAACAGAGGATCAAATAATAAACCTTTTTCTACATTATACAACAAACAAACAAACAAATCTTGCTTGGTTAAAGTTGGAATCTTTTCACAAAAAACTTTACATAATTGTCACAATCTTGCTTGGTTGATCAAATTTGTGAAAACTTGTCAGTTGTTACCTGATAATTGCTGTTCTGATCATTTTGCAATTCTATCACAAAAAAAAAAAACCGAAATTCTGCTTAACCGAAGTTACCTGTAGGCTTTGTCGATTGAGTTTCTTAACGGCGACGGTAAGTGGAGGAGAATGAGAATCTCCTCCGGTGGGATTGTCAACGGTGGCTTTATAAACACTACCAAAACCTCCTTCTCCGATCTTAAGCTTTCTGTCAAACCCACACGTGGCGTCACTGAGTTCCTTGTAAGAGAAAACCCTCAGATTTTGATTCTGTTCTCTTTCTGTGTACAAGTCTCTTATACTCGTTGGAGATGGCAGAGGTATCGGTGTTGGGAGATTGAACGAAAACGACGTCGCCTGGTTCCTCCTTGTCGTAGGAGCTGACTTTGGTAATAACTCTCTTCCATTAATGTTTTTGTTCTCTTTCTCGAGGTTTCTTCTGGATTTAGGTTTCTTCGACTTGAACATGAAAAGACAATTCATGTTCTCCTCTGTTTTCCTCTCTGTCTTTCTCTTTGGTTAGTTTGAGGATTTGGGTGTATCTTTATTGTGAAAACAAACCTAAAACCTCTCACATACAAAATTACAAATTATAAAAGCAGGCATAATAATTTTCAAGGGAAATTTAAGGAGAGAGACAAGAAAATTGTCAGATGCTATGAATGAAAGAGTGAGGCTTTTTTTTTGTTTCCAGAAAAAGGGAAGATTTGTTTTCTGGGCAAGGGAGGAGATTATGTATATGAAGAAACCCTAAAATGGGTTTAGGATTAGATGAGTATAATAATCAGTAGAAGATGGGTGTGAACGCAAGAGAGGAGAAAGAGATGAGAAAACGAGAAGCGAGAGAGAGAAAGAGTTGAGTAAAAGACAGAAACTTTTCTATCTATGGATACACAAGTAATGGACACAGAAAATGAAAGATTTTGCTTTATAAAGATTAAAGAGTTTTTGATCGGCTCGTAGAAAAGTTAAGACTTTAGTAAACAGAGGACCAGAGTTATTATCATATCTGACTTAACCGAGGTCCGAGACCAAACCCATAAATTTCTTTGTCGAGTCATTTTGAGTTTATATACTATACTACTATAGTATAAATGTTCGTTTTTTTAATATATCTAGTAAAACTAAATAGAAGCGTGTGATAATAGTCTTAAGTCAATACTCAAAGTCAAATGTATTTATTGGATTGGGTCATATTGAATACGATACTCATAGTTATTGCATATATGTTGCAAGTCAAAAACTACAACATCATCTTGGGATTTGGAACATGTAAGTTCGAATTTGGTAGGTAAATATTATAATGTTTGATTTTAGTAAATTCTTTTGTAACTTTGTATTATTATCTTATTTCAATAAAACCTACTATACACCGACCCGTCTCTCTCCGTTTTATTTTATAAAACTAAATAAAATGAAAAAAAAGTGGGATAAATTCCATCAAAGTTTTGACTTATAATGCTTTTGAATTTTGATCATTTGGGAAAATAATGATGAAGAAAAAAGGTGAAAACCGCGTCTCCCACTTCCGTTGCTTAGTTTTCTTCTTTTCTTCACCTTCCGACAAAACGCATCAAACCTACTCACTCTTTCAAACAAATCATCATCCATCCATTTTATCTTAAGTTTCGTTTTAGCAATCTCCACATAGATTAAACAAAAAGATTGTATTCTCTATTGAACTTTTCATTAGTAATAACACGATGTCTATAGGTTAATAGGTTTAACGTATATGGATAAACTTATAATTTTGTCTACTATACAAAGCATTACAAAAAATAAAACCTTAAAACAACATTAATTACACTTTATTTACACCACCTACATACTACATACTGTACATAGTACATACAATCGAATCGAACATTGGTTTAATACCGAGGTATCACTAAGAGACTTGACACTAACACACCGGGCTAAGAAAACCTTTCTTTATCGAGTTCAATGGTTGTGACTTAGAATTTGAATGGACTTCGATTTATGATTTCCCTTTCAATACGTTAAATTTCCAAACGTTTTAAGACTTTACCATCTAATTAAATTCCCATCTACTTTTGTTTAGCTTATGTATGAAAGCTTTTAATATTACAAGTTACGTCCCCACATACGTCAGCATGTGTGACGTTACATCATCAATATCTACACTAAAAAGAGCTGTTTGAATAAAGATGATAAGACTTTCAAAAGAGAAATGGATGTGTTATTTCCCGGCTTTTACATTAAACAAACATCTAATGTGTTGTGATCTTCTTATGCAAAAGCATTCATATATGAAAAAAATAACAATAAAACAAGCTATGCGTAATCGCTCTCTAGCAGACAAGATGAAATCTACCCTGATGTTTATATGTCTCAAGCTCTTTGCTCATATGCGTTTTCATCTACTCGAACTCCTGGACCATACACTAGCCGGCACCGGTCACTAAATGCCCCCATGAGTCTTGTTGCTACTTCCTTTAAGAACATCGAAGCCACCTTCAAGATAAAAAAAAAAAAAAAAAAAGAGACACACTTTCAAACTACTTTCAAGGTTTTACTAAAATTATCATTCACCTTCTGAGTAACAAAAAAGAAAAACATCATTTTTCTCTTGTAAATATCTTTGATTCCTACTAACAAATTTCAAGCTTCAATCTTTAGAGGAATCTTTCTGAGGAACAAAGAAATCAGAATTTTCTTGTCGATTTCTTTTGTTAGTTAGTAACACTCTGACACCTTCAAATGCAGAGGTCTTGTGAAGTAGTTCTTTACCTGGCGATAGAGAGGTGAGTTGAATTTGAAATCGACAAGGATAGAAAGGTCGCAGGTTCCTGGAATGGGCCCTGGCTTGAATTGCCAGAGGTTTATCAAATGGTCAAATAGGCCGGTGTCCCTCGCTGTTGTCTGAAAAAAAGTATGGATTCAAATCATATCGTAAGATTCATCACTCACTCGAATCCAACAAACAGAAAGATGAAAAGCAATCCTCACCTTAATCCACTTCGGCCTTTCGAATTCTACATGGGAAGTGTAACTCTCAACAAGAAACTTGAAACCAATCTCCAATTCTGCATCGAATGACCCGTCTGGATATTCTTTAAGAACCTCGGAGCGTTGACACCAAGGAACAAACCCGTGGTACAAGTCTACAGCTATAACTACATTAAACAATTGCTCCGGAGAATACCTGTAATAAGAAGAAGAAGAAGAAAAAAAAAGCACGAGTAATTCAATCTTCTTTGCGTTAAATATGAAACCTCAAATCATATTGTTATCAGAGATCAACTTATGTATTCTCGATGTAGCAAACAAACAATAATGATCAAGGATTCCTCACATTCATACAGCAAAACCATCTGAGAATTTACAGGGGACACCCAACTTCTGCCTAAACCAACCGATTTTTACACAAAATGAATTCTTCAGATTATCATCTTAGCAATCATCTATTCTGGAAAATAAATTCACAGATGATCGGTTTCAAAACAAGACAAACACAGAGGCAATCAGATGCTTTATTAGCTCACTCAGCCATTCTTTCTCTGTTCGATCCACAAAACAGTAAATTTAAAGGCCACAAAGCAGCAGAATAACGCATTGAGCCATATCTCAAAGTTTCGCCATTTCAGATGATATTAGAGGATGCAAATGCAAAGGCAGACGAATCATCTATACAGGAGATAATCCGAAATCGGATAACAGTTTGATGTAATTACCCCAAGACACGTCGCTCTTCGTAGATCTTCGATAGCTCACCGCCACCTTCTTCCCCGTCTCCGCAACCCAGAAAATGCCGTCTCTGAAAAACGCTTCCGGAGCCGAGCAATCTCCCGAATGAGACTCTTCTAGCATCGTAATTGGACATCAGCCCGTAAGAAGAGCACCTCTCGACGCCGGAAATGGAACCAAATCGACGAAATTGATCCGATATAAAACTCCTCTGAGCGATCCCGGCACGACTGATCGGGTTCCTGATTGCGCTTCGACATGAAATCAAGGAAAACACAGCTCTGGAGCCAGACATAAACGGTGGCATTATCACGAAGAGCGATTCAACAACGCCCCAATTTTGGAAGAGATCCAAAAACAATCGGAGAAATTGTCTCGGAGATTTTAGGGTTGCAAACAGAACCAACGGACGACGAAAGGCCGGAACTTTCCGATTAGGAGCAAATTGGATTGGATGCTGTAGAAGAAAAAATCAATCACAAGGCCCTCTTCTTCAACCAAGCAAGAGAGAAGAGAGAGAGACGTAATCTAGAGCGCTATATGCTCGCAGGAACACACACATACACACACACCTATACAAAATTAAAAATTTGAGAAAGCTTTCTTCGTCACTGGTCAGAGAAAGCGACAGCTCGATGGATTATTGGGTTTCGTTGAGCTGTGAATCAAATTTGGGGCCCAATGGGCTTTTATGGAACCATTTTTGGTCGAATAGGGAGAGCTAACATCAAATCTACAAGAAGCACATATCTGACATTGCTACAAGCAATTGCGTTTAACCAATTTTGAGTACCGGGAAAAAAGAAAACAACGAGAACAATGAGGAAATGTATTACAATTTTTAATATGGGATTTTTACTTCACCAGTTCATGCTGCTAATGTAATTCTAAACCTAAGGACACAACACAAAAAGAGAGATCAAACTAGTTTCACCTTTCGTGATACAAATATGCCTTTTATGTGTTTTGTTTACACAAGTCTCCACCAGCTTTCTCAAAACCCGTGATGCTCTTGGATCTGGTTAAAGGGGATAAATCTTCTTTCTTCTTTCTTCTTTTCCTTCACGGCTTGTGTAACTTGAACCCAAACACTCTTGGCACGTAGCTTTGCGATGCCTTTTGTGGCTTCAGATGTCCGTACGTCATCAGGAACAGATGTGGAAACGTTGTCCCAAAGTAAGCTCCATCTATGTCTGTTTTTTTTCGTGGTTAAAGAACAACAAACCCCAAAGACTGCAGCACAAAAAACAGCAGAATATAGGAATATCTAATGAGAACCAACAAAACCAGACTAGACTATTCTTACTTAAGCATGCATATATATATATAGATATAAGTAAGGTGTGAGTCAAATAAAAAAGGATACTTCCTTGGTATTTTGATCGTGGGTAATAGACGTCTTCACATTTGGGGCAATATATCTTTACGGTGCTTGCTCGAGGGATATCAGACTGACCAACCGGTAAACAAGGTTGGCCACAACAATAAACTCTTGGGCATCTTCCAAAGTCATAGTTTTTGTATTTGTCTAGCTGCAAAATCATTGGTAAAGACAACAAAAGTTAGTGTATGTTCTATAGGATTTGTTAAGTATGCAACTTCCGAGTGAAAAAAAAGTTTATTTACCATAGAAGCCAGCCCTTTGCTTGTCAATATGTAACGAGCATGAATCATTCCATATAGCATCTCTGCTGCTGACTCGATCAATTCATTCTGTTCCTCTGTGAACATCTCACCTGTTACCCGTCAATCCAAATCAAACATTGAAGACACGAAAAGACGAACCAGTTTTCGGCTAATACTAGATTATCCCTTACTGCCACGAAAACACGCAATCACATAGTAATTTTCATGGGCTAAGACTTACCATGAGAAGATTCTACATCCAGTATCAGATCAAGGGCATAGTCGTAGTAGGGAACTTGATGGCTGAGTCCACACAAGTTAAAGTCGTCCTGGATGTAATCATCATCAACTTCACAGAAGAACTCGTTCCCACGAAGGTTGCAGAACCATGATATCCACGAGGTGTCCTCTCCTTCAGAACCACTCACCTCTGATTCTTCGCTGTCTGTCTCTGATATATCTACAGCTATTATAACCACAAGAAATGCCCAGAAAACATCCCATCAGCATCATTCTTATAAAACTTTTTTCTCAAACAAAATAAGAAAGATTTGGCTCGAATCAGGAACACAAGCTGCGTCTAAGATCAAGTTTCTAGCTTTCACGCATTTGATATACATGAAATCAACAATTAATTGAGCTCTTCTAAAATTTAACTCTTGATACGAAATTTCTACGAAAATTCCCAAGAATCCCAAATTTAGAAACGGGGCAAACCCTACGTACGGACTCGAATCGAATTTCATCGAACAATCCGGAATTACGATAACATACAGAAAGAGCGATAGAGGGCAGAATCTCACCGTCGGAATTGTTAGTCTTGGAGAGAGAAGCAAGGCGATAGTTATCCTTATTCCTGTGGTCATGCAACTGCTTCCCTATCAAGACGGAGTTCGATGCTGCCTTGCCCTTTCCATTGACGACGGGCTGAGACATCGAATGCGAGGCCCGATTATCGTGAACCTCGTTTATGCGTTTCCGATCGATCAACTCCGACTTCGATCCAACCGTCCCCCTCTCCCTGTACATGATGTATCTCTGCCGAATTCCGAATCTCAAAGAATATATGAAACTTCCGTGAACCGTCACCGGAGATCCACGCCGGTGAATCCAAAAACGAAAAAGGCGCACCAGGAGAGGGATGAGCTCCTAATCGCTAGGGTTTTGAAACGGTGCTTCCGTCTCGCGTAAATCTATCTAACAAATAGTCTCTTGGTGGTACATACACAGATTTTTTTTATTTTGTTCTCGCTTGGATTTTTTTTTTTTTTTGTGTGTAGATAAGAAAAGAATAAAAGAAGAGGGAAGGGCAAAACGGGAAAAGAAGAAATCAAATTAGGTTCTCCGGTAAAGCGATGATGATGATTCGTCAGGCACCGAGAGAAAGAAAGAGGGAGAGAGACACGTGACGCTCACGTGGTAGTACTATATAAGGCTTTTGGCCCAAGTTAATTTCGTTTCTCGTGGTGAAAGAACAACGGACAGAGACAGCTTTTAAACCAAAAATAAAATCTTCAAGTGCATTTTTCATTGTTTGGGGTTGGTTACATAAGTTACAAGAGAAATCCAAAATCAAAACCTTTTATTTAAAAGAAGATTTGATTTTGAACCCTAAAAGTGATAAAATGATAAGACTCCATTAAAGAAGCCTCATTATAGTTACTCAGGAGGTGGTGGTGATGAAGGATGTTGAAGAAGGTGAACATGATTAGTGATGGCGTCAGGACAAGACTGAGCTTGAAGAAGCTCTAGCCTCATGAAAGGGTGCACGAACTGAAGCGTGTAATCTTCGTCTGCAAAAAACACATTTGCCCGAAAATATATTACTTTGAAGATCTTTTTCTTCCATTGTTCCTATGTAGACAAAAAAAAAAAAAAAGAATATCGGAGCTTACTGTCTTTAACAGTGCCGTAGAGCCAGCAAAGAACCTCATCAGCAAATGCCAAGCACACTCCTCCCTAATTCCCAATATTCAATTGTGTTTAGTGTTAATAAGATTTGGATTAACAGAGATTCTAATTTTTCACTATGTACATATTATATAATGAGAGTTGAGTGATATAACACTGACCTGCCAATAGTTTTTCAATCTGGCTCTGTGCGCGATATCTTTTGTTCTCAGTCTCTCTGTGCGTACTAGTCTCCCTCCATCATCTCTACACCAAGTAAAGAAAATTGAAATGGAAATGTTCACTTAAATTGCTTTGCTTGAATCTCGAAAGGATTAAACTTAATCGGCAAAATCGTCCGAAGGTTTTTTTACCTGTATCCGACGAGAATATATGGGACTCCCGCAACGAATGATTGTATCTGGAGCATGTTAAACCAGTTTTCACAAAGTTGTTTCTAAGGCTCCATAAGAAAAGAGATACAAAGAGGATATACGTACCCAGAACTTAAGCAGTTTCTCTCTCTCAAATCTCTCTACGGTACGATCATCCAACTGAAGAGCAAACAGCAGGGCGTTTCAGGCAATGAAAAACAGAAGCTGAAATAACAATGGAGCTTTAAGGAAAACTATAGCATGACGAGGCATACCTCACGAGAAGTTTTCAACTCTATGTAGATCCTCCTTCCTTCCTCAGTTTCGTCGCAGCAATCCATTTCAGCACCCATCAGAACACGGTGAGCTCCGAGTTTAGTCTTGACTACAGAACAAAATTCAACATTTGCATCCACATGATGTATTTCTTCCCCATAACCTCTCCCAGGATCTTCCGTCGCAAGGCTTTCGAAACAATAACCCCAGTAACATCTGATGGAAATATAGCATCAGATACATTAGCAGCGAAAAATGCAATGTTATACACTCTTCTGACCCGATTTTCCGAAAAAACTGCTTCTATTTAACCTTATCTTCTACGTAGAGAAACTCTAGAGCCATTTATAAAATAAATAGAATCATCCTTTTTTACCCAAAACAATAAAAACGAAGATCACCTGCGGCGATCTAAGTCACTCTGTGGCCTTTCAGGCAGTTTATGCACATCCAGATATATGGTTCCATTCCTCTTATGCACACCCATTTCCCACGGTTCATGCCGATTGTAAGCAGCACCAAGTATCTGAAAGAGAAATCACAGCGAGTGACTTATCAAACAGAACCATGCATTGTCATCTCTTTTTCAGTAATCCAAAAATGTTGAGGATCTTACTTACCTTGTTTAGATTATTACGGAACGTCTGTCCAAAACAAAGCAAAAAAAGACAACCTTGAGATAATCTCTTCAGAGTAATAAATTGACAGTGAAATGGACTGATACACACGAGCACTTCATACCACAAAGTGAATGTTATCCAACGAAATGTTTTTTGCTCTAATGCTGCCAAGAAGGTCACCAAAGCCCTCAGAGCCCAGATCTGCCTCAAACGAGCAAATAATCAGCTGAATAACCTCAAACTTCTACATCTTGCACATGCTCTAATAGTTCCCATCAAATATACTATTGGCACTAAATTCATTACCTCTTTTCTCAATAAAAGTATCATAACCTTGATTTAAATCCGCTCCAATGTCTTCAGAAACATGACGCTTGAAAAGCCTCTGGAAAACAAGAACAAAGAGGAAACATATAAGCTGTGGATGATTGGATACATATATGTATAGTCCAATCAACTAGATAGTTAAAAGGGATGAGAAAAAATACAAGTGAGAATCTAAAAGAACAACAATACCAAAAGCTCTCACCAATCCTCGCTCATCATAGAATACTTCCCCACCTTCTACACGACTGTAGCTAGTGAGCTCGCACGGCTGTTAAATATCAAACATATTGAAACGTGTTACCATATCGATAAACGTATCAATAGTATTAAAAGACAGAAAATAGCAAAACGACTCTGCCTTTCATAACTTAAGAAGCTAAAAACAGTGTCCCCTGATAAACGTTACCTCCTGAAAGACGGTAGATTTCCGAGACAATGTTTCTTTGCTTTTCGAAAGTTTAAGCTCGGAAACAAAACGCTCGTCGCGCTGATAACTCTGGTATCTCCCGCCGAAACCGCCACGACCACCACGTCCTCCAGGGTAAGGCCCTGGCCGAGGAAGAAGCCCAGGTCCTCCTCTCCCATTTGACCAACGGCCACGTCCCATTCCTCTCCCACTATGGTTATCATTGCTCCATCCCGCAGGCAAAACTGCCATAAGTAATTACACAAACGATAATAGTGAGACAAAAGGTTCCACCCTGACATTATAGTGATCATGAAAAGTCACATCGATCACAATCAAGACGGAACAAAGGCTACAGAAAACGATCTTTAAAACGCATTTGTTCGATTTTACTGATTTTGTTTTCATAAGACTCAAAAGTCTCAAACAAATTCGAACTTACCCGGAATTGAGTAGGTGCTGATAGCAGGTGTCTTAGTGTACTCTTCATTATCAGACCCAAAAAGATCCTTCTCGTCTTCTTCTTCTTCGTCATCAGCATAAATTCCACTTTCTCCATTATCGTTACTCCTATAGCTCTCTACTACATCATCTCCATGCTCCTCTTTCCCGCCGCTGCTTCTGCTATCGCTTGAGCTTTTAGAGTCCGCACCATCACCGTCTCCGCCTTTAGACGAAGACGCCCCCGAAGACGAAGATGAACCAGACGAGGAGGATGAAGAAGAAGCATTACCGGAAGAAGACGATTTCGAATGCGAAGACCGGGAGTCGTTGTCGGAATCTTCGCCGAACAATTCATTCATAGGGTTTTCCATCGGCGGTAAATCTGTAACGAAAAGGTTTTGGTTTTGGTTTAGGTTTCTCTCTAATTACTTCTTCCCGTCGCAGAACTTCCGATCGAAAAGGCTCGGAATCGATGATTAGAAGTACGACCCAGCGAGTTCCACGAGTTAACTCGGTTTAACTGACTCTATTGAGCTTGGGCTTTTAATGTAAAAATGTAGAAATGAATTTTATCTTTTATGTTTATTTATCAAAGGCCCATTGTTATAGGACCGCTAACTTCACCAAAATATCCAAGCAACCCCCTGAATTTGAGATGATATTTCCCACAGCCCCTGAATTTTATAAAAATATATATATATTCCTACAAACCTCCAAATTTGATTTCTGATCAAATAAAGCTTAGACACACACCACCTTCGTTGTCAATTATATGAAACTGGAAATTTGCTTGAAAGAAAACAGATATTACGTTTTTTTTTCTAATTTCACATTTAGACACAACATTAAATTTAAGTTTCATCTACTAATTATAAAACAAAAACAAAAAAAATCATAGCATCTGATGCTTTCAAAATATCTTTATACATACACGATCACAATCTACTATAGTTATACATACACAATCACAAATTCACAATCTAGTACGCATCCACAATGACATCGACTTTTGCTATTAGCTCGATAAGTTCTTGTCCTTTGAGAGAGAAACCAAGCTCACGCAAGAACTGCGTACAAGATTAAACAAGACCGTTTTCATGACATTAAATTATGTATTGAAATTTTTTATGATATCATTGATTATTTTATTTCCTTTTCTTGCACCCAATATTTGAGTAAGTTAAGTTATGTATTTAAAAGATTTGGAAACTAACCGGATTTTATTATTAAAAGCATTTATCTGAGAATCAAAAGTAACCTAATTTTACAATCTTGAAAAAACTTTCTTCATCTTCATCTGCACGCCATGGCCGCCGCCGATGAATCTATGCGGTCTCACAGGTCGCATAGACCTCGAAAATCAGGTCCTTCTTTCATGAAAAAGAAATCTGAAACCGATCAGAAGAAAAACAAGCAAAACCCTAAGGCGTTTGGTGTTAAGTCGGCTGTGAAGGCGACGCGTTCGCAAGCTCGCTCTGCGGAGATTGAGCAGGGACGACTTCATCGTCCAAAAATCGATTGTACTTACGGAGAACCTCCTCCTTACATCGTGGTGGTTCAAGGCCCACCAGGAGCTGGAAAATCTCTAGTGATCAAGTCCCTTGTAAAGCACGTCACGCACCAGACTCTACCCGAGGTTCGAGGGCCTATTACCATTGTAACAGGTAATCACACACGACGTATACAGATTGTCGAGTGCCCTAATGATATCAACGGGATGGTGGATTTAGCCAAGGTTGCTGATCTAGCATTACTTGTCATAGACGGAAGTTATGGTTTTGAGATGGAAACTTTTGAGTTCCTCAATATTATGCAAGTCCACGGGTTTCCTAAACTTATGGGAGTACTCACTCACCTTGACGGGTTTAAGGATGTAAAGAAGCTGAGGAAAACAAAACAACGTCTCAAGCATCGGTTTTGGACAGAGACAAACAATGGAGCTAACTTGTTCTACTTATCTGGTCTCATTCATGGCAAGTACTATTCGCAGCGTGAGACTCTCAACCTCTTTCGGTTTATCACAAATCCTATCAAGTTCCCTCCGTTGGAATGGCGAGCATCGCATCCTTATTTGTTGGCTGATCGTTTGGAAGATGTGACACCTCCGGAGAAAGTTGAGATTGATAAGAAATGCGATAGGAACATCACATTATATGGTTACTTGCGTGGTTGTAACTTGAAACGAGGGATGAAGGTTCATGTAGCTGGAGTTGGTGACTATAGTTTAGCTGGTGTTACTGTCTTACCTGATCCTTGTCCTTTACCTTCATCATCCGACAAGAAGAAGAAAGGGTTGAGGGAGAAGGACAAGAATTTCTATGCACCCATGTCCAGTATTGGAGATCTTTTGTATGACAAAGATGCGGTTTACATCAACATTAATGATCGCTTTCTTCAGTACTCTGGAAAGGGAGAAGAGCTTACTAATAAAGGAAATGGCAGAGGAGATGTTGGTGAAGATTTGGTAAAGTCGTTGCAGAACATTAAACATTCTGTTGATGAGAAATTGGACAAGAGTTTTGTTGATTTATTTGGCAGGAAGACTAGCGCAAGAACAGAACTTGAGTCTGAAGATGATGTTGAAGATGATGAGGTAGAGAGTAATGACAGTAAAATGGAGGAGGAAACTGAGATCCATGGTGGGAGGTTGAGGAGGAAAGCTATCTTCAAGGATGAAGCTGGTGAGAGTGATGAAACAAACTCTGAGGAAGCAGAAGATGTTGAATCTGACGAAGATGAAGTTAAAGATGGAGGAGATGACTCTGATTTTGTCTCTCAAGAAGACGAGACAGATGATAACACATCAAAATGGAAAGAAGCCTTGAAGAAGGATACCATAAAGAAGAAGCCCAACTTGAGGCAACTTGTGTATGGAGTTAGTGATGATGATGAGAACCATGAAACTAGTGATGATGATGAAGAAGATTTCTTTAAGCCAAAAGGAGAAGAAAGCAAGAATTCAGGTTGTGGGGGGAGTGATGTGGGATACGCAAACTCTGAGGATTGTTCCACATTTGTGAATTATGGAAATCTGAAGAACTGGGAAGATAAAGAAGTTTGTGAGAGCATCCGTGATCGATTCACCACTGGTAATTGGTCAAAAGCTGCTCTGAGAAATCAAAGTGATGAACTCTATGGTGACTTTGAGGATCTAGAGACAGGAGAGAACCATAATAGCCATGAGAAGATGGAGTCGAGTGATGAAGAAGAAGTTGAGCGCGGGCTAAAAAAGCTGGCTTGCCGAGCAAAGGTTGAAGCAGAAACCAATAAGGATGACAATGAGAACAATCCAGCTAGATACGTTGAAAAACTAAAGGAGGAGATTGAGATTATAAAACAGAGGAATTTGGCAGCACTCAATGATCTTGACGAGGATACTCGGATTGAGGTAGAAGGTTTCAGGACTGGATCATACTTGCGGCTGGAGATTCACAATGTTCCTTACGAGATGGTTGAGTTCTTTGATCCTTGTCATCCAGTTCTTGTTGGAGGTATTGCTTTCGGCGAGGACAATGCTGGATACATGCAGGTAAACACTAGAACCACCATTTTCTCTGTTTTGATCTTAAAGACAGTTGAAATTGATATGTTTTTTTCTTGTCCTTATATAGGCTCGGTTGAAGAAACATAGGTGGCACAAGAAAGTACTAAAGACGAGAGATCCCATTGTTGTCTCTATAGGATGGAGACGGTATCAGACGCTTCCTGTATACGCAACTGAAGATGCCAATGGCAGACATAGGATGCTCAAATATACTCCACAACACATGCACTGCCTCGCTATGTTTTGGGGTCCTCTTGCTCCACCAAAAACCGGCTTCGTCGCTTTCCAGAACCTGTCAAACATTCAGGCAGGGTTTAGGATAATCGCGACTTCTGTCGTCCTCGAGTTTAACCACCAAACACGTATCGCAAAGAAGATCAAGCTCGTCGGAGAACCTTGCAAGATCAAGAAGAAGACTGCGTTTCTCAAAGACATGTTCACCTCCGACCTTGAAATAGCTCGCTTTGAAGGTTCTTCTGTTCAGACAGTTAGTGGCATTAGAGGACAAGTGAAGAAGGTAGTAAATAATGCTTTAGGTATTCTTCATTTGTTGGCTCTTTTGGTTTTCTAACAAACTCTCTTTGTCATCAGGCTGCTAAAAACATGCTTGATAACAAGTCCCAAGAAGGGGTTGTGAGGTGTACATTTGAAGATCAAATCAGAATGAGCGACATTGTCTTTTTAAAGGCTTGGACTACAGTGGAAGTTCCAAAGTTTTACAGTGATCTAACTACGGCTTTGCAGCCCCGAGACAAGACCTGGGAAGGGATGAAAACTATTGGTCAGCTCCGTAAAGAGCAAAACGTTCCTATTCCTATGAACAAGGATTCACTTTACAAGCCAATCGAGAGGAAGCTGAGAAAGTTCAATCCGTTGGTGATTCCAAAGGGACTACAAGCAGCTTTACCGTTTGCATCCAAACCTAAAGACCTACCAAGGCGAAAAAGACCATCACTGGAGACTAAAAGAGCTGTTGTAATGGAACCGGAAGAACGAAAAGCTCTTGCTATCCTCAAGCACTATCAGCTGATGAACAAATACAAGACGAAGAAAAGAAAAGTAAAGGAGCAGCAGAAGAGGAAAGTTCATGAGGCAGAGAAAGCTAAGAACGAGGATATGTCTAAGAAACGGAGGAGAGAGGAGATACATGAGAGATGTCGTACGGAAGATAAACAGAAAAAGAAGATGAGAAGAAGCCACCAAGATTAGTATTACATGATTCCAAGTCTTTATTTAAAGTTTTGTTTGATCTTTTGACTGAGATTCTTTCTACCCGGAATGAAAAAAAGTAACTAAGTTTTGCATAATTTTGTGCTGAATTGAGAAAGAAAAAAAAAATGGTTTATAAATAAATAAAATCATACTATACCAACTAGTTTCCTAAAGGCCTTGACATGCTCAAGCCTCTGTGCTTGAGTCTCTGTTACAGCATCAGATGCTTTCAAGGTTCTGTATAGATTCTTATGAAGCTTAAGATACTCGTTCTTATACATAGTGACATCATTATACATATCCTTCTCCTTCACATAACTGATAACCTCCATTACTCTCTCAAAATACCCACCTCTGAGAAAATTCACCACTAGCTTCTCTAACAGATCTTGTGTCACCTCTAAGCTTCTGCTCGCCATGTTCCTTTTGATATCTCCCCACACGACTGTGATCTCCCGGTACATGCCAAGAGATGAGTACATGTCGATCAAGATCCAAAAACTTTGGACAGTTGGTGGGATCTTCAACTTCTGGATTTTCCGGTAGGTTATCACGGCATCTCCTTGCATTTTAGCTTTGCAGAAGTAGTAGAGGGACGAGTTTAGCTCGTAGAGCATACTCGGAACTTTCATTTGTTCTCCTGCAGTGATTTCCTGAGCCAAGAGTGTCATGGGCTCTGTGTTATTACAGTCTTTCTCTTCGGTTTCTGGTAAAACCATAATCTCATCTGATGGATCTGTAATTAGACCGGCTTTCGTCATCTGTCTCAGAAGAACTTCGGCATTTCTCAACATCTTGCTCCTGTAATAACCCGACAAGACCGTTCTATATGTGGCCAAGTCCATGGGATGGCCAGCAGAATCCATGTCGTCAAGAATATCATGAGCAGCTTCTAACCAACCAATAGCAACACAAGCATCGATGACATCAGCACATAATCTGGATCCACCCACCGAAAACAAAAGCTTTGATAGCTCAGGGAGATTATCACGCTTCTTGTACCCGTATACTAACTTAGCAAGAGTCTTGTTTGTGATACCAAGCTTGGAATTTGCATAACTGACAAATGTTGCTTCAGTATCCACTCCAAGAGATGAATCTCTCTGCAAGATATTGGGTGAAATCTGAATCTTCAAACCGGATCTGATATGGTGAGAACCAACAGGCAAAACCCGGGGCTTTTCGGAATCAAATCCAAGATTCTGAACAGAAGGCAAGTCCTTACTCTTGCATATATCTAAGACAAGCCGACCCGCAGAACCAATATCATCAAATTTGAACTCCAAGCTTAACAAATTATCATACAAATGCCGGTAGTGACAAAGAAGTTGAGGCTGTACTAAACCAACATGCTCCTTGAACTTCTTCAACTCATCCCGCATGCCATTCATTTCATAAACGCAGGACATGATCACAATCGAGTATGCATCTGCAACGACATCGACTTTTGCCATCAGCTCGACAAGTTCTTGTCCTTTGAGAGAAAAACCAAATCTCACACAAGAACTAAGTACAAGATTAAACAAGACCGTATCAGGCTTCATGACATTCCCATTGCTATTTCTTTTCGTCGACACGTTTAATTCCACAAAACGCTCGCAAACCTGAGCCAAATAATTCGAAGCTAGAGAAGTCCCGACCTCTGTTTTCACCATATGCATCACCACAAGCCTCGCTACATCTGAGGTTAGGACATATCCTTTCTCCAGCATCGTACGAAGGATGTTACACGCAGATTCAGGCATCTGAGCTCTCGCTACAGAAAGCAACAACTTAGTTAAAGCATCGCCATTTAGCAGACCTGAGTTTTGCTTCAAAGCCAAACGAGTCATATCATCAGCCTTGCGAAGCCATCCGGAATCAGACGAGTAAGAGAACACAGTCGCAAACCTGTTCATGGTCGCACTATCCGTCTGAAATCTTTAAACACATCCCACGCATCATGTAAACGGTGATCCTTGAGAGCTGTTTCGAGCTTCTTCTTGAGAATCACTTGTGAAGAAGCTTCCCAGCTTAATCTAGCAGGTTGAACACTAGTGCAGAGCAGGGCTGGTTTCGAGGGTGTGCAAACTATGCGACTGCACAAGACCCCTGGAATTAGGGTACTGCGATCAAATCGACGCAACGATTCCAGAACTAAGCTCCGCCTCCTAAACATCAGGAACTATTTCGATTCCCAATCTAGAATTCTAGCAACGAAATCACGTGAGGGATGTGAAGAAGCTACCTTTGGAGGAATCCAAATCGAAATGAAATGAAGAGAACATGCTAGCTACATACGAATTTTCTCAGAACCCTAAAGTAGAGGAAACACGAGAGAGAAGAGATGAACGGTGGAAGGAGATGAGAGTGGAAGACAGTAAATTTCACTGGGTCCAATGACAATATTGCTTTTACGGTAAAGTTACGTTTGACATAAAAACTGGATCCCAAAATTCGAACCTGAACCGATCCAAAATAACCGGTTTGAATTAGGGTTGGTTATTAATTATTTATCCAACGGATGAGTTTGAGTTTGAGAACCAATGGAACGTATTTTTAGTCAAATTATTTAGTTTGACGATTCTTTCATCCTAATTCGCAAATTGTCTTCTATATTTCACGATTTGGAAGTTTTATTAGCTTAACATAAATCACGATTCCAATGCGATAAAAAGTGAATAATTTGTTGAATATGGGAAAATTGAATAGAAAAAAATAACAAGTTCACATTTCATATTTCTAATCATTACAAAACAAAATTTTATACGTAGAAAACAATTTCGATGCTTTTTTTTTCTTTTGGTTAAAAATTTCTTTCGATGTTACTTTGGCTAGAAGTCTTTTCTTAAGTAAATGCTAGCGCTAGCGAACTTAGATTCAATGTTGGTATTGAAACTTTGAAAGTACCATAACCAGCATGAGTCATCTCGCCGTACTATATGATATATTGCCGGAGATCTTGATCCAACGGCTGTAACAATATCTTTTTTCAATGGTTCTGATTGCTTAGATCTCTTCTTTTTCTTCTTTTTCGTTGTCTGTGTGAAAAAATGAGTTTGCAAGAGTCAATTTCACCTAGTTTGCGGTGCTTCTTCTGGTCCTTTAATATAGTATCTATATGAAATCAAGTCTTGCAATCTCCTTTTTCATGAAGAAATTTAATAAATAAGAAAGATATAGATACTATCTTAAACAAACCTCGTAAAAATTCTATATTTTTATATTTTACAATTATAAAGATAATCCTTGTAAATAGCTCCAAATAATCTCAAAATTATTGTTCTTGTAGTTAAACTTACTAGATTTCAAGGCCGCTTAAACAAGTTCAATTGTCTTTGAAACAAGTTTAGTTATATTTTGTTGGCAATTGCAAAAGACTTGTAAACTAAATCATTATGGACAATATCATTTCTATTCTAAGGCTTTGAAAATTTGCTAGCTTTTTTCTTTTTTAAATCGTCCTCAAAAATCACACAATTTGTTTTCCTCTGGCCTTTCTCTCCTCACTCCAAATCTTTTAGCATAGACAAGTCATTGTTTCGCAGTATAACCAAAGCAAGCTTGTGTTCGTACATCTTTCCATTTGTCAAATTCTGATTTGGCCAATCTATTTTTATATTTCTTTTGATAGGCATTCCAGCAGAGAAACATCGGAGAGAGTGCTACATACTTGTCATCCAATCCATGTAGGACCCTAGTTCCACTGATCAAGTCGCATATGACGTAGGCCCAGCAGATTAAATGATAAATTTGGTCTCTAATAGCACCAAGATCCATCCTCATTCTTCTATGAATTTCTTCTTCCATTACACATCTGTGAAAAATGTTTTTGTAAGAACAAAATTAAACTAAAGAGGTGAAGTAAATGAAAAATTTCGATAATAAATTTTTTTATACCAAACTATTATTTAACAGTTTTTATTTTATGAATAAGACCAAAAAAATTACTTTCTCCTCCAATGTTATATTTTCACCTCAATGTCATTTGTACAAATTTTGCATCACCAACATTTGCTATTGATCTATAACTTTTTTTAAATCAAATTACACGTTGCAATTATGATTTGGTTTATTTTGTTTTTGAACTTGATTACATGATTTATCTAAAAAATTGAATGATTATATAACTATGTTTTAAACTGGAATAAGCTTTCATCTGGTTGTCTTTTTTGAATTTTTTATATCCAACATTATATTTTCATCTCGTTGTCTTTTTTTGGATTTTCTCTGTCAAATTCGAATTTCTCACTTCTTCTCAACTCTTCTAGCTTAATCAATAATGAGAAACAAAGCACAAATGTTGTTGCATCATCATCATTTGCTATTGATCTATAGCTTTTTTTAATCAAATTACATGATGCAACTATGATTTGGTTTATTATTTTTTATTTTTTGGGTTCAATGTTTGTTTTTGAACTCGATTACATGATTTATCTCAAAAATCGAATGATTATGCAACTATGTTTTAGACTAAAATTAAACTTTCATATACTTCAACATAGCATCTTCTTGCTTTTCTACAAATGAACTCCATATACGGACAAGTAGCAAGTGAGTTTTGGACACGCTTATTAGCTTCTTGAAACAAGTTTTTGTGAACTAGAAAAGAAAGAAGTTATGTCAATTGCAATCTTAAAAGACAAAAAGTTGATTTCGTAGCAATGACAATTTGGGGATATTCTATTGCCGCGCTTTAACCCGACTAGAGTCGGTCGGTTGTCTGATTTTTCTGCGAATCTCTTGCCCACTGGGCTCTAAATGGGCTTATTTAGGCCGAAAGTTTATGGGTCGGGTTATAATAACTATAGACGAATGAGACGGGTAGTGTAGCAAGACCATATATTTCGTTGGGTCCAATGACATTTGTACTTTGCGGTAAAATGCTCAATAATCTTTACATTTACAGTTTCTCGAGTCATAAGATTCAACTGGAACAATCATACCCCACAGTAACATAAAAAATCTTTAATTTTACTTTCAAAGAACAAACGTATGATGTTTGATATGTACAAACTACAAACTCGTTTAACATTACCTACGTATATATAAAGTACAAGAATTGGTGATTGACTGATTACGCTCTTTTTTTGAAAAAAAAAGAAACTAAAACCCAGGATTTCAAAACTGTTCTGAGAAGAAAATAGGAACCCAGAAAATAAAAATTCCAGGTACGAGAAACAATCCAAACAAATATATATGCTCTACTGTGTTTACAAAACATGCCGATTACACCGATCAACTCAGATTGGTCTTCCAACTTTGTAAACCAGTTTGTTTCTTCATGTGGCAATCTCATCGACCTCCGAATTGAAGACAAAACTCGGAAACGTTGTCGTTATATCCCTGCATAGATTTATGTATACGTTAATAAAATTCCTTTTTAACATTTCATTTCTCTCATTTTTTCAATTGTTTTTTTGAGTTTTTTTTGGTTCACATAAAAGCCAATTTGTAAAATACCTGAGATATGGAAGCGTCATGATCTTAAGCAATGATGGGTTTTTGTTCACGAAATCGCTCCACTCTAATTTATCAATCTTCCCATCCTGATTCACGTCTGCATCTTCAAATGTCTGTTCATGAATGAAAAAGAAATAAACATTACCACATTAAAAAACTTTAGCTCACATGTATAATAATTTGTAGAAAGACAGAAACCTTATAATTTAAATGGGACCACAAACCTTATCTAATATTATCTCTATGGTTTCATCAGCCAATTTCATTTCAGATTCACAGAGAAGTGCGATCAGCATTTGCTTAACCTGCAAAAACATCACACACAATCATCATTACCTGCGAGGATAATAGAGGATAAGAGATGCAGAATCAAGAACATCTTTTGCGACATGTTGTTGGCAAAGATCTTTCATGATTAGTATTTAAAGCAGGCAAGTTTTTTTACAAATCGTTTAGACGGTTTGAATATTGGTCTTAATACATTAAAACAGAGGCAGGATATTATTACCTCTTGGCGTTCAATGAAACCCGTACAGTCCATGTCGTAAAGCCTAAACGTAACTGAAAGAAAATCGTAGACCAGAATCAATAAAACTCTTTCACACAAAGGCTTCGAGAAGCAATAGATATCAAACTCTCTTATGTCTGTCAACTTACAATCTATTTTGTCTTCTAGAGAAGCATTGGGGTGGAAAACATTGAGTGATCTGACAAAGTCACCAAAATCAATGACTCCTTTTCGTTTAACATCAAACATATCAAATATCTGCAAGGAAGCATAACTGTTTAGTTTAATGGGCATAACATCTTTTCGATTAACCAAGAGTTTTTTGGTTCATATTACTCTTCAAGAAGAACAAATTTTGACAAAGCCTGAGGAACTTAGATTGTACCCTGTTAGCAAATATATTCTCCCTCTTCCGGCTCTTGAACAATGCAAGTTGAAACTCCTCCTGCGTACACGCGAAGGGAGAATTTTAGGGTTAAGAAAAACTTAAAGAAAGTGGGGCCATGAAAGCCCTCAAATTTCAAAACCAAAGCAATCAATAAAATAATCTAAATTCAAGTCAAACATTAAGGGCTACGATACAGTGAATTGGTGCAATATGGAACAGACAGATAGCATGGAAGAATCATTATAGCTCTAATAAATTGGTGAAAAGTCAATGAAGTGGAAAAAGATTACTACAACAGTGGGGTCATGAAAAGATCCAAATGGGGTCAAGGAAACAACATAATGATCAATCTTTGTACCTTGTTGATCAAACCATCATCAACAACCGAACTGCTTATGCTCTTGAACAGCTCAAACAATGCTTCAACCTCACTCACACTAACTGGAAAAAGAGAAAAAAAACAAGCGACACTGCGAGATCAAACAACAAGTACCAGGAACAAAGAAATTAATCCACTTTGCAATTTTTTTTTGTTTTTGCATATTGGCATAAAGCAGGGAGACAAACACTAAACAAAGACGATTTTTGCATAAAGATTACTTACTATGCAGTAAACCAAACCGGTTGTGAACATGAATAAAACTAAGGTGATTGGTAACAAGAAACATGACTAAAATTAACTAAATATGAAACATGTTCGAGATGGGATAGGCTATGTGGCATGAAGGACAATTTTTGAACAGACAGACAAATACCTCAAAACAGAAAGTTGATAAATCCCAAACACAAATGTAAACTACACCAATGAGCAGAGAGAATAAGGATGACGTATAATCTAGCTGATGATTCTCTCATATCAGAAAACAAACGAACATGCAGCTCTGAGATCTTGCAGACGAATCTAGAGGAAAATCATTGGGCAAGTAACTTACAGGCTGTCTCGGAGGCGAGCTTTACAGGGTCTTCGTGTCCTCGAAATTCTCTTGCTACCTTTGAGTGGAAGCAGCCCATTTACAGATGAAACCGCGATCCGAAGAAGAAGAAGAAGGCGGATAATCCAACGGCTAATTCAGCGATTTCGGAGATGCCAAAGCTTGATTGCTACAGTTACTGCCTATAATCACAAACATTATTTTTAGAATCTACACACTTTAAAAAAAAAAAAAAACAGAACACGAGAATTTGAACAAAAGACAAAAACAAAGACCATTTGAATAGAAGCAAAACATCAAATAAACAGCTTCAAAAAATTCTGGGTAAATAAGTCTAAGCCCTATCGATACGGAAGAAATACGAAGCTCTTCGAATCCATAACATAGAAAATACAAATATGAAATCAAAAGTATACCGGAAAAAAAAAACAGGATTCGAAACCAGAAGAAAATAATCAAAGAGGGTAAATGTAGGAACATCGAGAATTCCGCAGCCCAGAAATCAAATAAAACCACGAAATTCGACGGAAATAAAAAAAAATTATAAATAATCATGAGCTAAAACACTCACCACCCAAGAGAACGGCTCGCCGGCGAGAGAGCCAGAGAGAGAGGAGAGAGGAGAGAGGAGAGAGGAGAGAGGAGAGAGAGAGAGAAAGGCGATGGATCTGTGCAGGGATTGGTGAACGTTGATGGCAAGATGGATGATCGGACGGTTGAAATCAATTACTGTAGATGCTAAGGCTTTTTTCTTTTTCTTTTTTTTTTGTTTTCCTTTGGGGAGAATTGGGGATTTAAGTAGAGCGGCTTATAAGAAGGATTTCGCACGTGGGAAGTTCGTAAGCGCGTGCGAGGCGAGTCAGTTTTGGAAGTTAATAGAATCCTCGTGTATTTCAGTTAGACCGTACCTACTAAACACCTAATTTTCCATCGGGATTTTCGTTTCTGTTACTTTTCCTTCTGTTTCTCTGTTTTTTTTTTCCTTACCTTAAAAAAAAATTACGTAAGCATACACGATAATACCATACGTTTGCTGGTTGAATCAAAAATATTTACGGTGTATAAAAGTAATAACACCACCACATTCATGGTGGTTATTGGGCAAGAAATTCAAAAGTTCGGTTTTCTGAATATCCATCACATCCGGAAAATTCAAAGATCCGTCCACATTTAATAGTCAAAAAGTCAAAATGGTACCTCGTTAGGAATATTCTGAATATATGAAACCCTGTATAATAATTTTTAAAGATATTTTATACCAGTACTCCGTAATTCGACTACTTTAATAATTTCGTTAAAAGTAAATAAAAATTCATAGCTTTGGGGCGAAAATTGAAAATTGCCAATACAAAAATTCCGGAAACATCTTTCTTCGACTGATCGTAATGTGATGTTTCTCGAGACGTGAGTGTTGCTGGTCAACCCTCTTCTTTCATTTTGCGTATGCTTTTCTTTTTTTCTTCTTCTCTCTTTTATTTCTCTTTTTGCTTTTTTCATTTCTTCTTTTCAATATATTGTTTTAAGCAGCTTATTTTTATATGATACACGGATTAGACACTAGAGATTAGTTCTAAACTTGGTGCAAATCATTTCATTTTCCTAAAACTAAACAAACCATACTGACTCCAAAATATATTTATTGTCAAAAAATTAATTGTATATTTAATTGAAGGTTTAGACGAAAACCTATTTTGCTTTGATATTTTTTTTAATACACCAACAAAAAAAATCAGAATAAAAATTATGTTTAAAGTTGGGATACTCCAACACAAAGACCATATATATATATATATATATGATAATCCATCATATATATGATATTTTACAGGATGCCATTTTGAAACCATATCACCGTTGAGAAGCCTAATAGGCTCTAACTGTAGTTATCTGTCAAGATATCATTTTAGCATATGTTTATCAACTAAAAGAATCTTGAAGCCAATTCAGCAATAGTACTATATAATATTTCGAGTCAATTTATTTATAAAGTACTATAATTCTATGATTTAAAAATTTCGTAGACCAGTCGGTGTGAAATCGCTACATCGGTCTGCAACGTGGCAGGCAAAGTTTGACATATTTAGGACCTTACTCACGACCTGACCACGTGATTATCGTTCAAAACAACAATACAATCGTATATATTAATTTGTTTGATTATGATTAATAGCTTTGATTCTCCCGACCGGTACTCGAATTGAACCCCACTTTTCCAAAGGGTCTATAAAATTGGCTATCGTGTCAATAATTATTATTTTTATCCATTTGTACATTAAAGAAACTCAAATTTTTAATTCGAACATATGTATTCACGTCATACGCCTAGCTTGCATTTGTTGGAATTGTTTAGGAAGTATATATTTCCCAATGCTGACTTGCATGGATTATTGATGTTTTCAATTATACACAAATTAAGTCATGAAATATATCTCATGTCCCAAACAAAGAATAAATATATATTTCCCAATGCTGACTTGCATGAACTAAATTGTTGTTAATTTATAACTACTTTTGAAATCCAATCAATTAATTGATTGGTTTGCCTTGAATTGACTCTTTGACATGGTCACCGGACGTGTCTGGAACGCGTCGGTAAGGTTAACAATCGTTTTTTATTTAAACTATTATTATTTTATTAAAAGTAGATAACGTTGCAGACAATAGACATTGATCGATTGTCATGGAAAGAAGACTGTAGTAAAACTCTTTATCGAACTCGTCAAAGGTAAAAGACGAAACATACATTCGGACAACTCAAGTTGCCTGCCGATCGTTTGCCAAAGTTGGCAAATCATCAATCACACACGTTTAAATCTTATCTCTTTCCTCCTCGATGTATCAACAATTTATTGTTAACGAGAAGCTAGACTCGTTATTAAAAGAAAAAAAAATAACAACAATTTAGTTCGTTCGGAAACCTGATCCTGAGGCCCAACCATTTTAGATTAAGCCGAATCAAGCCCACATTGAAAATACTAACAATACTGTATATGAAAAGAAACAGATGTACATATAGGGTTTATCTTTCCTTGGAGCCATGAAAATTAGTTGAAACTTGAAAGTGGGAGCCAAAAAGGGTTAAAGAGAGGGATTTCTCGGAACAAGTCTTCTTTGAACTAAATTCAAATTCGTTTACGTTTTTTTTTCCTGATCTAGTCGAGCTTCAATGGAAATGGATTCCTCTGTGATTAAATCACTGTCGCTGAGCTTCAAGCAGGTTCCTCCAGCAGCTGTTGCTGCTTTTCTCGCCTGTGTTTTAAGCTCCACAGGCGTATCTCCCTCCACCCTTTTCGAATCTCTCATCGACGAGCTTCCTTTTCGTTTGGAGGTATTGAATTGATTCATTGTTTTTTCACACTTCGACATTTTGGTTACGGGTTAATGATATGAAAAAGGCTTCTTCTTCTTCTTCCATTTTTTGTTTTTGTTTTGTTGGAAAATTAGGACACGATAAACGGGGACAAGAAATTTGATTCTGATGATTGCAGCCACATTTCTTCATTGGTGGCTGGGCTTTGTCATCTACTTAAGAATTTCGGTGAGTTCGAATTTGAATCTTGCGGATATGTGTGTTGTGTTAGAAATTGGAGGAATTAATCAATTGAGGTTGAAGCAGGCTTTGGTACTGCGGATAATCATAATGCGTTGCAGTTATTTGTGTGGAGAGTGTTTATTCCACTCATGAAGATGGTTCGTGCTTATGATTTGGATATGCTTAATAAGGTGAATCTTCCTGCTGTTATAATCCTTCAGAGTCACATCTTCTTGAGCTTTATTGATCATCTTGTCAGGTTTTTTTCTTCTTTGTTTGATTGTACCAGATTGTTCAATCGTTCTTTGATGTTGTGATCGAGACTAGTGTATTGGATATGTTGGGAGTGAGCTTGGTTCCTTTCTTACTAAGATCAGTGGGTGTTTCGATGGGGATGGTTCGACACGAAGAATCGGATTTCATCAAATGGGGCGACCTGTTGCTTAGTGATTCTTTGAATTCGATAAATATGGATGATAACTACGTTGCGTCTTTGTCTGGATCATTTCCGATTCCTTTGTCGTGCCATCTCCTAAATCTGATCCTGCATGCTGCTTTTCAAAGTCACCAAGCAGATCCAAAGGTGGGAAGTTTTGCAGCTGGTATACTTTGGGATTTGTGTAATACGACTGAGCGGCTTTTGTCACAAAGTATGGAGCATCGTTCGTGTGCTGTTAGTTTCCTCCTCCCTGCTATTTTCAAGGCGTTCTCTTCTCAGTCCTCTCTGAAGATCTCTCATCAAGGAAATGTGTACATACTTTCAAGGTAAGGTCAAGAACCAAAAAGTTATGCGCTTTCAGGTTGGTTAGTTTCTCTTTATGATTTTTAAAGCTGTAAACTCCAGGAACGGCTTCAAGAAAAGAATATGGGGATGCTGCAAGAAGCTGTTCTCTGTTGGATCAATAGAGAGAAGGGATGCTTACAGTGTTCTCTCTTTGTGTCTTTCTTCTGGCTCTTGGACCGACGGAATTGAAAGTTTGGTTTCAGAAAAGGACGCAGTTGAATTTGACTTGAGATCCGAACAAGAGTTTTGGGATGAAATCAAGAAAGGCTTGGTATGGCAAAAAAAACCTGTTAAGATTCTTACAGATTCTCCAATTTCCACAATAGGATTATCGATGAGTACACTACGTTTCCTTTCAGGTGGTTGATGAGAGCTTAGTAAGGAAGCAGTCATTGCATATACTGAAATCAGTTTTATCCATAAGTGAAGTGAGTAAGACCAGTTCTGAGAAGAGACCCGAAGGGAACTCAGCTCATCGTGCAATGACAAAAAAGGAGATGTGGGCAGAGAAGGAAGCCAAGTCGCTTGGTGTGGGAGAATGGTATGGCTCTGTTGACTCTGGATTGACTAGTGAGCAGCAGTGGCAAGCTTTTGTGCTCCTGTATGAGATGCTTGAAGAGTACGGCACTCATCTTGTAGAGGCAGCATGGGGTAACCAGGTCAGGTTTTTATTTCTCTAATGATTGTAAATTTTCTGCTCTTGATGCTTTGTCTCCTCTGCTCATTGCTTTTTTTTTTTTTTTTTAATTCACCTCGCAGATTGATTTGCTAATCAAATCATCTTTCAGATATGATAAATCCTTGAATTCCGGCTGCAATAACTCTCATCAAGGTCACATGGAAACTCCGGATGAAGAAACTGAAATATTTAATTGGTTAGAGGTTCTTTGGAATCGGGGCTTTCGTCATGATAACCCTCTAGGTAATGTTTGCTTGTTGGAGCATATTGTGTAATTAGATTTTAACAATTTCTTACACTTGCTCATCACATAAAATCAGTATCTAAAGTGGGCCCATATCGGCCAAACTTCTTTTTTACTAATTAAAGTATCTTAGTTGGCAACACATTTTGATTGATCCAGACCTACATTATATTTCAGTTCTTTTGCTAATTCATCTATTCTAAATTGTAGTCAGGTGCACGGTCATGGAGTCGTTTTTGGGGATTGAGTGGAGAAGATACAAAACATGTACACAATCAATGTCCCAAACTTTCGTTCTTGGGCCTTTNCTGGGGAGGGTTCTGCTTTGCCTATGCTGAAATCTGTCAGACTCGCTTTAGGGATACTTGCATCTGGGAAATCATCTTTGGATGGTTTCTCGAGTGTGGCTGTCTCTTATACACATCTAGATGTGTATAAGAGACAGATTCTACTCACCACAAGGATTTCGGTAGGTGCTTCGTGGAGAAATGTATTTCAATGCCTTTCGTAAATTGTATTTGAACTCTTCTCATGCATTGTTTTACTGCTGTCTCTTATACACATCTAGATGTGTATAAGAGACAGGTGGAGAAGATACAAAACATGTACACAATCAATGTCCCAAACTTTCGTTCTTGGGCCTTTCATAGAGGCTTTGAATGATTCTACTCACCACAAGGATTTCGGTAGGTGCTTCGTGGAGAAATGTATTTCAATGTCTTTCGTAAATTGTATTTGAACTCTTCTCATGCATTGTTTTACTGTCATCTTGCTGAAGTGACAACTAGAATTATTTCTTGCTTATTTCTACTCTCCCAGGGCTGAAAGGAATCTATACCTCGAGAACAATTGAAGGTGCAGCTCAATATGTGTGTGCGTACACAAGTTACCTCAACCCAAGGTAGGGTGCCTTAAGTTGTTATATCATCTTATTTATGGTTTTTCTAGAGTTTCTTTTCTTTGTTGCTTTCATGTATAATTTTATATATGTTAACATGTTCTGGTGGGTCTGTGGCTTATTAAACCATAAAGTTGTATCATTATTCTTGTCTAACTGTTTACTCATTTCTTAGGAATCAGGTTGGATTTTTGATCAACCTGGCATCTCTTGCAAAGAAACAGTCTTTTGGTAGGGCTGGATTTATGGCTCTCGTACAATGCATTGTTTCTACAGCATATGTGGTTGGAGGATACGGGAACAACAAAATGGAACATCTCGAAAATAGATTCTCCGGGACTCCCCTAGAACCTTCTAGTGAACATTTAAGTCAAGATGATATGTCGCATTTACTGGATGTCTTGAAGTTTGTTGCAGAGAGCAGTAGCTGTCTCTTATACACATCTAGATGTGTATAAGAGACAGGAGCAGTAGACAACATTTTAATCACAAATACCGTACTCGAGGTCGCTAATCAGTTAGCTTGTCAGATTTGATCATATGTATGTGTAATTATCATGTCTCTTATACACATCTAGATGTGTATAAGAGACAGGCAATAACTCTCATCAAGGTCACATGGAAACTCCGGATGAAGAAACTGAAATATTTAATTGGTTAGAGGTTCTTTGGAATCGGGGCTTTCGTCATGATAACCCTCTAGGTAATGTTTGCTTGTTGGAGCATCTTAGTTGGCAACACATTTTGATTGATCCAGACCTACATTATATTTCAGTTCTTTTGCTAATTCATCTATTCTAAATTGTAGTCAGGTGCACGGTCATGGAGTCGTTTTTGGGGATTGAGTGGAGAAGATACAAAACATGTACACAATCAATGTCCCAAACTTTCGTTCTTGGGCCTTTCATAGAGGCTTTGAATGATTCTACACACCACAAGGATTTCGGTAGGTGCTTCGTGGAGAAATGTATTTCAATGCCTTTCGTAAATTGTATTTGAACTTTTCTCATGCATTGTTTTACTGTCATCTTGCTGAAGTGACAACTAGAATTATTTCTTGCTTATTCTACTCTCCCAGGGCTGAAAGGAATCTATACCTCAAGAACAATTGAAGGTGCAGCTCAATATGTGTGTGCGTACACAAGTTACCTCAACCCAAGGTAGGGTGCCTTAAGTTGCTATATCATCTTATTTATGGTTTTTCTAGAGTTTCTTTTCTTTGTTGCTTTCATGTATAATTATATATATGTTAATTGTCATATGCGGCTGAACATGTTCTGGAGGATCTGTGGCTTATTAAACCATAAAGTTGTATCATTATTCTTGTCTAACTGTTTACTCATTTCATAGGAATCAGGTTGGATTTTTGATCAACCTGGCATCTCTTGCAAAGAAACAGTCATTTGGTAGGGCTGGATTTATGGCTCTCGTACAATGCATTGTTTCTACAGCATATGTGGTTGGAGGATACGGGAACAAGAAAATGGAGCATCTCGAAAATAGATTCTCCGGGACTCCCCTTGAACCTTCTAGTGAACATTTAAGTCAAGATGATATGTCACATTTACTGGATGTCTTGAAGTTTGTTGCAGAGAGCAGTAGACAACATTTTAATCACAAATACCGTACTCGAGGTCGCTAATCAGTTAGTTTGTCAGATTTAATCATATGTATGTGTAATTATCATTTTGAGGGTTCCCTCATGATATTTATCACACTAAACTCATTCTTTGAATTGTGTTTTTTTCTATTTTCTAGTTTATCAAAAAGTGTTGGAAACTGCTGCTTCAGTGGTGAACCCTTGTAATGTTCCTCTTGGAACACTATTGCAGTTTGTTTCAGCAATTCCTCGGGAGTTTACTGACCACAATGGTGAGCGGGAGACTTTTTACAGACGGAAATTGAATGCAAATTCATCGTCTAACATCCTATGCTTTCTTTTGTGTCAGGTTCATTGCGCAAAACGATGCTGGAATGGCTCCAGGGGTGCAACAGAAATACTTCCAACAGTTTCTGTACTGATGGCACTCGTCTACTAGCAAGCCTTTACGAGTATCTGAATGGATTTATCAGTGATCACGTTGAGGGTTTTGATGACGAAGACTTGGAGGCATGGGAATCCCAAACAAAACGTTGGGCAAGAGTATTTTTCCTCATAATTAATGATGAAGAACATCTCACCGATATCATAATGGTTTGTGTTCCTTGACTTTCATTTTGACCTGCCAGCTAAAAAGTTCTGGTAGTTATTTTTCTCATTTAGTACTTTTAGGTGTACGTTGCAAATTTGACAATCCCCTGTAACTCTGCAGTTTGTGCAAAATTGCGGCGTTAAATTTTTCCAAGAGAAGAACCATTTAGAACGGGCACCTGCGAAGTTTTTAATCTTTATTCTGAGTATGCTTTTAGAGCTCCAGAACATGCAAGATGGAATTTCTGAGCTTAGTTCTTCGGTGAAAAGTAAGTCGTGCATCGGCTCTGTTGAGAAAACTGGCAAGCAGATCGTTGGCAGTGCCTCAGTTATTAATGAAAAGTTTGCTGCTGGTCTCTTATCGATACTGGTAAACAGAAAACAGTGTGCCAAGACTTCAAATTTTCTTTATTTAACTTCTCATTAACGTGGCTTACTATGATTTTTTCTTCCTGGCCTGACAATACAGAAGGAGTTGATTTCTTTTGCTGATTCATCTTGTTCTATATTCTGGTCTCACACTACTGTGGAGAACGGTGCTCTGTCTGGTTCTATCATAGGAAAACTAGGGGGTCCAAGTCAACGTAGGCTATCTGTTCCTACTACAACAGCTGTACTAGAAGCTGTATGATTTCTTTTCTTCTTGTTCTTTTTTTACAACAATATATAAATTTTCATAAGCCCAGCACGTCTAAAACAGTGAAAGAAGATTCATGTCAGTGCTTTATGATGAGCAGGTAACGTCGGTGAAAATTATTGGGTTGATATCATCATACTGTGCTCAAGTCACTAGTGGTGTTGATGAACTCAAATTAGCATTGGCTTTCTTTTGGAAGTTCGTCCAGCATACACTATCATCTCAGAATTGTAATTCTGAGGTAATGCCCTTCTTCTGAATTTTCAAGTTTGATAAGATGCATGAATTGTGTGTTAAGCTCTTAACTTTCTCGTATCTTCTATGATATCACACTGTAGTAATTCACTTTGAATGTTTCTGACCAGGCTGAAGCTGAGATCTATCTTGCAGCATTTGAAGCTCTAGCTGCAGTACTGAATGCATTTGTGTCCTTGTGCTCAGCTGGAGCTTTCAATCTTTTAGAAAACGATAATACATTATTAGCCATGGTAGATGGTGAATTTTGGTTACAAGTTTCGGTTCCGACTTTCCTCCATAACATTAACCATCTTCTCACAGCAGGACTTCTGGTAAGAAGTAGAAGGGCAGTTCTGCTTAGCTGGAAGGTAATGCATAATTTTTTATTAGTTGACAGAGCTATAGCCGTTTACCAGTGGAATTATACATATTTCAAGATCGTCTTATCACTGAACTTTTGCATTTGGAGGGCGGAAGAAAATTTTGACCTTTTTTACTTGATTCAGTGGCTTTGTGTGGAGTCTCTATTATCAATCATGCATATTCTTGATGCCAGACGTATTCCAGGGGATAGAAAGTCTTTCTTCTCAGATGATACAGTTACAAGCATCTTTCATGATATTGTAGAGAGGTGGGATGCGTGATAAATTTGATTCAGTTTTATTCACTAAGCAGTCGTTACCTTTAATATTCCCTTTACGATTTGGCAGCCTTGAAAATGCTGGGGAGGGTTCTGCTTTGCCTATGCTGAAATCTGTCAGACTCGCTTTAGGGATACTTGCATCTGGGAAATCATCTTTGGATGGTTTCTCGAGTGTGGATACTCAGGTTTTGTAATGGTTTTTGCAATAGATTGGATGGAAATATTGTCTTCATCCTTTTCGAATAATTAATATATATCTCATTTATTCTGATGCCTTGCAAGCAGACGATGTGGCAGTTGGTCAAATCATGTTGGATATTGCATATCAGCTGCAAGAAAAGAAGGGTTGCACCCATTGCTGCGCTTTTGTCTTCTGTGTTGCATTCTTCTTTGTTTAGTAATAAAGACATGCACGAAGCTGAAGATGGACATGGTCCGCTGAAGTGGGTATGCATCTATCCTTCTTAATTAAATTATTTGAAGGAACAGAAGAGAAAATGTGTGCTTATTCGCAATGTCTTGTTTCACAGTTTGTTGAAAAAGTACTTGAAGAAGGTCAAAAAAGTCCACGCACAATTCGTCTTGCGGCCTTGCACCTAACAGGACTGTGGCTCATGTACCCTAGGACGATAAAGTACTACATTAAAGAATTGAAGCTTCTGACTCTCTATGGTTCTGGTATGTGAAATTTTTTATTTCTATTAAGATGTCATTGCAACGACTGTGTGGTATTGAATTGCTTATCGTTTGATTTATGATTTTAGTTGCATTCGATGAGGATTTTGAAGCTGAATTATCTGACAATAATGATGCAAGAAATGAAGTATCATTGTTGGCAAAAAACCCAGACCCTGAACTGACAGAAGTAAGATTCAGTTTTAGCAGATGATGGATTGATAGCTTTGCTGAATTCTTTGACTCAGTACAGTAAAGTGACATGTGCTGCATTTGTCCTCAGGTTTTTATCAACTCGGAGTTGTATGCACGTGTCTCGGTCGCTGGTCTATTTCAGAAGCTGGCTAATTTGGCCTATATGGCCGAACCAGCATGTCAAAATCAAGATTATCAGGATGCTCTTGTGGCTGGAAAATTGTTTCTGTTGGAGCTGCTTGATGCAGCGGTACTTATTTTTTGTTAGTTTTCACAAAATATAGCTAGATCAATTAGCATGGATGTCAACCTTCTGATACTCTGATTAATAATGATCATTTTTCTAAATGAATCCATTTTTTTGGGTTACAGGCGCATGATAAAGACTTGGCAAAAGAACTTTACAAGAAGTATAGTGCTGTAAGCGTTGCATTTCTTTCCTTTGTTTTTCTTCATTGAGTTTTACATGGACACTTTGTAAAAATGAAATCACTACAACTGACTACGTCTGTAATTTCTGGTTTCTCTGTAACAGATCCATAGACGGAAAATACGCGCTTGGCAAATGATATGCATTATGTCGCGATTTGTCAGCAATGACATTGTTGGCCAAGTCATGGACAGTGTGCACATATGCTTATATGTAAGTTCACAAAAACAGACCAGACTGAAGTTTCGTAGGAAACTCATATAGGAAAAGATAGCGTGCATTGTTGACTATCCAAGTGTTAGTAACTGGGATAAAATTTTGTCCTTTTCAAGTTAAACTGAAGCTGATTGTTCGTGTGTTTGGTTTGCTTGCAGAGAAATAACTTGCCTGCTGTTCGACAATACCTGGAAACATTTGCCATCAACATTTACCTGAAATTTCCTGCATTGGTAATCAACTTTACAATGTGTTTCCAAATACAAATTTGCAATCAAACTCTAAACGGTTCCCTGTCTTAATGGGCGGCGTTATTTATGGATTTCTGTTATTTTTCTTAAGTAACCACTACTTGGTTGTTATGTATCACAGGTTAAAGATCAGTTAGTTCCTATACTACAAAATTATGACACTAAAGCTCAGGTAAATCATCTGCAAAAATACACATTAAATGTTCTACTAAAATGATTGTAGAAGTTTTCAGTTCAGTATATTGATAAATGTTCTCCTGTAAATATGCAGCAGGCTCTCTCGTCCTATGTCTTCATTGCAGCCAATGTCATCCTTCATGCCGAAAAGATAGCTCAACAGACACATTTGAGAGAACTTCTTCCACCTATTATTCCGTTATTAACTTCTCATCATCACAGCTTACGTGGTTTCACTCAGGTCGGTCTTATATAGATGCCATATCTTGTCTTCTTTTGGTAAATGTTGGCCTTAAATTGTATATCAATGTTATTCCATTTTCTTTTGGTTTTGGCAGTTATTAGTGCATCGAGTACTCTTTAGACTGTTTCCACCTGTGGAGTCCACATCATCTCAGACAATATCGTTGGAGAAACTTTCTTTTGAGAATTTGAAGGCTTACCTGGACAAGAATCCTGATTGTTCAAGGTGTGTTGTTCTACTCACTATGATTATAATTTTTCATATCGTTGATAGAAACTATCTTACTTTTGCGGACAAAGCCATCTAGAAGGTTGCGGTTTATTATACAAATAAATTGTGAATTTTCTCCTCTGGTCTAGATTGCGATCATCAATGGAAGGATATCTTGATGCCTATAATCCCACCACATCTGCGACTCCGGCTGGTGTTTTCGTCAATCGTGTTGAGGTAAGCAATGAAATCTTCATGTGGTTCTTGCACCAATGGCCGAATTTAAACATTTAGACATTTCAAAATTTTATCATACAGTCAAGTAACCACATTATTGAGATTATTATATCTTGGTTCCTACTGAATCCTTTGACATGTGGTTGTTGAATTTAACAAAGTTGCTTTCAGATCTTAATGTCATTTTATTTTAAGATAGTTTTGTGGTGGTGTTGCAGGAAAGTGAGTTTGAATGTGTTCCAACGTGCCTCATGGATAACGTGATTTCTTTTCTGAATGTAAGAACATAAATATATTTTAGTATGTTTTTCATTTTCTTGTTGTGTTTCTGTCTCTGTCTAATCTTCAAGTCTTACAGGATGTTAGGGAAGATCTCCGTGCTTCCATGGAAAAGGACATCGTAACCATTAAGAATGAAGGCTTTAAGATTGAAGAGCCCAACCGTCGGTTAATCATGTCCACGTCAGATGAAGAAAGGCTTTCTGAGCCATCTTCGTTGGATTTCCAGAAGAAGATCACTCTGTCCAAACATGAGAAACAAGATGCTAGTTCAACTTCTGTGCTCCAAAACGGCGAAACTTACAAGCGGCTCTTTGGTATGCAAATATTATATAGCTGTCTATTTCTCAAGATTATGTTCAGCCTCTCTGCGCCATACCAACACGTGTAACTTTTCAGAAATGGAAAAGGAAGACGAGCTCGTGAGTCAACTCTTAAGATCTAGGAGCATGGAGGTCGAAAGGTTGAAATCTGGTCGGCAGAGTTTGATCCTTGTGGCTTCATTACTTGATCGTATTCCTAATCTTGCTGGATTAGCCCGGACATGCGAGGTATAACTATGACTTTCTTTCTCTTTCCTTCCATTTCGACAATCAAAGGAAGAGAAAAAAAAAGTTAGGTGTCTTGTACTTCTTATATCTAGTACAGTTTTAACAAGCTTCCCTCTGCATATTTTCCAGATATTTAAAGCATCAGGTCTTGCTGTCGCAGATGCAAACATAATACACGACAAACAATTCCAACTAATCAGGTATGGCTCATATATTCAAGTTTCTTGACTGTATATTTGAAAGACAGCACAAGTTCATGCTGTTGGATCTGTTTAGCATACAAGAGTATGGTAAATGGATCAGTAAATTTGAAGAGCGGACAAGAAAAACTGGCCGAGAATCCTCAAAAAATCTGAAAACAAGGACCCATCACATCACCTCCTGCTGAATCATAAGCATGGTTGTTACCCTCGAGAGTCCATTTACAAAGAGTTTTTTCTATTCTGCAGTGTGACTGCTGAGAAATGGGTTCCAATTATAGAAGTCCCTGTGAACAGTTTGAAACTGTTCTTGGAGAAAAAGAAAAGAGAAGGCTTCTCAATCTTGGGACTGGAGCAGACAGCTAACAGTGTTTCACTGGACAAATATAAATTCCCAAAGAAGACGGTAAGTTCGTGGGCAAAAACAAAGAAGAAAAGTTTTCATTTGCTCTCACATTTTACCCACGGAACTAAATGGATCTTGTTTGGTCACTGTTGTCTCTGTTGTAAGGTTTTGGTGCTGGGTCGTGAAAAGGAAGGCATACCTGTGGATATAATCCATGTACTAGACGCTTGTGTCGAGATCCCACAGCTTGGAGTCGTTAGGTCCCTCAACGTTCATGTCAGCGGTGCCATTGCCCTATGGGAATACACTCGACAGCAACGCATTCAATAGTTAAAAAAAAAATCTGCTTGTGAGAACTTGGAGGAGCTTTGAATCAAGTATTGCCNACGTGATTTCTTTTCTGAATGTAAGAACATAAATATATTTTAGTATGTTTTTCGTTTTCTTGTTGTGTTTCTGTCTCTGTCTTATCTTCAAGTCTTACAGGATGTTAGGGAAGATCTCCGTGCTTCCATGGCAAAGGACATCGTCACCATTAAGAATGAAGGCTTTAAGATTGAAGAGCCCAACCATCGGTTAATCATGTCCACGTCAGATGAAGAAAGGCTTTCTGAGCCATCTTCGTTGGATTTCCAGAAGAAGATCACTCTGTCCAAACATGAGAAACAAGATGCTAGTTCAACTTCTGTGCTCCAAAACGGCGAAACTTACAAGCGGCTCTTTGGTATGCAAATATTATATAGCTGTCTATTTCTCAAGATTATGTTCAGCCTCTCTGCGCCATACCAACACGTGTAACTTTTCAGAAATGGAAAAGGAAGACGAGCTCGTGAGTCAACTCTTAAGATCTAGGAGCATGGAGGTCGAAAGGTTGAAATCTGGTCGGCAGAGTTTGATCCTTGTGGCTTCATTGCTTGATCGTATTCCTAATCTTGCTGGATTAGCCCGGACATGCGAGGTATAACTATGACTTTCTTTCTCTTTCCTTCCATTTCGACAATCAAAGGAAGAGAAAAAAAAAGTTAGGTGTCTTGTACTTCTTATATCTAGTACAGTTTTAACAAGCTTCCCTCTGCATATTTTCCAGATATTTAAAGCATCAGGTCTTGCTGTCGCAGATGCAAACATAATACACGACAAACAATTCCAACTAATCAGGTATGGCTCATATATTCAAGTTTCTTGACTGTATATTTGAAAGACAGCACAAGTTCATGCTGTTGGATCTGTTTAGCATACAAGAGTATGGTAAATGGATCAGTAAATTTGAAGAGCGGACAAGAAAAACTGGCCGAGAATCCTCAAAAAATCTGAAAACAAGGACCCATCACATCACCTCCTGCTGAATCATAAGCATGGTTGTTACCCTCGAGAGTCCATTTACAAAGAGTTTTTTCTATTCTGCAGTGTGACTGCTGAGAAATGGGTTCCAATTATAGAAGTCCCTGTGAACAGTTTGAAACTGTTCTTGGAGAAAAAGAAAAGAGAAGGCTTCTCAATCTTGGGACTGGAGCAGACAGCTAACAGTGTTTCACTGGACAAATATAAATTCCCAAAGAAGACGGTAAGTTCGTGGGCAAAAACAAAGAAGAAAAGTTTTCATTTGCTCTCACATTTTACCCACGGAACTAAATGGATCTTGTTTGGTCACTGTTGTCTCTGTTGTAAGGTTTTGGTGCTGGGTCGTGAAAAGGAAGGCATACCTGTGGATATAATCCATGTACTAGACGCTTGTGTCGAGATCCCACAGCTTGGAGTCGTTAGGTCCCTCAACGTTCATGTCAGCGGTGCCATTGCCCTATGGGAATACACTCGACAGCAACGCATTCAATAGTTAAAAAAAAAATCTGCTTGTGAGAACTTGGAGGAGCTTTGAATCAAGTATTGCCTGAGAAAACATATCTTAAACCCTCTTGATATATTATTACATTTGCTACTAATCACAACATCATATAACAAAAAAAAGCAAGAATCTTTTGTTTGATTTCCCAACGTTTCTTTCTTCCGTTTAACTCCTCCAAACGGTGTTACAATCCCGTCAACTGTGTTACTTACATGGGTCGAATCAACCAAATAAACAGAAAATTCGACCCGGTGGTTCAACGAAATAACCCGGGGGAATTAAACTTTAAAAAGTAAACCGATGAAATTAAATAATAACCAAACCAAATATGGATCAACCTTCATGAAGAGAAACAAAATCGCCAATGAAACAAACAAAATCTCAAAACCTTGGCACAAAATCTCTCTGAAATTTGATCAAATGTTGCTGTGAAATCAAAAACCTATCAATCGAAGATGAACAGAGGTGGTTTTGGTTTCGGATGAGCTCAGCTTGACACAGATGTGCTGATTCCTCTCGTCCATGATTAGATCACAAGAAAACAACATCGACACTTGTGAACTCGATTAACCCAAAGCTTTCTCGACCTCGTTCGTCATATTTTCTTCTGATAATGGTTGAAAAGAGACTCCCCAGTAGGTTTTTCAGTCCTGGGCATGAACCCAAGGAGTGTAGAGCAACTGGGTATCCCCGTTTTTGGATGATCGACGTGATCGCAAAAGCTCTACCACCGCACGAGCTTGCGATGTTGAAACGGTCCCCTTTCGGAATGCTGCTGAATCTGCCATCCATGTCTAACTACGGGTCTCGATTCGCTCACTATCTGCTTTGCAATCAGCTGGCGACGAAGAAGAAGCACGAGCTCTGGTTCGTCTTCGGTGGTAAGCCGTGGAGGTTCTCTCTGAGAGAGTTTGCGATCGTAACGGGTCTTTGCTGCGGGAAGTTACCAAAGAAGAAGAAGAAGAAGAAGGATCATAACAACAACAATCCACGAGGCTCGTATTGGTCTACTTTGTTTGGGGATGAGAAAAACGTCACTGTGAATTGGATCGTCGATAGATTCCAGAACGGGAAGGTGGAGGATCCAGAGCTGCGGATACGTTACGCTTGCCTTTTCCTGGCCCAAGAGGTTTTGTGTCCGACGTCGGATGCTTTCCTTATATCCAAAGAGAGCGTCGAGTTAGTGAGAGATGTCGATGAGTTTCTTGCGTATCCGTGGGGAAGGGTATCGTTTGACATGGTTTTGAGGAGCGTCAAGGCTAAAACTGTGAACATCCTCCTTGCTAACAAGAGCGTCGCCATCCAAGGTTTTGCTTACGCCTTGCAGCTGGTTGCTTTGAAAGCAATCCCGGCGATGAGATCGACTCGTTTGCATGACGTTTTGGAAATCGAGAAGAGTGCTACTGATGTCCAGGTTGTGCCATTGATTGAAGGTGATCTTCCCAATGAGGAGGAAGAAGAAGAGCTGCGTTGGTCAGATGAGGAAGAAGATGAGGATGTTGATAATCTCATGGAATTGGTGGCAAAGAATCACTCTTTCTCTCATCATGTGTGGGATGTGCAAAGGCCAGTGGCTGTCATCACTCCTAGCTTGAGGCCACCTTCGAAGAGATTATCTGCTAGAAACGCTGAGAAGCTAGTAGAAGTACAAGTAGACTATGGTAAACCAGCAAAGGGATCATCGGTTAGAGACGATGAGAAGCTAGTAGATGTACAAGTAACCTATGAAGAAGCTGAATGGTGTCAACGGGGAACAAACGAGAGCAACACGCAGCGTGACTCTGACTATGAAAACAGAATTGAGAGCATGGTTGCTCAAGCCGTTCAGAGCAAGATAAGTGATCTGGAGGCAAAGTTGGAGGCTAAACTCGAGGAACTGATGGCTGAGAGAAAAAGAAAAGGAAAAGAATCAGCAAGGGCTCAACAACAACATACGACGTGCAAGGTTATTAGATAGTTTATGTCAACATAGTTAACATCCCTTTTGCTTAAATAACATCTTGTTTTATATCTTTTAGATTAATGATGGCTGCGAGTCAAATGAGTCGGAGAAAATGTGGCATTACAAGGACCAATCTGGTAAAGTTCAAGGACCTTTTTCGATAGCGCAGCTCCGTAAACGGAACAACAGTTGGTCATTCCCTGCTAAGTTGGAAATCTGGAAAGCATCGTTGGACTCTGTTCTTCTGAGTGATGCATTATCTGGACTATTTCATCACTCTGCGGCTCTTCCATCTCCAACACCGGCATGTGGAAAGCGAATCTGGGAGAGCATGCAGACAGACACCACCGTTCAACGCTACTCGGTACAAAAGTTTTCATGTCCAAATTTGAAGTTTCATTCTCCCTTTTTCACTTGTTTTTCCCCAAAGTATTGATGCTCGCATAACCACAATTATTGCCAGGAGGCCAAAAGGCGGAACATTTCGGATGTGAATACAAGTATTCAGAACGTGCCTGATGGTGTTGATAGGAATGGAAACTCGGTAAACCAAATTTTGAAAAACCATGATTATGATTACGTAAATATCAAAACATTAATACTATGAACTTTGGCTAAAACTATAGATCCAACAGAAACTTAGAAAGCAACAGTCAATAGAAATTGAGAATCCAAGTAACTTGGATCCAGCATTGCGGTCAAACAACATGAGTTATACTCTAATGCTGATCTTACCTCATTTGAATTTCCTTCCCAGGAAACATATCGCTATTGCAGATCCAGCGTCGCGGTCAAACCTAGTAAGCATGAAGCTGCAAAACCAAACGATAGGAGAGTTACCATCCACTTGAAGTCACGGTCAAAAGATTTATCCAAGTTGATAATCCTACCTGATTCCATACAAGAGCTGCTAAGGCTTGCTGGTAAGCTCTTTTACTTCATAATATGAGAAAGAGGAAAGCAAATAACCAAAAGAATTTGCAAAGTAAAGAAACACATGCATGTGGCTTCTCCTTACTGCAATTCTTATCGCCCAAATCCACTACACAAAACTCTGTAAATTATGCAGGTGACAAATCTGGAGACCCAAGCTTCACAACGGTGACCAATGCGGAAAACGCTGAAATAGATGATGTTGATGTCATTAGAGATGGTGATCATTTGTTTTTTTATTCCAATCAATGAGTAGGAAGGTACTCTCAACGTGACTTGCATAATCAGTATTGCCTTTCCATGGATTGGAGTATGTATATCCGCAAGCAACTCAGTTTGTTTTTTATCCAGTTTTATAGGATCCTTTACCCTTTATGGGAATACACTCGCATTCAATAGCTCAAATTATTATATGTTAGTGAGTAATTCAAGAAACGTTTCATAGAGATTTGAATCAGTTATGCCTGAGAAAACATCTTAAAACCTCTTGATGTTAAAACGTTTCAGCTTAAAGCATTTCCTTAAGCTTTTGACTAATTACATCATCATATAACCAAAACTTTGAACCCAATTATGATGATGAATCCTCCTCGCCATCTTTCCAAGCTGCTTGCCATTGTTTGTCATATAACGTCGTCTCATCGAACAGTTTCTTGAGTTTGTCCACATCCTCGTTCTTGCGGATGAAGAGAACTCCAGCAACAGCCACGAACAAGAGTGTTTTGCAGAAGAAGTTCCCCATTTGGTCAACAAGTCCTACTCCGGTAAGGCTATCAACAAAGTAAGCCATGAAGAATCCTATCATCGCAGCACGTCCTGTGCAACATTGTGTGTAACATCTTCGTTAGTAGTTAGATCCTGTGTTTTGATATTTTGGAGGATTTTAGAGATTAGAGAGGGAACAAAAACCATTGAGGAGCTCAGCTTCGGGTAAGTGATATCTCTTCATCCAAGCCCACCACGGAATAATCGATGTATCGAAGAGCACAGGTTCGTCGTTACTCGTCGTTTCTGGATTCTCTTCGAGCCATTTTCTTCTCTTCGCCTCTTCAAAAAAAAACGGAAGTTAAAACCATTACATAATAAATTCAAGTTTCTCGTTTTGCAAGCATTTGTAGTGATAAAGCAAAACGAAATTCGAGGATCTAACCAGCAACGATAACGGAATCCCAATCGGTTTTCCCATCTTTCTCGAACTGTTTCAGATCCCAAGTTCCGTTAACCCATCTCGCATCCTCGAATTTGATAAGCGTCTCCGTCGTCTTCATCTCTTCACCTTCGACGGCGCCATTTCCGGCGGCGGCGGTTTCTTCTTTCTTAACCGCCGGTGTTGACGGCGGGAATTCTGTAACTATCACCGCTACAGGCTCAGTGGCTGCGGTGACGGCGGGAGAGGTTATCCCACTGTCAGAGGAAGAGGAGGAGTTAGCTCGAGTGACGGAGATGAGAGAGAAGCGGTTCGTTGAGAGGAGAGAGAATGAGAACTTTGGGATGAAATTGGGATTTTGAAGAGATGAAGAAGAGAATGGCGGGGAAAACAACGCCATTGTTATGGTTTTTCTTAGCTCAGCTCACTCACAGTTTCCAACAAGAGGTTCTAAATGGGAGAGACGTGTTATCGTCGAAGAGGTAGCATGTATGTCGTTTCTTTCTCCGAAACAGAAACTACGTAACGTTTTTGGAGAGTTCTGAGGGGTATTATTGTCAAACTACTACAACATTCGGCCAACACTGATCAGAAGTACATAGCTGGGCCGCAAAGGCCCAGTGCTCTCTGAACATGCGTCATATCAGTTCGAGATTTAATTACGGTCAAACCTTTTTCCTTTTTTGTGTTCAAAACTTTTAAATTTCCAATCCGGTGGACCCCACAAATCCAAAATTCGAAAACCTAGCAAGCGAGCGCGAGATTCAAAACTTTAAATAAAACACGCAGATCAATGGAGACTGAATCACACGCGCCTCTATCTCCTCTCTGCCAAAAACTCTGGGCTCCGTGAAAGAAAGCAACTCTCTGTCGCTCACTCTCTGCTTTTAAATCTTCTCTTTTCTTTTTTTCTCTCCACCACCTGAGATTTTCCATCATCATTTTCTCGGAAACCAAACAGAATTTGAACCGCATCAACTGTTGTTAATCCTCATGGCTTCTCACTCCTTTCGCTCACCACCACCATCCTCGTGAAGCTTCAGAGTATGCTTCTTCGCTATTTCTCTTGAACTTAATTTCTTTTTGTTGCTTACATTTCCTATATGCATTCTGCTTTCGTACTTCCCTGAGATTGAATCTTCGTTTAAGAATAAAAAAAGTTCGGGTAGCTGTTATTTTTGGTAACAACATATTCTTCTTCCCAAATTTAACACCGCGCTAATCCTAGTTTAGGGTAAATTAGGGAGAAATCACCAAATCATTGATTGCCGATTTCGGAATTTGTGATCTGATCGGCGTTATTGTCAGACATATATTTCATCCGTTTCACGAAATCACATATAGCTTATGGTATGATTCGGCTTATCTAGATGTATTTGATGCGATGATTTTGTTGAATTTGCTCCTATTCACCAAATCACTCACTTACATGTTTTTTCTTCTGCCTCAATTTTAAAACTCAGTGCCTCAATTTTACTTCGTTCTCGCAGGTATTGGGATTCAAGTTGCATATCTTGGATGCTCAAAACCAATGTGTAAATAGAGAAGCGAAAAGGGGATAATGAAGACGACCAACATGCAGGCAAAAGGGAGAGGTGGGAACATGAAGGCGGCAAATCCACAACAGGTAATTTTCGAGCTGAAGAAGAAAGTCGTCACTGCCTTAAACAAGCTTGCGGATAGAGATACATATCAGAGAGGAGTCGATGAGCTTGACAAGACAGTTGAGCATCTTGCACCAGACAAGATCTCATGTTTTCTCTCCTGTATACTCGACACCGATTCCGAGCAGAAGAGTGCTGTTCGCAAAGAGTGCGTCAGGTTGATGGCTACTTTAGCTAGGTTTCATCAGGGGCTCGTTGGGCCATATCTAGCTAAGATGGTCTCCAGCATCGTCAAGCGGCTCAAGGATCCGGATTCTGTTGTGAGGGATGCGTGTATCGAAACGATGGGTGTTTTGGCCTCGAAAATGAGCTGCTACGAAGACAGCAGCTATGGGGTTTTCGTTTCCTTGGTGAAGCCGCTTTTCGAAGCTATTGGTGATCAGAATAAGTACGTGCAGTCAGGTGCAGCCTTGTGCTTGGCAAGAGTCATTGATAGCAGTCCTGAAGCTCCAGTTGCAATTATACAACGCATGCTTACGCGAGCTGTAAAGCTGCTTAATAGCCCACATTTCATTGCGAAACCAGCGGTTATTGAGCTTAACAGAAGTATCATCCTGGTAAGTTTTGTTGCTACTAATCTCATCTTTGCTCTAGTGATATTCTTAGATGTGGTTGTATAACGAGAATGGGAAATTGGCTCTATTCCAGGCTGGTGGGGCAACAACGAAGAGTGTGCTTTTCTCAGCAATGAGCAGCTTTCAAGATGCCCTTAAAAATAAAGACTGGACAACTCGCAAGGCGGCCTCTGTAGCACTTATGGAAATAGCTGCTACTGGTGAAAAGTTTCTAGGACCTCTCAAGGCTTCTTGCATCTGCTCTCTAGAATCATGTCGCTTTGACAAAGTTTGAACTCTTTTCTGAAATTTACTCTATTACAGATGATGATAATGTTTGGAGTGAAATATCTAACTTTGAGCTTTCCGATTTAGGTGAAACCAGTGAGGGACTCAGTTATCCTTGCATTACAATATTGGAAAGGTCTCCCTGGTTCTGATAGCCCAGAGCCATCTGAAACTGGATCCTCTGTAAAAGGTGAGTTAAGAAAATGGTTTCTTTCTTCAAATCTTTTACATCTTTTTTTATATTTGTTTGCATTTCATAGACTCATAGATGCTATTTCTGTTACTCTGTTTCGTAATCGCAGAAAGTTATAATGGAGCTCGAGAGAATAGTGAGCTTTTCAGCACCGGTGACTCAAAACTGAAGGATGTTACATCTAACAAATATGTAACAGATTTGGCAAGGAAAAAGGTTCCGTTTTCTGGCAGGAAAGCGCCTACACATTACAATGACGACCCTCGAAAGACTAAACAAGATAATTGGCGTATCGAAATCGCAGTCCCAGAATCTCCAGTTGTCTCCAAGGTTATTCTTCACAATGAAGAATCAGAGGGCAGCTGCATCACCAAAACATTTGCAGAAGCGAGAAAAACGCCAGAAGTGAGATATGAGTACATTACAATGGACGATAAGGCAGATGGTTATGTAACCGACGCTTTGAATGAAAACGATGATATCAAGTCTATTACAGTTTCGTCAAACAGTTTCCTAGCAAGTGGTACGGTGAATACAGCCATAATGAGTAAACGGTTCGCAGCTGAAGAAACTGATTCTGAGGAGCAATTTTCAACCAAAGTGAAGAATCGTGCAAGCCTTGACTCTACTTTAACAGTGTCAAGCTCTCAAACCGTTCATGACTGCTGTGCTCAGACTGCAAATGAAATGGCTTCTATTCGTAAACAGCTCTCAGATATTGAGAATAAACAGTCACAACTGATAGATCAGCTACAGGTCAGTGGAAATTCTATTGTTACAGTTCTCAATAACTCAGCATGATTTCTCAACTTTCTTACAAAAATGAGTGCAAATAATATATCTTTTTCCTTTCTTTTTTTTTTAGGTCTTTTCAACAGGAGTAATGAACAACTTTTCGGTTCTTCAATCAAAGGTGTTAAGCTTAGAATATGCAGTGGAGGGGATAGCTCAAAACTTTGTCTTGCATTCAGATATATCAAACTCCAATTTCGCGAAGCATAACCAAGGTAGTACTGTGTCACCGAGGCTCTCTAGCTGCACTTCGAGAAATTCTACGGATATCCGAAGTCGGCAACCTACAATATCAACTTCCAAGTACTCAATGGCAAGGGAGAACAAAACACATGGAAGAAGCAAACTAAATGAATCACAGGGTATAGAGAAGACGCGAGGTAATCCTTTTGGTAAGACTGGCCAACAACATACTAGAGAAGACATTTGGAACAACATTGGGCAGGGAAGACTAACATCGAACCAGACCAGGGGAAGTTCTCAAAGCATAGGACAGCAATATGCAGAGGTGATGAGTGGATCGAGGAAACCTGTGACAGGTGTTTCATGTGAAGATGTGGTTGAATCAGAGTATATGGAAGTGCTTTCTGGTGGTGATGAGCTAGCACTTGTTGAGCTTCTTGACAGAACCGGCCCCGTGCTGGACAGCTTGTCATCAAATACCGTAAATGAGCTTCTCAGTATACTTCTCTCCTACCTCGTCGAACGAAGATTCATGAATTCGATACTTCCTTGGTTGCAACAGGCAAGTTTGTCGACTTGAAATCATCATGCTTGAATTGCTACTAGTACTAGTACTGGAAACTTTTATTGAGAATCTACGATTTTCTCTTCTAATAGGTCGCCGACTTGAGCACTACAAATGGAGCTAATTATCTTATTCCATCTGCGAGAAAGAGAGCTCAAGTGTTGTCTGCAATTCAGGAGACTTCAGGCATGGACTTTTCAAATCTTGCTGAGAGAAGAGCGGTTACTCAAATAGCAATGAAGTTGCGCAAACTATGGGGTAAGCTAAGAATCATGCACAGAAAAGAAAAAAAGAGACCTTGCTTAAATGTTTATAAAACAATGCAACATTGATCTTTAAAATGTTAACACTATAAAATCCCCATCATGTGTGGTTCTGTTGCGGTTAAAGTAATATCTTTTACTTCAAATTAAAGTCTTCCCTTTCCTTTTTTTTTGCAGGAAAATGCTCCTCCTGATCATTAGGTGTGCTGAAGTAGACAAGACATTGCAAAAAGCTGATGTCTTCTTCCACGCTTTGGCGTTGTTTCGTGGAAGGAGATTCGTAATGCGATTGATTGGGGAACGATTTCGATTTTTAAAGAGTCTTAATGCAACAGATTGTTTCGATCGTTTGTCAATTTTCTAGCGTTCTTGGTTTTTGTTGGTGTTGTTCTTGATCGTTGGTTTCTAATGATGATTTGATTCGCTTAGTGACAAAGAAAGTTGGGAGTAACGCAGTGACAGAGAAACCGTTGTTCATGAGGTGATTGTTTTATTTACTCATTTGACTAGAATACACAGTACGATTACAAAATTTTAAGATGCTATCGAATATTAAATTATTTTAGATAAATGGACGACATTGTTGGGTTGCCGTAGTAGTTGTGTTTGTTATTAGCGGTATGAAAACGAAAAGAAAAATGAAATGAAATTTTGGGTTTTGACGTTTTGTAATTGGTAAGAGGCATGACTTTTTTTTTGTCTTTGACCTCTTATCGCACTTGCAATTCTCATCGCCTTTTGTCAGCCGTCCGATCTTCCTCCATCATTTTGCCTACACGTTATTTCATTACCATCGTTTTTTAATTGGAACAAAGATGTGATTGGCATCTGAATTTCTGGTTACACTATTTTTAAATCTGGTAAGACTACTCATATCCATTTCGATCTCTGACACATGTTATTATTCTTTAATTTTCGTAACTAATCTTTGAGCTCTGTAAATTCATCATTCTCATTATTATTTTGGATTGCAGTATACAACACGGCTCTATTCTCTTTTTTTTTTTGTTTTTTAATTATTAATCATTTTTGTAAGATCTCGTTTCGCCATTTTCTCATTTTAGTGATCCTTTACTTTGGTATTTGCAAATTTTCTCATTAATAACTTAACTTTTTTCGTTTTTTCTTGTTCATTGCTAATTTACAATGTTGCCAATCAAAAGGCATTAAATCACATTAAATATATATCTTATCTTATTATATAAAGTAGAATGCATCAAAATTAGTAATTAATAACATCGTGACACGTAACAAATTAATCGATTATATTTTGACACGTGTTAAAAAAATTCAACCAATTAAATTTTAACAAATATTTATATAAATCTAAAAATTTTAAAAATAAAAATGGAAAATAAGTTTTACAACTCATGATTCTCCTACAGTTTAGTCCACTTATGCGGATTAAATTGAAATATATCTCAATTATATTTCAAATATATCTCAGAGTGTTAGATCCTATTCTAGAATAGGTGATCAAATTTTGCTTTCTATTTTCTTTAAAAAAAAAATTTTAACAGGTTTTAAATTTTATTATTATAAGTTTATTATATGCGGATCATAATCTAGATTTTAATTATGATAAATCTAATTATGATAAAAGAAGGATAATTAATTCGTCAAAATTTTAGAATAAATATATATAAATATATATATATATATATATAACGCATTAGAAATAAGCATAATTCATATAAGAATATTAAAACATATATATCTGGAAATATTAATAAAAATAAATTTTATTTTTTCTTTACAGATTATTCGATTTTGTTTTAAATTTATTTTTACGGATTTAAAATATTTTATTAAAAATCCGCATATATACGGATCCTATTCTAGTTTATAAATAAAAAAACAATACTATTTTATTTTCAAACCTAGTATTTGCGTGGAAGGATGAAGATACAAAGTTTGGAATGATTTATCTCAAAACTCATTGATTTTACTTGTTTCAGTTTTAAATTTTCCGTTGAATTGAGGTCTTTTGACGAAATTATACTTTTATACAAAATATAGTCACGATATAAACATTAGGCTGACCAAACTGGAAGATACAAACATCAAGAAAACAAAACACTATCGAATGAACCATGAGTTGCTAAAGTATGAGCCGATATATTGAAACATCAAGAAAAATGGATAAATATACGATCTCTGAATTTTGAAGCCCAAAACCTTATATCGATGCATATATTATATGCACTCCAATGTCCATATCTTAATATGTTGATCAAAACCATACAATCGCTTTCAAAGAATACCGAAGAAAAATCTATACTACTCCATACACTTTGAAACCAAAAAAATAAACAAACAAAATTCTAACAACATTTCAATACAAACCATAGTAAAAAAATCCAAAAGAAATCGGAAATTTGTAATGAAAACAGGTATAATGTATGGTGTTAGTCCCGCATTAGTTCCTTAATCACATTCACATTCACATTCACATTCACAATCAAAGAAAATGAAAAAGTGGGACCCATCTTTGAAATTCTTTTAGCTAAATCAAACGGTGGAGAGAGGAGTTGTGTCCATGATCGTCATGGTGGACGGTGACTTTACATGCCATTTCTTTCTTTCCTTTTCTTTTATGATAACAAAAATATCAATAGTTTTTTGGTCTTGTGTTGTTAGAAAACAAAGGATCCCACTTAGCCAGAAATATTTATTTTCACCAGCATCGTGTCATCATCATACATGTATAAGAATGAGCAAAAAAAAAATCTAATCTCTTCATCTAGTCGTTGACAAACAAATTCTAATTTCCAAGTTAAAAAAGTAGAATCGATTATTATACTGTTTAACAAATTCCAAACGCACAAACAAATATAACTCTCTACGAAACTTGTAACCTATATTTTTTGTACTGATGTTGTGATATAACTTAAGTTCGAATCCAACGGTGTGCATATGTAAATTACATGACACACATTGACACATATAATCAAACTCTTACTTTTTAGTACTTTTTATTTAACGGGCATATAAAACTACATTTTACTAATTTGAGTGTATGGTATATGCCCCGTATGTATAATTTCACATAGTATCGATAAAATATAAGATTTGCATACACTTTGCATCTATTTTGTAAGAGAGATTAAAGAGATTAAAACGTAAGAGTTTGATAAAATATAAGATTTGCATACACTTTGCATCTATTTTACTATTTTGAGTGTCTATGGTATATGCCCGTATAATTTCACATATAATCGATAAAATATAAGATTTGCATTTAACAAAAAAAAAAAGATTTGCATACACTTTGCATCTATTTTGTAAGAGAGGTTAAATGGGTAATTTTTTTTTTTAAATTACCAGAGATTTTGAGCTGAATTACATAATTTCTTCAGCATCACTCGATCTTGTAACTTTTAAGCTTTGTCGAAGTTATTTTCTTAGTTGAGCTAACGACACTTGATTATTAAATGGTTATCAACATATACTTCACTAAGTATTTTATTATATAAATTTTTATGGTTCAAAATTAGTAATTAACATAATGTGATATAATTAAATATCTTTATCTCAACTGAAAAAATATTTTAGGCAAAACATATAGGTCACAAGATCGAGTTACGTTTGAGACGTGACTAGTACATGTTGTGGTTTTGGATCTAGAAAGATTACGAGTTTCGGCCCAAAACTTTCTGATAATAAAAAAAAAATCGTGACATATATCAAATAAATCAATCATATTTCGATACATGTAATTTTTCGTCTATTTTTTAAAAAGTCAAATATCATAAAATCAAATTTTCCATTTAAAACAAAATCAATAAAAAGTTAGTTTTTAACACGATCTTATTACATATCAAATCAATCTATCAGATTTTGATACATGTAGTTTTTTATTTATTTAAAAAACTCAAATATGCTAATTTTTTTTTTAAACTCAAATATGGTAAAAACAAAATTTTCCAATAAAAATAAAATCTAATTAGAAAAAAACAATTCCACAAAGATATATATATAGCCAAGTAGAAAAATATTAAAAATAAAGGTAGTTCAATTAGTAATAAAAAAATATAAATATTTTGAAATATGTGATAAAAATTATAAATTATAAATCTGCGTATACAAAGTGTTAATCTAGTTCAAAAGAAATTAAGAGTTTTTTTTGAACCAATAATTTTAGAAAACATGTCATACCAGTTTTCTTCCTCATTTTATCTTATCATAGTCATTAATAATTTAATCGTCCTTATTATATTTATTATATATGTTGGAAATATCAAAAGAAAAACAAACAAGAAAGAAAAGTCTAAAGTCAACAATAAGGAAGGAAAGGCATAACTGCATAAGCAAATAATATTCCTCCAACTTCCTTTGATCATTTTACTAACCATTAACCATTATAGACCCAAGATTAATAAAACTATTTATATTATCTTATAGATCCCTTGTTTTTTATTTTGAACACTAGATCCCATTTTTTGTAAACTAATTAATATTATTTGTTAAAAATATGAATTTGAGCGGATTTTAAATTTTATGAAAGAGGCCATTTTATGTCGACCAAAAAAGCCATTTTATATATACAATCACTTTCTCGCTCTAAACCCTCAGTTTCTCTCTCTCTCTCTCTCTCTCTCTCTCCTCCCCTTTTTCACAGCCATTTATTAGATTCCTCTCTCAATTAGTCTCTTCTCTTTTCTATTGGATTGTATTAGACTGATAGCTCAAGGAACCGAAAAAGAGAAAGAAAGATAAACAAAATTATCTCTTTGAATTTTTTCTCAGCCTTGGTTTGATTTTTTTTTTAATTTTTTTTCAGGAACTGTTTTGGAGTTATTTTCAGATTTTTTTTCTTCAATTTCCTGGAATTTTCTCGTATGAATTTTCGTTTCTGGGCTTTTTTCTTGGCTTCAATTTGTTCATAAGCAGAAAAACCTTTTTCTGGGTTTTTTTCCTTAGCCAGAGAGAAGCCTCTTAATAGTCAATACTTAATAGTCTTGTTTGTATATTCCAATTATAGCTCAACATTGAACAAAAATTTATAAACTTAAATTTCTTTCCTAAAAGTCTCTTCTTTTGTCATTATAAATTGAAACTTTCCTCTGAAATTATACTTTCATTTTAGAAAAAGAGAGAGAGAGAGAGAGAGAGAGAGAGAGAGAGAGAGAGAGATTATGGGTAAGCAAGGGCCTTGCTGTCACTGTGGAGTTACAAGTGAGTTCTTGTATCTCCAATTTCGATTTGATGATGAGAAAAGTTGTATGAATTATCCACTTTCTGTGTCTGGGTGTGATGCCCTTTTTTTCTGGGAAAATGATTTGATTACAGGTTGTTATATGTTTTTTTTTAATAACAAATTGTAACAATTATTGAAGGGATACATCAAAGACTTCCTGGAGTTAAGAACATAGATGAACATATGTGAATTATGTTCCTTTTAACAATATATATTTTGATTTGTCTCTGTTTGTGAGTCCCTTGTGTTGTTGTTCTCACTCTGATTGGATTCAATGGATGAGGCAACAAATACACGATTCTGGGATCTGAATTGGTGTTTACAGTTCTCACTTGTGTTATGAAAATGAAAATTTTGTTCTGGATTAGCTCTGGTTGTTTGTTTAAGACTTCGGGATGTTTGGTAAATATGAGATCACTGTTCTTCATGGATATGAAAATGAAAATGAAAATGTGTGATTGATTTGGAGTCTGAATTTGCTGTCTAAGTCACTATTCAAGTGTTGTCTGGTGAAGAACTCTTATTTTAAGTCTTAATTTTCAAATTTCCAATTGCAAAATTTGTGACATTTTGTTCTACCATTGGAACAGGCACACCTCTGTGGCGAAATGGGCCACCAGAGAAGCCTGTATTGTGCAATGCGTGTGGATCGCGTTGGAGAACAAAGGGAACACTTGTGAACTACACACCGCTTCACTCTCGTGCTGATGGTGATGATAATGAGGATCATCAGAGGTATCAAAGAATGAAGAGCATTTCTGTAAGTAACAAGAACAAAGAGACGAAGTTGCTCAAGAGGAAAGCAATTCAAGAAAACCTCGCCATTAAAAGACCGGTCCTGGAATTCAGTTATGGTTTGAAGAAGGCTGCCGTAGAGGAGGATGCTAGTAATAGATCGAGTTCTGGTTCGGCTATATCGAATTCCGAGAGCTGTGCACAGTTTAGCAGTGCAGACGGGAGCGAGTTAACAGGTTTGGTTACTTTGCTCTTCTTCGGTTTGAGCAAGAATTTTGAGATTTAAGATTTATACAGCTCCTTAGTGTCTATGTGAACTTTGTTTTTTTCCAGGTCCATCTCAATCTAACGCTTGGGACACGACTGTTCCTTGCAAGAGGAGGACGTGTGTTGGCCGTCCAAAGTCCTCCTCTGTTGAAAAACTCACAAAGGATCTTTACAATATTCTACAAGAGCAGCAATCGTCGTGTCTCTCAGTTTCATCAGAGGAAGATCTTCTCTTTGAGAATGAAATGTCAATGGTCTCTGTTGAGATTGGACATGGGAGTGTTCTGATGAGGAATCCACACTCGTTTGCTCGGGAAGAGGAGTCTGAAGCCAGCTCGCTCTCTTCGGTTGAGAACAAGTCATCCATCAGTGAGGCATACTCACATTCCGTGAAGCGTGCTGAGATTGGAATAGAGAGAGGTTCAGCCTCTGGTGGACAAGCAATAAAGCAAGAGCAACTCAAGAGGTAGAATATCTTCAACTTATTCTGTACATTAGCTCACAATTTACTCAAGACAGATCATAGATGGGTTCTTTTTATTAATAATTTGTTGGCAGGACCAAGTCTCAAACTGGAAGAGTGCATGTCCTGGGGAGCCAAAGTTCACCACTCTGTAGCATTGATTTGAAGGTAAGCTTCAAGCAACTCTCAATCAATTCTGTTCAATACGTTGAATATCTGCACTTGGAAGTCTCAAATTAACGACTTTGTGACAATGGCCTTGAAAAAATATACTTAACTGCAGGATGTTTTCAACTTTGATGAGTTCATAGAACAATTCACAGATGAAGAACAGAAGAAACTGATGAAATTACTTCCTCAGATTGACTCTGTTAACCTTCCTGATAGGTTCGAACTGCATTGCATTTTGAAAAACTACTAAACTATACCGAACAAAATTTATAATCCTTCATGTTTTGCTTTTTTTTTTTTTGCAGCCTCAGAATGATGTTCGAAAGTGCTCAGTTCAAAGAGAACTTCTCTTTGTTTCAGAAACTTATTGGAGATGGTGTCTTTGAGATGCCTTCTTCCTCTGGGGCAAAACTCGAAGACTTGAGGACTTTGAAGAAGCTTGCGTTGTCTGATTTTAACAAATCTCGTTTGGTGGAAAGCTATAACCTCCTGAAGGTTCGACTTACTCTTATTAAAACACTGACATGATAACAACTTTTGCCAGAGGTTCATGGATATTTTGCCGCAGGAACGGGAAAAAGGGTCTGGAGATTCTGTCACTACAACTTCAAGAAGCTCAAACCCAAATGCTTATACACATCTAGATGTGTATAAGAGACAGACTCCATACCATACACTTTGAAACCAAAAAAATAAACAAACAAAATTCTAACAACATTTCAATACAAACCATAGTAAAAAAATCCAAAAGAAATCGGAAATTTGTAATGAAAACAGGTATAATGTATGGTGTTAGTCCCGCATTAGTTCCTTAATCACATTCACATTCACATTCACATTCACAATCAAAGAAAATGAAAAAGTGGGACCCATCTTTGAAATTCTTTTAGCTAAATCAAACGGTGGAGAGAGGAGTTGTGTCCATGATCGTCATGGTGGACGGTGACTTTACATGCCATTTCTTTCTTTCCTTTTCTTTTATGATAACAAAAATATCAATAGTTTTTTGGTCTTGTGTTGTTAGAAAACAAAGGATCCCACTTAGCCAGAAATATTTATTTTCACCAGCATCGTGTCATCATCATACATGTATAAGAATGAGCAAAAAAAAAATCTAATCTCTTCATCTAGTCGTTGACAAACAAATTCTAATTTCCAAGTTAAAAAAGTAGAATCGATTATTATACTGTTTAACAAATTCCAAACGCACAAACAAATATAACTCTCTACGAAACTTGTAACCTATATTTTTTGTACTGATGTTGTGATATAACTTAAGTTCGAATCCAACGGTGTGCATATGTAAATTACATGACACACATTGACACATATAATCAAACTCTTACTTTTTAGTACTTTTTATTTAACGGGCATATAAAACTACATTTTACTAATTTGAGTGTATGGTATATGCCCCGTATGTATAATTTCACATAGTATCGATAAAATATAAGATTTGCATACACTTTGCATCTATTTTGTAAGAGAGATTAAAGAGATTAAAACGTAAGAGTTTGATAAAATATAAGATTTGCATACACTTTGCATCTATTTTACTATTTTGAGTGTCTATGGTATATGCCCGTATAATTTCACATATAATCGATAAAATATAAGATTTGCATTTAACAAAAAAAAAAAGATTTGCATACACTTTGCATCTATTTTGTAAGAGAGGTTAAATGGGTAATTTTTTTTTTTAAATTACCAGAGATTTTGAGCTGAATTACATAATTTCTTCAGCATCACTCGATCTTGTAACTTTTAAGCTTTGTCGAAGTTATTTTCTTAGTTGAGCTAACGACACTTGATTATTAAATGGTTATCAACATATACTTCACTAAGTATTTTATTATATAAATTTTTATGGTTCAAAATTAGTAATTAACATAATGTGATATAATTAAATATCTTTATCTCAACTGAAAAAATATTTTAGGCAAAACATATAGGTCACAAGATCGAGTTACGTTTGAGACGTGACTAGTACATGTTGTGGTTTTGGATCTAGAAAGATTACGAGTTTCGGCCCAAAACTTTCTGATAATAAAAAAAAAATCGTGACATATATCAAATAAATCAATCATATTTCGATACATGTAATTTTTCGTCTATTTTTTAAAAAGTCAAATATCATAAAATCAAATTTTCCATTTAAAACAAAATCAATAAAAAGTTAGTTTTTAACACGATCTTATTACATATCAAATCAATCTATCAGATTTTGATACATGTAGTTTTTTATTTATTTAAAAAACTCAAATATGCTAATTTTTTTTTTAAACTCAAATATGGTAAAAACAAAATTTTCCAATAAAAATAAAATCTAATTAGAAAAAAACAATTCCACAAAGATATATATATAGCCAAGTAGAAAAATATTAAAAATAAAGGTAGTTCAATTAGTAATAAAAAAATATAAATATTTTGAAATATGTGATAAAAATTATAAATTATAAATCTGCGTATACAAAGTGTTAATCTAGTTCAAAAGAAATTAAGAGTTTTTTTTGAACCAATAATTTTAGAAAACATGTCATACCAGTTTTCTTCCTCATTTTATCTTATCATAGTCATTAATAATTTAATCGTCCTTATTATATTTATTATATATGTTGGAAATATCAAAAGAAAAACAAACAAGAAAGAAAAGTCTAAAGTCAACAATAAGGAAGGAAAGGCATAACTGCATAAGCAAATAATATTCCTCCAACTTCCTTTGATCATTTTACTAACCATTAACCATTATAGACCCAAGATTAATAAAACTATTTATATTATCTTATAGATCCCTTGTTTTTTATTTTGAACACTAGATCCCATTTTTTGTAAACTAATTAATATTATTTGTTAAAAATATGAATTTGAGCGGATTTTAAATTTTATGAAAGAGGCCATTTTATGTCGACCAAAAAAGCCATTTTATATATACAATCACTTTCTCGCTCTAAACCCTCAGTTTCTCTCTCTCTCTCTCTCTCTCTCTCTCCTCCCCTTTTTCACAGCCATTTATTAGATTCCTCTCTCAATTAGTCTCTTCTCTTTTCTATTGGATTGTATTAGACTGATAGCTCAAGGAACCGAAAAAGAGAAAGAAAGANAGAGTATCTGTCAAAATTATACGATTAGGAGAATCAACACATATCAAACACTTTTCCTAAATCCCAAATTGTAACAAATTAACCGATACATTACAAGAAGTTTGTAGTTTATAACATAATGAAAGATAGGAAACATGAGCAGACAAAACATGAGAGTTGCCATAATGATTTAGGCTGCCATGACTGTGAAAGTAAAACATCAACTAAGGAGTTACCAAAGTTATAGCTATGCACAGGTTGTAATTACTTTTGTGTAATACATAGAGAGTTAAACTCAGTATCTATATATAAACTCGGATACATTAAAAAGCCATGAGAGTGAATTCGCAATCAAATTAGGCTAATACCGAATGGAAATTGGAGAGGAAAAGAGTAATATACTCACATGGGAAACACGATTTCAACACCAATACCCGCAATGATTCTCCGAATGCGAATGGTAGTGTGTATGCCTGCGTTTTGCCTCGACATCACTATGCCTTTGTAGTTAGATAGCCTACGTCTGTTCTCAGGAACTTCCTGCAAGTGAAACACCATACCGCAATATCAAAACTTACGATATTCCATGCATAACCTTAGAGGCTCCCAAGCATATCAAGAGCTTACCAATTTGATTTCTACAATATCTCCAGTCCTGATTTCTGGAACAGGTCTCACTTTCTCTGCCACCTCAATTGCCTTCTGGTTCAGTATCTACACAAACAACAGGTAATCGCAATGAATCTCCCCAGTTCCTGTAAGATAACTACTAATCAAGAAAGCATATCACTCTTTCCCTTTTCTTCCTTGTTGAATAATTAGTAAAGACTCATACTTTGGATAACAAAGAAGTTCACTTACACCCATTACGTCTCCGAGCTTGATCCTCGGTTTCCTTGGAGGTTTGGCTTCACCAGTTTCGACCACTTCTTCTGCATTGCCTTCCGTATCAGCTGCACCATCAACAGCTTCCTCAGATTCAGCTTCAGTTTCAGGGTTCTCTTCTGCTCTAACGCTAAACTCTCGTCTCGCTCTAGTATCGAGTGAGAAGCCGAGTTTCGGGCCTGGGTGATTCAGAGAAAGCCTTGAAACCGATAGACGAGAATTCATCGAAGGTGCGCATGATAGAAACGAAGAAAACCCTAAACTATTTGATGACTGCGTAGGGTTTCTCGGTATCATATGCCATGCCTGAATCCATAGCAAATAATCAACAACAATGAATAAACGAAATGCCTACATAACTGGAAATATCAAAACTTAGTATAATTAATCCGTGTTGGCGTATGAGATAGAGAAGAACCTGAGGAAGAAGATGAGAGCTCGTCGCCATGGTTGCACTCTCGGAGTGAAGGAGGGAAGCAGCCATTGAAGGGCCTTATCTGCTTTGCTTCCAATTTTGGCACGCGTGGGTCGTCCATCGCACGTGTGAATTTTTTAATGGGCTATTTACTAAATTGAATGGGTCTTAGATATTTTCTTATGGGGCCTTTAGTAAAAAATATCAATATTATAATAGTAGTATATGATTATCATCAAATAATAATAAAGAGAAGGCTGCTAAATTCTATGAATTGACTGACCCAAAGCTTAATGATGATGCTTACACAAACCTACAAAAATATTGGCCCACATTGAGATGACGTCGGTCACGCGCCGTCGCTTCATGCAAACCAAAGTGGTGGTCAACGTGGCGTGACAACTGTGTTATGCCTTTTGGTTCTACCGTAAGAGAGAGGACACGTGTCACATCCTTACACATTACGTCGTCTTCTCTCTCTCTCCCGCCATCCTCTCTCTCCCTCTGGTCTCTCTCCTCTAATCTTTCTCCCTCAATCAAATTAAATTCGTGATTCTGATTTCTCAATTGAGAAAACAACGAAAACATGGATTTGTGTATTTGATTTTGATCCATAAAGGTTGATTATTTTTTGTTTTCCCTGATTGTTATCATTTTATTGAAAACTTGTTTTCGTTAAATTTTTGTGGGAGAGAGTTTTTGCGGAAGATGGCGATGGGTTCAAAGAGGAAAACACCACCTGGGATATTGCTTCTGAGGAGAATCAGAGGAAGAAACTGGAGCCCAAAGACGTTCCGCTACGCAATTCTGTTGATTACTTTCATCGCGTACGCCTGTTACCACGCCTCTCGGAAACCAAGCAGCATAGTGAAAAGCGTTTTACACCCAGACTCGAGCACTAAGCCGCCGCAAGAACACAACAAGTACCCTTGGCCTCTGGGTAACGTTTTCATCAAGGAAGAAACCGATGCAAATCAGGTTTTGTTGCGTAAGTCTAAAGGATGGGAGCCGTTTAACGGGAAACACGGTACGTCGAGGCTGGGAGAGATAGATGTGGCGTTTCTTGCTTGTTACTCTATAGGTATGTATGTCGCTGGACATTTGGGTGATTCTTTGGATCTGAGGTTGTTTCTGACTTGGGGAATGATAGGGAGTGGGTTTTTCGTTGGGCTATTTGGGATGGGTTATTTCTGGAACATTCATGCGTTTTGGTTCTTTCTGGTGATGCAAATGGCGGCTGGGTTGTTTCAGGCGACAGGATGGCCATCGGTTGTGGCTGTGGTCGGGAATTGGTTTGGGAAGAGGAAGAGAGGGCTTATAATGGGGATTTGGAATGCTCATACTTCCGTTGGGAACATTTGTGGCTCGTTGATCGCTGCAGGTGTTCTTGAATATGGTTGGGGATGGTCGTTTATAGCTCCTGGTTTTGTCATGTCTTTAGGAGGAGTTCTTGTTTACTTGTTCTTGGCTGCGTATCCTGAGGATGTTGGGTTTCCGGATATCAATTCTAATTCGGGTAAGTTCATTAAGAGGAAGCGAAACATTGAGGAAGAAGAAGAAGAAGTAGAAGAAGGTTTAGACGCAGATGTTGAAGGCGAAGGGGAGAGTTCAGGTTCAGGGTCAGGGTATGAGAATAAAAGAAGTGTTGGGCTTTTGCAAGCTTGTATGATTCCTGGTGTTATACCGTTTGCGCTGTGTCTCTTCTTCTCGAAGCTGGTCGCGTACACTTTCTTGTACTGGTTACCGTTTTATCTGAGCCAAACAAGTAAGTTTTGAATAGTCAATATCCTGAGAGAAAAAAATACCATTTTTGGAAAATGTTCTTACTTGCTTTTGTTTGCAGCTATTGGTGGAGAGTATATGTCTGTGAAAACAGCAGGGAACCTCTCCACGCTATTTGATGTTGGAGGCATTGCAGGAGGGATTCTTGCTGGTTATATTTCGGATAAATTCAAAGCAAGAGCTACGACTGCAGCAACGTTCATGTACGCAGCGATCCCGGCAATGCTTGTGTACCATTCCTATGGAGGTGTCTCTCAGACGGTCAACATCCTCCTCATGATGGTTGCTGGTTTGTTTGTCAATGGACCATACGCACTCATCACAACCGCGGTCTCTGCGGATCTCGGAACGCACAAGTCTCTGCAAGGCGATTCGAGGGCGCTTGCGACTGTGACTGCGATTATTGATGGGACTGGATCTGCTGGTGCGGCTTTGGGTCCTCTTTTGACAGGGTTTCTTTCGACCTTGGGTTGGCAAGCTGTGTTCTATATGTTGGTCGTTGGGGCTCTTTGTGCTGGGTTGCTTTTGACCCGTCTGGTTATTGCTGAAATTAGAGAGAAACTTGGATATGTTGATGAAGGTAATAACCAAATCTCTTCTGAGTTTTGTTTTGCTAATCAGAGTGGATTTGCAGAAACGTTTATCTGAATTTATCTTCGTTTGTTTTTGCAGTTCCTGCGTCTGAACCACTCTTAAACGACAGAAGATGATGGAGAAGAGAGTAGGCTGTGAGAGTCCGTGTGATCAGGATCCATTGTTTGCGCCAAGAGTTTTGTTCTGTTATATAAGTAAGAGTTTGCAGACGAACTTACAGTTCGTTGTATTGTGTGTTTTTGTCTGATATTGTGAAATTTTTTTATCTCATAACAAATGAAGGAATTGGCTTACAGCTTTCTTCATCTATTTCTTCTCTGTTTTCTACGACACTCGAAGCAATCTTTGCATGGTGGTGTTTCGTACTTGTAAGANTTTGAGTTTTGTATTGAAATCAGAGTGAATTTTGCAGAAACATTGATCTGAATTTATCTGCGTTTGTTCTGCAGTTCCTGCGTCTGAGCCACTCTTAAACGACAGAAGATGATGGAGAAGAGAGCAGGCTGTGAGAGTCCGTGTGATCAGGGTCCATTGTTTGCGCAAGAGTTTTGTTCTGTTATATAAGTAAGAGTTTGCAGACGAACTTACAGTTCGTTGTATTCTGTGTTTTTGTCTGATATTGTGAAATTTTTTTTATCTCATAACAAATGAAGGAATTGGCTTACAGCTTTCTTCATCTATTTCTTCTCTGTTTTCTACGACACTCGAAGCAATCTTTGCATGGTGGTGTTTCGTACTTGTAAGAGGAAACTGATTTGATTTTTTCGGGTGAAACTTTGAGATCTTCTATGATTATTCTTCGAAGCTTTTCGTTCTCTTCCATTACTTCATTAAGGAGTTTCTGATGTTTCAGTACCTACACAATCAAATTCCGTTGAGATATAACCATGGACGAATAAAATCAAATAAAATGTTACAGGAAAAGAAGGAAACTTGACGTCGAGAACGAGACATTACCATTTGAAGCATTAAGCTCTCTGATTCTAATTGTGTGACCTATCAATGTCATGAAACAAAAGGAAGTTCAACGAGGAGTTTCTGAGATCTAAGCAGAGAGGGAGAAGCATTCTGTGACAGAATCGTTACCTGTCTTTCTTCTGCAGTTGTGTCCTGTTGTTTCAGAATCGGGTTGTCCAGAAAACTGTTGATCACTTTCTCAGTTCGAGTACCAAACGTTCTTGAATCAATAGATGAACCACTGTTCTTGTAAGATGCTTTTGTGTCCCCATGTTTCTTGTGACCGGTCAGAGATTGAGACGCCTGGTCTTCTATCTCGGTTTGACTTGAGGTAGTCTCACTCGTTCTTCCGAGTTTTGTCATCAAGTTGGATGCAGTTCCCTTGAAAGATTCATACTCGTGGTTTCATGTGAATGAACAAACTGATTATTAAGGACACTTGTTTGAAAGATTGGTGCGTTACCATAATAGAAGCTTGGAGTTTGTGTATGGCACTTGGTTTCACCGCTATGCCTGTTAATGATGGATACAAGTTAATAACGATAAGAGAGCGATAGTGCAAACAAGCAATTCAAGGTAGTAAGCTTACATAACTAACAAATCCGAGTAACTCAAAAAGGGTCAACCGTTAAGAAAGTAAACAACTAGAAGCTGATTTATCAAAAATTGAAGAGCTTTTTTTGTAGTGCTCAGGGATCTTATCTTATTCCAGAATGTTTTTTGGCGCAAAATGGAGAACAATGAGTTTACTTAACAACAGAAACATACCAACTCCAAAACCATGACCGAAGCCAACTCCACAGCCAACACCTGCTTTAATGTTCCTAGCTCCCACCTTTCGCAACTAAAAGATGGCACACGAGTGCACAACCAGGTTCAGAAAAGCATAATGTGGGAGAATTGGAAACAAAGAGAGAGTAACTGGAGAGAAGGAGCAAACACAAGTTAGTCTACTGTACAGCGTCATTCACGTGGTGCGTGGCCCCCGAAAACGCATTGGTTGCTCCTCTAGCTGCGCTCATAACTTTCCCCACCATTGGAATACTACCTGATATGTAAACAGCAACGAAATCGATATGGATCAGTGATCTCACAATCATGATACAGAGCCAGACCAATTAGCAAAGTAATGACACAATACCGCTTTCATTTCCGCGAACTCTGACTAAAAATAAAGTCTTTAACAAAGAATACAACAGATTGGTTTGGATAGAGTACAAAATGACTACAAAGCGAAAATATTTTCACAATCTGAACAGGATAGATCAAGAAATCTAGCAGATCATTCATAACTACTGCAAGTTCTAGCAGACCACAACCATCAGTGCAAACTAAGAACTAAATCACACTCTACACGATTCGCCATAAAGAGTAACGAAATGCAGCAAAAAAGGAAAGAAAGTATACCGAGGTTTATAGGTGCACCACTGCCGATTCCAATTCCACAACCTACGCCGAATCCCGTGAAGACTTGAAGAGCTTTGAAAGCAAAAGGATTCTCGAACTTCATTCCTCCAGTAGAAAACCCTAATACTTCCTTCTTCATCACCACACCATTGCTGCTGATGCTTCCGCCGCCGCCTCTTCCGCTTTCTTCCATCTCTTTCTCCCTCGCCGAGCTTAAGATACGGTAATAGGCGTTTCAAAAGCTAAGAGAATCTTCAATTGCTATTATTTCCCGCCTGTTTTCCATTGTCGTAGTTACCCAGCTGTTGAGAAAGAGAGAGAGGAAGAAGACTCAGCAGTGTGAGAGAGAAGACGATTCAGCAGTGTTCGAAGGTAAGCCAAAATTGATGAGAGAAGTTACAACGGGCCTTAGAAATAAGCTTTTTTAATTAGGCCCAAAGGCCCATTATTTTAAATACAAAAGAAATTTAATGTGTCGGAACAAAAGCAAATTAGATTCGAATTAATGGTCTTCAATTATGTTTAGTTTTTTGATCGTATCGAATCCACCAAAAAAATAAAGGTGACAAGAAGTAAAAGAGAAATTGAAACTTTCTCTCCTCCACGCATCATCTGGGTTGGAGATGACACATCAGCAATTCAACATAAAAGACGTATTTAAATGACCAAGACATGGTGTGGGCCTTTCTCATTTCTTAACCACGTCGTTCGACACAAAGCGATCGTTTACGTCTCTCTCTCTCTCTTTTTCAGTCTCTCCTCACCGACGAAGATCGCGGCCGAGCTCTCTGTTTATCATCGGAATCTCGTTTTATCCTTCACCGGTAGATCGATCCAGCTACGAGATCAGCCATGAATCCTGAATAGTAAGAACATTCTTTTCTTTTCTTTTTCTCATATCCTTCAGATCGATTATCGTCTCTGAATTTTAGAACGTGTTCTGTGCTATAGTTTGTTTTCGATTTTCTTCTGATCGGGTTTTAAGCAGGAGATTCACGCAATTGATCTCAGCAAAGTTCATTTCTGACGGCTTTCTTATTATGTTTGATCGATTTGGACTCTCAATTCGTGGATCGTATTTTGATTAGATCTAGAAGAAGAAGAAATAATTGGTTGAGATCTGTTGTTTCGTCTCGAATATTCTCGTGGTTTGAAATTCTAGGATGTGAGACCATAGTGGATTTGGATTATGGAGCTTGAAATTGCGTTTTGAATTTCGGGATTACTACGGACTCGTGTGCTGTGAGAAAAAAGTGGCGTTTAGATATCTATGAGCTCGAGAAATATCAAATTGATTATCTTTTACATGTGTCTAATGCTTATTTCTACTCTTTTTATTCGCAGTGACTATTTGTTCAAGCTTTTGCTCATTGGTGATTCCGGTGTTGGAAAGTCGTGTTTGCTTCTAAGGTTTGCTGTAAGTAATCGCGTATCTCTTTATCTATATTTGCCACAACTTTTTCAGAGGATCAGATACTGTACACCAATAAATGTTGCGCATAAGTCATTACAGTTTTACATATCACCTAGTGTGTCATTACGCTCTGCTGCTCAGTTTGTGCATCTATGACATTGAATACACAAGTAGGCTTCTCTTTTAGGTGCTATTGCTACTCTTTTGTTGTGGTGTCTCAATTTTTTTTGTATGTGCAGGATGATTCCTACCTGGATAGCTACATCAGCACAATCGGTGTTGACTTTGTAAGCCTCATCCACTTATCAATTGGTTATGCGTGAATCGTAAATGTTTTAAATTTTGTAATGATGTTTTGCAGAAAATCCGCACAGTCGAACAAGATGGAAAGACCATCAAACTCCAGATTGTAAGTTGTCTTGAGTCGTGTCAGCGTCACAATCACTTGGAATTTGTGTGCGCGTATGATCACTCTCATTATTACGATTGCCAATTATGCAGTGGGATACGGCAGGACAAGAACGTTTCAGAACGATCACTAGCAGTTACTACAGAGGAGCTCACGGAATAATTGTATGCTCATTATTATCACACTAACACTATCTCCCTGTTATCATCCATCAATGAGACTGAACTGTTTGTGTGTTTTTCTTTTTCATTTCTGACAGGTGACTTATGATGTAACAGACCAAGAAAGCTTCAACAACGTCAAGCAGTGGCTAAATGAAATCGACCGCTACGCTAGTGAGAATGTGAACAAGCTACTGGTTGGGAACAAGTGTGATCTCACATCACAGAAAGTTGTATCCACTGAGACAGCCAAGGTAAGATTATATAATATAATATGCTTCAAAAGTTCGTCATAGTTATATGGTTCTTTGATACTCTTGACTGAAGAATTTACTGTAATGTTTGTTTTGCCAACACAGGCTTTCGCAGATGAACTTGGGATCCCGTTCTTGGAAACAAGTGCCAAGAATGCTACCAATGTCGAAGAAGCTTTCATGGCCATGACTGCTGCAATCAAGACAAGGTAATTCACCCCATTCGTTATTATACCTCATAGAACGGTTACACATGTAAACCAGGCTTAACCCGGTTTTGTCTTGTAGAATGGCAAGCCAACCTGCAGGAGGATCCAAGCCACCAACGGTCCAGATTCGAGGACAACCTGTAAACCAGCAGTCAGGCTGCTGCTCCTCTTAATTCGCTTTGGTAACACTTAACCATATATTATCTCATTCGTTTGCATGTAAGACAATCTGAACATCGTTGCTCTTTTTCATCTTCTGTATTTGGTTTGGTTTTTCAGTTCTTCACTTTATGTCCAAAAGCTTCTGAATTCTTTGTAATGTACTTGGAACAATAAGCTCACTTAGTAAAAGTTCTTCGTACATATCAGAGTGTTTGTAGAACAAAATATGCCTAAATTAAATTTAAAAGCAATTACACAAAACTTGAGTGGTTTTTTTTTTTTTTGACTCATTTAACTTAAAAAAACTCCCAAACTTGGATTCGTAGAACAAAAAGCCTTCAGCTCTCTCAAGGGAAGAGTATAACAAAAACAATAGAATCAGACCAACAAAATCCAAACCGACTCGGAGATTTCAGAGAGAAAGACGGAGGCTGAAGGACCAAACCGGAGAGCCTTACTTGCCCAAAGTAGGGAACTGTGCGGTGTCCTCAATTTTCGGTGCAGCAGCCTCTCTGGACCTCTGGTTTCCTCCTCCTACGGAAGTGGCAGCTCCTCTTGGTCCTCGACCTCCACGTCCTCCCCTTCCACCACGGTATCCACCTCTCTCTCCATTCGCCGGTTTCAGGAACTCATTAATGCTCAACGACTACAAAAATCACATAACCAAACCATAAGAAACGTATAAGCATGAGAAAGAAATTTGGATGAATTGATTAATCCTTAGTAGTTACTTAAAATGGGGAAAACATTAGGTAAACTAGTGACCCACCTTCTTGGTCTTCTCTTCTTTCTCAGTTATGCGCTTGTCCTTCTCTGTTCCCTGATAAACACCATTACCGTTCAATACGCACTCGATCATAACAGAAGATTACCGAGAGACCAAAATGAAATACGGGAAGAGTTCAGATAACTCACCAGTTTGATGAAGATATCATCGTTGTTGCTCTTTTTGCTTGAGAGCTGTTGCATTGACTCAAACGCTTTTGTGTCAACCTTCCTCTCCTCAATCTTGGTCGCCTGCAGAGCTTTCTTCTTCTCCTCCAAAACCTTCTCATACTCTTCAAGAGTCATCTCCTACAAACATCAAATTACCATTAGATGACAGAACATTCTCTTATTAAGCTGTTAATACAAGTATAAATGAGTATGAGTCCGACAGATGATAATGTACCTTGTTCTCGGGCTCTTTCTCTGCTTTCTCTTCAACAGGTGTCTCTTTGTTTGCTTCAGTTGCTTCACCTTCACCACCTTGCTTCTCAACAGCAACTGTTGTGGATTCTTCAGTCACTCTAGAGATTGCAACAACAAGAATTCATGTTTCAAACAACAGAGAGACTTCAAGACACGTAGAAACAAAGAAAACCGACAAGAATGCTTACGGAGGAATATCATCCTCAGTGGTTCCCCAGTTGCCACGGCCAGCTCCATCACGTTTAAACTCATTTCTACCCAACAGTAAAACTACAGTTTACAAACTGCACCAAAACAAACAGTACAAGAAGAGCAATTAAGTATCTTGCTTACCCGTGACCTGTTCCGCTGTGTCGCTCAAAGTTCCTCCTTGGGCGTTCGAAGTCTCCCGAATCTCCATTGTTGAAGCCTCCACGGCGACCCCCACGGTATCCACCAACAGGCCCGCCACGTCTCGCTCCATCTCCTTCTTCGGAGTGTCTGTAGCCTCCACCAAATCCGTTTTCATTAGCAGGAGCATCATTGTTTCTGGAATCCCTGTTGAATCCACCACCTCTCCCACGGTTAAAACCATCACGTCCTCCACCACCAACGCGACCTCCAGCAGGAGCGTTCTTGGCCTCCCTTACTGCTCAAATCAAAGAAAATGTAATATCTGATCAAATAAACTATATATATGCAACGATGCAGGTGTCAACATCTCCATAAAGGCATTAAAGTAGTTGCATATCTCTAGCGATGAATCTCAGATGAAGTAAATCCATATCCTGAATCTACATCGACCAAACGAAGTCAAGCTTAAACCGAACACGAAATGTAAGCACCTCATAGTTCATACTACGAAGATAAAACTTTTCTTTTGTCTATTATCAGTAGACACCATATCAATTGGATTGGTTCAACGAAAATCTTGAACAAAAGAATATTTTTATGTCTTCACCACACCAATCAACAAGTCTGACTTTATTAACACAATCAAAGACTAAGCAACAAATCCAACAAAGTCTCAATCTACCAAACTCGAATCTAGCATAAAACTTGAGAACTAGAATCAAAAGAGAAAACCTCACCAGCTTGAGAAGGAGGACGCGGCTTGGTCGGGAACTTAGCAGGCTGAACCGGAGCCGCTTTCTCAACCTTCAATGGCTTAGCCGCCACGAGCTGGCTTGCATCCTCTGCGTCATCGTCCAAGAGATCGAAAGGGTTCAAAGTCGCCATGTCTCCGGCCCGATTGAATCGAAAGACTAACTAGTTCACGAGATTATTTTTGAGGATTTTGTTTTGAGGATGAAAAACAACCTTATTGCCTATAACGAATCCATGAACGAACAAAAAAAAAAAGTAAGAATCAGAAGCGAAGATAGGATTCGGACAGCGTTATTTCGACGCCCAACAAAGTTAGTGAGAGAGAAAAGAGAGTTAGAGAGAGAGAAGAAGCTGCGATAGAGTAAAGAAGTACCAAACCCTAGCCGATGCTGTATAAGACTTTTGCTCGAACGAACCTAATCTTTAAAAACCCCTCCTGAGCTTTTATCCTCTGCGGGCGCCTGTACCCTAAAAGAATTCCACGCCGTTCATTCTCCGTACAATCAACTCTACGGTCTTATTGGGCCGAGCCAATTAATAGAACTAGTTTGTACTAACAACATCTTAATTGGCCCAGGCCCGTTAATAGCACCGCTTTATAATTTGAAGATAGCTTCGTTCTCGGATCTTCAGTGATTCGTATCTTAGAGCCGAAGAGCTTCTTCTTCTACAGATTTGTTTTTTTTCTGAAAAAATCCGATCGAGAGAGGTAAATAGAAAGAAAAACGAGAAGGATCCGAAGATGGCGACCGTAGACGAGAGTTCTTCAGCTAAGAGATGGCTTCCACTTGAAGCTAACCCAGATGTTATGAATCAGGTATTGTGTTCAACAACTTTCCCTTCTGATTGCACAAAGTCTTCCTTCTCCAATCATTGGGGAAAAACAAAAAAAAAACGTTTCGAAATTGGGAAGATTATAAGTCAATTCATTGATATTTTTCGTATTGGTGTGTGTACAGTTTCTTTGGGGACTTGGTCTTGCCCCAGATGCTGCTGAGTGCAGTGATGTTTTTGGCTTAGACGACGAACTTCTTGAGATGGTTCCAAAGCCTGTTCTTGCTGTTCTCTTCCTTTACCCCATCACCAAAAAGGTCTCTTCTTCGTGATTATCAATTCAAATCCATCTATGATTCTGAAAATTTTCTGCTTGTAGTATTGATTGAAAATTCATGTTTTTGCTCTATAGAGTGAAGAAGAGAGAATCGAGCAAGACAAGGAAATCGAGGAGAAGGTTAGTTTCTGATCAACACCTGATTTTGTTCTCCATCAAAAGGAACCATTGTTTCTGTAATCTAGTCTCATTCTGGTTCTGCGTGGATGAATGATAGGTGCATAGTGATAAAGTTTACTTCATGAAACAAACTGTGGGTAATGCTTGTGGAACCATTGGGCTTCTTCATGCTATTGGGAATATAACCTCAGAAATCAAGCTTTGTGAGTTGCTCAAACCTCTCTGTGCTTCTCCTTAAATCCAAGGATATAGATCCTTGACGATTATCACTTTCTCCTTACTTTTTTCAGCCGAGGGATCGTTCTTGGACAAATTCTTCAAATCCACTGCCAATATGACTCCTATGGAGGTTTCTCTATCTTATCTGTTTCCTCTAGATTTGATCTTTCATTACGATTCTGAGTGTTTGCTTCACCTCTAATTTTTCAATGGAAATTCTGATAGCGTGCGAGGTTTCTTGAGAACGATAGTCAAATAGAAGATGCTCATTCTGTAGCTGTTACAGCTGGTGACACACCGGTAACTTCTCACCTCCCGTTGATGCTACTATATAGATATATGTTAGCATGATCATATAGATGTTACATTTTTTTATTTAATTTTTCCCCATCTGCAGGCTTCAGACGGCGTGGACACGCATTTCATCTGTTTAGCTTGTGTAGATGGTAACGAATTCTCACATCAACATCAAAATGAGAATACTGAAATCAAACTCACCTCGAAATTGACACTCCTCCTTTCGTTGTCATATAATGCAGGGGAGCTCTATGAACTTGATGGAAGAAAGGCTGGACCGATTTCACACGGTGCTTCCTCTCCAGCTACCCTGTTGCAGGTACTATAAACCCTTCATTCTTTAAGCTTAGATATGCTTGAAATTGTTTGAAAGAATCTGGGGAATATATCTTGCATTTGTTTTGATGTATATCTTGGGTGATATTAAACTTGCAGGACGCAGCGAAAGTAATAAAGAAGATGATTGAGAAGAATCCGAGTTCTCTCAACTTCAATGTGATAGCCATCTCTAAAAGAGCCTGAGGCTCTTGATAAGAAGCAAAGCTCTTTTAAGTCTTGTTTCTGAGTTTATGACTTGATGATCCACCCAGATTGTATATCTTGGGAGTCTGCTTTTCTTCCGAGTTTGCTTTTTCTCTACGTTGTGAACAAATTTCAGTTGATGATCATGGTTTAGAGAATGAATTTCTAGTTTGGTGACATGAATCGAATCACAATATCTGTAGATTCGTTTTGAGTTATTGTCTCCTGATGTCTTCTCAATATTTTCATGTTTTGGGTTCCTTCAAATGGTTCTCTTCTATGTTGTTTTACTTCCGTAGAAGAGAATTAATTGGTAATTTGGTATAATATGACATGGGTCTCACGGATATAGGAGTGACAGTGCAATGAACAGAAGGAGACATGGAGAAGGAGAAGATGACGGAGGAGAAAGAGAAGGAAGAGAAAAATCAATCTGAAAGAAAGAACTTAGAAATATATAATCAAACAAAACAGATTCAAAAATGATGAACAAATTGTCGACGTATAGCACAAAGCGGTACGGTTTTGGAAGAACCGATATTTTTTTGAAATTACCACTCCATTTCCCATTGGCTGCTTCACAGGTTCTTTGAAATGGTCGTCGGTTTATCAGCCGGCTCGGTAGCTATGGCCTATGACATGAGAGAAACCGCTCCATTGCCCATTGGCTGCTTCACAGGTTCTTCTCGTTAGCAACAAAAGTTAAGACATCTTCTATTACATTTTACTATTGACTAGAGAACTTTGCAATTAGTTAGTAATTCCTAATATCCAACTATAGCTAATAAACCCGATTATATTGGAAATCCAATATAAATGTCACTAACATAAACTCTGCCACTAATATATGATTGCTTTTCTAACTGTTCTGAAAAAGTGTATCCAATTATGTAACAACCTGAAGCCAAACTTTGTATGTAAATTTTATGAATTGTTAATAACCGTTATAGGATATCTTGACAAGAGAGAGGAGGAGTTTAGGTTCATTTGTCTGTAGGACATATCCAAAATAGGGAAAGCTTTGGTCCACTTGTGTCTCAATGAAACAGAGCAAAAACAGAGGAGTTTAGGTTCATTTGTCAGAATGAAACAAAACCTAAACAGAGGAAATAAGCTTCTTTGAAGTCTAATAAAGGAGAGCCAAAACAGAGGATTCTATGCAAGCTAACTATTGTTTGTTTGTTACACTGAGCTGGTCGGAGTAACGGGTGCAAGCGGCGGGCGTTACATATTTGATATTTCCTTCGGTGATCCAATTGTTCTTCAATCACTTTGTCTTCAAGATGAGTCCTCTAGAGGCTGTGAAGAGTAAATGCATCAAAAAGACAGCACGCACTTTTTTTAGGATATTTGATCGGATAGATTTTTGTGTCTTCTGCAGTTGAAATCAGACGAGGTGTTATATGAGGACATGAAGGTGTACAAATTGTAATTTTACGTTTTCAGCGGAAAACGTAATTTTACGTTTTTGGCGGGAAACCATGATTTTATTTTTTTAAGTTCGTTTTTATTTATTTGGATAAAAACTATTTTTTAGATTAAAAACATGATTTTTCCATTTGGATAAAAACATTATTATTATTTTTTGAATTTAAACATGGTTTTTATCTATTTATTTATATAAAAATAATTATTATTTTTTTTGGATAAAAATCCGGTGGATATCCGAAATCCAATAGGGTAAACCCATCTAAACCCGGATGTTAAAAATTCCGCCCGTTTTAAGTCCGAAATTTTTTCCACTAAACCGGATCGAATAAAAGCCCACCCGTTTGTACCGGATTTCGGATACCCATTGGGTAAAAACCCATTTTTAACATCCCTATGTACAATGGACATCAGATTATATAAAAACCTTAACGTTGAGACTTTTGTTGAAGACGACAGGACGTGAACTAGTCAACTGTTACAACTCTAATAGTTGAAGAAGAGCTTTTTCCAGCATTTTTGAACGAATAAAAAATTAACAACTGTTTAACTATTAATTACATAAAAAATATATTTAATTTGCATTTATGTATTTAAAAACTATTTTAAAAACCCACAAACATCCAAGTTATTATTTCTTTTTAGGAGATTCAACTAGTGGTTCCTTTGTTTGATTACTTAAAGAAACAAATAACAATTATCTTTTTAAAGTTCAAAAAAAATAAACAACTAACAAAATAAGCTGTGGAATTTAAGAACCAATGTTTATAGTCAAGGAAGCTTTTTTTACTCCAGTCAATAAATCTGAAACAGACAGCTTTTTTTTCACTAACTATTGTAAAGAGTCAAAACATTTTAGGTATTATGGAAAATACTTAAGCTTAATTTGTTACCTTATGGAAATTTCCTAAAATTTTTAGACTAAAAAAAAAAATAGCCGTTGGATTTGAATTGGAAAATGTACTCTTCATAAGGAAACTAACAGTCTATAAGACTAGGAGTAACATAAATACCACCAAATCATTCTATAGTTTTAGAAAAAGATTAGAGCAGATCTTGGACAGAATTTTGTCTTTCTAAACTTTTCCAAGAAAAACTAGAAATGAATCCAGGAAAAAGATGCGCAGCTTGCAAATATCTTAGAAGAAGATGTCCTCAAGATTGCATTTTCTCACCTTATTTCCCTCCTAATATCCCCCAGAAATTCGAATTTATTCACAAAATCTATGGAGCTAGCAATGTCGCTAAGATTCTTCAGGTATGTATATGTCTTTATATATCTTCTTACTTTTGTTTTCCTTGTTTATATACTTGATCAGTTACAAACAGTCAAAGGTGAAATCATTCTACGCTATATTCAAAGAATTTAGAATAGTTGTAGAATATTCAAAGTCATCGTTAAAATTGTTAATTTTGTATTAAGCAGCAACTTCCACAACACGAAAGATCAGAAGCAGCGGATTCTCTCTACTTTGAGGCACAGTGCAGAATCGAAGATCCCATCTATGGTTGTGTTGGGATTATCTCTTTATTACAATCTCAAATCCAAAAAACCGAAAACCTCATAGCAAAAACCAATGCTGAGATTGCTCTTGTCCAAACCACCTTGCCCAATTGTAATTTTTTATTAAATTAATTAATATGTTCGATAGGGACTTCTGCTATTGATTATTTATGGATTTGCTTACAGTTGATCTTCAAATAAAATACTATTGTGACTGTTAGCTTTCTATCAGACTCTCGTGTTTGTGTTTGATTTAGTAGTTATAAAAGTATTGTGACTGTGTCTCCTTCTCCAATAATTGGGTTTTATACTTTTATATAGACACTATAAAAGTGTTGTTTACATTAACACATGAAATTTAAAATCACGATAAAACTATAATATTTTAAAAGTCTATTATTTATTAACGGGTGAACTAATTAAAACTGTGGTGACGTTTGTTGCTTAAACATTACTAAAACATAATGTACTAATTTATTTCAGAAAGTCAAAAAGAAAATATTTGGGTGTGTTTTACATTTGTGTACATGTATGATATAGTTTGTTGTGTATTATTGTGTATTAAAAATTCAGAAAATTTGAATCGTCTCTCTCTTTTTTTATAGTGTTCCTAAACAAAATTGATCCCACTTGTAGTTAGGAATGATTTTTATTTCTTCAAATGTTCTAATTTCCTTTCAAAATTTTTTGATCCCACTAATAAATAGTAGTTGGAATGATTGGAGGGTTAAATATTTAATAAATGATTATTTTTTTTTAACTTTTTCCTTTCCCACTCTATGCATTTTCTCCCTTTTTGGGGGGAAAAAAATTGATCAAACAAAGAAAAATCAAAACTATAAAACCAATAACTGATCGCCACATGTCACTTCAACAACCTCACACTTGACCTTCAATCCCATATCCGTTCCTTGACCGGCGCCGTTTATAGAAATCGCCGTTCTCCTCCGCTTCGGAGCTCCGTTTTCGGAAGAAGAACCTCTCTTGGATTTAATCCGAACCGGGTCGGGTTCTCCTGAATTAACCCTCAACGGAAAATTCAACAAAGCGCGGGAACCACGCATCCTGAAGGCGGCTCTGTCGTAAGCCAACGCCGCGTCCTCCGCCGTCTCGAACGTCCCTAACCAAACCCTAGCTCCGTTCTTCGCCGGATCCCTAATCTCCGCCGCGAATTTCCCCCACGGCCTCTGCCTCACTCCTCTGTAATGCTTTCCCTTCGCCGCCGCCGGAACCGTAGTCATCTTCTTCTCCGGAACAGAATCCACCGCCGCGAAATTCTCGGTTTTAACCGCCGCGAAAGAGCTCCGTTCTTCGTCGGAGGATGATGAAGACGGTTCCCATCCGCCGTGAAAAGCGTCGTTGAGGATTCCGTAGACTAACATGTCCTCCGAATCGTTTTCTTTCAACGGCAAATCTCCCCAGCTCTCGGTGAAACAAGGGTACAGCTTGCTGAAGCTCGGGTTTCTTCCGTACACCGGTTTAACGCTGTGACCGGTTGTACAAGATTGCGTCAACGAACTCGCCATCGACTCACTGAGTCGCGTCTCCGATTCTCCTAGTAAGTGTCGCCTTATCGACTCAAGAAAAGCGTAGTCGGATTCCGCCGCCATAAATAGAGAGAAAGTTTAATTTGTAGAATCTTTTTTCTTGAAAATGTTTTTTTTTTTTAATTTGTTCTGTTGAAAGTATTGAAATTTGCAGTGGGAATGAAGGTAAAAGAGGTTTGTTATATTTATATATAGAGAGTAGAAGATTGAGACAAAAGGTTCATGAACCTGGAAAATTTAGAATCAGACAAAGACATATACTATTCTTGTAAACATCATTTTAGTGTCTAGTGGGGGTAATTAAAAAGTTGAAAATATGAAAGTAATGGGATTTTCTCGTTGCTGTGAAGGTTCGTGAATTAAATCACGTGCGGATTATCCACATAAGACACACAAATGAAGTAGCCGTCAAGGATGATGTCACGCAATCTACGGAAGAAAGCAATATTGTGATTGGTCTCGTCTCTCAACTTGTCTTTGCCTTTTGTCGTTCTTTGTTTGGTTTTTTTTTTCTTCCAACTTGAAGCGCCGGTTTACCGAAGCTAATCTATGCCAGATTATTTTTTATTAACAAAACCGGGGTCCGGGTTTTAAGAATCCATAATCATTTCATTTTTTTTTTCTAGCTGCTACGAAAAACAAACTATACTATTCAATCAATCCTAGTCTCAACTATTTTGGCTGGTCTCTTAATATCCATACTAGATTTTGGATATGCGCCATGAGATCCAGTTAATCACTTATTTAGTAAAATCAAACTCTAAAAGAAAAACCTACAATTAATATTTTCAATACAATTAACTCTAAACAAAAAGTTTATAACAGATGGAAATTGACATGTATATAAAATACACACAAATCACTGTAAAATAGGAAATTTTACACAAATGAGAAGAATAAAACAAATTCCAAATGCCAACACAAATCAGACATCGAGATTGTGAATTTCTTGCAACTCGCAAGCCACAACTACGATCACATAGTATAAATTACAACTAAATACAAGTGCAATAATACATATAATAAAAAAAAAAGAAGTGGGGCAATAAACTCTCTGCTTTGTTTTAGGCTCTCATGATCATAAAAACAAAAAGTGTAATAATAATTATAATATTTTTATCCCTTTACCAAAACAAAATATACATAGCTTAAAACCATCACGTACATTAGGATACGTGGATCGGTTCGAGTCGGGTCTATGCTCGGATCTGGCAGTTTATGACTTAATCGGGTTATTCAAATTTGATAATTAATTTTGATTTTTCACATAATTGTTTGGATCTTTGGTATTATTCGAACCGAACCGGCGCAAGATTTAAAATAATTTAATTAATTATTTGATTAATTATATAAATTATATGATATAAATAATATAATTAATATTTATTTAATAACTAATTTGGGTTTTCGGATACCTGTTCGGTTTTCAGGTATAATCCAAATTGAAATAAAATTGAAGAAAAATCATTCGAATTATATTAGTTAAACAGTACGGAATTCTATTTTGGATTTGTTCCGGTCCGATTTCTCGGTTCTAAATTTTATGTCCAGGGCTAGCTTAAAGTGAATGAGTGGGTCTCTCGCTTTTGTCAACTTGCTACGAAGACCCCCCTTCGAGGAACGTCAGTTACTCTCTCAAAATTCACGAACTTATCTTATTATATAAAGTAGGATGCGTCAAAGTTACTAATTCACATGATCGCGACACGTGTCAAGTTAATCGATCGGATTTCGACACGTGTTTTGATTAAAATCTATTATAAAAAATTCTAATCCTAAAAGAAAAAGAAAAATACATCTATCTATTTTTAAAAGAGAAATAAATAAAATAAAATGAAAGATTTCGACATGTGTCAAGTTTATCGATTTAGATTTTGACACGTGTCTTGGTAAAATATTATTTTTAAATTTATATAATAAGATAAAAATGAATTTCCAAAAAAATATTTTTAAAAAATTAAAAAATGTTAAATTTATCGATTTACATTAAAAAGTAAAATAAAATTAAGTAGGATATATTTCAATTAAGAAAAAAAGAAAATAAAACTAAAGGATCTATTTCAATTTAAAAAAAGAAAAATAAAAACAAAAAGTAAATTAGATTAATTAGGATATATATCAATTAAAAAAAAATTAGATGATATTGATATGGCATTAACGATGATTAGCTCAATGAGAAGGAGTATATCAAAAATCATGTAGAGAGGCGTTTGATGCGAGTCTTGAGAAGCATAATTTCAATTTAAGAAAAATAAAATAAAACAAAAGGATTTATATTAGGTGATGAGCTCAATTTAGAGAAAGATAGCAATAATCATGTAAAGATCCTTTTGATGCGAGTTTTGAGAAGCATAACTTCTCTAGAGAGCAGAGAAATCATATACGGGAGATGAATGTGAAGAGAAAGAGATATTTATTTGCTTGAAAAGAGTTAATGGGAGATCGTTAACATACTTGAAAGATTCGAATTGCATATCAAAGTTTTTAACGCAGCGGAACAGAAAAACATAGTTGATAAAGTGTGTCAAATATATGAGAAAAACATTAGAATAAATTATTATATCTATCTTATTATATAAAGTATGATGCGTCAAAGTTAGTTTTTAACATGATCGTGACACATGTTAAGTTAATCGATAAGATTTTGACACGTGTTAAAAACATTCAACCAATTAGATTTTAACATAATGTTTACAAATCGAATAATAATACAAAAAGGAAAAAAAATCAGAAAAGTAATTAAGAAAAAGGAAATAAGTTTTTTCTGTTTTTTATTTAAATTAAGGAAATTGTATGATCATTTACTAATAATAAAATGAAAATAAAAAAATTAGTATTAAAAATAGAAAAGAAAAATAAATCAGAAAAGTAAATAAAAAATAGAAATTTGAGATGCTAATGATATGACATTAGACGATGATGAACTCAATGATAGCAAGAATCATGTAGATAAACTTTTGATGCGAGTCTTGAGAAACATAACTTTTATAGAAAACATAGAGAACATATACGGGAGAAACAAAAAAAAAAATTAAAAATAAAAAGTAAATTAGTTTAAGTAGGATATATTTCAGTTAAAAAAAAAAAATTAGATGCTAATAATATGACATTAGGCGATTATGAGATCAATGATGAGGAGGATATCAAGAATCACGTAGATAGGCTTTTGATGCGAGTATTAAGAAGCATAACTTCTCTAGAGAGCAGATAGATCATATAAGAGAGATGAATGTGAAGAGAAAGAGAGACTTTATTTGCTTGAAGAGAGTTAACGGAAAGATCCTTATCATACTCGAATGACTCAAATTAAATACACAAGGTTTTAACGCAGCGGAAAAGAAAAAAAATAGTTGATAAAGTATGTGAACTATATGAGAAGTATGGTTAATGTTGCTTAGGATCCGAAACAGATTCTGTGTTTTGAATCTTTTAATTGAAAATAAATGAAAATTAAAATAAATAAATAATTTTTAGGTTTCCATTTTGTGTTTTTCATATATTTTTATTAGTAGTGATCAGATTATGCTTTCTATTTTCTTAAAAAATATTTTAACGGGTTTTAAATTTTTTTATTTTCTTAAATTTTGTTATTCATTTAAGTTTCTTTTGATTATTAATACAAAAGAAAAATATTTGAAATTTACAATTTATCATTTTTAATTCATAAAATGTGCATAGAAAACCTAAAAGTACTACTATCTATTTGAAAAAAAAAAAATTTTAAAAACTTTCTTTAAGAAACAGAGAGAGTATTAATTATTCTTCGGCTAGCTAATTGGGTTTAATTCAAAGGAAAACTTCGGTATTAATATCATCACAGAGCCATTAGTTCTTTTAAATAAGATAAATAATTGGGGCCTTAAATATCAATTTAACCTTTCGTAAGGCATTTGTTGTCCGTACAAATTGTTCAAGAGTTCAGCATTTAAATACTCACTCACTCTCTCATTGGCTCATTCTTTTTTTTTTTGTCAACAAGCGTCCATATATTGACAAAAAAAAAGAACGATCTCATTTGAACACAAAGAATAGAGTACAAGAACAGCTGAACAGAGTATAGTAACTTTGATAGCCATTATGATTGTGTCTGCTGTCTAGAATTCATTGGAAGTCAAGTTTATTTACCGAAAAAAGGGAACTCATTGGAATCTTTATTCTTGAATCCACGAAAACAAATATTACCGTTAAAATCATTTTGATAGGGCTCTGCCGCTCTGATGCCTATGCTTTTTACTCAAACAATGTCTTACACATAAATATTTGATCTCGATTCAGTATGTTATAAGTGTACCTCAAGTTTAAAGATGTTTCTTTTGTTGAGTGAAATCTAAAGATGTTACGAGCCTGATCGATGTACAAACCTATTAAATCTGTATTTTGTAGCGTGTTTCTCCAGTAACCTAACAATTACGTACACTAATGTGTGATAAAGCGCACAAAAGTTTTTACCAAGTTCGATAGTATATATTTTAGCAAAAAATAAATAAATAAAAAGTTCGATAGTATATTTCCAGTATTTTGTGAGTTGAGCATTTGTCCAACCTAAATTCCAGTCATCCATATGATTTTATATCTGCGAATATTCATTAATTATTTTTGTGATCATCTAAAACTGTGGTTTATAATTCTGGATTAAAAAAAAACTAGATTGTGATGAGTCCATTTATTATATATTACAGTAAAATCTTTATAAATTAATAATCATGATAAATTAATAAATTCTACCAGTCTCCGAAATCGGACCAATATAAAAATTAGCAACATCTGATAAGATAATAAGATAATATTTTTTTTGAAATTTCTATGTAAATATATGGTCCCAATAATAAGATAAATTAATAATTATATATCTAAATATATATAACTGAAGTAATACTGTAAAAAATATTCTATTTGTTGTTTCAAGTTTATAAATGTTGTTCGATCCATTTTTAAAATTTATTGATATGATATTTTTTTAACCAATTTTGCAGTATTAAAATATTTTTTTACTGTCGGTTGAACAAAACCAAAAAATAATTATATAAATTAATAATTATATAAAATAATAAAATTTTATAAATTTCAACATTATCAATTAATAGAGTTTTTACGAGGTTTTTAGTGGTTAGGGGAATCAACTTACACGTCAGCTTTGAAATGGACCAAATCTGGTCGTGTAAGACTTTTGACCGTTGAACATTCAACCAAACTCTCTACAAGCCAAGAAACATATATGTACGTGCAAACAATCCGCACGTGCGTTTCCTTTATAATTTTTGCCAACAATCTTCCAATTTTTTGTTTTGTATATATAATTTATTTTATTTTCTTTTAATTAGAAACTCTTTTGTATTAATCAAGTACTCCACAGTATGAAAATAATCCCGATAAAATAATTAATAGAAACATCCCACAGTATGAAAAATACAAATCCACAAAACCTAGACGAAACTGATCTAAAGAGTTATCTTTTTTTTTTTTGGAATAAATCTAAAGAGTTATCTTCCAAATTTAAATCTTCTTTTTTATGTTTTTCTTTTACTTAAAACTTATTTTGTTCGTTAGTTTTTTTTTTTTTTGCAACAAGGGTTATTTTCGTTCTTTTGTTATGTTTTTTTTTGGACCAAATTCTTTTGTTATGTTGATAGATTAAGAAAACTAATAAAAAGACAGTTCTCATGTTTCTTTTAACAAAGTATAGAAAAGCCATTTTAAGGTCTTAATTTTCTGATATATATACATTTTTCTTTCTAAAAATATGTATAAGCTGTAAACTAACTAAAAGAAAAAGAAATAGTGTAATCGTGTTTGTAAATTGAATGTTCAAAAAAAAAAAAATCGAGTTTAAATTTTGACAATTTCTTTGTCGTTCAGTTTGAAATTTTTCTTTATATGAAAGTGATTAAATGTAATAGCGCACGTGTCAATCATAAGCTTTGAAAGAGACAAGATACATGCACATACCCGTTTTCAAAGGAATAAAAGACTTTACTTTAACCCCAAACAAAAAATCGAATACTAATAGAGTAATAGTATATATATACCATCGTATAAGTTAAAAACTCCGAGTCAAGATAAAATAGTGTTCAAAAAGAGTAATCATTTATCTTCCATTGCTTAGATATTTAAATAAGAGCGACAAAAAAAGACATTTAATTAAAGAGAGTTACGTTTGGTATTTTGAAGAGTTTCTGTTGAATGAAATTTGAGAAGAATAATAATTCAAACATGAACTAAAATATACACGAATGATCAAACCTTTTGTTCTCAATATCCGGCCGTTAAGAAATGCATCATCTTCAACTTGCATGTTTGTCTAATATTTTGGTTAATTATTAGACCTAAATGAAATAAACTATAAATAATCATCTATTGTTTATAAGATTATATATACGTATATAACTATATAAGTACTGAAATAAATTCAGCAAAAAAAAAAGTATGTAAGTACTGAACAAAACGAACATGGCATGGCATGCCATGTCGGCCAAGAAACAAACAAAGTTTCTCCCCTTCACTAGATTCGCAGCCAGAAGAATAATATATATATAATAGTTAAGTACAGGAATATTCCTTAATTACCGAGGGCTATACGATAACGCTGTTGTTAGGCATATCGATGGCAAGACCGGTTGTGCTGTCCGGTCGATAAATTGCGAACGTCCAACTAGGTGCAGGACAAGGGTGTTTCGTCCGGCCGTCTTGATCGGTTGAGATTTGAATTTCAGCTGATAGTTTGGTTTTTCATCAGTAGGATTCTAATGGACTATTATCATCTTATCGTTTTTGTTTACCAACGTAATATTGATATTTGGTCCAATAATTTTTGGTTTTAACAAATCCAAATAAAATGACATGTGCAATCACTACATATCAGAAGAAAGTGGAAAGAAGTGATCACTAATTATTAGAATTTCGATGAATATATATTTTAGAGTTTCATCAGATGGATAATATCTAAAATGATCATAGAAGATGAAAAACGATGAAAAATAAAAAACAACATAATTGATAATATATTAGTAAATAAAACTTGTCGAAATAAAATAGCAGGTAATTTACTTTTTCAGTTATGCCATTTTCTGTTAATTTGATATTGTAGTAGTTGTCCATTTTTTTAGCGTTTCTATATCATGATTATGTAATCTTTCATTCAGAATATTAAGTATAGTAAGAGGACACGCTAAAATACAGACAATCAAAAGAATCCACTTAGAAGTATATGTGATGAATATAACCAAAGGAGAAGTGATGAAGTAAGCACATTCGTATGCAAACGTAAAAAGGATAAATCACGTTCCAAAGCAGCAAAGGCAATGTCACATGGTTTGTTATTGTAGAATAGGACGAGATTATACAAGTTTATTTAAGAATTACGATTCCCTTAATTAATTCGCACTTGTTTTTTATATACGACAGCAAGAAATAACCATATATTGTATAATGTTGGTTATTGACATAAAAATAAATGTTTGGTCTGACATATAGAAAACAAATATAGTTGTAATTAGGGATATATTATCCCGATATATGACTGGATATAATTAATTGTTTAATTAATCTTGAAATTATTGGTTCCTTTTATATGTTTCTGGGCGGCAAGATGAGGGTTTCATCGGTATTGTCTACCAGATGTTCAAGACTATACAAAACATCGTCGACAAGGAGAATCTAGTCTTAAATATACTAGATTTAGCTAATGAAAATGTGCAAGAAATATTTTTGGTAGCAATTATTTTTGCCGTCTTAAAATTTGGAATTACAAGTTTTGAGATGGATATTCCTCTCATAGGATAATAGGAAAGAATATCAATAAAACCTACATAAAAAATTCAAGAGATACAATGGACCATGATAAGAAAAGAAAAAAAACAGGAGTAATGGTGGTCTAGGAGAGACCGCATATCACCATCTTAGAAGTCAGCTTTTTCTAGTTCTTTTTTTTCTTTAAATTTCTACTTTGCTGTAAAGTTCATTTTCCTTGCATTTTAATTGAAAGTCTTTTGTCACAAAAAAATATACTAGAATTAATCCAAAAATACAAATAAAATTTCGATGTAAAAATTACAAAACCAGTTTTTCTTTCTTCCATTAACTAATACTCCAACCTTAATAAACGTGTTTTAATCGTCGTTAAAACCAGGATTATCCAAAAATCTAGTTGCACACGGCCGATAACTTTTTTTTTGAAGAAGGTTTCACACGGCCGATAAACGTGTTTTAATCGTTTGTTCAAATGCATGCATATGAACAAACTCTTACAACTTGTGTAGTAAAATTAATCAAACATCAACACGAGCAGTTCTTTTAGAATTAGGAGAACTACTCTTTTGATTAACCTTTATTACGCATGAATCGATCAATTCTTGCATAATCTACGGAAAAAAAGAAAGAAACAATATAATATATCTAAAGAACCCTAAACTAGATCGCAGCCTTAATTAGAAGGAGTGGATATATTTTACTATCACATATGTTTTTTTCCCCCACAGCTGCCATCGATGAACCACACGATCATATCGCTGACTGAGGGTTAATTATATAATCGAACGGTGTAAACTCGATGAAACACGCGAGTCTGTATACACCATAATGCATCTGATTATTTTAGATTTAAATTTAAAAATGCGAGAGGATGTTGCCTTGAAAGAGTCTCTCATTGACTTGACTCTATCCTATATATACACATTTCCACTCTCTCTTCTCCACTGTCAAATCAAATCCTTCCTTCAATTAATCAACCATCTTCCTCCTTCTTCTTCTCTGTTCTCTCCAAATTTTAGAGTTCGAAATCTAATGGCCACGCCAAGCGAAGCATCAGCTCTTTTCTTCATCAAGAAGCATCTTCTCGACGAGCTTTCTCCGGTGCCTACCCTCACCTCCAATCGATGGATTAACGAATCGGTAGCTTCAGAAACCAGCTCCGGTTTTTCAATCTTCGGACCATTTGATCAAACCGGTTTCGATTTATCGGATTTTGAGACTAAACCGGAGATCATCGATCTCGTGACGCCTAAGTTCACGGGCTCGTTTGATTTCGGATCGAAGGTTTCTGGTTTCGAGCTAAAACCTGTGATTGATTCGGACGAGGCGAAAGCTGAAATCCCACTTGCGTCGAACGATTCCTTCACCTTCCAATCGAATCCTCGAGCCGTTTCTGACTCAGTCTCGCAATCGAACCGGAAACCGCCGCTGAAGATCGCACCGCCGAAGAGAACAGAGTGGATCCAATTCGCAACCGGGAATCATCAACCTGAACAGCTTCCCGTACCGGTAGCCGCAGAAGAGAAGAGGCACTACAGAGGAGTGAGGATGAGGCCGTGGGGGAAATTCGCGGCGGAGATCCGAGATCCGAACCGTCGCGGAACTAGGGTTTGGCTCGGGACGTTTGACACGGCGATCGAAGCCGCTAGGGCTTACGACCAAGCAGCGTTTAGACTCCGAGGTTCAAAGGCGATTCTGAATTTCCCGCTCGAGGTTGGGATGTGGAATCCACGCGCTGCTGACGTTGTTGGCCAGGGCAAACGGAAGCGAGACGGAGGGGAGGAAGAAATGAAGGTGGCTGAGAAAGTGCCAAAGACGGAGGAGAGTCACGCCGTTAGTGGACGAGGAGGAGGCGACGAGAATCTTGAGCCAGCAACGTCGAGTTTGACGGCGATAGATGACTGGGACTTGACGGAGTTTCTGAGCATGCCGCTTTTATCGCCGTTATCTCCACACCCACCGTTTGGTTATTCACAATTGACTGTTGTATAGTAAATGTCAGCTTGTTGTATGCTGACGTGGAATTACGGCATACACGTGTTCCTATGATCTCTTGCTTTTCTTTTTGTGTTGATTCATTCGAGAAAATTAATTCATTTATTTGTTTTTTAATACGACTTTCAATTCAAGTTTCAACATCCTAAAAAATAGTCCCATAGAGAGAATATCAGCAATATAATGAATATATGAACACGAACCTCCATTCTGTTGACTACTATTATTTCCCATGTGTGAATTTTAATTTGAGAAAGATCTCTATATATATGACTCTTTTTGCATGCATTTAGGGGGCGTATTGTTGGACTTTTGGCTCTAAATGGACCAACACCAACTTTATTCATTTCATTTCTTTGACCTCTATGCCCCCAAATTGACTTCTCTTACTGCTTACATTAATACAAATCGTAGATCATTAGATAGCTTTAATCTCTCTCTAGCTCGCAAACCCGGAATTTAGTCCATTGTTTTCTTTGACAATCTCAAACGTGAACCCTTTAGTTCCAATTTCCCACGTGATGGCGCACCTCTAGAAATCATCAAACTCAGTTTTTTTTTTCTTCTGCCATGGAGAGCTCCAAAGAACCGTTACTCCCCCCCCCCCCCTCAAGTTTTACTAAAGATATTATTCCTTTTTTATAAAAAATGTCGTTTTAATGTTTAATTCTTGTTTTTATAAAAATAGTTGTTCTATATTTTCAATGCAATTTTTTTTTTAAAAAAAATTCAGTTTTAACCATATTATTATAATGTATTAATTAGAAAAAGAAATGTATTTAGTGTATTAATAAGGAATAAAATAAAATTTTTAATAGATTTTTTTAATATGTGTGAAAAACTCTCAAATGATACTCTTTATAAAACATAGGGAGTATTGCGTTAAAGTTATTTTCTTATGTTTTTAAAAGAATATCATTTTGCACGAAAAGAAATATCATTATATATTTTTAATGTATTTTTTTCAAACAATTATTCTTTAACCAAAGATCCAAAACTAGTTATCTTTGCATTTTAGTTATTATTATCTAACTAATGAAATATTAATATAAGCATATTTTTATAATTAGAAAATTTCTTAAATTATGTAAGATGTATCAAAATGACACATGTGAAACAGAAAAAAATATTATAGTATAAATAGATTTTAAAAGTGAAAAATATTTGAAACTAAGAAAAAATGATTGGGAGAAAGTAAATCAAAAGTTGAAGTGCTTAAAATTTTAAATATATAAAATATATGTGTAACGGTCGTTTCGATAAGATTTATTGGCGTTTGTGTTCATATTATTAATTCTTTTTTTTTTTAAACTATAGACAAACTTTGGTAGGTAGATTTTTATATATTTAAATTGTATCAAATCAATAAACAAATAACATCAGATTTTAAAACAATAACAAAATGAAAATATTTCAAGTTTTTTGAATAATGCAAGATATTGACTCTAAATTTTTAAAGAATTTAAATTACTCATTACTAATAACGCCAAACTTTTAAATAGTTTTGAAAGTTTGAATTGAATAACACCAGATATATATGTACAGTCTTTCATTGTTACAAGTTATGATGATCAAGTTTTATTGTATAAATCAAAAAAAAAATCTTAACTTTTTTCTACTGATGTATCCTAAAATTCAAGTTAATGAGAGTAAAATTGCAAAAAAAATAAATATATATATATGTATAATCTACGTAAACATATACATCATACCATATATATAGGACATGTATATCGAATTTTAATTTTCACTTTCATTTTTTTTGGGATCAATTGCGTCTACTTCTTAAATTTTAGAGGAAAAAAAAAATTAAGAGAAAGGAAATCTTCAAAAACAAAACAACAGGCTTTGTGTATTACTTTTTTCGATCAGAGTCATCATTTTCGCAGTCTTTCTCCCAATCGCTTCTTCTCTGTCTTCGGAATTCTCCGACTCTCACGTAAGCTCTCTTATCTTTTCCTTCGCCTTCGTCGTGCTCTTCTTCTTCGTCTCTCTCTCGCGCTCAATTTCTGTATATGAATGCCAGAGGAAGAAGACACACGCGCTCGATTTCAAATTTTGTTCGTGGGTTTCCCGATTTGCAATTCGATCGATATGCTTTGATTTTATTTGTTGTTACTTCTCCTGTTCGATAGATTTCCTTCCCAGGTTTAGGAATTTTGAAAGGTTCATAAATTCTGGCTGAATCGATTCCTTCGATCTATTCTCATTAGCTGCCGAAGAAGTTTTCCTCTGGATTGTTTATGTTCGAATGCTTCAATTCTAATGATATGCATCTAGGTTATGTAACCTATTGATTGTTACTGTTCTCTTTTATTCTTTTCGTGTTTATATGAAAATCACCATCAGCTTTTCGTGTTGCAGAGGTTTAGGAAGAAAGGGATGATTGGATCGTGTCTTTGAATTGGGATACTGTGGGTTTGGTGTTTTTCGTGTGTAAAATGTGGGTGCCTACTTTGAGCTCAAGCTCATGCTCAAGTGAGGAGAGGGAAGAGAGCAGTGGAGAGGCCGTGCTTACGCCGGTTTATCTCAATGTCTATGATCTAACGCCTGTGAACAATTACCTCTATTGGTTTGGGATCGGCATTTTCCATTCTGGAATAGAGGGTATGTTTATTCTCTTCGTCTTCAGATTCCTATCTGTTCTATAGCTTAATTGTCTACTTAAGTATGTTATCGAAGATGAATCGTTAGGCTTTTTGTAGAGGAGAAGCGAAATTTAGCTGTCTTAATGTTTTTTGGCAAGTCGTGCTTTAATGATTTGGGTATAGATTTAACTGAGATGTAGGACCAAGAAAAGTGTTGAACTCTTTGAGGAATTTTTAACGGAAACCTTCCCTGATCCTCTATAGCTCAGATTTTACCTGCTATGTTATGTAATATTTGCCCAAGCTTGAGCAACCGTTACTCATTGTCCTCTTTTAACACAGTTTTTCAACTTCAATGTAGCTCATGGTTTGGAATATTGCTATGGAGCTCATGAGTATCCAACGAGTGGAGTGTATGAGGTAGAACCTAGGAGCTGTCCAGGGTTCATCTTTAGACGGTCGGTTTTGTTGGGAACCACAAGCATGTCCCGTTCAGATTACCGGTCATACATGGAGAAGCTCTCAAGAAAATACCATGGTGACACTTACCATTTGATTGCCAAGAACTGTAACCATTTCACCGAGGAAGTATGCTTGCAGCTTACAGGAAAGCCTATTCCAGGATGGATTAATCGCCTGGCCCGAGTAGGTAATAAATATAAAACCTTTCCCTCTCATTTCTACAGACAAATGGTTTCGTTTTTTACTCATTTGTTTTTGAGTTTCAGGTTCGTTCTGTAATTGTCTTCTACCAGAAAGCATTCAGCTTACAGCTGTTAGTGCTCTTCCCGAACACCTTGAATTCTCTGGTAAGAGAGTTTTATGAAAGAAGAAAAAAACCCAACTCTTTTGTGATCAAATCAAAAAATTATGAATTGGATTCCTGTTTTCTCCAAATGTAGATGAGGACGAATCAAACTCAGAGGCATCTTCTGTGTCAGATGAAGAAGGATCAGAGAAGCATCTCATAAATGCAGTAGACAAAGAGATTGTGTATCTAGAAAACAAACCAGTGC
>JAHZTW010000001.1:209634469-209655985 GCA_020283515.1 Alliaria petiolata
TCGAACTCTCCAGAAACATGAACTTTCTCTGTTAGATTGATCCACTCACAGTTTTATACCTAGTAAAATCTGCAATCAACTACTGTAACAATGGTCCTTCAAGTGTCAATGCAATGTGCTTAATTCCAAGAAAAGCTCATAGTTCCCAACAAGATTTTGACTCAATAAAACAATTTGGACTGACTCAAGAAACATCAAACAGACTCAAGAGAAACCAAAAGAAAGAAAATGGTGTTAGTTATGGATGAACATCCTCCCCCATACTTAAATCACACTGTCCCCAGTGTGAAGAAAGCAAGAAAAGAATGCTAAGGATGAAGAAACATGTAAGGGGTGAGAGAACTTACATGTTCGTGGTCGAACGGGAGGTGAGGGTAGGTCTGATCCGTTTTTTTTTTCTTTCAATTTTCGTTTTTTTTTTTTTTTTTTTTTTTTTTTTTTCTTTCTTTCTGAAAGAGATTCTCTCAAGGTCTTTCCTGAATGATGGGATATGCAAATAAACTCAGTTCTCTTTGAAGAGCATTGTTGAATATTTTGTAATTTGGCACTTTTTTTGGAGTTATTTACAATCTGTCTTTTATGCAACCTAATGCGAGTAACCAAAGGATTTTTGCTCTCTCTCCCTCCCTCTCTTGGTAAAAAGGAAATGAAATAGGAAAAGGGTTCGAAGAGAGAGCAGTGGATAGAGGAATGGTGGTGAGAGATGAATGGGTTAATCAGAGGAAGATAATGATCAAGAGAGTATTAGATGGGTTTTAAGCCATTGTGACCAATGGAATTCTCTGATGTAGATAGAGATGTCAGACGGGCCAGCCCGCAGGCTTGTCCGTGCGGATCGGCCCGCTGCGGGTTATGGACAACAAAACATAAACTCAAACTTGCCCCGACCTTATTTAGCGGATTTGCAAGATGGCCCGCGGGCTTCTTTCAATGTGTCTGTAACAAGAGACTACATCAAATCTGTAGTGAAAAATGACAACATGTTTCGTTCACTTGTTCACATGTTTCGTCAATGTTATACGTCAAAGTTTGGTGGTTAAAAAAACAATCTTCAAACCGGAGTTTGGAGGATAACACTCTTCGTCTCTAGACCAAAAAAGAAAAAAATCAATTGTCATCTACAAGGCTAATTAAGGTTAAAAAAGAAAAGCTAATTACGAGCTTGTCAATTATTTCCGAGAGAACATATGCATCTGCTCAGACCATGGAGCTTGAATGGTAGGACAAAACTGGCATGAAAAAAGAAGCAAAACACATGTTAAGGGTTTGAGCTAATAGATAGGCCTCATATACATAGAAGTCAAAAAACATTACCTGAAAATTCTTGGTGGGAGCAAAACCTCGGGGACGGGTACAAGATTTTTTTTGGAATGGCTTTCAAGATTTTTTTTGCTAATTAGATGTAAAATTTTTAAAAAATAATATCAAGAATACAAACATATCTAAATCCCATCGCAAAAAACAAGAATCATTTTCTTTTTTCACCTCTGCAGCCAAAAGAGATTCCTTCGTAATGATCTAATTGAAGTAGTGACGCCACTCAAATCGTCTTCACTGCATTTGAGAAACAAAATATCAGGATTTCAAAACTAATTGAAGTAGTTTGAACTTTGAAGGTTTCTTCCTCTTGATCACTTCTCTTGCTGGTTTCCTTATCCTTGTCCTAGATTTCATGATAGCTTTACTCGAAAATTAAGAACTCATTTCCAAGAAAACAAAATTGTTTACTGTTAAGAGTGTTTATACCTCAACGAAACCACCTCCAAAGTTTATGCCATTCTCAAAATAAGTATGAGCTAAATGTCGATTGAGGGAAGCCGAGTTGAACTGTGTTAGCACAAAGATCTTGTTGATGAAGCTGTTGATGCACAAAGATCAGCCTGTAGCATCCACCCACTGTTGAACTTATATTTGAAAAACAGAGTAAGAAAGAATGGAGAAACAGAGTAAGTTCTCCTATGAAGAAGAAATTAACGAAAGATAAATTTCCTATAAATCTGAAACTTGTTTATATTCTCGACATACTTTCTATAAGACAATATTTACACACTTATATAGATGTTTACATAACTGTAATTCTAAGTAACAGTTGTAACTTATCCAACAAGTTACGTCTCTTACTCACACCCTTTCGTAGAAAGTCACGGATACATTACATCCCTTGACTTTACATACAAACTATAACATATTAAATATTACCAAACTCAATTATATTCTAACACTCCCCCTTAATTGAGTTTCGGTCCAACTACAGACTTGCTTAATACTTTGTTGGATTTCCATACGCATCCGTTTTCATATGATATATCCATTTCACGCCAATGATCTTCTTCTTCTCTATCATCTTAAGTTCTTCATCAATGGCTTCTCTCCATTCTATAGTTTCAGAGGCTTCGTCGTATGATTGTGTTTCCTCCGATACTAGAAAGCACGTTTCTCCACCATTTGAGAAGTATCCTCTTGCGTGAACATCTTCTCGACTCTCCCTGTTTCGATTTTCTTTAATCGAATCTCTGTTTCCTTACAAAGCCTCTGCGTTTCCTTTTGGTGACTTCCTTTGATCACCATCACGTCTCTGTGACGTCTCATGCGTGAATCTTCTTCTCCACGTCTTCTTCGGTTATTTGTGTAACCGGTTCCCGTATTTTGCCATGCGTGAATCTTATCCACGTCTTTCTCGGTTATCTTTATAACTGTCTTCTGTGCTCCATTTTTCTTTTAGGTAAGCATCCTATTTTCTTACTTGGTGTCTCCCTTTGATCACCGTCAACGTCTCCTTGACATTTTGTGCGTGAATCCTCTTCACGTCTTCTCCGATTATGATGCACCGCATCTTCCGTTTATCGCACGTTTCCATTATTTTTATGGGCTTATTATTTACGTTTGGACTTTATAACTTATCTTTACGCTAGGGTTTTGGTTTCTTATTCATTATATATGTAACCGTGAGTTTTACGCTAGAAGGCAGCTTTTGATAATTAATAAACACAGAGATTTTTCATATACCTTGTTCTTGATTCGATGAAATTCATTAAAACAGGAAGCCGGTCTCAAGCGATTCTTCGAATCCCTTGATTGAGCGAAGCGGTTTTTTAGAGATTATTCGAATCCCATAGATTGAACTGATTATCTAGTTCGTACGCTGCGCCAGATTATCTGTGTAATCGGCTTCTGCTCCCTCTCACTTAGGTAAGCAGTCTCCTTTCTTGCTTGGTGTCTTCCTTTGATCACCAGCGGCTTCTCCGTCTCTGCATCCTTGTGCTTCACCAAGACGTTGTCGAATCAAGTTTCAGAATTCTCCTTCCACATCTTCAACTTCACATCCGTTTTCTCCATTGCCTTTTGAGAAGATTTTTTTATCTCCTTTATCGCTTTTGAAGCCTTCCTCTTGAAGGTACGGCATGTGGATGTGTTTGCAGAAATGTGATGATGCTCTCTCTTGTCACCACCTCTTCTCTTTCTATTTCTTCTTCTGTTTTTTTTTTTCTCACCGTTGATGTTCGTCTCCATCGTTCTCTTCTTCTCGCAGCGGATTGATTCTTATTCTTGTTGTGCTTGTACAGGCTCCAAGACCAAGATAAGCTCTGATAGGAACCTGCATTATTTTTGAAGAATCCTCATCAAACAAAACATTGTTCTATAGATAAGAAGACCCTTGAGGTTGTAATCTCCATGAATGTTATTTACAGTTTAATTTCGAAAGAGAAAGTGAAGAAAGATGAATATCTTACAGCTGGTGCCGCGGCTCTCTTTGTAAGAGAGGGAAGAGTCGAGCTCCATTGCCTCCTCCTAGAATGATTGTGATATGAACCGTTTTTTGGGTCTGCCTTTCTTCTCTCAAACATCGAATGCTTTACTGTCTAACAAAACATAAGCAACAAACAGAATTTAAGATCTCTGAGACTTTTGCAGAGGACATGATAGGAATCGATTAAGCAATTCTTTAGCATAGACCATCGGCAACGGAGGAATCTTCTTCATAAACACCAACTTTAGAGGAAATCAATGGGAAATAAGGGTGGATCGTGATCATCAATGGCAGAATTAAAGAGAATCAAAGAGAAATCGAGCTTTGTGGTTCAATCAATGGCGGATTTGGAGGATTCAAAGCTATATCGGATGAAACAAAACTCAAATCGCGGTTTTTACCCGTAAACCCGCAGATCCGTGACGGACAGACCTGCAAAGCCCGAGATCCGCACGGGTCGAGCCCGCGAGACCCGCTAATTTGTGGATAAATATTTCTAGGCCCAAGCCCGCCCCGCATTGTAACTACTTGGGCCTGGCCCGCGGGCAGCAGGTCCAACTGACATCACTAGATGTAGAACATTTGCTCGGAGGTTCTTATATTGACGTTTCCACTAGCGTCAGAGCAATCACTGAATGCAATTTTGATGGCGAAGAAGGCTTTGGAGGAAGGTATTGGTTCGTCTTGGAATAATTTGGACAAATTTACCAATGAGTTTTGAAATAAATGGAGCATGATGATGTTGTGAACTCACACCCAACCTTACCATCAAAGAGATTTGTAGAGTGATTAATGTATGTATCAATCTATTTATGAATGATTAATTGTGAGTATTTAGGGTGCGGTTTTTTTTTTCAACAACCTCAATTCTAAAATGGTTTGGTGATCTAACTTGATGGGACTGAGTTTACATAGAAGAAGTAAACACCCATTCTAATCGATTATATGCCTTGCTCATATCCGTCTTTACCGCCATATATTCTCCTTTAAAGACGCGTTCGTGCGTAATTCAATAAATATTTCATAGACAATCAAAATATTATCAGAAATTAGCCGTCCTGGCACAAAAGCCGATTGTGTTTCCGAGATCAAACCATATAAAATTTGCCATAGTTGTTGGTACAAAACCTTTGAAATGATCGTGTACCCCCACATTGCATAAACTGATGGGTCGTAATTCAGTCATGCGAGTGGGTCTATCCGTTTTCGGAATGAGATATCAAATATCTTAATGTGAGAAAGTCATTAACCATTAACGCTATATCATCCTTAATTACATGCCATGACTGTTGAAAAAATAAAGCTGCCATACTATCTGGCCCTAGAACCTTCTCTGGGTGCATCATGGAAAACGCCGTCTAACTTCCTTCTATGTTGCTCCTTTAGTTAACATATCGTTATCCATTACAGAGATTTTAGCCATCACCTCTGTAAGTGCATCCTCAAATGTTATTAGAGATGTCGACGTGAATAGGTATTCAAAATATTCCACTGCAATCTTCTCTATTATATCTTCCCCGGTCATCCAAATTTCATTTTTATCACGCAGACCCACGATTTTGATGTTTGTTTTCTTTTTCTAATTCAAAATTGTATTTAAAAAATCTCTAAATTAAATATATTAACCAATTTATTAATACACAATGTGTTTTGTTTATAAGTATATGTTATTTAAATTGAAAAGTCACAACAAAATATAGTTTCTCATACAATAAGTATATCAAGTATTAGTTAACTGCAAAATTATCCATATCATATTAATGAATTGATTATATTAAGAGTTTATTGGCAAATGATCATTAATGGAAAGAAAAATAACTAATTGAACATTATTTTTCTTGTTAAGAAGATAATCTTACATATTTTTTATATTCAAAAATGTGTAGAAATCTTTTTGTCTATATAACACATAGTTTTAGGATAAAATAGGATTTTATTTTCAAATAAGTTAGTCATATGAATATATTTTATAGGTTAGCATTTTTTCTAGTTATGGGTTAAACTAGTTATAAATAATTAATTTAATATTTTTGACTTATTTCTGATTCCTTTCCTTTTTAAATTATCCCCAACCATATAATCTAAATCTATTGTAATATCAAGAAAATTAAATTTTATTAACATGATCAAACATTGTATTTCAAAGCATTCTAAAAGTTATGCAGTTGGAATATATATATATATATATATATAATATACTTTTAGCTATTTACCTTTTTCACAATAACTCTCATTCATTTAAACATTTACTTATATTAACTAGAGATCAACCAGCGCGTTGCGCGGTTTTATTTAATTTAAATTTGTATATTATAATTTCATATATTTACATTATTATTATGTTTATCTTTATTTTATATTTGGTTTTTGTTTGTTTATTTATTTATTTTAGATGTTGTTTTTTTTGTTTATTATCTTAAAATATATGTACACATATTATTATGAAGGTTTCTTAACATAAATTGTGAGATGTTATTTAAAAAAAAACTTTGTCCAATATTTATATGCTGTTGTAAGTATATATGTCTCCCCACTCAATATATTTATTCAACTGTTTTTCCAACTTATTTCGATTTTCATTTTGAAAATTTCCTGAATTTTTCCAATTTATTTCGATTTTTCCCAATTTTTCCAAAGCTATCCAAAATATGTAAGTTAATCTGTACCCAAATTATTGAGAGTTTGGAAACATATTTTAGGTAAAAAACCTGAAATGCCCCGTACCCATAAATTGTTTCCCAAAATTATTTTCCAATTTCTAAATTATTCATTTCCATCCCATACCCTTAAATTCTCTTCCTAAAACATGAAATGTCCAGTGCTAATCGATTCCATCCACTCTTTTTATTTCGTATTCGAAATAACACTTTATTAATTTTTATTCGAAAAAGCATTTATAATTTTTGTGTGTTTGTAGAATAAGTGTATTTTTACTTTTAAATTTGGTTCTTGTTTGTTTTCTTAATTTTAAATAATGTTTTATTTTTATTTTTTAATTTCAAAATATGTAAACGTATTGTGAAATTCTTTTCCTAATAAAAATTGTGATATGTTAATTGTTTAAAAACTTTCTCTTATATTCAGTCGCTTATTTCCAGGAGATGAAGAAAGTTATTTTACCATTGATCTCATTCACTCTCTCTTTTTTTTATTCGAAATAGCATTATGATTTTTTGTTGGTAGAGAATTTATAGTTTTTGTGTTTTCTAAAATAAGTATGTTTTTTTACTTTTATACTAATGTGTGGAAGCCCAAAAATCTACCTACCCAAAATATATAAAAGCCCATTAAAAAAATAAAAATTTGCTGATGTGGATAGCTTAGATGGAGAGAGGTTTGCCTAATTATATATATGATTTTTGAACTATAATTCAATAACAATAACAAAAAATCTACTATATGAATGCGAGAAGTCTACTACCTCAACACATTCTCACAGGTTCATGTATTCTTCACTTGTGCTAAAACATACCTCAATTCAAATTAAATTTAAATTATCTACCTAAACTATGTAAAATCAAAATATTCATACCTTGACCACGAATCCGTTAGTCAACTGTTACAAAAGTATGACATGTCCGTTATGAACTCTTACATGGCTATACATTCATGTAATCAAATCCAAAAGTCATCGATCCATTAAAATGTCGTCGTTTTGTTTAGTTGAGACTTCATCTTCTTCGATTTTCTCTGAGAAACTCATATTTTTTGGACGACAAAGAAAATTTGGGTTACGAAAGGTTTTAAATGTCTTCATCATCCAATCCGATTTCTTCTTCAGGTCCAGGTTAGTATGGTTGATTTATAATTGAATTCATTGTTTTAGTGAATTGAGAATGTGAACATAGATTTGAAACTTACGCAGAAATGAGCAAAAATTGGAGAAGACATGATTGGGAAGTAGAGAGAGGGTTTCCCATAAATTGTTGGTGTGGAGGAGTTTGTGTGATCAGAACTTCAAAGAATTTTGAAAACTCAGAAAGACTTTTCCATTGTTGTATATGTAGATCCGAAAAGGTTAGCATCAAATTAGGGTATTTTACATTGTTGAAGTGTGTTGATAATGAGTTATATGGATCTTATTGTAGGACAAGAATCATTTGTTTCAATGGATAGATGAGTCTGTTGTAGAAGAGATTGATGATATGTAAGAAAGCAATAGGTGGGTTAAAAGATGAAGTTGAAGAAAATATTATGAATTTAGCGCTTGAGACAAGAGCTTGTGAAGATGTGGTTGATAGGTATGGGAAGAAGATGGAAGAAATTAGCTGTGTTGATTTGAGATGGAAGAGATGAGAGCTTTGGTGTATGAATTAGAGAAAGAGGTAAACGGCTGTCTACCAATTAAAGAGTTTGAAGAACATGCTTGTTTGGGGATTTGGATTTATCTTATTGTACTACTGCTTCTTGATGTAGAATTGAGTTCATTTTGTATGTTGTAATCTTTGAACTAATCTTTAAATGAAGTGTTTGTGTCGTTTTAAGAGTTTGTGTCATGTATCCTTATCAATAAAGTGCATTTTTCACATACCAAATCAAATCAGCAAATCAATAATAAGACCAAAAGGCATGAATAACAAACGGATTTCTTGTGTTGACCATTAAAAAACATGTAGCTTAACGTTTGATCTGAGAACAATTCCTAAATTCAACAAGCATTACAAAAGTGAAAAAGAAAAATATTATTCTCAGATCCATTCCTCCATCAAGTAGCGTGGGGCTGCTTCCATCACCAAAAACAATATGAACCATTCCTCCTCCATCTAATCATTACAAAAACCAACAATAAATCCGAGAATCCATTTACTATCCTAGAAGCACAACTATAAAACCTGTCAAAGAGAGTCCAAATATCATTCAGTATTTCAAAGACAAAATTTCGAAGACAAAGTTTCAAAGACAAACAATACCTGAACTTAATCATTGGCAGACTTTGGAGGAAGGTATTGGTTCGTCTTGGAAGAATTAGTGATTCATGTATTTATCAGTCTAGTCACACCATTCATTATGAATGGTTAAGGGTGCGTACTTAGGGAGCGGTTTTGATGTTTGTTTTATTTTTCTAATCAAAATTGTAAAAAACAAAAAACTATGGATTAAATACATCAACCAATTTATTCATAGAAACACATTTAGACCATCCAAAGTACTTTATAAATTATAATATTTATTTTGCAAATACAATAACCAAATTATTCATAAAAATAGTGTCTTCCATTTATCTTCCACCATTTACTTTGCATCATTTGTCTTTTTTGGTTTTTTTAGTAGGAACCGTACTTGAACTTGAACTTGCATGACCTTTTCCTGTATCTGAATTTGGAGGAGCCAAACTTAAAGTTGTAGAAACTGTATTTGAACTTTCAGGAACCGTAGTTGAACTGCTAGCATTTATAAAATTGTCAATATGTTATGTATATCTACATTATATAAAACTTCTAGATCATATAAAGTACGGTGTACTATAAACTAACATATTCCTAATTTAGATCAATAATGTAAATGTGACATACAATAATGCAAAAATATCATTAATTCATATAAAACATTAGTTCCACAAATTTATTAAAAAAATGAATAATTAATGAAACGTAACTTAAAAAAAAAACTCACTCCATCGAAAAAATGAATTTGACATCGTCCCAATATAATTTGATGACATCTCCAGTTTTGAGATCTCTGTCTTTTTTTAATTGTACCCATCCACTTCTGAGATGATATTGTTTGTCCACACAAATAAGAGTTACACTATAGGATTTGTCATTATCCTTAATTTCCATTGGAATACCATTTCGAGGTAGTGTAAGTTTCATCTTTTTTAGTATGTTTTCTATCTTCACTTTTGGTAAATTTAACACACCATACTTCGAAACATCAGTATCTGTTAACGTTTTTGTTATCATCATATTTAGATCCATTATACTAAACTTTTAACTGTTTTAGGAATATAACTTATAGATAGCTTTCAGAAAATAAAATAATTGAGAAGTATGAAGAGCTCAACCCATATCTTTATATATAGCTTTTAGCCAAAGTAATATTTCTTGTCTTCTATATATGCTTATTTTAACATTATTAATGCTCTTAAAAAAACTCTCTAAATTTAGTTACTTGCAAGAATATGTTTTGTAAGTTAGCATATGTTATTTTTCTAAATTTATTACTTTAATCTTTTTTTTTTGTCAATAACCTCGGCTCCTAGAACGGTTCAGAAATTTATTACTTTAAAGATTTAATTAACTATTTATTTTTATTATGCTAAATTGTTTTTATATCACCCTAGGTGTTTTTGGTTCTTAAAAAGATCTTCCTATATATGCAAGCTAAATTTAATACAATAGCTAAGAAAAAAAAATCTATTAATATCTAAAAAATTCATTTCCAAACACTCTATAATTGAGTATTTGGTACTTTTGTTTTTGACATCTATATTTAAATTTATTAATGACATTGGTTATTTACAACATTTATTTTTGAAATTAATTAAGAACAAGTTCTTGTTATTAATACATCATGTATTTTGTTTATAAGTATTTGTTATTAACAAAGAAAAGTCACAACAAAATATAATTTCTCGTACAATAAATATATCAATGCTGTCAAAAAGTATATTAATTAATTGCAAAAATTATCCATATCATAATAATAAATTGATTATATTAAAGTTTATTAGTAAATGATCGTTAATGAAAAGAAAAATATGCAAGCTAAATTTAATACAATAGCTAAGAAACAGAAAATCTATTAATATCTACAAAATTCATTTCCAAACACTTTATAATTGAGTATTTGGTACTTTACTTTTGACATCTATATTTAAATTTAATAATGACATTGGTTATTTACAACATTTATTTTTCAAATTAATTAAGAACAAGTTCTTGTTATTAATACACCATGTATTTTGTTTATAAGTATTTGTTATTAATAAAGAAAATTCACAACAAAATATAATTTCTCGTACAATAAATATATCAATGCTGTCAAAAAGTATATTAATTAAGTGCAAAAATTATCCATATCATAATAGTAAATTGATTATATTAAAGTTTATTAGTAAATGATCGTTAATGAAAAGAAAAATAACGAAATGACCATTAATCTTCTTGTTAAGATTATAATCTTACATGTTTTTATATTCAAAAAATCATTTAATGTGTAGAACTATTTTTTGTCTATGTAACACATAATTTTAAGATAAATAGGGTTATATTTTCAAATAATTTAATTATATGGATGTATTTCGTAGGTTAGCATATTTGTTTTCTTCTAAATCTTCACTTTTGTTACATATGTGTAGGAGTGTAGGTTAAACTAGTTACAATTTATTGATTTAATAATTTTTTACTTACTTTTTACTCATTTCCTTTTTAAAATTTTTTCCAAACATATAATCTAAATCTATTGTAATATTCTAGAAAATTAAATTCTATTAACATTATCAAACAAGCATTCTAAATATTTCATAATTGGTTTAGGTGCCTTAGATAGAGAAGGGAAATCAAGCCCATTTTGATAGGAGAAAATGGACATTTAAATCCTCAACTTTCAAATTTGAACCATTCAAAACCTCACCTTTCACCTGATCCATTTAAATAACAAACTTTTTTGTCTTTCAATCACGAACTTATGTTGACTTAGTCATATTAGGCACGACGTTAACTTCACTAACGGATCGATTTAACGCCGTCTAATCCCGTCTGTTAGTAAAATTGACGTCATGCCTAATATGGTCAAGGCAATATAAGTTCATGATTTAAACAATAGTCAACGTAAAAATTTATTATTTAAACAGTTCAAACGAAACATAGTGCTTTTAATGGCCAAAATTTAAAAGTTTGACATTTAAATGACATTTTCCCGTCTAACCAAAATTTTTAATTTCTTCGGATTACGTAATATTACGTGATTGCTAATCAAAGTAACTAAAACTAATTTTAGAAGATATTTAAACATAAAATAATTTTACGAAATATAATTTTTTAATTTCTTCGGATTACATAATATTACGTGATTGCTAATCAAAATAACCAAAAATAATTTTAGAAGATATTTAAACATAAACTAATTTTAGGAAATAGAAGTTATCCGTTAGTAGAAAAATGTCATTTAAATGCCGAACTTTCAAATTTTAGATATTCTAAACACCGCGATTTCTGATGAACGAGTATCTCAAAGCTTCTATTTCTCATGAAAAGGTATCTCAAACTCAAGATTTTACAATGTGAAAGATTAAGGATCTCAAGCTTTTTGTGGCCTATGATTAGAAATAAAACTCATGTATTGCTCATGAAAGAGCATCTTAAATTCAACATATTGAGGTTCTTGAGGTAATATTCGTTTTTTTAGCAATATAATTTTTCAAACAAAATCCAAATACTTCAAGCTGGTGAGAGTACTATAGATTTCTCCCACATCTTGAAACTTGATATAGAGGTTTTAACCCTATATAAACTACTGCAAGTGCACATCAATGTCGTAGTATTTAGGGATCGAATCCACACTACGATTCTTTGGACCAAAATTAAGCTAAGACAAAAATATGGTTTGTTGTTTGCAAGTTAAAACGAAAATAGCAATAAAATCGGTGTAAAATTAAATAAAACAAGCGTTAGGTCAAGGGCAATTCGCAGGAATTCAGAGATCATGAATCAGACAATTATTCAGGGAATGGATTATGAACCGTTCTAGAACTCAAAACCCAATTGTATAATCAATCCACCGTCGTGGTATCAATTACTTTGTCTAACAACCTAAGTATCTAAATTGTCGTTTGAACTTAAAATTCTAGACAAGCATTAATTTCGAGTTTGATATGTTCACAAAACGCCTTAACATCAGCTTTCGTTGGCTAAGGACGTTTTGCTCATCTATGTTCTTTCAGGCTTTTAAACAAACACTTTTGATGCGTTAAACAACCTAAGATCAGAAACTAGGTAGCTAATCAAGTTTCAGCAATGAGATCAACAATAGATGAAGAAACCACAAGATAATTCCCTATCTATATCTAATTCAATGATTCATGAATTCCCTTGAAACCCTAAACCTAAATATGAAACTACTCAGACATGGATGCAGAGAACAAGCAAGGAGATGAAGAGAAATTCATAATCAATAAATAAGAAATCCAAAGAGGTTCAGAAACTCGTCTCCCCAAGCTTACAAATCACAAAACCCAAAAATATGAATAGAATAGAAAGCGATGCCTAAACAATGGCCAAAAATAAGTATATATAGATCTAGGGTCGAAATAAGTTGAGTTAGGGTGATTCCAGGGCAAAACAGGAAGTTTCAGATTGCCTTTTTTCGTTTCAGGAGTGGACGGATCGATCTGATGTTGGAGTGGTCGATCTAAAAAGCTCCTGAATCGTCAATATATTGGATCAATCGATCTAAAGTAAGAACGATCGATCTAATAGTTCCCTGAACTTTTTCTGCACATGCTTCATCTTCTCGTCAGGCTGGACAGTCTTCACGAAAACTGGCATAACTTTTGATCGCACCGTTGGATCGACTTCACATCACTTGCATATGAAAGCTAACGCAAATTTCTATCTTGTATCCAAAATTTAGCTCGATCCATCGGTGGGAAGTGCTTCAACGAAGGCCAAACTTCAGACGTCTCTGCATGGTTCTGCATCTCCATATGCTCGTTTGTACCCAAAATGACTCATTTTCTTCCAAAGTGACCTAAAACCTGAAAAGACTCGATAAAGGACTAAAAGACTCTTAAAACACATGTTGAATCGAAAAACCATTGAAAACATTAGGTTAGAAATCCTCAAAAACGCAATACATCAACTCCCCCAGACTTAGTCTTTTGCTTGTCCTCAAGCAAACTACTAACAATAGAGTCGATGTTTGAAAACAGAAACTCACCAAATCTTTAAAACACCATCTTGACCAACACTCTTGAATCCACATACCACATAGCCAACATTAGATAATATTTCAGCATACTTACTACTAGCTTAGCAATCTCCCAAATACGGTTCAAACCCCTTAGAGAAATTAGAAACCTCCATTGTTGACCCCTTATATAAATTAAGCGTGCGGTCTCATCGAGGGAGTATCGATCAAAGAACTTATAGATTCTTTCCCTTCCAAGCTCCTGAACACACATAAAGTATTTGCACAATCTCTCTTATTTTCTCTTCCCTTAGTCGATTTCTCCCTATTTTTCTAGGGTATCATTTTATTTTTTCTGTCGACTAGATTTCCTTCTCTTTTCTATAGATCAAGAACGGTGCAACTCACTTGCGAGGAGACGCTTTTATGGGTGTAAGCTCGCCTTCATAGCCCTTTTTATGGAACTCGGGCTGCCGTTCTTAACCTAGACTTCTTTATATATATTTTTCTTTAGGGAAGATCAAAGAGAGATTGTGACAAAACTTATCTTTAAAGTGCTGGAAGAGGAATTAGGTTCGATGTATACCAAGCCCCAAGATGAGAAAATTAAGGTTCATTTGGTGCGGAGCCAACAATGAATCTTTCGAACTCTCCAGAAATCTGAACTTTCTCTGTTAGATTGATCCACTCACAGTGTTCTACATAGTAAAATCTGCAATCAACTATTATAACAATGGTCATTCAATTGTTAATGCAATGTGGTTAGTTCCAAGAAAAGTTCATAGTTCCTAACAAGGTTTTGACTCAATAAACAATTTGGACTGACTCTAGAAAAACATCAAACTGACTCAAGAGAAAGAAAAGAAAGAAAATGGTATTAGTAATGGATGAACATCCTCCCCCAGACTTAAATCACACTGTCCGCAGTGTGAAAAAAACGAGAAGAGGATGGTAAGGATGAAGAAACAGATAAGGTATGAGAGAACTTACCTGTTCGTGGGCGAATGGGAGGTGAGGGTGGTTCTGAACCGTTTTTTTTTTATTTTTCGTTTTTTTTTTTTGATCTTTCGTTTTTATTTAAATTTTTTTTTTTCTAAGACCTGAAACACTTAAAACCAAAATTAAAAGTTAGAAAACTAAAGAAAAACGAAATATATACACTTACGAGTGGGTTGCCTCCCACAAAGCGCTTGTTTATAGTCTATAGCTTGACTTCCGAGCACATTTGTTAATCATGAGAATCAAAAGGTTGAGCCAATGCACCTTTGATCCTTCTCCTGTTAGGGCAAGAAACAAAATGTGTAAAATGGCACGCAATTATGCAATCCCAAGTGACAAAATTCACATCAATGAAGGCTACTACAAATGTAGCATATATCTTAGAATATATCTTGATGGTGAGATGCTCATGAGGATCAAATGCATTTGGTGGAAAGATAATGTCAACTTCAGGTCTAAACGAGTTCATCAAAAAATAGTTAACTTCGTCTGCATCAATCATGTAGAACACAATATTCTCCTCCCTAGAATCTATCTCAACCTTAGGGTTCTCTATCTCATTCAAGATCATATCGATATCAAACACATCCCCTAGGTAAGATTTTTCAAGAAGAGATCTAGATTCCTCAGGCATTGAAAGCTTAAACTCAAGATAATTTAGATAATTAATATCAAAGCACACTTCAGGGAAATCTCTAGCAAGCTTTTCAATTCTTAAAGTATCTAGTCTTTCAGATTCACATATTAAATCATAGATTCATCAATGAGCAAGGGAGTTTGCAAACTAGAAGCTACATCTTCAATGCAAGGCATGCAACTATCCTCATCATCATGAGATTCAAAGGTTAAGAAAGGTGTACCTTGTATTGAGCTTGGTGGAACCAAATATATTACCTCCTCAAGTGCATGGGCTATCTCTATCTCATAGAGTGTGAGCTCCCTTCCTTCAAGTGCTGCTCGATGTGACATGAAGTTCAGCCGAATCATAGATGCTAAGTCACTTCTTGTCAATGTTGGATATTCTTTGCAAAGCTCATCCAACTCAACTTTTTGTTCCGGTGTGAGTACACTTTCATCAAGTGGTGGCTCCACATATGGCTCATCTTCAATGTATTCATCAAATGTGTCATCTTCTTCTTGTGGCCAATCATTGTAATCCATGGCCATCACCTGTAAAAAACAAAATACTAAAAGAAAACGTTAGTGAAAGTTAGGGTCTTAGACTAAACTTCAAACCTAGATTCGTAGGTAACGCAATTGGAACTTGGAAACGGCGCCAAAAACTTGATATAGAGTTTTAACCCTAAAATAGCTACTGCAAGTGCACAACAATGTCGTAGTATTTAGGTATCGAATCCACAAGTTTCAAAGGCTACACTACGATTCTTAATGAGTGAAACTAAGCTAAGACAAGATATGATTGTTGTTGCAAATATGAGAACGAAAATAGCAAGTAATAAACGGATTAAAGTCAATAAAACGAAGCGCTAGGTCAAGGGCAATTCGCAGGAATTCGGAGATCATGAATCAGACAATTATTCAGGGAACAAATAAGCTCAGTCTAGAACTCAAACATGAATGTTTAACTAATCCACCGTCGTGGTATTAATCACTTTATCTAGCAACCTAAGTATCTAAACTGTCGTTTGAACTTAGAATTCTAAACAAGCATTAATGAGCATGTTCAATTTGTTCACGGATTGCCTTAGCATCTGCTTTCGTTGGCTAAGGACAAACCGCTCACCTATGTTCTTTCAAGCAATCTATAACACTTTTGATGAATAGATTAAACCTTAATTCATAGACTAAGTGATCAATTCAGCCTAAGAAATAAACACAACTATAGGTTAAGACAACATATGATAAATCCCTATCTATGTCTAATTCAATGATTCCTCCTTTGAAACCCTAAACCTAACTATGGAACTACTCAGACATGAAAGCAGAGAAACAACAAGGAGATGAAGAGAAACTCATAATCAATAAAAATAAATCCAAAGGGGTTCAAAAATCTTCTCAAAGATGTAGAGTCAGAGATTCGTCTCCCCGAAGCTTACAAATTGCCAAAAGCCAAAAGTATGAATCAAAAAGAAAGCGTGGCCTAAACAATGGCCAAAAATAGGTATTTATAGGTCTAATCACGTTCTGGGTCGAAATTCACTCCAAAACCAATCGGAAATAGGAAAAAAGGAAATTTCCTTTTCTTCTGCGCAAGTAAACCGGTCGGTTTAGGGTCGGATCGATCGATCCAAATTCCGATCGATCGATCTAAAAAGCTCCAGGAAATCTTCGGCAATCGGATCGATCGATCCATACAGGAACGATCGATCTAAATTCTCTCGGTCGGGACGTCAGCTTTAGATCGATCGATCCAAATGTGGAACGATCGATCTAATATCTTCCTGTCGTCACGTCAACTTTGGAACGATCAATTCCATCCTCCGGAAATGCCAACTTCTCGCTCTTTTGCTCCGATCCTTCTTTCTATGCCTTAGACTCCATCCAAACGTGATTCAACCTGAAATGACTCTAAAAATATAGAAAAGACTCGAAAAACCGTCAAAAACAATAGTTAGAATTCGTTAAAAACGCAATACATCAAAACTCGAATGTCCCAGTTAAACTGTAATCATGATCGAATGATCAGTGTTTTAAGATTTTTTCATTTACTGAACGCTAACTGAAATGAATCCTTTTTATGATAACACCAGCGAGGTAGAACAAGCTTCTCGAAGTTTCTCAACTTTATCTTACATATTAGCCATGTTCTTCTAACAATCGCTGCGGTCAGCGGCAGCGACTGTAAATTACACATATCACCATGATAAACACAGCACTGAAAAAGCAACGTTAATTTGTTTATTCTGTCGCTGCGTCAAGCAACAATGAATAAATTTGACGCTTAAAAAAATCAGCGACAGCCGCAACTCGTTTTTTATGTCGTTGGTAAATCACCGGCGACTGATTTCAATTTCAACACTGTTAAATTTCCATCCGCCGTAGCCTTTTTCTTTGCCGCTGCTGCTGATCGCAGCGATCATGTGCCGAACAGGCCTACTGTTAGATAATCATGAGATGTGGTTAAATTGATGTTTTAAAAACTAAACCCAATTTTTTGTGTAATGTAAATTTAATTTATGTTTAAATATCTTCTAAAATTAGTTTTGGTATACTTGGATTAGCAATCACGTAATATTACGAAATCCGAAAAAGTTAAAAATATCGGTTGGACGGGAAAAATGCCATTTAAATGTTGGTCATTAATAGCACCACGTTTCGCGTGGACGGTTTAAATAACAAAATTTTACGTTGACTATTGTCTAAATCACGAACTTACGTTAACTTGACCATATTAGGCACGACGTTAATTTCCCTACCAGACGGGATTAGACGGCGTTAAGTCGATCCGTTAGTGAAGTTAACGTCGTGCCTAATATGGGCGAGTCAACAAAAGTTTGTGATTTAAAGCTCGGTCAACAAAAAAGTTTGTTATTTAAATGGATCAGGTGAAAGGTGGGGCTTTGAATGGTTCAAATTTGAAAGTTAAGAATTTAAATGTCTACTTTCCCATTTTAAGAGCATATGAATAAGCGCATAAGAATGGCTCTTGGAGACATGATCTCAAATGCCCCTCTTGCTAAATGACTAATCTCAAAAATCCCCTTTCTAATTTTATTTTGTTTTGATTTAAATTTAACTGAAAAAAACAATCCAATTACGGCAAACCGTACTCAACTAGCAATATTTACAATTTTACATGGTTTCGGATCTACCTAACCCGCCCATCCAAACACATATCGGATCTAACTAACCCTAACCCACCCGAAACTCCTAAAATCCTGAAATCCCCTAACCCAAAATCAAAGTCGATCAAACTCCTCTCCTCTCCTCTCCTCTCCTCCTCCTCTTTGCCATCGAGTTCAAACTCTTACTCGATCCTTCGAAACTCCATCCGACTCTCAATTTCAAACGGAAATCAAAATCTCGTGAAATCGATCCGNGTTTCGGATCTACCTAACCCGCCCATCCAAACACATATCGGATCTAACTAACCCTAACCCACCCGAAACTCCTAAAATCCTGAAATCCCCTAACCCGAAATCAAAGTCGATCAAACTGTTCGACTCTCCTCTCCTCTCCTCCTCCTCTTTGCCATTGAGTTCAAACTCTTACTCGATCCTTCGAAACTCCATCCGACTCTCAATTTCAAATGGAAATCAAAATCTCGTGAAATCGATCCGCCGATTCAATGGCCAAGACAAAGTGGACAACAAGGGGGAAGAAGAAGAAGATTGTTGCTAAAGATGCCCGATTGATGAAGTGGACAAGAATCAAAGCAGTGCGGATCCGCCGAATGAAGAGCTTGGAACTACGGTTCCCATTGGCGAAGAGGGGGAAGGATCTACGATTCACATTCGCGAGAGACATGAAGAAGACAATGAAAGAGCCACCTCGGAGCGAAGACCCAGCAAGAGGATTGAATGAAGACGGATATCGGAGCAAGGAAACGGGAAGCACCCGATTCAAGTTACAAGGAAGGCAAGCCTTCACGACATGATCCCGAAACACTTGCCCGATATGGAGCCTGCCCGAAGATTCAGAAGAGTTAGCGTTTCGGCTTGTTCACCACGACTTAAGCCCGAAACGCTAAAAGACAAAATAGTACCATTTCGGGAAAGTGGTCCCAACGTTTTAGGTTTTTCCTCTTTTATGTATAAATACTCTCTCCACTCTTATCCTTATCATCACACTTGCTTATTTTACTTTTCTGTCTTCTCTTTCAAACCGAGAACCTTTGTATTTCGCCATTGAAGCTTGTTTCAAAGCTTTGATTTTTATGCAATCTTAAAGTTTTAAGTATTATTGCTTAGGAGATTTTAAGAAAGTTTTCTTCCTTTTGTTATTTTAGGCTATTTTGCAAGCCATGAGAAGCATTTTTATCCCTATGGATCGTGAGATTTCTCTAATGGCAAGTGAGTAGTCTAAATCGGTTTCGGGGCAAGGATAGGGAAAATAAGTTAAAGTTCGAGTCTTTGATGCAGATCTATACTTAATCTACCTTAATCCTTTCTTATTTGATACTATTAATGCTTAGTCATCTTCACTATTTGACCTCTGCCAACGAGCTTCTTCAAACAAACGCCATGTTTGAATGTTTGCAAGGACCAATCTCATAAGAGATTCGCTCATCCTAGCCTAAGGTATTAGATGCCTAGGGAGCGTTTTAGCATAGTAGAGTTGTTTATTCAAGCTTGCTGATTTCATGGATCACTACGTGATAGCGAGGTTAGGTCGTGAGACAGCAAAGAGACTTATACCGAGAAAGTGGATTTGTCTAAGTCCAGAACTCTGAGCTAAAGGATTAGCCCTATAGGGAGTGACTCTAGCATCAAAGGAAGGATCTTTAACATATTAGACCCGAAACAAATTATTTGCCCCTTGAACCAATTCTTATTTTTCCCTTTGCAAATTCGTTTCTTTAGCTACATTACCTTCAAATTCCTTAGCAATATTTAGTTTCAATACTTGTCCTCCCGTTATCGTTATAATCTTAGTGATAAATCCCTGCCATTTCAACCATTTAATCTCTCCTGGCTTGTAAAAGAATATCATGAATGCGGTACATTGAATTCTCCCATCGGATTGATAAGACCCACAACCTATACTACATTCGGTTATAAGTAGTGGGTCATTGATTAAGTAGAGCCCAAATAAAAATCTACTTATCAATTGGCACCGTTGCCGATTTGGGAAAATTTTGATTATTGCATTTCCGATTCTTAGCAAGACTAAGACTTTACTTTCTTTTTCGACTCTAACTACGTTCCTTGCGACTTTTTCGCAGGTACCTATTACAACACGTTCAGATGGATGACATGCACCATCCCCAAGAAAGAATGAACGACGCACAACGGGAACAAGCCGATATACCGCGACACCAACGTGTCATCGGCGAATGTGACTCCCCCACCAACTACAGAACTCGAATCGGTATTATCCCACCCTCAAGTGATGTTGGATACGAGATAAAGAGTAGTATGCTTGCCATGGTCCGGAACAACAAATATCAGGGTGAAGCCGTGGAAGACCCTCTAGATCACCTAGACGATTTTGAGAAGATCTGCTCTTTGACAAAACAAGAAGGAATCTCGGAAGACGGAGTCAAGCTCCGTCTTTTCCCATTTTCCCTGGGAGGCAGAGCTCACCAATGGGAAAAGACACTCAAACCGGGATCTATTACAACATGGGACGAATGCAAAAGAGCTTTCCTCAAGAAATTCTTTTCGCCGTCAAGAACAGCAAAGTTGAGATTGGACATCTCCACGTTCACCCAAGCAGAAGATGAGCGATTCAGTGAAGCTTGGGAACGTCTAAAAGGGTACACACTAAAATGTCCCCATCATGGCTACTCAAGCTCCTCACTACTCAGTATCCTCTATAGAGGCGTGTCGAAGAAATATAAAGATCAACTGGATACTGCAAGCAATGGCATCTTCCTCGGCCAAGACGTGGATGATGGAATGAACCTTGTCGAGAATATGGCTACAAGCGATAGTAACTACGAGGATGACATTGACAATGTTACAACTGAGTTGAATAACCAGAGGGAAAATGAGGTAATGCAACTACGAGCTCGTCTGAATGCTTTACTAAAAGGACAACACGTTCAAATTGCTAAAGTAGCGAGTATCGGGATAGTCTCGACGGACAGCGACCGATATGGGAAAGCAGACACTACGAACGACCGTAAACACTACGGCGACACAACAACTACAACTACACAACCTCAGCTAGATACTCAGTACAATGCCAATGGATATACACAGCAGGCTTTCACTGTTTCCCAATATCACCCTCAACAACAACAATATCAAACTACATACCCACCGCCACCGTATGGACATTATGGGTTCTACCCA
>JAHZTW010000001.1:209664570-209763545 GCA_020283515.1 Alliaria petiolata
TCCTTTGATCACATGCTAGGTGAGATATGGCACACGATGTCTCATTTTGGAGGAAGCGTCAAAGAGGGTGTATTATGGCCGATTCCAGGTTTCTGTATTCATATGGAGGTAACTTACTACCTGTTATAATTATGGTATTAGTTATTCTTACTAATTGTTATAACTGAAGCATATGTGTGTTGTGTAGCTTTTAGCATTTGAGGCAATTCCAGGTTTGCGGAATAGAATCCGAGAAGCTATTCCAGGCGCACACATGAGTTGCCCAATCATGTGCAAGACAAGGTTCAAGAAAAGCGAAATGAAAGGGTTTCCTCTGGAGAGTGTAAATGAACACCTTGGTGGAACTAAGGTTTGATATTCTTATCTTACTTTGCATTATAATTATTTTGGATTGTTAAGTTTTTAATCTTTAATTTCATTTATTTTGGATTGTTATGTTTTTACAGGATATTGATAGTATCATAATCGCTACAGATGAAGAAAGCTCTCTTCTGGCTGAAATCTTGGAGCAAGACGACGATGATGATAAGCATGATGTCATTGTTGAGAGATGGATGAGTCGTCTTAACAAAGGATATGCCATACTATTTGAGGAGATGTACAAGGAAGATGTGGCTTCTAGATTGCGTGAGGAACCTGAGAATCCAGTGACCGGGGTCTTTGCCGCCGATGACAGACCGGTAAACACGCCTTTAAATGATTTGGTTGAGATCGTAAACGGCATGAAAAATGACTTTGGAGAAAGGATTAATCAACTTGAAAAGAAGGTTGCTGGGTTGGTGGAAAGACTCGCACCTCTGGAAGCTTTTGTGCAGGAGCATGGAGGAGAGACATCTAAGAAAAGAAAAAGTGATGGGAAACGAAGGTCGAGTGGAGTGAAAACAAGGTCGAAGAAGCAGAGACTATAAGACTTTTTTTATGGTTTTTTACTGACTCGTAGTACTGGTATTACTACGTAGAACTTTGTTGTTGGTTTTGAATTTCTGAACTATGTTGCTTGTTTTAATTCAGGGTAGTTTCTGAACTTTGATGAATTTCTGAACTATGTTGAATTTCTGAACTAGGTTGAATTTGTGAATGAAATCTCACCTATCATGTGAACTATGTTGAATTTACTGACTCGTAGTACTTGTACTACTACGTATAACTGTGTCGTTTGTTTTCGTATTACTGGTATTACTAGAGTCACTGCGACATAAGTCTTAGAAAATAGAGAATAACGTCTTAAGAAACAAAGGAGACAAACAAATAAACAGCGAAACATGAGAAACAAACAAGATAAACAAAGCACAAATTAAGTTAACCATCACGACCCACAACACTCGCCATTAACTCCTTCAGCTTTGCAATCTCTTCAGCATTTTTTTGTAGTTCATAACACATTTGTCTGTCTTGAACTTCATGGTCAGCAACCTTGTCCTTTAAGCTATAAATTTCATCTTCGATAGCCTGAACCCATCTTTGCCTAATGTGGTTACCATCATTCTACATAGCAAGACAAATATAGGATCAAAAAACCAATTAATTGAAACAAAAAAGAACTTTGAAAGCATAAATTATAGAGCCAATACCTCAAACTCACTGCAGGTGAAATATTTCGTTCCTAGGTCTGTTGCATTTTGAGAGGTCTCCTCTATAATTTTTCCACCATAAGGACATTTTTTCGGAATGCCATAGTGACAATCGGCGACGTAATAAAGCCTGTCGCATAGCGACTTGTTCCTCTTCGCGTCACTATAACTGGGGTCCATAATCAAAAAATCGTGGTTGAGAAGGAGTGAGAGGAGTGAGGTGAGGAGAGGATAAGACTCAGATAAGAAAGGAGAAAGGAGAAAAGAAAGAGACACGGGAAGAGAGAAAGTTAAGAAAAGAAAGAGATCATGGAGAGATTGTGGAGTGGAAGAGGGAATTTTGAGTTTAGTTTAGGCGCCTAAAAAGAAGAAGGGATGGGATTTTTGGTATTGGCGCCAAAAAAAGAAGAAATTTTTGGTATTGGCGCCAACAAAAAAAACAAATTTTCGTATTGGCACCAACAAACATTACCTCGTAGTTGTACAGAATATAGTAGTTGTACGAAATGTCCAAATAGTTGTACTTTGGGTGTTTTCCAATTTATTTAGTATTACACACTCTGAAATTGTATTTTTTTTCGTTTTACAGTCTATATAAAACGATTACCATATAATTCTGATTGATTTATGTATTCATATGATTAAAATCAACATTTCTGCAACTTTGTCATTGTATGTTTGTTATTATTTACAAAATGATCTTACAAATATAAGGAGTATTGTGTAGAAGTAAAGCTTGTTCACTATTTAGAATGAGTATAATATAATTTCACAATGCCCTAAATAATACTCATTATGAAATTCATACACAATAAGTGGAGTGTTGAGTAATTTTGGTTTTGATTTTGTAATAATAATATAATTTTATAATTATTATCAACTACAATTAGTAATACAAGTAATACCAGTAATACCAGTACCTCCAGTAATACTAGTAATTCCAGTAATACACTAGTTTCTCGTAGTTAACCAATACTGAAACAAAGCCTGAAAACGTTGTCAAATACATATTTTACATAGTTTTACATAGTTCTACACGGTTGGCAAAGGCAGTTTTTACAAACCAGGGAATACGAAATAAATCATGCACTTTGCTGATTTCCAAATAACAACCATTCCAGCCCTTGTCTTGGTCGCCTTTTATTTTGAGTCCTAGAACGCCTTTCTCCAGCGGATGGAAACCTTTTTATTCTCTTCCTTCCCTTCTTTTTGAGGCGATTTGGAGGCATGATCTTCAGTGCTTTGATGTAATCAGGGACATTCCACTCAGACTGATGAGGCACTAAATAAATTGTCCTGCGATAGGCCAATACCCACTGGTTTAACCAATAATATCTTGATCACAACTCATGTAGTTGGATATCGCGAACTCTATCTTCATCAGACTGGAATGTAATGAAAGCGGCTAGTCCGTGTATACAAGGATACTTCTCAATGTCAAACACCCTGCAGCTGCAACTTTTTGAGAGTAAATTCACCAAATAAGACCCCATCAGAACCAATGACATTGTATTCAAGTCCGAAACTGTTTAGCTCATCCACATGTAATTTCTTAGCATCCTTCCACATATCATGCAACAAGTTCTCCACTAAAGGCACCAGTTTATGTTCAACCGGTCCTGCAACGGCCTCCTTTCTGTGATCATTAAACCAATCACAAATTGTTTTCATGATCGCATCAACCATAGGTATTAAGGAGTACGTCCTTGCGATCCTGAAAGTATTGTTCAAAGATTCCACAGTGTTGCTTGTATCTAAGTTGTATCTATCTCCAGGAAAATAACACCTTGCCCATTTATCTTTCTCAGTAGTTTGCTCTACATAATTTGCCGCAGAAGGATATCTCATCTGGAAATGACTATAAGCACGCTCAAACTCAGCCACCGTGTAAAACCTACTACACTCCATGAATCTCCAAGCGACCACATCTTTATTGACGTTAGAAGCATGACCTTTCACATTTTGGGACAAATGCCATACGCAATAACCATGATGAGAGCTCGGATACACATTAGCTATGGCGCTGATGAGGCTTACATTTCTGTCACTCATAAATACCAATTCGGAACTGTCCGGCACAACAGATTTCAGCTTCTCGAAAAACCAGGTCCAACTAGCATTATTCTCACCATCGAGTACAGCAAAGGCTATAGGGTAATTATGACGATTAGGATCCTGAGCTGAAGCAAAAACTAGTACACCACCAAACCCGTTTTTCAGAAAAGTTGCATCCACAACTATCACTTTTCTCATACATTTAAACCCTTCTATGCTAGCTCCCAAAGCAATGAATAGATACTTGAATTTTTCCTCTTCATCCAACTTCACACTTGTTATTGTACCTGGATTGGCGTTTTCCAGCATGTACAAATAACAATACAACATCTTGTAGCTTTCTTCTGGATTACCACGCAAATCTGAAACTGCTTGATTTTTCCCTCGCAACGCAGTGGAGTATCTTGTGAACAAGATATCCTCACGCCAATTTTTGTCTGAACAAGATGCACGATACTTTTAGGAGCTGGAGTGTCCATTAGGCCTGGATAATCATCATGCAAAAGAGATGCAACTAATCGTGGTGTGCCTTTCCTCCTCTGCTTGCTTGAACTCTGACTAGCCCGAGAGCATGTATGCATCTTAAAATAAGTTCTAATCGAGAAAAGATCTGTACCTTTAATCTTTGCAGCTCGTAAACCCCAACTACAGCTTCCTTGACGACATTTCAACACTAATCGGACCCTATCTGACTTCTCTATAGCAAAATCAAAACAATTCACAAATGAGCCTCTATCCACCAAATCCTGCACTGCCTTTTTATTTGGGAATTCTTGATGTAAATATAGACCCAAACCGTCTTCCCATGCCTCCATAAACTGAGTTGCTTCTATGACATGTTGCAACGCACCATATTCATTGCGCATATCCACATATTCATCACCTGATATATTTCCACCCTCTCTACTCTCATCATCCTTCTCTATCGCCTCATGTTGTTGTTCTGCTTGTTGGTCGTACACAATCATGGCATTATCTTCAACTTCATCATAGTTCACACCACCAAAACTTGTTTCCCTCGCTTTCGAAAGCTTATCTGCCAATTCTTCTGAGATAGTGATGACCTCCACATGCAGAAGACATCTACGATTCTCATTATCAATGGAGGCCAGATAAACACGAAGATCCTCATCATCAGAAATAATCCACTCTTCCTCATGTGCCACAAGCAGTGGAGTGTACCTCAATTTCAACTTCACCATACTTTCATCTAAATCAACCTTTTTGCATATTCTAGCTTCTATCAACGCCAAAGTTACCTCTGTCGTTGGTGTCTTCAAGAATATACTATATTGCCCACCTTTGCATTTAAAATGTATGATGCTGTTGTTGCTCATTGTATCCTGCCAAAACAATACAAAAACTTTATTAATGAGTGATAGTAATACTAGTAATCCACAGTTATACAATCAGTAATACTCAGTTGTACCTAGTTCTACGTTATTAATTAGTGATACTAGTACTAGTTATACACAGCTATACAATCAGTAACACCCAGCTGTACGAAGTTATACTTTCTGAACCAATGATAGTAGTGACTAGTTATCCATAGTTATACATTTATCAGTAATACTCAGTTATACCCTGTAGTTTTTCCTAGGAACCCAAATTGGATTCCGTATGAATTGTTCAAATTCATTCTAATCGAATAGGATTCAACTCAATTCAACCAATACAATCTATTTATTACCAATTTATAGTTCTAATCAACCCATAAATCATGGTAAAACACACAATGTTGAACATTCAGATTGAGAAGATTTGATTTTGAGATTTCAATTCTTTTGAAATCAAAATTTACCTTAATTACTACTTAACGAGATCGGCGAAACCTCCTGGACGGCGACGGCGGAAGAACGAGCTCGGCGAAAGTCTTGACGGCGTCAATGGAGATCTCGTCTTCGAACGAGTGAGCGAGAGAAGAGCAGTGTTGCGGTGAGGAGGAGGGAGGAGGCGAGTTCGGGGAGCTCGGGTTTTTCTTTTTTTTTTAAACAAATTTTTATTAAATTTTTTTTGTTTTCATTATAATCAATAAGGGTAAAATGGTCAGATCACTTATATGGAAGGTATATAGATTATTGAAGGATATAGGAGAGTAGTTTGTTTTTCATAAGAGCATTTCAGATTAAAACTCTGGCCCTTGCCAAAAAAGCTTAAACCCCTTTTGCCTCCTCCCTAAGCTTGGTACACGGGAGATATAAGGAAGGAGAAAGGAAGAAAGAGAATAAGAAAATGGCTAATCTCGCCTCAGCGATTGATTCAGTGTTTTGGGACCATAGCGTTTCTTCACCCCAAACCCTAGAAGCCACAGCTCGCTCTGTTCCCGGTGAGCCATTTCTCGTCGACGGTGCAGGAGCCAGCCGCTCTCACCGGATTCAGCAGCTCTCTCTCCTCTGAGAAGGCTTTCCTCTCGGAATCATCCCTTCGTTTGCTCCTGCCTCCGACAAGAGGCTCGGCTCTTTCTCTCTCAATTCTCTCTTGCTCAGTCCTTCCTCTTCCAACTGGTAAAATCTTTAACCTCTCCGCTGGTTTTACATATTTTAGTGGTGAAATCACTTCGACTTTGGTGTTGAGTGAGTAACGCGTAAGGTGTTCACTGGAAATTTGAATTCAAAAACTCAATTGATGAAATAGAAAAGCAACATCACAGCATTTGGAGTTTTTGTCCTTTCCTCGGTGTTGATATTGTTGGATTTGATGAGACAATGTTATTAGGTGTGTTTGGCTTTTCTTTTACTCAAATCTGTCTTTAGATCGTTGTAGGTAGCTAGCATTGGTTGGGCAGTTTAAACCAAAGAAGCTCTTTGCTGATATCAAAGAAAATATTAGCAATGCTGAAGAGTGGGATCTCTAACTTTTCAAGGATACAACAAAACACATTGTAGACAATTCCCTTTACTCAATTGGTTTATGGACTCAGATTGCGTTAGGCTCTTCTTCTTCTCTCTTGCTTAGCGCTGAACGGCTTGGAGATAAAAATGGACTCCGAAAAAAGTTGATGTTTGTTCATCCTGTAAGCATCTGTAGACCCATGATGGATTCTTTTATTCTTTAGCACTTCTAATTTTTTTCGTTTGAGCAGCTTGAAAATCATGATCTCACTGTGGAAGCAGCTTGGCCAGATCTGTTTCTGGACCATAAAGGACGCTTCTGGGATGTTCCTGAGTCATTGAACTTTGATGTCTCATCGCTTGCTCCAGAAACCGGGCTTAGGTACCAGTTTGGTCTACACAAAAGCAAGGGCAATCATCTGCCTGTGAATGCTGCTGCTGAGAGTGGTGGTGATGCTCCTACTTCTTTGATGCCTGGTCTATGCGCCAAGGCTGCAGTTTCATTCAAGGCTAACAGAAACTTGTGGAGGCCACAAGAGAAAGAAATCAACAAAGAAGAAGAGGATACACCTGATTTTATACCTTACGATTTACGCCTAATGGAGCCTCATGCAGCAGTTTCAGGAATAGTAGGTACTCTCTTGAAAACCCGTTCATTGCCTAAAGGAGTCTCTTTCCTTTTTCTTGACCTTGAGTTGAATGCTGAGTTCTTAATGTTCACTCTCTAGGTAGCAGCTTGGCAGCTTGGATTACTGGCCGAGGCATGTTGGTCAATGGCAAGAAGCGGAGTCCGATAAGCGCAGACGTATTTGGTTCTGCTTGATATACCTTCCAAAAAGGGCGGTTTAGTAAGTTGTATGGCGATCTAACACGAGTAGATGCTCGTATGGACATTTCCTCCGCTTATGCTCTTGCTCAAAGAATCTTCCATGCAATTAGGAGATCTTCAGGTGGTGACAAATCAGATGACACATTGTGGTCTCCCAGGCTCAACCTGATCTTCCAGCAACAGGTGTTAGCTTTTTTCCAGTGATCAAAAGTCTCAGTCTTTGATATAAAAGAATCAATTGTTAAAGCAATGCCCAATCCATCACTGTTTTTTTTCGTTTGAAACAATTTTGCAGGTTGTGGGTCTGATTGTGTTCAAAGTAGACTCGCAGTTTCAAGCAGGTGCATGAAAGTTTGGTGCACGCATGGAAGATCTGATTTGCAGTTTGAATTACTCCTTGAGGCTTCTGGAGTCTGGAAAAATCGTGGCTTGCTATTCTCCAAAGCGAAAAGAGGCATGATCGAGCTTCGAGTTTTTGAGTTTTAAATTTAGTCTCCTTTCCCTTTTTTTAGTATGTACCATTTAACGTTTGTATCAGAAGATGCTAAAAATGGCAAGAAGCGTTTTTTTAAATGTTAACTCGTCAAAGATATTTTGACTATGACACTCTCAAAATGATCTCAATTGATATTCAATTGAAAGATTGATAGAAAACAAGAAATAGTGTCTGAAAATTACAGGAAATAACTATAATCCTCAAGAAATCATTAGATAGATCCTCTCGGACGTCGACTTCAATTCCTCTTTCGACGAGGGCCAACAAGTCGCTCTCTTTACAAAAGCAATGCCTAGCACCAGTTCCTAAAATCCACCTGAGCATTCAGAGATGTTACAGTTCTACTTTCCTAAAGAACCACACGAGAACTATGATCAATTCGTTGCAGAGAAGCTTAATTTGCACCGTCAAAGAAAGCAAAGCATTTTATAAGTTTTTAACAAACCTCATACGCGCTCACGTCAGAGAACATAACCTGTGAAAAGGCAAATGAGAAACAAATAAAGAACATTCACAGTAGTTACAATGGATGATGATTATGTCCTGAGAGTTAAGAAGAACCTCACCTTCTTTCCAGGCCCAACTTGTTGTCCAACCTCAGAACCAACAGAGACAACCTGAGATATGAATAAAAACCACACTCAAAGATCCTCAAGTAATATGATTTATACATATAACACAAGGAGCAATGTTTTACCTCTCTGGTTAGGTACCTCTCAAACTTCATAGCTGCTTTAGGAAACAATACTCCACCTAGAATGTAGAGAGAGGTTTTCCTAGAAATTGTTGAGAAGTAGAGAGAGGGTTTCCCAGAAATTGTTGGTGTGGAGGAGTTTGTGATCAGAACTTCAAAGACTTTTGAAAATCCATAAAGACTTTTCCATTGTTGTATATGTAGACCAGAAAATGTTAGCATCAAATTAGGGTATTTTACATTGTTAAAGTGTGTTGATAATGAGTTATATGGATCTTATAGTTGGACAAGAATCATTTGTTTAAATGGATAGAGTAGAAGAGATAGGTGATATGTAAGAAAGCAATAGGTGGGTTAAAAGGTAAAGTTGAAGAAAATATTATGAATTTAGCGCTTGAAAATATTATGATTTGAGATGGAAGAGATGAGAGCTTTGGTGTGTGGATTTGAGAAAGAAGTAAACGGTAGTGTTGGCCAATTAAATAGCTTGAAGAACATGCTTGTTTGTGGATTTGGAATTATCGTATTGTACTAGTGCTTCTTGATGTAGAATTGAGATAATTTTGTATGTTGTAATCTTTGAACCATTCCTCCTCCATCTAGTCATTACAAAAACCAACAACAAATCCGAGAATCCATTTACTATCCTAGAAGCACACTATAAAACTTGTCAAAGAGAGCCCAAATCATTCATTATTTCAAAGACAAAATTTCGAAGATAAAGTTTCAAAGACAAACAATACCTGAACTTAATCATTGGCATTGAAGGCTTTGGAGGAAGGTATTGGTTCGTCTTTGAAGAATTTGGACAAATTTATCAATGAGTTTTGAAACAACTGGAATATGATGATGTTGTGAACTCAGAACCCAAACCTTACCATCGAAGGTTTTTGTAGAGTGATTCATGTATTTATCAGCCCAGTCACCATTCATTATGAATGATTAATGCTGCGTATTTAGGGTGCGGTTTTGTTATTTGTTTTATCTTTTTTAATTCAAAATTGTAAAAAACAAAAAAAAAAAACTATGGATTAAATACATCAAACAATTTATTCATATAAACACATTTAGATTATCCAAAATATTTGATAAATTATAATATTTATTTTGCAAATACATTAACCAAATTATTCATAGAAACGATGTCTTACATTTATCTTCCACCATTTACTTTGCATCATTTGTTTTTTTTGACTTTTTTGGTAGGAACCATACTTGAACTTGAACTTGCGCAACCTTTTTCTCTATATGAATTTGCAAGAGCCACACTTAAAGTTTTAGAAACTGTATTTTAACTTTCAGGAACCATAGTTGTAGAAACTGTATTTGAACTTTCAGAAACCGTAGTTGTAGAAACTGTATTTGAACTTTCAGGAACCGTAGTTGTAGAAACTATATTTGAAGCGAGAATTAATTTTGTAGAAACTGTATTTGAATTTTCAGGAACCGTAGTTGAAATGCTAGCATTTATAAAATTGAAAATATATTAGATATAGATACATCACAATAACATGTTATTGTATAAAACTTCTAGATCATATAAAGTACGGTGTACTATAATCTAACATATTCATAAGTTAGATCAATAATGCAAATGTGACATACAATTCTTTTAATTATAATATACATGACATAAAACCCAGCAAAAATATCATTAATTCATAAAAAATATTAGTTCCCCAAATTTATTAAGAAAATGAATAATAAATGAAAAGAAAAGACACCCCATCGAGAAAATGAATTTGACACCGTCCCAATATAATTTGATGACATCTCTAGTTTTGAGATTTCTGTCATTTTTTATTTGTGCCCATCCATTTTTGAGTTGATATTTTTTGTCCAAACGACCAAGAGTTACTGATATCTTTAGCGTGCAGCGTGCATCGTGCTTTGTGGAACGTGTAGTGTGCAACGTGCAGCGTGGAGTGTTAATGTGAAACGTGCAACGTGCAGGGGTTCCAATGTGCAACGTGTTTTGGGCTTTTAGGTGTTTTGGTTTTTATGTCGGTTTTCCTTTCAAATTGCCTTTTTAATTATGTCAACTTTCTAATTATCAATATTTACTTTATTTCGGGTAGCTAGGGTTAGTCTCCCTTATTTAAGGCGTTGTATTTGCTTCATTGATAATGGGTGATTGAATTAATAAAAGAGAAGTTTTTTCAAAGAAGTCTCTTGAATCTCTCTTCTTGCTGAGGAAGCAAATCGAGTTGTTCTAAGCACAAGGTTATCGAAATCCATAGATTTTCGAGAACCCTTGGATATCCCGCTGCAACAGTTGGTATCAGAGACAAAGCTGATCCTAATCATGCCACCAAAGAAAAATCTTCAACAGCAACTCGCGGAACATGACGATTCGTTTAAGGAAGCGCTTGCAAGCTTTCAACAGGATTTGCGTAACGTTGTTCGCACCACCGTTGATGCAGCTTTACGTATAGCTCTCAATACACGTAATCGCGGTCCAGCACAGCAACATGAAGATCAAGTCTTTGTAGGTTTAGATGATGAGGAGAACGACGACGTTAATGATAACCCGTTCGCAAGGATTCATGACCAGCCACAGCAAAACGTCGTGGTGGCTCCACAAGTAGACAATCGCCGGTGGGAATCGGGTTTTAAGCTTGACCTCCCTGAATTTACGGGTGGTCTACAACCCGAGGAATTCCTCGATTGGATCAGCGCTACTGAGGAATTGTTAACCTTCAAGGAAGTTCCAGATGAGATAAAGGTTTCGCTTGTTGCGACTCGATTTCGTGGGCGAGCTTCAGCTTGGTGGCAACAAACTAAAGATAAACGAGCAAGACAAGGGAAAACTCGCATCGCTTCATGGGAGAATATGAAGTGCAAGATGCGCAAGGCGTTTCTTCTGTTTAACTACGCTCGTACGATCTACACCAAACTACAGAATCTGAGACAAGGAGGCCGCACAGTCGATGAGTATGCGTCAGATTTTTTTTCCGCTTCTTGCTCGTAATGAGCTGTTGGAGACAGAAGTGAAGCTGGTGTCACGTTTCATTGGCGGTTTGCGTGAACGGATCCAGAACACACTATTACAGTTCTGCCCAGTTTCGGTCCCTGAAGCACATCAACATGCTTGCTCGTCGAACAAAATTCGCGTCCTTCAAACTCGAGTTGGAATACTTCCAATTCACGTTCGCTTATTCTGCAAGACGCATAAAAACCACATGATCAATTAGGAGAGCATGGAACAACCACCAGAATCTCAGAGGGAATTGATAGCGCTAATACACTGCGAAATCCTCGTTTGCCTATATTCAAGTGTTTCGGATGTGGAGAACAGGGACATCGCCAATCAGCTTGTCCTAAATCAAATAGACGTGGTCTGTATGGTGATTACGATGAGGAACCGCGTTGTGATGCCTGTGAAGAGGACACCGAGCAAGTGATTGGCGAACAAGTTGCAGGTGATACGGGCACGTCGTTAGTCATCCGCCGTAACTTTTTTTCACCACAGGGAATTCAAGAATCGTGGTTTCGTTCGAACATCTTTCGTTCGTCTTGTATAATTCGTGGCAAAGTTTTCCGGTTCATAATCGACTCGGGTAGCTGCACCAATGTTATTGCTGAAGATGCAGTTCACAAGCTCGCTTTGTTTACAGAGCCACATCCAGCACCGTATAAGCTTGTGTGGCTGAACACAACAACAGAGCTTCGAATTTCCAAGCGTTATCAAAGTGCCTTTCTCGGTAGGGTCAAGCTATAAGGATCTGATCTTGTGCGATGTTATTCCAATGGATGCATGCCACTTGCTATTGGGACGTCTGTGGCAATTTGATAGGCGCACTTCACATGATGGGTTTGCAAATACTTATGCATTTTTGTTCGAAGACAAACGCATAACTTTGCTTCCTACACAAGATTCAACCACGCCTGTTGCCATTCCTTCAGAGCTTTCAAAACCGCCTCTTGGCCCTACGCCTAATAAACAAGCCATGTTCTTGAATAGAGCTCAATTATCAAAAGAAATTCGTTTTGCCGATATTGTTTTTCTTTTGTTCAACGCTCTTTCATCGCAAGCTTGTCCTTTTGCAGTCCCATCAGATTTTCAGGATTTGATTTCTGAGTTTCAAGATGTGTTTCCTCCTGATCTACCTGAAAGTTTACCTCCTTTGCGAGATATTCAGCATTGTATTGACTTGTTGCTTAATGCATCTCTCCCCAATCGTCCTCACTACCGAATGAGTCCCAAAGAGCACGATGAGTTACGACGTCAAGTTGAGGAACTACTAGCCAAGGGATATTTGCGCGAGAGACTAAGTCCATGTGTTGTACCCGCTCTTTTAATCCTAAAAAATGATGGTACTTGGCGAATGTGTGTGGACAGTAGGGCAATCAATAAGATAACAGTGCGTTATCGGTTTCCCACCCCGCGTCTCGACGACTTGTTAGATCAAATCGGGAGTGCATCTATTTTTACTAAGCTTGATCTTAAGAGTGGGTACCATCAGATTCGTATTCGTCCTGGCGATGAGTGGAAGACGGAGTTTAAAACGCGTAAGGGAATTTTCGAGTGGATGGTAATGCCGTTTGGCTTATCCAATGCGCCAAGTACATTTATGCGGGTTATGAACAAAGCATTGCGTCCCTTTATTGGGCGTTGCGTTGTGGTGTATTTTGACGACATCTTGGTCTTCAGCACATCTCTCAAAGAACACCTTGTTCACTTACGTGATGTTTTTTTGGTTCTTTGTCGAGAGAAGCTTTTTGATGCCTCGAAGAAGTGTGAGTTTGGTGTATCTCAAGTGCTGTTTTTAGGTTACATTGTCTCTGCACAAGGTCTTCGGGTTGATCCAGCAAAGATATCAGCAATCAGTTCGTGGCCAGCACAAACTTCAATCACGGAAGTCCGCAGTTTCCATGGTCTCGCCTCATTTTACAGGCGTTTTATCCCTCACTTCAGTAGCATCATGTCTCCGGTTACAGATTGCATGAAGTTTACTTCGTTTACATGGATAACTGAGGCGAATGAAGCATTTGAATTGATTAAGACTCGATTGACAACTGCACCGGTTCTCGCGTTGCCAAATTTTACTCTTGCTTTTGAGCTACATTCAGATGCTTCTAAGACGGCACTTAAGCATACCGCCAGTTCGCTTAATAAAGTTGCAGATGCACTGAGCCGGCGTCACTCTTTATTGACGACACTTAATGTTTCAGTGACTGGATTTTCTGCTTTACCTAAGCTTTATCCAAGTGATCCATTCTTTTGCAAAGTCTGGAATGATGCGCAAGCAGGCTTGAGTGATGATTTTTTTGTGCTCAATGGTTTTTTGTTTCGTGGTTCACAGCTTTGCATTCCAGATTGTAGCCTCCGTTTACAGATCATCAAGGAACTTCATAATGAAGGCCATGTTGGACGCGACCGCACGCTACAACTTGTACATGCTTCGTATTTTTGGCCAACACTTCGCCGTGATGTTGTGCGATTTTTGATGCGTTGTGTCGTTTGTCTTGCATATAAAGGACACGCCACTAATGCATGTTTGTACTTGCCTTTGCCGATTCCTACCCAGCCTTGGACTGAGATCAGCATGGACTTTGTCCTTGGACTTCCTCGTACTCAACGCGGTTGTGACTCCATCTTTGTCGTTGTTGATCGCTTTTCAAAGATGGCTCGTTTCGTCCCTTGTAAGACGACGACCGATGCTTCTCAGGTGGCGACATTGTTTTTTCGGGAAATATACAAGTTGCACGGTTTGCCTTTGTCTATTGTTTCTGATCGTGACTCGCGATTTCTCAGCAATTTTTGGCGCTCTCTTTGTAAATTGTTACGTACAAGTTTGAACATGAGTTCGGCATACCATCCCCAGACTGATGGCCAAACTGAAGTTACAAATCGTGCCTTGGGTGATCTTTTGCGTTGTTTAGTAGGAGATAACATCCGATCATGGGATTTGGTTCCTTGTCAAGCAGAGTTTGCACATAACCATGCTGTGAATCGTAGCACGGGTTTTAGTCCGTTCCATGTGGTCTATGGCATCTCTCCTCGTGGTCCTCTGGATCTCTCTATTGCACCAGATCAGACACGTTTACATGGCTGTGCATGTGATATTGTTGAGGAATTTGTGGATTTACATGCGCAGGTTCGGTCTAATTTGGAAGTGACGACGGTAAAGTACAAAGAAAGCGTTGATGCACATAGGCGTGAGCTCACTTTTGCGGTTGGCGATAAACTATGGGTTGTTCTTACCAAGGATAGGTTTCCTGCTCAGACTTACAACAAACTGAAAGCACGACGGATTGGACCTTTGGAGGTTTTGGAGAAAATTAATAACAACGCCTACCGTTTGCGTCTTCCTCCGAACATGAACACAACTGATGTGTTTAACGTGAAGCATTTGGTACCATTTGAGGAGGTTGATCAAGATGAAAATTCGAGGGCGAATTTTTCTTTACCCCGAGGGACTTGATGTAACGTAGGAACCTCTGTTTTCTTTAGCGTGCAGCGTGCATCATGCTTTGTGGAACGTGTAGTGTGCAACGTGCAGCGTGGAGTGTTAATGTGAAACGTGCAACGTGCAGGGGTTCCAATGTGCAACGTGTTTTGGGCTTTTAGGTGTTTTGGTTTTTATGTCGGTTTTCCTTTCAAATTGTCTTTTTAATTATGTCAACTTTCTATTTATCAATATTTACTTTATTTCAGGTAGCTAGGGTTAGTCTCCCTTATTTAAGGCGTTGTATTTGCTTCATTGATACTGGGTGATTGAATTAATAAAAGAGAAGTTTTCTCAAAGAAGTCTTTTGAATCTCTCTTCTTGCGCAGGAAGCAAATCGAGTTGTTCTAAGCACAAGGTTATCGAAATCCATAGATTTTCGAAAACCCTTGGATATCCCGCTGCAACAATTACACTATAGGATTTGTCATTATCCTTAATTTCCATTTGAATACCATTTCGAGGTACTATAAGATTCATCTTTTTAGTATGTTTTGCTACCTTCGCTTTTGGTAAATTTAACACACCATACTTTCAAAGATCAGTATCTGTTAACGTTTTTATTATCATCATATTTAGATCCATTATACTAAATTTTTAACTGTTTTAGCAATATAATTTATAGATAGCTTTCAGAAAATATAATAATTGAGAAGTATGAAGAGCGCAACCCATATATTTATATATAGCTTTCAGCCAAAGTAATATTCCTTGTCCTCTATATATGATTATTTTAATATTGTTAATGCTCTTAAATAAATTCTCTAATTTTAGTTACTTGCAAATATATGTTTTGTAAGTTAGAATATGTTATTTTTCTAAATTTATTACTTTAAAGATTTAATTAACTATTTATTTTTATTATGCTAAATTGTATTTATATCGTTCTATATATAAAGATCTTTCTATATATATGCAAGCTAAATTTATTACAATAACTAAGAAACATATAATCTATTAATATCTAAACAAATCATTTCCAAACATTCTTCAATTGAGTATTTTGTACTTTTATTTTTGAGATCTATATTTAAATTTAATAATGACTCTGATTATTAACAACGTTTATTTGTAGAATTAATGAAGAACAAGTTCTTGTTATTAATACACAATATATTTTGTTTATAAGTATTTGTTATTAACAAAGAAAAACCACAACAACATATACTTTCTCGTACAATAAATATATCAATGCTGTAAAAAAATATATTAATTAAGTGCAAAAATTATCCATATCATAATAAGAAATTGATTATATTAAAAGTTTATTGGTAAATGATCGTTAATGAAAAGAAAAATAACGAAATGACCATTAATTTTCTTGGTAAGAATATAATCTTACATGATTTTTATATTCAAAAAATTATTTAATGTGTAGAACTGTTGTTGTCTATGTAACACATAATTTTAGGATAAAATAGAATTATATTTTCAAATAAGTTAATTATATGGATGTATTTTTTAGGCTAGCATATTTTTTTTCTTATAAATTTTCACTCTTGTTACATATGTGTAGGAGTGTAGGTTAAACTAGTTACAATTTATTGATGTAATATTTTTGACTTACTTTTTACTCATTTCCTTTTTAAATTTATCTCCAAACATATAATCTAAGTCTATTTTAATATTCCAGAAAATTAAATTCTATTAACATTTATCAAACAACAAACATTGTCTCTCAAAGCATTTTAAAAATTTCATAATTGGTTTAGGTGCCTTAAGATAGAGAAGGGAAATCGTGATTTGATTCGGTTAAAAATTCTGGTTTGCCTGACATAATTAAAAATTACATATCCAATCTTTTCGAATTAGGAACCAAACCAATTTTAAGAGCATATGAATAAGCTCATAAGAAAGGCACTTGCCAATTTGAAAGCTTAAACCCCTTTTGCCTCCTCAAAAGTATGGATGATGATTATGTCCTAAGAGTTAAGAAGAACCTCACCTTCTTTCCAGGCCAACTTGTTGTCCAACCTCAGAACCAACAGAGACAACCTGAGATATGAATAAAAACCAACTCAAAGATCCTCAAGTAATATGATTTATACATATAACACAAGGAGCAATGCTTAACCCTTCTGGTTATGTACCTCTCAAACTTCATAGCTGCTTTAGGAAACAATACTCCACCTAGGATGTAGAGAGAGGGTTTCCCAGAAATTGTTGGTGTGGAGGAGTTTGTGTGATCAGAACTTCAAAGACTTTTGAAAACCGAGAAAGACTTTTCCATTGTTGTATATGTAGATCCGAAAAGGTTAGCATCAAATTAGGGTATTTTATATTGTTGACGTGTGTTGATAATGAGTTATATGGATCTTATTGTTGGACAAAAATCATTTTTTTTAAATGGATAGATGAGTCTGTTGTAGAAGAGATTGATGATAGGTAAGAAAGCAATAGGTGGGTTAAAAGGTGAAGTTGAAGAAAATATTATGAATTTAGCGCTTGAGACAAGAACTTGTGAAGCTGTAATTGATAGGTATGGGAAGAAGATAAAAGAAATCAGTTGTGTTGATTTGAGATGGAAGAGATGAGAGCTTTGGTGTGTGGAATTGAGAAAGAAGTAAACGGCTGTGTTGACCAATTAAAGAGCTTGAAGAACATGCTTGTTTGTGGTTTTGAAATTATCGTATTGTACTACTGCTTCTTGATGTAGAATTGATATCATATTGTATGTTGTAATCTTTGAACCATTCCTGCTCTATCTAGTCATTACAAAAACCAACAAAAAATCCGGGAATCCATTTACTATCCTAGAAGCACACTATAAAACATGTCAAAGAGAGCCCAAATCATTCAATATTTCAAAGACAAAATTTTGAAGACAAAGTTTCAAAGACAAACAATACCCCAACTTAATCATTGGTATTGAAGGCTTTGGAAGAAAGTATTGGTTCGTCTTGTAAGAATTTGGGCAAATTTATCAATGAGTTTTGAAACAAATGGAATATGATGATGTTGTGAACTCACAACCAAACCTTACCATTGAAGGTTTTTGTAGAGTGATTCATGTATTTATCAGCCTAGTCACCATTCATTATGAATGATTAATGCTGCGTATTTAAGGTGCGGTTTTAATATTTGTTTTATTTTTTCTAATTCAAAATTGTAAAAAAACAAAAAAAAACTATGGATTAAACACATCAACCAATTTATTTATATAAACACATTTAGACCATCCAAAATACTTGATAAATTATAATATTTATTTTGCAAATACATTAACCAAATTATTCATAGAAACGATGTCTTCCATTTATCTTCCACCATTTACTTTGCATTGTTTGTTTTTTTGGCTTTTTTGGTAGGAGGAACCGTACTTGAACTTGAACTTGCACGACTTTTTCTTGTATCTAAATTTGCAGGAGCCAGACTTAAAGTTGTAGAAACTGTATTTGAACTTTCAGGAACCGTAGTTGTAGAAACTGTATTTGAACTTTTAGGAACCATAGTTGTAGAAATTGTATTTGAAGCCAGACTTAAAGTTGTAGAAACTGTATTTGAACTTTCAGGAACCGTAGTTGAACTGCTAGCATTTAAAAAATTGTCAATATGTTATATATAACTACATCACAATAACATGTTATTTGTTATTGTATAAAACTTCTACATCATATAAAGTACGGTGTACTATAAACTAACATATTCATAATTTAGATCAATAATGCAAATGTGACATATTATTCTTTTCATTATAATATACATGACATAAAACCCAGTAAAAATATCATTAATTCATAAAAAACATTAGTTTCACAAATATTTTAAGAAAATGAATAATTAATGAAATGTAACTAAAAAAAAAAAAACTCACCCCTTTGAAAAAATGAATTTGACATCGTCCCAATATAAGTTGATGACATCTCCAGATTTGAGATCTCTGTCGTTTTTTATTTCTGTCCATCCATTTCTGAGTTTATATCTTTTGTCCACACAAATAAGATTTACACTATAGGATTTGTCTTTATCCTTAATTTCCATTTGAATACCATTTCGAGGCAGTGTAAGTTTCATCTTTTTTAGTATGTTTTCTACCTTCTCTTTCGGTAAATTTAACACACCTAAATTCGAAACATCCGTATCTGTTAACGTTTTTGTTATCATCATATGTAGATCCATTATACTTAATTTTTAACTGTTTTAGGAATGTAACTTATAGATAGCTTTTAGAAAATAAAATAATTGAGGAGTACGAAGAGCTCAACCCATATATTTATATATAGCTTTCAGCCAAAGTAATATTCCTTTTTTTCAATGTATGCTTATTTTAATATTATTAATGCTCTTAAAAAAATTCTCTAAAATTTAGTTACTTGCAAGGATATGTTTTGTAAGTTAGCATATGTTATTTTTCTAAATTTCTTACTTTAAAGATTTAATTAACTATTTATTTTCATTATGCTAAATTGTATTTATATCACCCTAGGTGTTTTTGGTTCTTAAAAATCTTCCTATATATGCAAGTTAAGTTTATTACAATAGCTAAGAAACAAAAAAATCTATTAATATCTAAAAAAATCTATTATAATTGAGTATTTGGTACTTTTATTTTTGACCTCTATATTTAAATTTAATAATAATTCTGATTATTTACAACATTTTTCAAATTAATTAAGAACAAGTTCTTGTTATTAATACACAATATATTTTATTTATAAGTATTTGTTATCAGCATTAAAAAGTCACAAACAAACAAAAAAATTCGTACAATAAGTATATCAATGCAAAAGTAGGTAACTATATATCATGTTCGAGTTACCTCCTGGTTTGACAAACACAATTAAGAATTACATATCCAATCTTTTTCGAATTATGAACGAATCCTATTTTAAGAGTATATGAATAAGCCCATAAGAAAGGCCCTTGCCAAAAAGCTTAAACTCCTTTTGCCTTCTCCCTCAGCTTGGGACACATGAGAGATAAGGAAGGAGAAAGGAACAAGAAGAAGAAGAAAATGGTGAATCTCGACTCACCAATTGATTCAGTATTTTTGGACCATAATCTTTCTTCACCCCAAACCCTAGAAAGCACGGCTCGCTCTGGTCCGGTGAGCCATTTCTCGTCGACGGTGCACGAGCAGCCGCTCTCACCAGATTCAGCAGCTCTCTCTCCTCCGCGAAGGCTTTCTTCTTGGAATCATCCCTTCGTTTGCTCCTGCTTCCGACAAGAGATTCGGCTCTTTCTCTCTCAATTCTCTCTTGCTCAGTCCTTCCTCTTCCAACTCACCAATCTCTCCGCTGGTTTTACACATCTTAGTGGTGAAAGAAGTGAGTAAACGCTTAAGGTCTTTGCTGAGACTTTGAATTCGAAAACCTAATTGATGAAATAGAAAAGCAACATCACAGCATTTGGATATTGTTGGATTTGATGGGACATATTATTAGGTCTGTTTGGCTTTTCTTTTACTCAAATCTGTCTTTGGATCGTTGTAGATGGGTAGGATTGGTTGGGCAGTTTAAACCAACGAAGCTATTTGTTGTATCAAAGCAAATATTAGCAATGCAGAAGAGTGCGATCTCCAGCTTTTCAAGGATCTTTTGTTTATGGACTCAGATTGCGTCAAAGATCTTTTGCTTATGACCGTCTGAAAATGATCTTAATTGATTGAAAGATTGATAGAAAACAAGAAACACTGTCTGAAAATTACAGGAAATAACTAAAAATCCTCAAGAATTATGATGTAACCCTCTCGGACAACAAGTCGATCTCAATTCCTCACTCGACCAGGGCCAACAAGTCGATCTCAACTCCTCACTCGACCAGGGCCAACAAGTCGCTCTCTTTACAAAAGCAATGCCTAGCACCGGTTCCCAAATCGACCTGAGCAGTAATTTCAGATATGTTACAGTTCTAATTTCCTAAGAACCACACGAGAACTATGATCAATTCTTTGCAGAGAAGCTAATTTGCACCGTCAAAGAAAGCAAAGAATTTTTTAAGTTTTTAACTAACCTCATACGCGCTCACGTCAGAGAACAGAACCTGTGAGAAAGGCAAAGGAGAAACAAATGAAGAATATTCACAGTAGTTACCATGGATGATGATTATATCCTAAGAGTTAAGAAGAACCTCACCTTCTTTCCAGGCCCAACTTGTTGTCCAACCTCAGAACCAACACAGACAACCTGAGATATGAATAAAACCGTACTCAAAGATCCTCAAGTAATATATTACATACATATAACACAAGGAGCAATGCTTTACCTCTCCGGTTAGATACCTCTCAAACTTCACAGCTGCTTTAGGCAACAATACTCCACCTGAAGATGTCTGCAGAATCACATCAACCAAATGATCTAAATAATCAATGATTTGGCAATTGAATTGCGACAACCGAGCTAAATCAATTACAGTTTCTTAGTTTGATTTCCAAGTGTGTTTCCTGCTTCTTTGTAATCCATGACTTAACATTTAAGATAATAAAGGAGCTATAAGAGATAGACCTGAGGAAGCTCTTCCAGACGAACAAGAACCCTGTCTGCCTGAGGAACAACCTGGCAATTGATCATTATAACAAAAGATAAATGTCGGATTCAAACAAATGAAATAAATACATTTTCAGATGAAATTAAACGGAGAGACAGTACCTTTGTCGGTTCCCATTTAGTGGAAATCGCGTTGATACGAAGACAACCTCTTCGAATTCCTGCAGGAACATGAAATTAAAAAGAAATGAGATACGAGAAGAAAAAAAAATCTTTAACTGAGGAATACAAGAGAAGCTCTTTATCCGAAAGGGAAGAAGCGTGGTACGTTTACGATTCGTCAGTACCGAGAAGCTTATGGTTAGCAGGAGGAGGAGTAACGGATTTGACAGGAAAAGCAAAGAAGGGTTTTGGTAGAGAGACGAAAGTGGAAGCCATTGGAAGATAAGGTTTTTCGCAGAAGCAGATCTTCTTCCTCCGTCGTCACGACTTTCAGCTCGAGGTTTCTCGGTGGTTCTTATGTTTTTATTTTGGCTAGTATTACGGCCCATTAGTTGTTTTCAATTTGGGCCTAACTAATAAGACCCAATCGTCTTTCAATTTGAAAAGAAATCAAAGTAGAGTGGCCATGAGATCGCTTGAAATAGGGACGCCTTCGTAATGTTCAATACGGATATCGGTTCGGTTTTGTTTCGGTTTTCTCAGTTTTTTAGGTTTTCGGTTAACAAAAATAGTTATTATTTTAATATATCTAGTGTGATTTGGATCGGTTTGTATACTTTCGTTTTTTGTTTTATTCGGTTTTTAAAAAAAACCAAAAATTTTGTTTGATATAATGTGGATTTCGGTTTTTTTAATAAAAATTAGAAAAGGTAACAATAAAAAGTAGAAAACAGAGAAAGCATTAAAACTGTAAAACCCATGTCTATTATAAAATCAATGAAATATTAAATTTAGCATGAAAACTAAAAAATTGAATGAAAGTAAATTTCGACTCTCTCAAATTCGCCATCCATCAAGATTTTTCGTGAGTTGTCTCTTCGGGAAAAAAAATAAAGATTAGGTTTTTTTCATTCTTAACAATTTAACATTAAGTTAATTATATTGTTATATTTTAAAATTTGTTTAGACATTAGGTTTTTAGGATTCCATAATTTACGTACTTATTGTATACTATATACTATTATAATATAATTTAAAATTAATTAGTTTTATCGGTTAATATCCAAACCATATCCGAATCACATGGTTTTAAAATTATTACATTTGTATGGTTAATATAGTATATCCGAAATCCAACCATATATTCTATTTCGCTTCGGTTCAGTTCGGTTTTACCAGATTGAATAACCCTATTCGTAAGCAACTCTTATATAGGGGTTTGTTCGTCTTTCCACGAGAAACAGTTTCGGTATAAAGGTGTCAGAATGTCGCATTTACAACAACCAATTTATTCATAGAAACACATTTAGACCATCCAAAATACTTTATAAATTATAATATTTATTTTGCAAATACACTAACCAAATTATTCATAGAAACGGTGTCTTCCATTTATCCTCCACCATTTACTTTGCATCATTTGTTTTTTTTTACTTTTTTGGTAGGAATCGTACTTGAACTTGAACTTGCATGACCTTTTCCTGTATCTGAATTTGCAGGAGCCAGACTTAAAGTTGTAGAAACTGTAATTGAACTTTCAGGAACCGTAGTTGAACTGCTAGCATTTATAAAATTCTCAATATGTTATATATAGCTACATCACAATAACATGTTATTGTATAAAACTTATACATCATATAAAGTACAATGTACTATAAACTAACATATTTATAATTTAGATCAATAATGCACATGTGACATACAATTCTTTTAATTAATACATGACACAAAATCCAGCAAAAATATCATTAATTCACAAAAAATATTAGTTCCATAAATTTAGTAAGAAAATGAATAATTAATGAAAAGTAACTTAGAAAAAGTAAAACTCACCCCATCAAAAAAATGAAATTGACACCGTCCCAATATAATTCGATGAAATCTCTAGTTTTGAGACCTCTGTCTCTTATTATTTTAATCCATCCATTTCTTAGTCGATATTTGTTGTGCACACGATAAAGAGTTACACTATAAGTTTTGTCATTATCTTTAATTTCCATTTGAATACCATTTCGAGGTAATGTAAGATTCATCTCTTTTAGTATGTTTTCTACCTCCGCTTTTGGTAAATTTAACACACCATGATTTGAAAGATCAGAATCTGTTAATGTTTTTGTTATCATCATATTTAGATCTATTATACTAAATTTTTAATTGTTTTAGGAATATAACTTATATATAGCTTTCAAAAAATAAAATAATTGAGGAGTTTGAAGAGCTCAACCCATATATTTATATATAGTTCTAGGCCAAAATAATATTCTTTGTCTTCTATATATGCTTGTTTTAATATTATTAATGCTCTTAAAAAACTCTCTAAATTTAGTTACTTGCAAGGATATGTTTTGTAAGTTAACATATGTTATTTATTACAATAGCTAAATATTAGCAATAGCTAAGAATTAGAAAATCTATTAATATCTTAAAAAAATCATTTTCAAACACTCTATAGTTGAGTATTTGGTACTTTTATTTTTGATTTATATTTAAATTTAATAATGACTCTGGGTATTTACAACATTTATTTTTCAAATTAATTAATAACAAGTTCTTGTTATTAATACACAATGTGTTTTGTTTATAAGTATTTGTTATTAACAAAAAAAAGTCACAACAAAATATAATTTCTCGTACAATAAAGATATCAATGATGTCAAAAAGTATATTAATTAAGTGTAAAATTTATCTATATCATAATAATAAGTTGATTATATTAAAAGTTTATTGGTAATGATACTTAATGAAAAGAAAAGGGAATGATGTAAAAAAAAAGGGAATAACCAAACGACCATTAATTTTCTTGTTAAGATTGATTCAGTATTTTGGGACCATAACGTTTCTTCACCCTTAACTCTTTCTCTCTCAATTCTCTCTTGCTCTGTACTTCCTCTTTCAACTGATAAAATCTTTAACCTCTACGCTGGTTTTACATATTTTAGTGGTGAAATCACTTCGACTTTGGTGTTTGAGTGAGTAATGCTTAAGGTTTTCACTGGGACTTTGAAAACAAGATTCAAATTGATGAAATAGAAAACCAACATCACAACATTTGGAGATTTTGTCCTTTCCTCGGTGTTGATGTTGTTGGATTTGATGAGACAGTGTTATTAGGTCTGTTTGGCTTTTCTTTTACTCAAATTTGTCTTTGGATCGTTGTTGGTGACTAGGATTGGTTGGGCAGTTTAAACCAAAGAAGCTATTTGCTGATATCAAAGAAAATATTAGCAATGCAGAAGAGTGGGATCTCCAACTTTTCAAGGATCCTCAAATCATTTTATTTTTTGAAAGCATTTTATAAGTTATGTTTTTTAAACAGTTAAAAATTTAGTATAGTAGATCAAAATTACTAAAAACGTTAACAGATAGTGATCTTTCTAATTCCGGTTTGTTAATTTTACCAAAAGTGAAGAAACAACATAAAATAACATATAATAAAATAAAATAACATGTTCATGAGAGCTGACTGGAGGAAGGCAGATTGGCGAAAAATACTCAAACATAGAGATCAAGCTTCTTCTTTTCTTCGTTTTGAAATAAGGAACGGGCAATCAGTTCACTTCTGGTATGATAGCTGGCTGGAGGAAGGCAGATTGTTGGATGTCACAGGAGAGGTAGGAACACAAATCTTTGGTATTCAGAAACAAGCTAAAGTTTCAGCAGCGGCAAGTGACACGGGTTGGGAAATCAGGGGCCAAAGGGGAAGACATTTTCAGCACATCCGAGCAAAAATACTAGCCCTTCCGTTTCCAAAGCCGGAGGACGGGGAAGACATTGTTTTATGGAAACATGATGAGGGAATCTATCGTCAAGCTTTTTCCTCCACCAAAACATGGAATCAAATACGTAATAGAAAGTGTAGAGCATATAAGGAAAGTTAGATATGTAAATATTTGTTTCCTCATTTCTCTCGTGTATATCAGCTATTTATTGTAACCTTCACATGTAATAGATGCATCAAGTTCTCTATTCTATATGGTATCAGAGCCTAAAATACCTAAACTCTAAAGAAATTTTTTTTTTCCCGGCCGCCACTATTTCTTTTCAAATCTCACTTCTCGACCTCTTCCTTCTTCAAACATGAACAACACTCCGGCCACCTCCAACGAGACAGTTGCAGTCACTGATACTCAACATCTCCTTAACGTCAATATGACGAATGTGACAAAACTCATGGCTTCCAACTTCATGATGTGGCGCCGTCAAGTTCATGCTTTATTTGATAGATATGATCTCGCCGGCCATGTCGACGGATCTATCATCGTCCCACCACCCACGCTCACCACGAATGAGATTGTCACTGTCAATCACGCCTACACCATGTGGAAAAGACAGGACAATCTCATCTACAGCGCGTTGCTTGGTGCTATTTCCAACACCATCCAACCGCTCCTCTCAACAACCAACACGGCAGCAGAGATCTGCACCACTCTCTCTTCGACATACGCGAAACCGAGCCGTGGCCACATCAAGCAGCTACGTCAACAAATCAAACAATGGACGAAAGGTACCAAGTCCATAGATGAGTACTTTCAGGGACTCACCACTCGTTTTGATCAATTAGCTCTTCTCGGGAAGGCTATAGACCACGAAGATCAGATTGAGTATCTCTTAGAGGGTCTTCCAGAGGACTACAAAACACTTGTTGACCAGATTGAAGGACGAGATGTCCCACCATCTCTCACCGAGGTGCATGAAAAATTACTAACCCAAGAGGTGAAACTCCAAGCTTCCGCAACTCATGTCTCCTCTGTCCCGATCTCTGCCAACGCAACACAGTTTCGTGGCTCAGGAAATACTTCTCACCGTGGACAGCATCAACAGATTCACAACGCTCATCAACACAACAATCAGTCGCGTCAAACTTGGCAACAACAACAGCAGTTTCAGGCTCGTCCAGGACAATCTGCTCCTCGTGGTTATCAAGGACGTTGTCAAATCTGTGGCATACATGGGCAGTGCACGGACTTGTTCCCAACTCCACCAACCAGGTGGTGCGTATGTTCCTTCGCCACGTCTATATGCGCCCAGTCAAATGCCATGGCAGCATCGTGCGAACCTTGCTGTTGCATATATAACTCCTCACAACAATTGGATCCTTGATAGCGGCGCCACTCATCACCTCACTACGGATCTCAACAATCTCTCTCTTCATCAACTCTACGATGGAGGTGAAGAAGTTACCATCGCTGATGGATCTGGCCTCAAAATCTCGCATACTGGTTTCACTAAACTCCCTACTCCCACTCATTCCCTTACTTTAAATGATGTCCTATATGTTCCAAACCTCCACAAAAACCTCATATAAGTCTATCAATTGTGCAATACTAATCAAGTGTTTGTCGAATTCTTTCCGGCATTTTTTCAGGTGAAGGATCTCAGAACGGGGGCCCGATTACTCCAAGGCAAAACTAAAGACGAGCTATATGAGTGGCCAGTCACCTCAAATAAAACCATATCCCTCTTCGCCTCACCAACATCAAAAACATCCCTACCATCATGGCATTCTCGACTTGGCCATCCTTCCCCACCTATTTTAAACTCTATTGTTTCTCAGTTTTCTTTGCCTTGTTCGGATTCTTTGCAAAAACAATTCCCTTGTTCTCATTGTCTCATTAATAAAAGCCACAAGTTACCTTTTTACACAAACACAATCACTTCCACAAAACCCCTCCAATATGTTTACTTTGATGTCTGGATGTCTCCAATAATTTCGGTGGACAATTTCAAGTACTATCTCGTCCTGGAGGATCATCATACTCGATATACGTGGATGTATCCGTTGAAGAACAAATCAGATGTGTGCGCCACGTTCATTGCCATCAAATCACTGGTGGAAAACAGATTTCAATGCAAAATTGGTACCTTATATTCTGATAATGGCGGCGAGTTTATTGCCTTGAGATCTTTCCTCACGGCGAATGGGATCTCCCACCTAACATCACCACCACACACATCCGAGCATAACGGTATCTTCGAGCGCAAACACCGCCATATAGTCGAAACGGGGCTTACCTTACTTCATCAAGGATCCGTGCCGAAAGCTTACTGGACCTATGCCTTTGCTACTGCCGTCTACCTGATCAATCGCTTACCAACACCGCTGCTGAACAATCTCTCACCATACACAAAGCTGTTTGATCGCTCACCCAACTATCTGAAGCTTCGGGTGTTCGGCAGTTTATGGTTCCCTTGGCTTCGGCCATATACGAATCATAAATTGGACGACCGCTCATCACCATGCGTATTCACAGGGTATTCACTAACTCAGAGTGCTTACCTATGTCTACAAGTCTCCACCGGCCGAATTTACATATCCAGACATGTGCAATTTGTGGAATCCGAGTTTCCCTTTGCTCCTACGAAGGTCACGACTCCCATCGCCACCGAACCAGACTTCGTCACTCTAAGTGATACCAGCCCAGACCTTATTCATGTTTCTCAGCCACCACTCGTATCTGCTCCTCTGCTTGCGCCCCTGAGCTCGGATCCTCACCGCTCACTGACGACCTCGGCCTTGCCACCGCCGGTGCCATCTGAAAACACTGTTGGTAATGTGCACAATCTCACTTTGGGCCAACCATCCACAACAGGCTCAACAATAACTGGTACTACCCTTCATCCTACTTCACAAAGCCCAGCAAATTCGGCCCATACCCAGCCCACAAATACAAACCATACACAATCTCAACCACCAGCCCCAAATACAAATCATGTGCCCTTACCACCACCACCTCCACCACGGCAAACAAACCACCAAATGACCACTCGCCGGAAAAACAATATCGTGAAACCAAACAAGAAATACAGTCTCACAGCCACCACCTCAAACTCCCAAACTCTAATCCCAACCACTGTGAAACAAGCTATGCGAGATCCAAATTGGAGAAATGCTATGGGAGATGAATATAACGCACAGATCCGACATCAGACTTTTGATTTGGTTCCACCACATCCAAGTCAAAATGTTATCGCCACTAAGTGGATTTTTACTCTCAAATATCGCCCTGATGGTTCCCTTGACAGGTACAAAGCTCGCTTGGTGGCCCGAGGATTTAATCAACAATATGGTGTGGATTACTCCGAGACCTTCAGTCCAGTGGTCAAATCTGTCATGATCCGGACGATCTTACAGCTCGCAGTAACCAGAAACTGGCGCATTCGTCAACTTGACATCAATAACGCATTTCTCCAGGGAACGCTCACGGACGAGGTATATGTGTCACAGCCACCGGGGTTCATCGATGCAGATTGTCCACATTTCGTCTGTCGCTTAAAGAAAGCCCTATATGGACTGAAACAGGCTCCACGCGCTTGGTACCAGGAGTTGAAAAATTATCTTATTGATATTGGCTTCACAAATTCGGTTGCAGACACTTCGGTTTTTGTCTACATAAAGGGCACTGCTATTGTTTTCACTCTGGTCTATGTTGATGATATAGTCGTCACTGGCAGCAGTAACAGCCTCATAACCGGTTTCATTGATGCACTTTCCCAGCGTTTTTCTCTTAAGGATCCAGGTGAACTTTCATATTTTCTGGGTATAGAAGCAACAAGAACGTCTAAGGGTCTTCACCTCATGCAGCGCAGATACATTCTTGACTTGCTCACAAAGACCAATATGTTGGACGCCAAACCTGTGTCCACTCCAATGCCGCCAACACCGAAGCTATCTATCCACACCGGCTCACGTCTAGACAATCCAACGGAGTATCGTATGGTTATCGGGAGCCTTCAGTACTTGACGTTGACACGGCCGGACATCGCCTACTCAGTCAATCGTCTATCTCAATTCATGCATTGTCCTACTGATGCTCACTGGCAGGCTGCTAAGAGGGTTCTTCGTTATCTCGCCGGTACAGCATCACATGGCATATTTCTTCGCTCTGACTCTCCACTTTCACTTCATGCATTCTCAGATGCGGATTGGGCAGGTGACACCGATGACTTTGTTTCGACCAATGCATACATTCTGTATTTGGGAAGCACACCTATTGCATGGTCTTCGAAGAAGCAGAAAGGAGTAGCTCGCTCGTCCACGGAAGCGGAATATCGTTCCGTTGCAAATACCGCTTCAGAATTGATATGGGTATGTTCCTTACTATCCGAACTTGGTGTTCAATTGCCGGTGTCACATGTGGTGTATTGTGACAATGTTGGGGCAACATACTTGTGTGCCAATCCGGTATTTCATTCCAGAATGAAACATCTGGCGATTGATTACCATTTCATTCGTGGTAACATACAATCTGGTGCGTTACGGGTCCAACACGTCTCAACAAAAGATCAATTGGCCGACGCACTTACCAAACCTCTACCGCGGCCCAGGTTTATTGAGCTTAATGACAAGATTGGAGTGGCTTCACCCCCTCCATCTTGAGGGGGCGTGTAGAGCATATAAGGAAAGTTAGATATGTAAATATTTGTTTCCTCATTTCTCTCGTGTATATCAGCTATATATTGTAACCTTCACATGTAATAGATGCATCAAGTTCTCTATTCTATAGAAAGGAGAATGTTAGTTGGCATCGACTGGTTTGGTTCTCACAAGGGGTTCCTCGACAATCTTTTATAACTTGGCTAGCAATTCGGAATAGACTTACCACAAGAGATCGTATGCGGGGATGGGGGCAAACACAGAGTTGTGTTTTTTGCGGAGAACTAGATGAGACGCGAGATCACCTATTCTTTGCTTGTCCTTATACTTATACAGTTTGGCTAACGTTGTCAGGAACTCTCTTGGGTCATGTGGAAAATCCAGATTGGAGTGAAACTATGAATCATCTTACTCAAGTGAGTTTTCCGACTTTGGATATAATCTTATTGAAGCTTGCTTTTCAATCAACGATCTACTATCTTTGGAGGGACCGCAACTCTAGACGTCATGGAGGTAGCTCCATCCCTCACCATCAAATGACGCAAACTATTGATAAGTCGATCAGGAATCGGATTAGTTCTCTGGGATATAGATTCCCGCATAAGCTTGAAAGCCTTATGAGGAGGTGGTTCGAATGTGGACACATATAAATTCTCGCTACTTGGACCCTTAAGTCATTAAGTTTTTCATTTTGTAATGATGTAATATGATTGTAACTAACTCTTTGGTTCAGATTTTGCTCAATAAATTTGATATTCAATCAAAAAATAATAATAATAATAACATGTTCATGACGAAAAAAAATAAAGAATATTAATTGTGTTAGTACTTAGTATTATATATGCTTAAACATAGTATAAAAACAAAATACATCAAGTTACTGGAACAAGAATCTATGTCATGTGAGGATCCTCCGGAACTGCCAAATCCAAGAGTGCATAATACCAACGGCACAATATGTTGAGATCAACATTAAAGGCATAAATGCATATTTGTCACCTAGAAAATACGGATGCAAGAACTGAGACACCATCTCTACTATAACCAAACCCATTAGATAGCTCTTCTCAAAACATCCAATCCCAAACTCGCTCTTGATTTCACCAGTCCCCTTCTTCTTCAATGCCTTCTCGTCTGCGTGTTGAGCCCCAAAACCGAGCCACATAACCATGGAGTGCAATAACAGCAACAAAACCTTGATCGGGTATTCCCGCGGCTCATATAAGAGTGGAAAGAGCGAATAGCAAGAAACTGCAAGAGAAATACAGATTAGTGCATGGAACGATTGATTATATGATCCGCAATGTTGAATCTGATTAGAAAAGAGCTTATTATATACCTATGGAAACAAGAAAGTAGTGTTTAGCATCTTCTAGACTCTGTACGGCAACGATTGCAAGTGGGATGGTGAAGTGGAGCGACGCTTTCTCATGGACGTGCCATCCAAAGAGAAAACCGCATGTATATGCATATGCTATCCATCTAGCAACAAGCCCGGGCTGTGGTTTTTTCCAGGCTTTAAGGAGACACGGAGTAACAGCAAGTAATACTATTGCAAATGTTGTCAATGGTGTGATCTGTCATTGTACCAGTCCAAGAGAATAAGATCAAGCGGAACATTCATGAGATATGACAGAGGTAGACAGACAAGAATGCGATAATTGACAGTACCTGAGGGAGAACTGCAAACGGCGAAGAATCCCCAACTAATGCGATTAATCGCCTGGCCCGAGTAGGTAAAAGATATAAAAATCTTTCCCTCGTTTATTATGTCACAGCTCATTTCTACAGACAAATGGTTTCGTTTTTTTACTCATTTGTTTTTGTGAGTTTCAGGTTCGTTCTGTAATTGTCTTCTACCAGAAAGCATTCAGCTTACAGCTGTTAGTGCTCTTCCCGAACACATTGAATTCTCTGGTAAGAGAGTTTTATGAAATAAGAAGAAAAAAAACCCCACTCTTTTGTGATCAAATCAAAAAATTATGAATTGGATTCCTGTTTTCTCCAAATGTAGATGAGGACGAATCAAACTCAGAGGCATCTTCTGTGTCAGATGAAGAAGGATCAGAGAAGCATCTCATAAATGCAGTAGACAGAGAGATTGTGTATCTACAAAACAAACCAGTGCTACTTACAAGAGAGGAGACACCTTGAGGAACCAACCAGCAACGACTTCCTTCCTCCTGAAGCAAACCCAACCAATCATCAGAACTTTCAGAGTGTAGCCGTTGAAACCCAAGGGTGGGGGAGTACATATCTGGTTATTCATGTGCTTGTTCGGTTTGGTTTTGGTTTGGTTTTTTCGGTTTTACGATTTATCGGTTATATAAAAATTTAAGCCATATAAAAACCATATATATTTCGGTTTAATATGGTTCGGTTTTCTTCGGTTTTCGGTTTTATAAAAATTAAAACCATATGTAATTTGATTCGCTTTGGTATGGTTCGGTTTCGGTTTTTTCGGAATTATACTATTATGAAAAACTTTGAATCTTTGATTCAAGCTATGAATATGAATAATAATAATAGATATGAGTCAAACAAAACAAAAAGTTAACAGAATAAAATCCAAATCATAGGAAATAAATCTAAATCATCAATAAAAACAAGTTTATAAAAAACAAAATATAAAAAACAAATATTTATATTCATAGTTTGTATTTGTAAATATTTATATGTAGATATTTTTTGTAAATATTATATTTAAATTTATGAGTTTAGATTTTGTAAATTATAAAAATAATTAAGCCTAATAATAAAAATATGGACATAAACTAAACTAAGAAAATAAGAAAATATAAATTATTTAAAATTTAGTTCTGAAACCAAAAAAAAACATTCGGTTTAACGGATTTTAACCAAACCAAACCTAAACCAAAAATTTTTAAAATAATAACCAAATGGTTTTTTAGGTTTAAGCATAACCAAACCATTTCACTTTTTTCGATTTGGTATGATTTGGTTTTTTCGGTTACGGTTTTTTTTCCCACCCCTAATTTTTCTTATTTTATTTTAGGAATGTAAAAAAAAACATATTCCAGCTTGATTGAATCTGACCACCCTTTTGTAGTTAAAAAAAAGTCTGAAGATTTCTCCATATCTTAAATGATTATTTTCTTTAAGAAAACGATAAGAACTTTGGGATGAATCTTGCTTTCAACAGAAAAATTTAACTCTTTTTATTTATTTAAATATTGGTCGTCTAGACTTTAGATCAATAGAGAAACAACCAAAATATATCTACAGTAGAAGAAACAAAAAATATCTATGCTTTAGATAACTGGCAACTGAAGGGGGATGTATAAAGACAATAATTGCGAAACTCTAAAAATTGGATGTTTATTAATTTCAACTAATTTATATTTGAAGTAAAATCCCATTTAAATTTGATTCCAATTAGGGAAGCTATCGAAAGTTTTGACTATCATATATAGTAGACATTATACAGACGCAATCTCACTTATTGTAGAAAAGAAAAATTTTAAAAATAAGAATATTCCGGCGAATCAAATAGATAGTCTCGATCACTCATGACGAGAATTTGCCAGCGATCTGTTCTCCTCTTTACGGTGGCCGCCGTTTTATTCTCTATCGTTTCGGTTTCAAACTCTATTCCATTCATATTGTTTCACGGTAATTTAACAATCCTTCTTCTTCCTCATCAGTTTTATGTTTTTTTTTTCAATTGATAATGAATCAACACAATTAATAATTAAAAAAAAAAAAAAAACAGGAATTGGAGATAAATGTTCTGGTGGAGTTGGTAACTTCACGCAACTCCTAAGCAATATCTCCGGCTCTCCTGGCTCTTGCTTGTAATCAACCACTAAACACTAACTAACTTCTCTGAATCTGTGTTTTTTGTGTTTTTTTAAATCTTTTAGTGATCTTTTAAATGTAATCTGTAGAGAAATAGGAAACGGGGAACAAGACTCATGGTTCATGCCACTAATGCACCAGACGAGTTTAGCGTGTGAGAAAGTGAAGATGATGAAAGAGTTGAGTCAAGGTTACAACATTGTTGCACAGTCTCAAGGAAACTTAGTAGCTAGAGGTTTAATCGAGTTCTGCGACAATGCTCCACCTGTCATCAACTATGTCTCCTTAGGAGGACCTCATTGTCACGGGATTGATATTTGGGATCAAAACCGTGCGGCCCTAGCCTCTCTTTGCCTCTGCAAATAGACTAGGCAGCCTGTCTCACTACGAAAACCCAACCCTTTGAGAGAAAAACTAGAAAGAAAGGAAGGAAATGTTTGTAATGTTTCTCTTATTCAAGGAATGAGTGAGTGATTACAAATGAGGCATCCTACCTCTATTTATACAAAAACACCTCCAAAATGGATGGTGAGGATAACTTGATCTAATGGCCCAAATTTAAAGAAACTAAGTGGGAAACAAAGTGGGAAACAAAGTGGGAAACATGGTGGCTGCTTTTAGGGAGTGGATGAATGAGTGGGCGGACTTTAGTGAGTGGGGGACTGAGTGGGCGGATTTCGGGGACCATCCGTCCCGAAACCCCTCGTGGTTCGGCCCGTGAGATGCGGAAATGTTCGGGAAATGATCGGGCCGTGACATTCTCCCCCACCTAATTCGGCAACGCCCTCGTTGCCGTGAATGCCTTGAGCTGGTCCGTGAATTGCCACAGCTCGCTCTCCGCCTCCCATGTTGCCTCTGATACGGGTTGCCCTTTCCACTTAATGAGAAAGTGTGTGCTTCGTGGAACGCCCCGTTTCCGAACCACCTTTGACTCGAGGACTTCTTCAACCTCCTTGTCATAGGACTTGGTTACTATCGGCGGTGCTCGAGTTGATCGGCCTCGATCTTGCTCCATATCATCTCCATGGTATGACTTGAGCATGCTCACGTGGAAGACCGGGTGTATCTTCAGGTTTGGGGGAAGATCCAGCTTATACGAAACCTTGCCCACCTTGGCAATTACTTCGAATGGTCCTTCGTACTTTCGGATCAGTCCCTTATGCAGACTTCGGAAGGTTTTGAATTGTTGGGGAAGGAGCTTCACAAGTACTCGGTCTCCGACTGTGAACTCCAACGGCCGTCTCTTCTCGTCGGCCCATTTCTTCATCCGTTTGCGGGATTTCTCCAAACATACCCGCGCAAGGTCAGCATGATCTTCCCAAGTTCGGACCATCTTGACCGCTCCCGGACTTCGTGACTCGACAGCCGGTGTAGCTAAGGTATGGGGAGTGAACGGTTGTTGTCCCGTCGTGAGTTCGAAGGCACTCTTGCCTGTTGCCTCGCTTCGCTGCAGGTTGTATGAGAACTGAGCAATGTCCAACAACTTAGCCCAGTCCCGCTGATTAGCACTAACAAAGTGCCGAAGGTAGCATTCTAACAAAGAATTCACCCTTTCCGTCTGCCCATCCGTCTGTGGGTGAAAGCTTGTTGAGAAGCTCAGTCCCGTCCCGAGATTCTTAAACAACTCGGTCCATAGTTTTCCAGTAAAACGGGGATCTCTATCGCTCACGATGTTCTTTGGTAGCCCCCATAATTTGACCACGTTTTTGAAGAAGGCCCTAGCCGCTTCTTCTGCCGTACAGTCTCTTGGGCAGGCTATGAACGTCCCATACTTTGAGAATCGATCGACGATCACCAAAATGGACCCAAACCCTTCAGATTTTGGTAAGGCACTGATAAAGTCTAGGGAAACCGACTCCCATGGTCGGTCTGGTATGGGTAGTGGCTCCAACATCCCCGCCGGTCGTTTGGTCTCTGTCTTGTCTTGTTGGCACACAAGGCAAGTCTTCACATAGAGTTCCACGGTATCCTTCATCCGTGGCCAGAAATAGGCGGTTTCTATAAGCGCCATGGTTCGCTTCTGTCCTGGATGTCCCGCCCATGGGGTGTCGTGGCACTCTCGGATAATGTCTCGTTGCAATCTTCCCCATTTTGGCACGTAGAGGCGTCTCCCTGTTGTATATAAGAGCCCGTCTTCTACCCAAAATCGAGAAGTCTTGCCTTCTTCTGCCAATCTCACCAACTCTTTGGCAGTGTTGTCGTGGCTTAATCCTTCTCGAACCCTAGCCACGATTGTACCTACGGCCTGGCTGATTGCTGCGAGTTCTGCCTTCCGACTCAGTGCATCTGCGACAACGTTAGCCTTCCCGGGTTTGTACTCTAGTGTGTAGTCAAACTCGGCCAAGAAATCTTGCCATCGGGCTTGTTTCGGTGATAACTTCTTTTGAGTCTGGAAGTAACTCGTTGCCACATTGTCCGTCTTGACATGGAATGGGGCTCCCAAGAGGTAATGTCGCCAAACCCGTAAACAATGAACCACCGCTGTCATCTCCTTCTCTTGGACGGTGTAGCGTTTCTCGGTGTCATTTAGTTTGCGGCTTTCGAATGCTATGGGATGCCCCTCCTGCATTAGAACCCCACCAATAGCAAAGTCGGAAGCATCGGACTGTACCTCGAATGAGAGATTAAAGTTGGGTAAGGCAAGGACCGGCTCTTGGCTTACTGCAGTCTTGAGCCCTTCAAACGCCTCCTTGCACTGATCCGACCATTCCCACTTCTTCTCCTTCTTCAGAAGATCGGTCAATGGTGCAGCTTTCTTCGAGTATCCCTCGATGAACCGTCGGTAATAATTAATGAGTCCAAGAAAAGACCGTAACTCTGTTACTTTGGTTGGTCTTTCCCACTCGGTGATGGCCGTTACTTTGGCATTGTCCATCATTATCTTTCCCCGCCCGATAACATGTCCTAGGAATTGTACCTCATCTGTCGCAAAGGTGCACTTCTCCCTTTTCACGAATAGCTTGTTATCGCGGAGGATTTGGAAGACGGTTTGCAAATGTCCCACATGCTCTTCCATTGAGTTGGAGTAGACGACAATGTCGTCGAGGTAGGCTACGACGAACTGGTCCAAGTATGGTTGGAATATCTGGTTCATGAGGGTGCAGAACGTAGCTGGAGCGTTCGTAAGACCAAAAGGCATTACTAGCCACTCAAAGGAGCCATACCGGGTGATGCACGTTGTCTTGGGCTCGTCTCCTTCGGCTATTCGAACTTGATAATAGCTCTTTTGGAGATCCATCTTGGTGTACACCTTTGCCCCACCAAGTCTGTCGAACAAATCTGCTATCAACGGGATCGGATATCGATTTTTGACAGTTACCTTGTTGAGCACTCGGTAGTCCACACACATCCGTAAGGAGCCATCTTGCTTCTTTTGGAATAGTACCGGTGCGCCATAGGGAGCTTTTGACGGTCTAAGCATCCCCGTCGAAAGTAATTCGTCGAGTTGTTTTCGAAGTTCGGCTAGTTCGGAGGGAGCCATGCGGTATGGTGCCATTGCGGGTGGTTTGGCTCCTACTTCCAACTCAATTTCGTGATCTACCTCTCTCCTCGGTGGTAGCTCGTTGGGTAGCTTGGGTGGCATCATGTCCTTGTTCTGCTCAAAGACTGTCTCGATCATGGGGGAAGTGATATCTCCCTTTCCTATCCCGTCATCCTCCTTTAGGAAGGCAAGGTATGTTATCTCTCCCTTCTTCACTCCCCGGTTTAATTGCATCGCCGTGAGCTGCTTAACACCATCCTTGCTCGGTGCATCCACGGTTGGAATCATATAAGGGGATCCTTTCTCGAGTATACATACCGTGCTAAGGGCGGGCATGGGATAGCCGAGACTTGCCGCTGAAAGTCCAACCCAAGCACGACCTTAAAGTCATCCATCTGTGCCACCGAAAAGTTTACTGGACCCTTCCATGCTCCCAAGCTGAGTACAACATCCTTGGCGATTCCGAATAGTGGTTTGGCTTTGGCATTTACCGACTTGAGCCAACCCTCGCCCTTGGTCCATCTGAGACCGAGTCTCCTTGCTTCGTCATCGGACATGAAGTTGTGGGTTGCGCCTGTGTCTACCATTGCTCGAGTGGTGTGTCCATTAATGGTGACTTCAACATACATCAGCCCCTTATACATCACCTTGGACACCGGATTTGTCTTAAGGGCGTTGAGTAATTGAATCTTGGACACCGGATTCGGAATCTGCAATGAGAGTGTGGTGAAATCCTTGACATAGTCTCGGATCTTCCCCTTTTGCCGGAGTTCCCTCAACTTCCTCCGTGCCTCGTAGACCACATTCTCTGGATAGAACTGCCGCTTGAGTTCCATCTTGAACTCATCCCACGTAGCCATCTGACATGTGCCCCGCTCAATGTCACCATGACGCCTTCACCACCATAGCATGGCCGTATCCGTGAGATAAGAAGTGGATGTCTTGATTTTTGCCAATTCATTGGTAAGACCAAGGTTGTCAAAGTATTGCTCCATATGCCACAAGAAGTTCTCAACTTCCTTGGCATCTCTTGAGCCATCAAACCGTGATGGTCTCGGGAAATCCACCTTTCCTGAGCCCGAGTTGTTGGTACCCCCGTTGGCAACTGCTTTCTTGCACAACATGAGATCTTCTTGCATCGCCTCGATGCTCACCTTCAACGATTGGACCGCTCCCATCAGCGTATCCTCCAACTTGATGAATCTTGCTTCGATTCCACCAAAGTCATTCTTGACATCCGCAACTTCGTTGAACAGTGTGTTCTCGAGTTCGGAAGTCGAATGTTCGACTCTCTCGAGTCGTTCATCCATATCGGTCATGGCTCCGCTCAAAGCCCCAACTTCGTCTCGGACCCTGCTCCTGTCTCGAGCCTTGCTTTTGTCGCGCTGCTTCCTTGGAACGTTTGCATCAAAAGCCTCTGAGTCGAGAACCTCGTCGCCATTGTTACCCCTGATAACATTCTCGTTGTCGGACATCGTTCAGCCTCTAAACGAACCTTTGCTCTGATACCACGTGTCACGGGATTGATATTTGGGATCAAAACCGTGCGGCCCTAGCCTCTCTTTGCCTCTGCAAATAGACTAGGCAGCCTGTCTCACTACGAAAACCCAACCCTTTGAGAGAAAAACTAGAAAGAAAGGAAGGAAATGTTTGTAATGCTTCTCTTATTCAAGGAATGAGTGAGTGATTACAAATGAGGCATCCTACCTCTATTTATACAAAAACACCTCCAAAATAGATGGTGAGGATCAACTTAATCTAATGGCCCAAATTTAAAGAAACTAAGTGGGAAACAAAGTGGGAAACATGGTGGCTGTTTTTAGGGAGTGGATGAATGAGTGGGCGGACTTTAGTGAGTGGGGGACTGAATGGGCAGATTTCGGGGACCATCCGTCCCGAAACCCCTCGTGGTTCGGCCCGTGAGATGCGGAAATGTTCGGGAAATGATCGGGCCGTGACATCATGCTGGCATCGCCGCGATCCCCAAGTGTTCTGTATAAAACTTTCGATTTTACTTTTTCTTTGGCTAATCTTAATCCACTGTAATTAGCAACAATGGCTTAATCAACTGTGTTTTGTTGTTGTTGTTGTGTGAAGTCTGGTCCAATCTGCGATATAGCAGAAGCTATGATGAAGTCGGAGGTCTATAACGACTTCGTTCAAGTAACACTCTCTATCTCTTTATTCAGGATCTCAAAAGTCTTTTTAATCATGATTTGATTAACTAATCTCTATGCAGGATCATATTGCTCCTAGTGGTTATATCAAGATCCCTGGTGTAAGTTAGTCAGCTAACCAAAATCAGTTAATTCAAAATCGATTTTGAGTTTTCAACAACACAATGGCTTTGTTTTTCTCAGGAAATGACCAAGTATTTGAAACACTCTTAAGTATCTACCGAAGCTTAACAATGAGAGACCTGACGAAAGAAACTCCACTTTCAAAGACCGTTTCACCAGCTTACACAACTTGGTTCTTGTCATGGTACTTTACTGTCTCCTTCCTTCAATTCATAGATTGAAAAATATGTTTTTTTTCTTTCTCTTAAGCTCATTGTTTTGTTTTCTTCTTCTTAACCCATAAACAGTTCCAGAACGACACAACACTGATCCCTAAAGAAACGGCTTGGTTCGGATATTATACAGATGAAGGATTCGAATCTTTTTTGCCAACTAAAGAGGTGAATCTCTCTCTATCACTCTCTGTTTCATTTCTTTATTGAAGAATTTGTTTTCTAAAAACTTAAAAATATATTTTTTCAGACAAGACTATACAGAGAAGACTGGATCGGCCTGAAAGCATTGGATGCTGTTGGAAAAGTAAAGTTTGTGAGCGTCTCAGGGGACCACCTCAGAATATCGGATGAGGACGTTGTGAAGCACGTTGTCCCTTACTTGATGCACACAAGTTTGTTTAATTCAATTCTGTAACATGCGACTCTCATTCTCATATATAGTATTGGAGTTTATTTCCGATTTTAATTCTTATAAACCAAAATCATAAACAGAATTAAGAATTATATATAAGATTGTGTAGATTTTTCTCTTAAGAATATCAAATTAAGTACTAAAAATAAGAGCAAATTTAGTTCAAAAATCAAAAAAATGAATAGCTATGATTTAAACTTCCAAGCCAACACAAGCACCAACCAGCAATAGCGGTTCGTTAGTATTAATTTCATCCCATTGAAGAATTTAAAGATCCTAACCATACACCAACTACCTATTACTGTAATAAATTTTCTTCTATTTATGATCAAAGCACCAAAAATTAGATTAATCTTGTATCAAACGTACATGTTCTTCCTCCAAAATTAACGGTAATTATTTCTCTGAGTTCGTTATTCCATGGAGAAGAGTTTCCAGGGATCAGCCCTACTTGTAGCCTTGTCACTCTTCTTCATCGTTCCGGTTTCAATCTCTGTTCCATTCATTCTCTTTCACGGTAATGAAAGATCCTTCTTCTTGCTCCTGTTTTTTTTTGTTCTCAATCGATAATGATGAATCATATGCACTAATGGATTTGGTTGAAACAGGACTTACAGCTCAATGCTCCAACAGTAACGTGAGCAACTTCACACAGCTCCTTAGCAACCTCTCCAGCTCCACTGGCTATTGCCTGTACTCCACTCTACTAATTACTTTCTTCTTGTTTCATCATAATCTTGCAAAAAGAGGTTTATGGCTGTCTCTCTTTCCCTCTCTGTTATGTGTCATTCTTGTAGAGAAATAGGAGATGGAGAAGACGATTCCGTGCTTATGACGCTTACGCAACAAGCAAGTGAAGCGTGTGAGAAAGTGAAAAATATGAAAGAGCTGAGTCAAGGTTACAACATTGTTGCACAGTCTCAAGGAAACTTAGTCGCTAGAGGTTTAATCGAGTTCTGTGACAATGCTCCTCCTGTCTTCAACTATGTCTCCCTAGGAGGTCCTCACGCTGGCATATCCGAAATCCCCAAGTTAGCTGTCAGTTCTCTTCCCTTTCTCTTTATCTCTGATTCTAAATCACAGTCGTCACAAACTCACAATGACAACAACAATGGGCTTCTCTGTTTTAAAGACTCGACTTAGCCAGATTATACTGGACTTAGGTGTCTACAGCAACTATGTTCAAGTACACCGTCTCTCTTTCTTCTTCTTCTTCTGTAATCAAGATCCAAAACGTTAAACCATATGATTAAATACCCTTAATTAACAACACGGGTAATGACTCTGCAGGATCATATTGCTCCAAGTGGTTATGTCAAAATCCCTGCCGTAAACTCAAACACTTTTCTTTCTAATCCTCAAATCATTTCCGCTATTATATGAATACCTCAATCCAGAAAGCGTTGTTACCTGCTTCTCAGGATACGTCAGAGTATCTGGAACGCTCCAAGTATCTACCAAAGCTCAACAACGAGAAACCTGACGAGAGGAACTCGACTTTTAAAGAACGTTTCACCAGCTTGCACAACTTGGTCCTCGTCATGGTGCCTAAACCAGTGATCCTTGACATTTCACTCAAATCTTGAACAACATTTTTCGATTAGCTCATTGATTTTGTCCTATACAGTTCCAGAATGATACAATAGTGATCCCTACAGAAAGTTCTTTGTTCGGATATTACCCTGACGGAGCTTTAGACCCTCTTTTGCCTCCTAAACAGGTGAAAACCTTGAATCATCCTCAATTTCATTTTCTTTTCATGATAATCAATCAACTCACTTGTTTTCTGATTATGCACTCTTATCCAGACAAAGCTCTATACTGAGGACTGGATTGGTCTGAAAACCTTGGATGATAAAGGAAAAGTGAAGTTTGTCACTGTCGCTGGAGGTCACCTCGACATATCGCAAGATGACGCTGTGAAATACGTCGTGCCTTACCTCACGGATCAGCCTACGTTTTCTTCTTGATGCAGACTCAGCCGGCGTTGCAGTTTTGGAAGAAGATCAACCTGAACCAATGAAATAAGGAGGCGTCATTGTTATGCTATCTCCGAAAAAATGTCCCTATATCAAACCCAATAAACGAAAATAAAAGCTTCATCATTAATCAAAGTTTGCAATTTTTATCCAAATAATTTTCCATCTTCTGTAACGCCAGAGACAACCTGCTCTTGCTTTTAACTAGTTTAAACATGAAAAAAAATCTAGAGAAATTCAATAAAACTCGAAACAAGTTTATGAGATGAGGAAACTGTGTGATACATACATGCATTTTGCTGTCATCACACGCCACGAATCTCCTGTCCATGCTTGCGCCTTTTAACCTCAATCTCAGCACACCAAATCTTCTTAGAACCAATAGCAAAGAGATCATCCTCAGACCAAGAAACTGCAATATTTCTACCATAATTCACCAATCTAACACAACTAACCACAATAACGACAGTCTCATAATGTAGGCACAGGCCTTTCAAAATTTAAACCCTTCAAAACTTAAATATATTTTCAGACAAGACAATACAGAGAAGACTGGAAAAGTAAAGTTTGTGAGCATCTCAGGGACCACCTCATAATAGCGGTTGAGAGGACGTTTTCCCTTACTTGATGCAGACAAGTTTGTGAATTCTTTAACATTGTCCCTTACTTGATGCAGACAAGTTTGTGAATTCTTTAACATGTGGCTCTCATTCTCCTATATATTGGAGTTTATTTTCCAATTTTAATTTCTTATGACCTAAAATCATAAACAGAATTAAAAATTATTTATAAAATTGTGTAGAGATTTTTCTCTTATGGAGATCACATAAAGTTTTTAAAATTAATACATTCTTTGAATCACAGCAAATTTAGTTCAAACGAAAAAAAGAAAGAAAATGAATAGCTATGATTTAAATTTCCAAGTCAAAACAAGCACCAACCACCGATAGCGGTTCTTTAGAATTCATTTCATTTCATCCCATTGAAGAATTTAAAGATCCTACCATACACCAACCACCAATTACTGTAATAAATTTTCTTCTATTTATGATCAAAGCACGAACAATTAGATTAATTCTTATCTTCTTCCTCCAAAATTAACGGTCATTATTTCTTTGAGTTAGTTCTTCCATGGGGAAGAGTTTCCAGCGATCTGCTCTCCTTGTAACCTTGTCGTCACTCTTCTTCTTTATTCCGGTTTCAATCTCTGTTCCATTCATTCTCTTACACGGTAATGAAAGATCCTTCTTCTTGCTCCTCTTTTTTTATGTTCTCAATCGATAATGATGAATCATATGCACTAATGGATTTGGTTGAAACAGGGGTTCAAGAACAATGCTCCAACAGTGAAGTGAGCAGCTTCACACAGCTCCTTAGCAACCTCTCCAGCTCCCCTGGCTATTGCTTGTACTCGCTCAACTAGTTCCTTTCTTCTTGTGTCATCATAATCTTGCAAAAAGGGTTTATGGCTGTGTCTCTCACTCCCTCGCTTTTATGTGCCATCATGTAGAGAAATAGGAAATGGAGAACAAGATTCCGTGTACATGCCGCTTACGCAACAAGCGAGTGTAGCGTGTGAGAAAGTGAAACAGATGAAAGAGCTGAGCCAAGGTTACAACATTGTTGGACAGTCTCAAGGAAACTTAGTAGCTAGAGGTTTAATCGAGTTCTGCGACAATGCTCCTCCTGTCATCAACTATGTCTCCTTAGGAGGACCTCACGCTGACATCGCCGCAATCCCCGATTGTTCTGTGAGTTCTCTTTCCCTTTATCGTTTATCGCTGTGTCTTAATCACAGTGGCATTCTTAATCACAATCACAATAACAACAACAATGGGCTTCTCCGTTTTAAAGTCTCCAGTTTGCCAGATGCTGAAAACAGATGTCTACAGCGACTATGTCCAAGTACACCTTTTCTCTTTCATCTTCTTCTTCTTCTTCTTCTTCTGTAATCAAGATCCAAAACCTTATACCATGATTGAATATCCTTCATTAACAACACCGGTAATGACTCTGCAGGATCATATTGCCCCAAGTGGTTTTGTCAAAATCCCTACAGTAATCTCAAACCCTTTTCTTTCTAATCCTCAAATCATTTCCCCTACTATATGAATACCTCAATTGATAAAGCGTTGTTATCTGCTTCTCAGGAAATGTCAGAGTATCTGGAACACTCCAAGTATCTACNCTACTATATGAATACCTCAATTGATAAAGCGTTGTTATCTGCTTCTCAGGAAATGTCAGAGTATCTGGAACACTCCAAGTATCTACCAAAGCTCAACAACGAGAGACCTAACGAGAGGAACTCAACTTTCAAAGAACGTTTCACCAGCTTGCACAACTTGGTTCTCGTTATGGTGCCTAAACCAATGATCCTTGACATTTTCTCCCAAAATCTTGAACAACATTGCTCGATTAGCTCATTTAATTTTGTCTTCCTTCATTTTTCTAAACAGTTCCAGAGTGATAAAGTAGTGATTCCTAAAGAAAGTTGTTAGTTCGGATATTACCCTGATGGAGCTTCAACACCTCTTTTGTCTCCTCAACAGGTGCAAACCTTAAAATCATCCTCAATTTCATTTCTTTTCCTGATAATCAATCAACCACTTGTTTTTCTGATTATGAATTCTTCTCCAGACAAAGCTCTATACTGAGGACTGGATCGGTCTGAAAACCTTGGATGATGCTGGAAAAGTGAAGTTTGTCAGTGTCCCTGGAGACCACCTCCAAATGGCGCATGATGACGCTGTGAAATACGTCGTGCCTTACCTCACGGACCAGCCTACGTTTTCTTCTTGATGCAGACTCAACCGCATTGCAATCTTGAAGCAGATAAACCTGAACTAATGAATAAGGCATCATTGTTATGCTCTCTCCGAATAAGGCATCAATCCAATAAACGAAAATATAAGCTTCAACATTTATCAAAGATTGCAATTTTTATCCGAATAATTTTTCATCTTGTGTAACGCCAGAGACTACCTACTCTTGCTTTTAACTAGTTTAAACATGAAAAAAAAAATCTAGAGAATTTCTATAAAACTCGAAACAAGTTTATGAGATGAGGAAACTCTACGTGTGATACTACTTTTTCCCAAGTTTATGAGATGAGGAAACTGTACGTGACGACGCTATAAACGTATATGCATTTATTTTTATATGCTTGCAAGTAGAAATCGCTTCATCATAGTTGACCAAAAAAAAAAAAAACATCTTTCATCATATAATTCATATGGAAAATAAAATTATAATACCAATATTGGTTCACTCAACAAACATTACCAACAACAAGTTTCTTGAAAGACCATGACACACCTACGGGGATTGTAAGCACAACATCACACCACTTAACCTTGCCACGAATCTCCTGTCCATGCTTGCCCCTTTTAATCTCAATCTCAGCACACCAAATCTTCTCAGAACCTTCACACCAAGAAACTGCAATATTTCCACCATAATTCACCAATCTAACCCAACCACAACGACGACTGTCTCCTAGTGTAGGCAGGCCTTTCAAACCCTTCAAAACTCTCCAAGGACTGCTCTCAGAGTCTTTCCATTGGATCATTCTGGGCGAGATAACTTCGGTATGGGTGTAATGCCAGTATATTACGTTATCTATCGTGCAAGCCGAATCTGGATCATTGCGGAAAGGCCCGAAACACATCCCGTATCCAGGTATCCTACAGCATACCATTTCTTTTCCTTGGTCCTGTAAACCATTTCCTTGTCTCCACCCACGTAAAGATCTCCTTCCTTGGCAATGCATTCGTTTATATTATTCGCGCGTATCCCTGCGTCAGGGCTTGGGGCATGCTCCCATTTCTGGGTTTCGGGATCGAAAACCTCCATAAAATTTGAGTAATTGTAAAATGGCAAGCGTTCCAATACATATATTTTCCCATCAACAACACACACGTGGGGGTCCCTCCGAGCCACCAGCATGCTTGGAGCTTCGTGCCAGGTATGGGACCGACAGTCCATGACGGAAACCCTAGTCGTGCCACTGCAAACACCAATCACGTAGATATTATAACCGACTGTGGCAGGCCTCCAATTACACCGATGTGAGAGATCGTGACTTGAAACTGGGACCATACGATTCCTCGTGCGGATTCTGAAGCAGGAAGGAGTGAACCATCTAGGGATTCGAGTTGGTTCTCGGCTGAGAGTAAACCAACGTGTCTTTGAGCTAGATTGTTGCTGTAAGCAGACATAGAGACAGTTATCAGTGACGCCTAAAAGCCTTCGGGTCTCGTAAAGCTCCGTTGAAGCGACCAGAGAACGGAACCTCTTGGAAACTAAAGAGAGAGTTTTGTAGTCCGATCTCGGGACGCGTGCTAAGCAATTCAGCAGTAGATCATCAGGGAGATACGGCATCGTATCAACCGGTGACGACTCTTTGGCGTTCCATGACCAAGACATATTAGCAGATAAGAAATCCATGTTAATCAAAAACTCCAGAGCCGGAATCTAATGTGGGAAACTATAGAGCTTACGAGGAAGTGAGAGTAGATCTCACGCTCCGGGCTTTGAGGAGGCCTCCCCAAGGTTTCATGGAAAAGGCTCTCCGACGGTGGTTTGGAAGTGAACCTTACTTCTCTGCGGTGATAGGGTGATGAGAATTTATATTTGAAAGAATATTGTATTATACTAAACATCTTTCTTGAACTAGATAGATTCCAATCTCCATAGTATATCATAATAATAACTATACAATATTTACTAATAATAATTTAGATCAAAGTAATATACAGTATATTTGTTATTTTATACTTCTTTCCTTTCTTTTATATATTTACTTGGTGAGTACCTACGGGAATTTTGTTTTTTTTTTTTACTATTTCAAATTTGCATATTTTAACAATTTGTAAAAGCTAATATCAGTATTAACAATATTAAAGGGGGGCATGTAAATAACATCATGGAATAATCAAATCAATTTATAAAAATAAATAAATAAAATTCTTAAACATATTATATTGTGTAGATTATGTAAATTCAATATTCTTGTTTGGATGATTGAACCGTTCTAAAAATGGAGGATGTTGACAAAATATATATATATATATCTTATATTTTTATGAAAGGGAATATTAAATACCAGACCATTAACCAAGTGGTGGTAGTGGGGTAGTTCCCTTCTAAGGTGAGAGTCGGTCCTGCTTATCTAGGCCAGAGATCGATTCCCCACGGAAGCAGAATTGCAACATTTAATATACTTGGCTATCGGGGCATTCACATGGTCTCTCCGAACTCCAGGATTCCCGCGGAACCCGCTGTTAGGCTGGTGTTCCGCGCTACACAGGACCCGCAGGACCTAACTAGTGTCCGGTTGGTGTCCGGTGCTTAGTCGGATCCAAAGGATCCGGATACCTGTGTTATCAAACAAAAAAAATACCAGACCATTATTCTTTTGGGACAATCAGAACTTATGTTATTAATTAATGTAGTGTTATTAATTGGAAAAGGAAAAAAGATATTGTGAATTGTGAATTGCAAACTATGTCAAAAAGCAAATGCATTTACATGTGATGATATTTTTGATTTTACATTGTGAATTGCTCAACAGTAGCTCCTTCTTGCTTTGCCCGCCACGAAAGGGTAGCAAAGTTATCATACAAATGAGGTACACGGGAAAAGAAGGGATATATGAATCATACCATGAAGCCCTTTGTTAAAACATATATATGTGATATATGAAATAATTAACAAAAATGTACTAGTTACAAATACATTTTAAGAAACAATTAATACTGTACCAAATTATCTGCTTATATAGAGTTTAAATTTTTTTTTTTTTTGTAAAAGTAGAAATGATCCGATCGTTGCAAAAACACCGAATCAAAGTACATTACATATGGTGGGAGACGGAGTCAACGACTCTTCAAACTAGAGTAAATTCACCTACTTTGTGATCGAAATGAAGGAGAAACCAGACGATAGATCGAGTGAATCAGGATCTTGCCTCTCAGAGTGGAATAAGAATTGAATCAAAGTATCAAACCAAATCAATCGCCGACCTCGAGAAGTTGGGTCGTAGAATTCGGCCCATTATGTTCACCCTATTAAGACCCAATGAGGCGGATAAACTTTAAAAAATCATTGGATTTTGGTTACTCAAGATTTGATGGGTGGAAACTTCTTGCAAACGAGATTTGGACGGGTTTAGGTAACACGCCATTTGGAGAAAGATAGACCTAAATAGCATCACTAAACTGCTACCACACACTTTGTTTTTTTTTTTTTTTCACTTTTGCTCACTAGTATTTCGTTGGTGCATCCATTACGCATATTCATTTTGGAGATCAGGACGGAAAATCATGAAAAAGAAACAGGAACAGATCATTCAAATATTGAAACCATTATCTAAAGTGATCCTAATTAAAGAAACGTGACAGGAAAATTTGGATAACGGGAGACGAATTTGAAAAACTTGGGTAGTAAAAATCACTTCCTAAACTTTCAAGTAATTTGGATAAAAGTCAATTTTGGGATGGATAATTTAAATAATTTTTAGAAATTTCATGAAATTTTGGATTATTTAAGATATGTTATTACTTTAAACGGATAACTCGGTATTTTCGTACCCATCTCATATCCATTTCTTTTTCGTATCCATTTGAATAAATTAAACAATTTCAAACGAATAATTATTTGAACATGATCATAAATAGAACAAAAAAATCAGGAAAAATATAGATTGAGACAAGAAACTTCATGAAATGGACATGCCTAATACCAAACTGCCATTAGCTAGATCGGTAGTTTCATTTAAAAAAAAAAACAGACCGTTTTTTTGTATATTAAGGAAAATCACCATTTAAATTTATTTATTTTAAACATTTTAGGATATCCTATGAAATATATCTAATTAACATCTGAAAAAAAAATAGCTTTCGTTTTTCTAAAGGTTAATTAAGCTGGTGGCATATATCAAGGGATCTTGTCAAACCTAAATTAAATTAGATTCATGATTTCGTCAACATGTTTACTAGTGTGGTTAAAGAAGAGCTGAGAAACAAAAAAGAAAACTGATTTTTTTAATAATTTTGTTTGTCATCAAGAAGACAAGAATAGCTAATTTAATCAGATTTAAGTAATTTAAAAAAATGAAAAAAGGCTTTTAAGGATACATAGCGAATTAGCGAGAGTCACTAATCTAAAAAGTACAATGACCCACATAATAATAACCCATAGAAACCGAAATAAAGTTAAGACCTAGGACGCGTCACATCAAAGGTTGACCCATGGGCCATTTGGAGCCACGGGCTCAAAGTCACAGACCGTTGGTTATGGTTCGATGGTCCCGCCACGCGTTCGCAAGATGGACACATGAGAAGCGTGGTCGGTGGACTCATCTGACCATACAACCGCGGTGAAAGCTTTAGTGCCCTCAATTCCGCCGCCTCTTTCTCGAGCCGCCGATTCTCTTCAGTCAGTTTCTCTACGCATCTCTTAAAATACTCACAATCCACTTCTGTTTGCTTCAGTTTTGTCCTATTGGCACAAACATTGGTTAATAAACATTGCTCTCAAGGGGTAAAATGGTCAATTAATATCCTAAAACGAGTTCTTCGTCTGACCCTCACCTTGCTCTTCTGTTTTGGAACCACACTTCCACTTGTCTAGCGGTTAAGCCTAGCTTCTTAGCCAAAGCCAGCTTCTGTTTCTGCAGATTTACACCCAAAAAAGAAAGCCCTCGTTTAAAACAGAGTATTTACAAGAATACCCTCACTCCGAGATGATGATGAATATATATATTATTGACTTACGGGATTGAGAGTATTGTGTTCTTTGAAAGTGTCTTCGAGAACAGCAGATTGATCTTTGGATAGCCTGAGCTTCTTCCGACAAGCCTCTCCTCAGTATTCTTCTTCTTCGTCGGAGGTTCCACGAGAGGAAGATCGATCTAGAGTGATGTCGAGGTAATCTCCGGCACCACCGGAGGTTCCTTCTCTCTCGCTCCTCCTCTTGCCGCTCACGGTGCTCGAGATCGTGCTGTTTGGGGAAGAAACTCCTGTCTCCTCCTCCAAATCCACCGTCGACGGCAAACTGTTCACGTCGATTTTCCTAAGAAACTGTTGGTTTTGATGATCTGCAAAAATGAAAAAAAATTGGATCATTTCGAGATCTGTTGGTTTCTTGGTGAGAAATGTCAAGACTTTGTAGAAGAAGAAGAAGAGTATAGTACCTGAGGAGGAAACAAAGGTTTCATTCCAAGGAAACATCTGGAGATTGGACATTGGTGCAGAAGTGGGTTTTAGATTCAGCTGGAGAGGATGCTGATTTGGTGCAAATCCCAGGCTCAGACTTAAACCCAGATCCTCTTTTCCCATCATCATGATGATATTCTAGGCCTTGAATGTTATAGTTTACCCCCACGAATTCCAAACAGTAAGGTTTTGGGAAATGAGAATATAAAAAAAATGCCTTTGTCTTTATGGGTAGCGATGGCAATAGAGACCTTCTAAATGCTGATTACCTCAAAAGCTCTGACTTTTTGTAGTGGTGGGAGTGTGAAGAGAAGCAACCTTCTAGGGTTCTTATGGAGAGAGAGAGAGAGAGAGAGAGATAGAGAGATGTGAAATGAGGATGAAAGGAGAGGATTAATATAGGAGTTTAAATGAAATGAGAGGTTGTCAGGTTGGCCAATTATATAATCTATAATGCCCTTCTGAAACCTCCATTATTATATCCCCACAACTTGTTCTCTCTTTGTCTTCTCTTTTTCTTTTACTTTTCTTCTTTTTACTATAATTATAGTTCATCATATAAGTCCCTCTCTCTTTAGCTAACTATTTCCATAACCTAAAAGTTGTTCTATATAATATTTGTATGGAATCCAAAGTCTAGTTTCAAATTTTAATATTTCAAATTTATGCATACCCCAAAAGAAAAAAACTATTACGAGGATATATGTGGCACAAACCCATCATTATTTGTGACTTAAATACATATTCCCATGTATGGACTATTGAGGAAGTCATATCTTGTCTTGCAGAACTCCTGATTTGAGGATATCTATTTAGGCGGAACACAGATAAAAAAAATGCAGATCAATTAAAAAATGCAGATCAAGTATAACAAGTGTAGATCAGAAAAAATTATTTGATCTGCATTTGATCTGGTCAAAAAAATGAGGGATGAATTTGTTCTGCTTTTTTCACTAAAAGACAACCAAAAATTGATCTGCATGCAGATCTTTAATTTTTTATTATTTATTTTTAAATCTGCTTTAAAAGAGTTGAATGGAGAACAAATGTAGATTGATCTGCAAAATAAATGTTCTGCTTTTATTATGCATCTGTTCTGTGTTACCATTCAAATCACATCATTGAATTAATTTGAGACCATGGAAATGAAAAAAAAAAGAGAGAGACTTTTTTGATAAAATTTCTTCTTCAAGTTGTGAATTGCCAAGACTTTTTTCTAATTAGTAATTTATAAAATCAATATAGATGTTTATATATATATATATATATATATTTGTTTATATATATGGTATTTTATATGAAAAAAAAAAAATCAATCAGTCAAGATCACGGTCACACACGGATGAGATCGACCAAATATCAAAGAATTAGTTGGCAATAATTTGTTGATCAAATAATGAAAAAAAATGGACTAAATCAAGTGGTTGGTACAAAACACAATCCACATGAATCTGAACTCATTCAAAGTTGTGGGCCAAAAAACTGTTGTGATCCAATCATATCCATGTGGGATGTGGGATCTATCATTGCAATAACACCATATTCATGGATCCAACATTTTTATTGACTGATTCTCTATCTTCATTTCTCAGTTTTGAATTTTGTAAACTCTCATGATGTGAACGGTAATATTATAGAACGTGATAAACACAGAACAAATAACCGTATAAATAAAAATCTTATCAAGCAAAAAGAAAGAAAAAAAGTTAAGCCATAAAACATCATGATTCCTTTGTAATAATTTCTTTTTTAGAATTTTGACATAATCGAATATAAATTGTGATAGAAAAGAAAGTCTGTAAATCAGTCACAGTTTTACCATCACAATAATTCTCTGTATTTTTTAACAAAAAAAAAAATGTAAGAAGTATGATTTTCACCGCCGAAAGATGATTTATTAGGGGGGTTAATGAATTTAATTCGGAAATTGATAACTCTATAGTTTTGGGCTCGAGAAGGTAACATGGGCAGGTGGGTCCCCTCACGTGACTATAAGGGACCCGAAAACACTCGACCCGGCCGTGCGTTTTCTTTTGTTTCCTCACGCGCCGACATCCTATCATTTGCAATTTTCATCCACGCGCCTTAATCATTTTCGCCTCCTCGTAATCATTATACGCAAAATTTGACAACTAGAAAAAAAAGTCCTTATTGTTTTTTCTTTTGAGAAAAAAGTTCTTATTGTTTTTTTTTTTTTTTTGAAGAAGGGTTAAAAGTTCTTATTGTTAATGAGCAAAAAACATTAAAAAATCAGAATAGCAAAAGAATATAATTTCGAATTACATGAGGTGTATATATAGTTTATGCATTCTAAACATAAACAATATGATTATATGAAATGGACTTCAACGGTGTTAATAATAAACTACTAATTACCAATTTCATTAGAACTTTTTCATTATAAATTTAAATACCAGTTTTTTTTAAAGGCTAAACTCTGCCTTCGTTAATTCAACTTCAATGGTATTGATAACAATCGGGTTGTTTGGGTTAGATGCATTTAAAACCCCCTAAACTGAATCTCTAACCTAACTATAAAAATATCAAGACTCTCAACCAAATACGTATAAAGCAAAGATTCACGAATAAATAACTTTAATAATACAAATCGTATTTTCTAATGATGCAATCATTTCAGGCGTATACATATGTTTTGCTTTTTCGGTAGGACTAATAATTAACAGTTTTGTTAATCATGTTTGATGTTTAGCTTAATTATTCTCTACAGAATTGGCTGTAGATTAACGTCATCATTGAGGAATCTTAAATGTTTGGACCCAACTTCCCTATTATGTTCGAATATTAAATAGTACTCTCTGAACATGTAATAATTCGAATGTTTAAAATTTATTATATCTTAAAATAAAATATTCATTGACATCGAAACAATGAGCATTAAAGAGGCCTAGCAGTAAAAATAAGATAAATTCGAATTCGAATTTGACGTTTCACCTAAATGTTTGATTCTTGATCGATATAAAATATGAGTTTAACGCATCAAATGTTATGAATATTACTGTTATACCTGCGTAGTTATTGAGATTCTAGTATCATCGTGATTATTAATATTAGTATTAAAAATTAAGTAATGGTTTTGGGAATCTATGTTTTTTTAATAAAATATAAGATGAAGCTTCAAGGAATGCTTGTAAAGAAAAAAAAAGGACCAAGTTGGCTCGTGCCATATATCCTCCCATGTGGAACCGACGTGGCGCACACATTCCTAAGCGAACCACACCACCCATGACAGCAAAGCACACGTGTGCTCTTGTCCACCCACACGTGCATTCCTAATATTCCTATGGCTCTTGATTGTCTCCGGTCAACGGTCAAATATCTTTCCTTTTACTTCTATTCTATAAGAGTTAGAAATAGTAGAAGAAGAATACCAAAAATATACAATATTTCTATTTGTTACAATTGCAAATGAAAATAAAATTTCTTTCAATTTTAAATTATAAAATTTTGTTTTAGATTACAGTAGAAGATGTCGATTTACAACTTCAAATAACAAAATTTGGTTTATATTTTTAAATGGTAACATTTCGTTTACGATTATATTCCCTCTGTTTCTAAAATAAAGTTGTTTTATCATTTTTACACATATTAAGAAAACAAAACTTGACTATAAATACATTATTTTTTGTAATTAATCATTTTCTATAAATTTAAACCAATAGTAATTCAGAAAAATCATTTAATTCTCTTGAAGTTTACAATTTTTCATCATTGATTAAAAAAAAATGCATAGAAAACCTAAAACAACTATCTTTGTGAAACAAAAATAAACTCTAGAACTACTTTCTTTTAGGAACATAGGGAGTAAATTAGAAGATGTTCGTTAACAACGTAAATGAAAAGATTTTGTTTGATAACTGAACATTTAGAACATTTAGTGTTATAAATGCAAATGAAAATATATTTGTTTAGGATTGCGACTGAAAATATTTATTTTTGGTATTATTGCAAATTAGTCGAAGTTTTCGTTGACAATTTGCAAATGAGAAGATTTTGTTTACAATCCTAAATGATTTTTTTTTTTTTAATTGCAGAAGAGAAATTTCATCTATAGTTGCAAATGAGAAGACTTCTTGAAATGATGGGAAAGAAGGACAACGTCATTAGAGGAAAGGATAAGGATGAATACAACTTCAGTTCTTTATGCGTGGATGGATCGATGAGGCTATGGAGTATAGGAAGCATCTTGGACTTCTTTGCCTTTGGAGTAAACCCTCTTCATAATATCAAAATATAACTACAACAGAATTTAGATATATAATCACATAACGAAAGTTTAAACTTTAAAGATGGTGAGAAAACTCGCTAATCTTTTCCTAATATTGACACCATAACAAAAATGGGTATGGGTATAGAAGTCATCCTCTAATGCTATAGGATTATGTTGGTTTCCAAAGCTGCATCGATGCGGATCATATACTAACTGCGAAACAACACATTTTACATCTGCAAAACCGGATTCGCAGATATTTTCTTTACGATAGTTTAAAATTAGGATCTTAATCATATTTTGTTTGAAAACTTAGTACAAAGAAACGTACACTATAAAAATGCTGTATTACGGTATAATAAATTATCTACTTTTACAAACATCAGATGATTTTGCACATTACACATTTAACCGATTTACTTTCAAAAGGTTTGAACATTGGCTAGGCCAAAAAGTGGGATATATTTGAAACTTGTTCTCTGAAAACATATACTCTTTTCTACTGGCATGTTTTTATTCTTCTGCTTATACATATTTAATGGGGTGAGCTGTTGGTCATGAGATTCATCGGTTAGCCCAAAAATCGTTTGGAATATCTCTGGGTTATAATGCGAGACACGTGCAATTATTTGTTGTATGTACGGACTCATTTTACTACCTTTAAAGAATTCTCTCACCAAACGATTTCTAACGTGTAACACTTCATGATCAATACATTAAAGGTTTTTTTTTGTTAGAGGATTTTTTTTTTTCCAAATTATATTAATTTTGTCTCAAACCGAGAATTAGAGTTGGATTACAACCAAGTTAACCATAACAATATCGAACCGGCTACATCTAAACCTAATAAAAAAAATTGCCGACAAAGAGAATTGAAGAATACAAAGAAAAATAGGACAACTATCGACGAACTCATCGGCGGTTATAAAGAGTTGCTTGGCGGCTCATCGACAAACTTACCAACGGTTATAAGGATTGGCTTGGCGGCTCACCGTCGATTCCATCAGTTAACCGCATGAAAACCGACCCCATACATTTTTTTCGAGACCGACAGCTTTACCTAATCCTTGTTAGAGGATTTTTATTTTACATTAAAGAACGTAAAAATTAAATCAAATAGTTTTTAATAAGAGAAGGTTTTATATGAAATAGTTACATATATACATTTATGTGTATGTGGATAATTTTAAAAATGGCCACACTAAATCATCCTACAAAAACAAAATAAAAACCATAAGTTTATGGTTCTAATTTCTAATGAATCTCCTAGAGTGCTCGGATGAAACTCCTGAACACACGCCGTAAAATTTAGTGAATCATATTCTGTTCATGTCGAATAACAAGTTAATCTTCTTGAATCAAGTAATGAACCTGCTCTCGTGACTTGTGGCTGAAAACTACATACCATTTCTGAAGACTCGCCTAACAAAATTACCACTAAGCCACCACTCATTCGATAAATAATAATAGGTTTTTGCCAAAACCAAATATATCAAATCTAGATCTCTATGTAAAACATCAGCGTGCACAAATTGCACATGCGGTTAACTTCGGTTTTCTTTTGGATTTGGATTCAATAACATTTGAACTTTGATTGCCCACTTTTTTATTAAATGGTATTTGATATCAGCATTGTATATGATTGTTTCCGGTGTGTGTGATGTAATCAGTGAAAGTTGCTCTCAAATGAATAGACTTTTTGAAACAAGAGGAGCCCACTTCAAATAGCATTCTTCGTTTTCTTTCAAGTTTATTATTCGGCCAGAACTACATGTAAGAGTGATTTTTGATTCGGAGCAAAATTTGTTTTTTTTTTTAGTTTCTTGAAAGAAACAATTAAAATATCTCAATAAAACCGACAAAATGAGTACTGGGCTTCGCTGTAGAAGAGCATAAACGGTGAGAGTCAAATGATTGTGGACTATAATCATTAATGTGATGAAACACAAAAAAACGCCTAAGATAACCTATGATATGCCCTAAAGCCCCCTAAATAACTATTCCCATTATAGTAATAATAAGCAAGCTGTTCATAATTAATGGGACAAACCTTCTCCAAAGTAAGCATGCTCATGCAAATAAAAGATAATTTACAAATAATCACATATCATAGGTTACCTTAGACCTTTTGGATTAGAAATCCAGAATGCGAGCCCATTGAGCTTATTTGGGTTTAGATGATCCTTTGTCACCTTAAAGCCTTACGCTTACGATGCCATTTTTGTCGCAGGAACATGAACGGGTAAGTCGGTAAGGATATCTATGTGTGGCAGATCTATATAGCCACTGTTTTCGTTGGGTTTGTATTTAAAGTAGTCAAATATGAATTATATAATACAAGACATGGGTCAAAGTTGATAAATCAAAGATCAACATTGATTTTGAACATTTTCACTGGGGTCAATAAACAAAATACAAAATTATAACCATTTGTTGATCCCACTACTAACCACATGCCTCCGCTAATATCTTCTATTATTTCCATAGTCACAAGACTCACAACATGAACAAGGGAGAAAGGTAAACTCCAGTGTCTTAAAAACAATGTTGTCCTTATATTTCATGAATCAAACCGAATAAATAATCTTATATATATGTTAAACAAATATTTGAGAATTTTAAATTGATGTAACAAGTAACAACATGACTTGAATGATCTATATTTATATATAAATTATAATTATGTATGTTACTATGAAAGATCAGAAAAATCTAACATACTATGAAACTAACATATAACACAGTTTTATTCTTCATCATCATAAACTAAAACTAAAAACATAAACAGTAACTAAACACAAACACAAATGACAACATAACCTCAAACTATAAATTCAAACATAAACCAAACTGAAACTTCATCATCATCTACTGCAAGTACTCTTCCTCTTTGTCTTCAATGTTGTCATCATTGGTTAATATGACGGTAATTCATTGTATATTTTCCACCACTTTTTAAAGATAGTGAAAAAATTCTCTCATTCGAAATAAACGTGAAAGAGATTTTATTTTATGAATTAAAAGAAAAAGGGAAAAAAAAAGATAAAGAAAACTAACATTGACATATTCTTTGTATCGATTGTGTAAGTTCAGCTTTCTCGAAAATCTTTAAGACATTCATATGCATTTTTCTTAGCTCAAGCCTCAAAGTTTAAGGTTTCGCCAATGTTCTAAAATATGATATCATCCACATATACGGTCGATATTTATCGTATTTTTAAGTGGTACTTCGGGTCAAATAGTGGTTTCATTGTCGAACATTACGGTCAATCAAATAGGCATCCACATTTATAGGAATATTTGTGTGTGATGGATAACTTGATCAAGGGTAAAAGAGAAAACTAAGAATAATGCATATGTTATTGCTTTCCGGTTTTGGGATAACAGAATGCATAATGCATAGAATGCAGAAGACAAATAATTAATGCAGAATGTAGAATGCAAATTAGAATATAAAGAACCACACAGATCATGATGATTATCCCTTAACATGCATCTCATCACCCAAATTTATGCCCTCTAATTCTAACAATACAGACACACCCTTTCAGATTCCACGAACCACCATAAAGTCAGTCGTCCCATTTTGTAATTGCAGTATCCAGCCTACACTGCTGGTTAGCCCATCAACAGATCATGTGCCATACGTACATTCGACATGTAAATGTAGGGTCCAAAACATGTCACAGATTTACATTTTCGTTGTAATTATGAAAATTATGGGGAACGATTATATGGATGATTTGTCCCTCTAGAAATTATTTAACACAAAATGTAATTCCACAGATTTTAATTAATTTGCTCCTTATTCAATTTCGTCATATTATCACTGTTAACAAATACCAATCGGAATTTACAGTTTCACGGCCTTATTTATACACACACACATATATAAAGCTTCAAACTGCAGGTTTTGCTGCATTCTCTTAGAAACCTTATTGTACTTGAAAACTTATGAGTCTCAGTTTCTAGCTCTATGTTAATGAGAGTTATGTATGGTTTAACAAATCTTTTCTTAAATATATGGTTGCTTTGCTTTGGCAGTTAAAAAACAAAATTACGAGCACAGAGAAATAAAATTTACTCTGCCATTAGATTTAACTACACCAAGCATCATACTAACCGATTTTCTGCATTTATCAATAACTCAAAATCGAACCCCTCTTTCTCTCTCTTTCTTTTTATATATATAGATATATTTGTTGAACTTACCCATATTTACTTATAACTTTGTTACTACTAAGTTTGATATGAGACAAGAACAGGTCTCTGAGATATTTCTTCTTCCTATCTTTACTGTTGTGTATCTGGATACTAGACCATGTCACCAGCATACCTATCTACCCTGCAACAAACCAGAAACAAGTTCCCAACTACTTAAGTCCAAAGCTCAAAAAGATGCAGCAATGGACAACATTACGACATTACCATGTACATGAATATGATAAGTTTCAATCAGGGAGATGAATTCACCTTTTTTCTTGACCAAAATACTCTTTTTTTGAGGCCGATCATCGCTGCAAATGAAATTGCAATCGCTGTTAATGGTTCCTTGTCATTGATTGATAAATTACAGCATAAAAGCAACAATACCGTTTGCTTATGTAAAAGCTAATGAGCTCTGCAGATATGGGTTTAATGTATCTTTGTAAGCACCATAGTATGATTAAACCTCAAATCATCCTTAATCGAACAAAAGGTCTCTCGAATTGCCTCTAGTTCATACAATCTACCGATAAATGTAGTTCAAAGGGTAGGTTGATCCAAACATAATCGGAGCAAGAAAGTGATTTGCGTACCTTAGCCGGAGAATTTGATACTCTGAAGCAATCAGCATTCATACCCACAAGACACAATCCAGGGGAAATAACCTACATCGCAGATATTCTAATCAATGAATGACATAGACATTGAAGAAAAGGAGAAGACTAAAAAAAACATAATCTTGTTGTGTGAGGCAATTCGTCGAACACATGGTGACTTACATCGAGATGTTTCTGCAAGGTCTTGGTCCTCTTTCGTGGCCGGCGAGATGGCCTGCTCCCGCTCATGCTGAACACGTCTTCTTCGATCTCGTCTCTAGATAGAGCGACCCAGAGCCTGTGATTCTCGTTCGCTACCTCAACGCCGCCTAATCCGGGAGATTCCGCCGGGATTCCTCTCTGCCTGTTTGATTTCGGCTCTATCCCACCGCCTGATTTCTGATTCTTCACCTCCGAAGCTCCTCCGCCGCACGCCTCCGCGGGTAATACTCCGTTCCCCCTCTTCAAACCGCCGCAAGCCTTCCTCGGCCGCAGATTCCAAGTCCTCTTCACCTCCTCTTCCTCCTCCTCCTCCGCTTCTTCTCCCTCCTTCACCGACAACGGAGCTTCCTCTTTCCGCGGCGGAATCTCTTCGGTGGCATCGGATTTCAGCCTCCTCGGGTAGTCGTTGTCGGATGACGGAGCAAATAAGGAGAAAGAGAGACGCGGCTGACGACTCGACCGTGACGCCACCGTTCGGTTAGCGACAGCCACCGTCTCCGCCGATGGAGACGCGGTCCTCTTCGATTTCGCCTCTAATTTGGGCTCCACATCAGTCATAGAAGAGACTTGAGCTCCACGGGTGAGAGAAGGAAAACCATGGAGATGCTTCGAATTCGCCGGCGAAGCAGACATTGGACGAGATTATAACAAAACCTATACTGTGAGATGCTTTTCACCTGCGCGTAGAGAGAGAGAGAGAGAGAGAGAGATCAAAAACCCTAGAAGCAGAAGCAGAGGAGAGGAGAGAGATCTAGAAAGGACGAAGGAGATTTACGGAAACGGGTGCATGCGTTTGTTTCTTATTTTGTTTTATATAATTCTTTGATTCTTCTTCCTCTTTCTTACAAGTCTTTCTTCGAACTCTGAATTAATTTGTTGTTATTGGACCTTTTTCTTACCCAAATTATGTTTTACTAGACCTTTTCAACCAAATTTTTCATAATGGAAATTTCTAAAATTTGTAAGGTTTTTAGTAAAATTTAGAAGAAACAAAATTTACTAATATGATTATTTCACCGTTTATACCGGACGAGTGTGGTATATAATCTACGAACAAACGATCTAATAAAATACACAAAGTTGTGTTACACGATTTTTATTATATACTTGATACTTCAATAGAAGTTTTTTTGGAGTTTAGATCTACGATCCTGCATTATTTAGCATGCTATGAATTTCAAACACCATACTTAGTTTGTGAGAATCTTCTAAAAATTTACTGGCTCGTAAATTTACCAAATAATTAATGGCGTTACTTAAATGGATATAATTATGTTTGTTTTGTTATTGTTTGAGTAGCGACCAGAAAACTATGAGTGTTTTTTTTTGTCATTGTTGAATGATGTGCTTAAATGCTAACGAGCTAATCGATAAGATGTTTAGTGTTTGTAATATTGCCGATGAAAATTAAGTTTTGTTAATTTGAAAAAAATTACACTAGGTAAAACTTAGAAATCGCATGATCGAGTGATTTGAGACGAAATTATTGTTATATGATGTGGTTTTAGGTTTGGAATCTATTGGTAATCCAAAAGAATTATCGATGAAAAAAATAAAATAAAAAACTGTGGGTCAAATTTAAGATATTATTCTTGAAATCTTCAAATTCTAGTGGTTAATAAAAAGTTCATTCATGATTTTATATCAGAGAGTCTCGAGTTTAAATATGGATTTTTGCAAATTAATGTATGCAACCTATAAAAAAATCTTCAGCAAAGTGAAACCGTGCAGTCTTGTGCAGTGGTAGCAAGCACATAGTACTTAGAAAACAAAAATTGAGATATTATTTAGTCATAAATGGCAACATTCTTAATTTGATCTACATTATGTTATGGTTTTGAGGCCATCATGTTTTCGTAGGCCGATTATGAGCTTTTTGCTACTTTTTAAAAATTAAGCCAGGCCGATCAATCGATGGGCTTCTCATATATATACGAAGGCCTTTTCAAACTCAGTCTGCGACACACAAAATTAGGGCATCCAACGGTTTCTTGTAGCTCAAGCAAGTGGTCAGAAAAACTAAAGTACTAAACAACACTTAACCTTAAAAGAGCCGAGTGTTACAGGCCCAATAACATAAACATAAAGGTGGGCTTAAAAAATTGGTTTACATAGCTTAAAATTGGACTTTTGAGTTCGAAATACGGCAAGAAGGACGCACGTGGACGACTGAGAAACTTCTCGCGGGATCAGTTGCATGGAATCAGAAGCGGATACGCCGAAGCAGAATCGTACGGAAACACGGAAGCGGTTTTAAAAAAAAAATTAAGAAGCGGGTACGTGTTGGAATCGTATGCATATATATATATATAAAAAAAGCTAAACATGATATTATATTAATAAATGATTATGAATAATTCAAATTTAATTAGTATATTTTACATAATTCAATTTAAGCAAAATAACAAATTAAAACACCTTTTTATTTTAAATATTTTTTAATTTCATCAAATAAAATTATTTAAAATTCTTTGTTATCGAAAGAAAGATTATACAACTCAATTTTTTGAAATAATGTCATTAATTTTATTAATTTAACCACTTCTGATATATCATCCCGATTAAAATAATAATTTTAAACAATATTTTTTATAGATAAAAGATGAAATATATTATATACATATGCTTTTAATATAGAAGTGTAAGCTTTCAAAACGGAAACGTAAGTTTGCAATACGTTTCAAAAAAATATTTTTGAAATCGTTATGAAAGCGAGATTGCGAAAGCTTCCGATTCCGATTCCGATTACGAAGCGGGAATCGAAACTCTAGAGAAGCATAGATCCTATCAGATCCGACGAAAGTCATTTGTAGTTATTGTCTTTCTAATTAATTGTTCTACTTTTGACCACGTGGCTGAGATAAGTGGGTCCTAGTTATCTAAATCCAATCACTTGTTAGGAACCATGAACATAAGACACGTCTGTGCTTCGAGCATTTAAATAAACATATCGTATCGTGAACCTCTTTTTGCTTAATCTTGTTTATAATTCCTCGAAGATGTTACTTGTTACAGTTAAGATTATGGGGTTTTATGATGATTACGTTGTAACATTGAAGATATTCATGTGTTTTTTTTGGGTTTTACAGCAAATAGGTTTTCTAAATTACAAAAACGGAGTGGCTCTAGATGAAACCATATAGTATAGTGGATTATACCAAAGGATATCATCTATATATCCTCACTTCACATGAGTTTAATTATAGGACAATTTTTTTAAATAGTACAAAATAAAGTTTATTTTTCAAAAATAACCCTAGAAACTCGTTTGTTCATAAACAACCTTCACTAAGTTAGGAAAGCTTTCCTAAATGTGTCTAATGTCTTTCTTACGACTTCCTAAATTTTTATTAAAGTTAAGAAAATTTTACTAAATGTGTCTAACAGCTTCATAAATTGAAATATGATAGTCTTTCTAAATATGTCTAACACCTTTCTAATAATGGTAAAAGTGACTAACAAATTTTTTAGGTCTATTATTAAACTGAAAATTTAAAATAAGGCTGTTTGAGACAATTTTTTTTAATTATATTAGAATAATGCAGTTGTTAAAAAAAGAGTAAAAAAGCTGTTGTAACATATTACATATAATATGAATTTAATTTTGAGGCTGTTTTTAGTCTTTTAGTCTTTAAAACAACTTTTCGCATAATATATTAAAATAAAATAAAAATTTGAAATCAGTACAAATATTTTGTTTGCTTGACATCAATACAAATTTTTTTTTTTATGTGTCAACAATCAAGTTTGAATTGGGTGGTGTCACAATGATGATAACACTGTCACAAATCATTGAATTAAATATCTTTGTTTTTAGTCAGATATTTTTAGTTTAATTCCAACCATTTGTCGAGAAAAAAAGAAATAATTACTTAACATTCATAATTTCATACAAAAAAATGAATTAATTGGAAAATAGTCTACGCTTTTCAATTAAAAAAGAAAGAAATTCCAAAGAAAAATGAAAAAGTGAATTGGTTTGACTAGAAGTCAACGAAATAAGGAAATGAAAGATCTACCCGCGACACAGCAGATAGCTTGATATTTTTTTTTGTTTATTACATATATATGTGTAATAAATCCGACCAGATAAACCCCCTTTATAATTGTCTCTCTCTTCCCGTTTTATCAGATTCTGTGCTTCCGAGATTATCTTCGATCCGATCGACGGCGGAGGACCCGAATCAAGTCCGATCAGATCCGATTAGGATATCAAAATCCTATCGGATATGACTCGCCGTTGTTCTCACTGCAATCACAATGGCCACAACTCTCGTACATGTCCGAATCGCGGGGTTAAGCTCTTCGGTGTTCGGCTCACAGAGGGTTCGATCCGGAAAAGCGCCAGTATGGGCAATCTCAGCCACTATCCGGGCTCTGGATTGGGTGGGCTTGGCGGAATCGGGTCGAACAATCCGGATTCTCCCGGTGATGTCCCGGACCACGGCGTCGGCGATGGTTACGCCTCCGAGGATTTTGTTCCCGGCTCGTCCTCTAGCCGCGAGAGAAAGAAAGGTATCTCTAATTCCCTCTATGCGTTTCCAATTTTTGTTTACATATTGGTTTCAGTATCGTTTTCTGGGTTGTCCCTTTTAATTTGATTTATGCTGTTTAAATTTCTTTGAGGATGATTGAAAATTCGTATGCCAATTTTAATGTTTAGTCGAACAACGTTGAACCTGAAAAGAAGAAAATGTAGAGTTGTATCATACAACTTGTATGCATAAACCAAAAATTCGGATAAGTTTGTTGGGACAATGTACTTGTCACTTTGTTTGATTTGCAATAAACAAAAGATATTCCTCAATTATATCATTATGGGTTTCAGACTTTCAGGTACCTTTTTGGGAATTATTAAAAAAATTCTGGCTTTCTAATGGATTTTGATGATTGCTTTTGTAATGAATGGTTTTTAGGAAATCCGTGGACAGAAGAGGAGCATAGGATGTTCTTATTGGGTCTGCAGAAGCTGGGAAAAGGCGATTGGCGAGGTATCTCCAGGAACTATGTGACAACGAGGACACCTACTCAAGTTGCAAGTCACGCTCAGAAGTACTTCATCAGACAATCCAATGTGTCTCGCCGCAAGAGACGTTCTAGTCTCTTTGATATGATTCCCGATGAGGTTAGCTACTCCCTTTGCTTTGTCTATTGTCTAATCTCATTCAAGCACAGAGTCATATGGGATAGGTTTGATCTAGTTGAGGTCGTCGAAGCGTGTTGCTTTTTGTGATTAGAAAGTTCGTTCCTTTGCAGGTAACAGACGTTCTCATGGATTCTCAAGAACTGCAAGCTGAGGACATTCCTGTGGAAACACAAATGCAGGGCACTGAGTCTGTTCCAGCACCATTGATCCTGGAAACGGAAGAGTGTGAATCCATGAATTCCACCAACTCTGGTGCTGAGGAGCCACCACCTGTAACAGGTTCTGTCTCTTTCAGACCAGAAGACACCATCCAGACGCAGCTACAACCACCTGGCTCGTTCCCTGTACTATATCCGACTTACTTCTCGCCGTTCTACCCATTCCCGTTCCCGATTTGGCCTGCTGCGTATGTTACCGAGCCGACAAAGGAAGAGACTCACGAGATCCTCAGGCCAACAGCTGTGCACTCAAAAGCCGCCCCCATTAACGTCGATCAACTTCTTGGTATGTCTCAGCTTAGCCTCGGGGAGTCCAGCCAAAACGGTGTATCAGAACGGCCTCTTTCACTGGAACTCGTTGGAGGGTCGTCTTCGAGGCAATCAGCCTTTCATCCCAATCCATCCAGTGGTGGTGGTTCGGACATGAACACCGTGATTCATGCCCTCTAAAGATGCACCGTCATTAACATGACAATTTGCAGACAGGTCTTGAGGCTGGGCTCTCGGGTTTGTTTGTTCTTTGTTATTAACTTCAAAATAAGATTGTTTTATTAGGTTCGTTTTAACTGTTTAGCTCAGCTTTTGTTTATTAGTTGAAAAAGAGAGAAGATAAATTAATGTTAAGTGTTATTGACCTTTGCCTTTATTTTGGTTTAGCATAACCTTAATTTCGTTCAAAGATGTACTAAAACTGTTTTAGTTTTATATAGTTCTTATGAAAGTGCTGAACTTTATTTTCAGTTTATTCAAAATATTTAGTTAGGACTTGGGTGAGGCAATCAAAATATTTTTTAGTGGATCTAAACTATAGATGTGGCTGACCACTTGAATTTTTTTAGGCCCAAAACAGAAATACGCACCGTTTAACCTCGTCTGCGCACGACCAAAAACATACCAAAGACACATGTTAATTAGGTTACATACACATGGTAATCTTCTTAATTTTCTTTTCTTAAGAGGATTTGCTTCGCTGAGGATTTGCTTCGCTTTGGCAAAACCGAGTTTATTGTTCAACTCATAACTTTGCTGCACTTGTTGGCCAACTAGAATGAGTAATTGGTAACAGTTTTAGCATTATGTTTTTGTTTTAAAAATATAGTTGTAAGTTTTTTTTTGTGGATGTAGATTTTATTGCTGTAAGATTTTGACTGTTGAATTGTAGAATTTTAGAAAGATTATATAATTGTATGCTTTAAAAAAAAATATTTTGTACAAACAAAAAAATAAAATATAAAATATTTGGCTATGAGCAAATAAAGAAAAACTAAATTTATAAAATATTATTGGCACAATTTGAGCTGTAGATATATCATCTACATCAACAACTAATCAAGGCCTATGATTTCATAGAACGTGTTACCTAGTCTATTGGAAAATGGGTTTTGACGAGATAATGTTTTTCTTTGTTAGGAAGGAGATTAGGAAGAAATAAAAAAACCAACGGTTTTTTTAATGTGTGTTCTTGATTTTCTTAAGCTTAATAACTCTATATAAAGCTTTTTATATTCACTAATTACAAACCATCAATTCAAATCAATTTTCTTCTCTAATTGTTTTTTTTTGTTGTTGAAACTCCCTTGAAAACTCATGGTGGCTGCAAAATGCTGGTCTTTTTCTAATTTGTGCCCTTCTTTTCGTCCTTTAGCAAGTCACGCGCGATTTTTTCTCTGCGTTTGTGGCGGCGAAGAGTGACAGGATGCACATCCTCTTCAACTGCAACAATTTATATATATTTTTTTTGACAAACATGAAAAAAGTTTATATTTTTTTCAGAAGAAATATATCAGCTTGACTTTGTAAGAGATAAACCAATGTTCAATTTTAATTAGTTTTTGTCTTTGTTTCGGTCCTTAATTAATTTTGTTTGCATCGAAATTGCTCAGTCTTTTAGAATTTATATAATACTAAGTTTTATTAAAGTGAAATTGTAATTGTAGCATCCGGCTGATTTTCATTTTTCAGTTTATTCATAACTACGGACATAATTAGTTAGGATTTGGGAGAGTTCTCTCGTTAACATGAAACCATTGTTTTTTTTTTTTTGACAAACATGAAACCATTGTTATTTGAACCTTTTTGTGTGTGATTGAAATTGGGGCAAGATGTGGCTAAGCCCATCATGGAAAATTTGATAGGCCCAAAGCCTAATACGCAGCGTTTAAAAGCTTCTACGCACGAGCAAAACCATACACAATGATGGCGTCTCAATGATCTGGAGCAAAACATGAACAGCTTCTTCAATCCCAGTAGACCAAGCCCGCGGCCATGGCCGAACAGGAAGAAGCAAACCAACAAATCTGCCATTTGCCTTTGCTCCGTCTCTCTACTTGCTGTTTTGTTCGTATTCGTCTTCTTCATCACTTACTCCGAGATACCCAAATCCCTCTTCTCGATCTCTGCATTTTCTGGATCCGTCCAATTCCCTCAGTGCAGATCCGAGATACTAACACGAACTCTAATAGGGCAGAGATTTCTCTGGTACGCACCCCACAGTGGATTCAGCAATCAGCTGTCAGAATTTAAGAATGCGGTTCTAATGGCGGGAATTCTTAATCGGACTCTAATTGTTCCTCCGGTTCTGGATCATCACGCCGTCGCTCTCGGTAGCTGTCCGAAATTTAGGGTTTTGAGCCCGAGCGAGATACGGGTCTCGGTTTGGAATCATTCTATTGAGCTTCTTAGGACTGGCAGGTCAAGCTCACTTGCTTTATCTACAAGATCTCTCTTTTTTTCGTTAGGGATTTAGTAATTTTGTCATAGTCGCTGACGAATTTTTAGATGTTTACAGGTACGTTTCGATGGCTGATATTGTAGACATTTCGTCGCTGGTATCTTCTTCGGCTGTTCGAGTCATTGATCTCAGGTTCTTCGCATCTCTACTGTGTGGTGTTGACTTGGAGACTCTATGCTCTGATGAATTAGCTGAACAATCTCAGGCTTACGAATCCCTGAAACAGTGTGGCTACTTGTTATCTGGAGTTCGTGGTAAAGAAGATAAATGTTTGTATGCTGTAGATGAAGATTGTAGAAACACGGTTTGGACGTATAAAAACGGAGATTCTGATGGAAGATTAGATTCCTTCCAGCCTGATGAGAAGCTTAAGAAGAAGAAGAAATTATCTTACGTGAGAAGGCGCCGAGATGTGTATAAGACTCTTGGACATGGTACAGAAGCTGAGTCTGTAGCTATTCTGGCGTTTGGGAGCCTCTTCACGGCTCCATACAAAGGCTCAGAGCTTTATATCGATATCCATAGATCTTCAGAGATGAAATCTTTGACTGAGAAGGTCGATTTCCTTCCTTTTGTTCGAGAGATAATGAGCGCCGGCAAGAAATTTGCCTCGGAAGCCATAAAGGCACCGTTTCTTTGCGCGCAGCTTAGACTGCTAGATGGCCAGTTCAAGAATCACAGGGAGAGCACGTTTATGGGTTTAAACCAGAAGCTGGAATCTTTGAGTGTAAAGAATCCACGTCCTATTCATGTGTTTGTAATGACGGACCTTCCTGAAAGCAACTGGACCGGAACTTACTTGGGTGATTTGTCTAAGAACTCTACAAATTTTAAGCTCTATTTCTTGAGGGAGCAAGATGAAGTAGTTGCGCGAACACAACGGGAGCTTGCTTCAGCTAGTCACGGCCAGAAATTTGGGTCTATTCCGATGAGTCTGGACAGTATAAAAAAGATGCAGAAACATTGTTCTCCTCGTAAAGTATCCAATGTGCAGCTTTACATAGAGGAAGCTGTTTGCAGCTGTGCGTCACTGGGTTTCGTTGGTACTGCAGGGTCGACAATAGCTGATAGTGTAGAGATGATGAGGAAATTCAATGCTTGTAGTAGTAGTACTTGAACACAGGCTGCATTTTTCTATGATTCTTGTTTCCGATTTGGATTCATCTGCTTGATTAGCCAAAGCTTTCAGTGTTCATCTAGAGTGATAGATGCGAGCTTTTGGTTAAGTTTTTGCCGGTATTTGGATAAAGAGTAGATCAGTCATCTGTCTCCACAGGCTTTAGGGGTTTCCCTTTGGATCGTTTTGTGTTGTTTGGTTCTTTGGGAAACTGTCGAGTTTCTATTAATAGAATAAAGCCGCCTTGTTCCTTTCTGGTGATTCACAAAGCGAGCGAAACCAGCCTGAGAGCGGAGACAAGAATGGAAGCGTGAAGAGTGTGGTTGAAGGCTTTTGTGAGTTTTGTACATGGCTCTTGCGGAATCCTTGTAGTTTCGTCAAGATTTTTTGTATCAATGTATTTAAACCGGTTTTGTATAAGAAGTTTTGTATCAAAGGGAAGTGGTTTGGTTCGGAAGAAATCTAATTAAACCGGATGTATAAATTGCGTGGATTTGTATTTTATGGCCAATGAGATCTCTCCACGTTAGCAGAATCCACGCGCAGCTTCAAAGTGTAACCCGTTTAAAGCGATTTTTAATCGGTCGTTTGTTAGGTGCCGTCGGTCACATCCACCCGCGAACACTTCGACCGGAATATTTAGAGAGAATTCGAAGGTTTCTTACTGTGGTAGTTAAATTCGAAACTGCGATCTGATCGTTTCGCATCGAATCTGACGTTTTCGAATCCAATTGGTGTTGAGTTTTGGGTTATTCGGTATCATTGAGTCGGAGGAGGTTTTGTTTCAAGATCTTTCGCGGTTTCCACCGCCATGGCTGCTCCGTTTTTCTCTACTCCATTTCAGCCTTATGTCTATCAGGTTGTCCTCTATCTTCCTTCTCTCCTCTACTGTGAAGAAGGCCAGTGTTCAAACGTTAGAATTTTAGGATCCTTCCATGTAGGTGTTGGGGAATTTGATGTTGGTTTTGTTTTGGGTTCTTGCCACTAGTTTTACTTACCGTTAAGCGCACGATCCAACCTAATTTAGTTTTCGTGAATACGTTTTGTGATACCGAAGGGAGAGAATTCATCCATCTCCAGAGTTTTATTAAATGATTTGATTATCATATTGATCTCTTCGATTTGTCTGTAAGTGTATAATCTCATAAGTGGTCATGTGATGCAGAGTCAAGAAGATACAGTTACACCATTCCAAATCCTGGGTGGTGAAGCGCAGGTTGTTCAGGTAGGTCGACATTGGTTTGTAGTCTGCGGCATTTTGTATTTATCTGCAATATCCTCAAGTTTTCTAACCATTTTGGTTGTTTTGTTGTCAGATAATGTTAAAACCACAGGAGAAGGTCATTGCTAAGCCTGGTAATTTCCAGCCTCTCTAAATTCGCCACCAGAATAGTCTTTTCTCGTTGATTTGATTACCCATTCAACTTTGTAAGGTCTCTTGGGTCAAACTGTATATGTTAATTGATTAGATATGGTGATGTAGGTTCAATGTGCTACATGTCTGGCTCCATTGAGATGGAGAATACTTTTACCCCTGAACAAGAAGTTGGAGTTGTACAGTGGATTTTAGGCAAGAGTGTTAGCAGTGTACTTCTTCGCAACACCGGGCAAAACGATGGATTTGTCGGTATCGCTGCACCTTCTTTGGCAAGGATACTCCCAGTTAGTGATCCTAGCTTGCCATGATTTTCTTCCGTATTATTAAGCATGATGGTTAATATACATTTCTGGTCTCATTCTTCTGTGTTTTGGTTCTTTCCTTGAAGGTTGATTTGGCCATGTTTGGTGGGGACATCCTATGCCCGGTAGAGCTGATGAACCAAAACCGTCAATTTCTTTGTTATATATATTCTGCACAAGTCAATGTTTTCTGATGTGACATTTTCTTGTTGTTGTGTAGCCAGATGCATTTCTCTGTTCTGTCCATGATGTGAAGGTCGTAAACTCCGTTTACCAGAGACATAGAGCTAGAAACATTGTTGCGGCTGGCGCTGAGGTAAGGAAAACAATACATTGCATCGGCCTTTGACACAAGTTCAGAGTTATATCTTTTCCTAGTTACTTCTTAAATATGTGTCTGGCTTTAACTCACGTAATCTTTGTTGCAGGGGTTTCTGAGACAAAGACTATCTGGCCAGGGTCTTGCTTTTATTATCGCTGGTGGCTCTGGTATGCAACTAAGGTTTATCTCAACATGATGATCTTGATACCCCGAAAAAAGCTGATCCTATACTCCATTTGCTTCATAAGTCGTACAGAAAAACCTGGAGGTGGGAGAAGTTCTCACCATTGACGTTTCTTGCATCGCCGCTCTCACTCCCTCAATCAATTTCCAAATCAAATACCATGCAACACCTGTAAGACGGGCAGTGTTCGGGGTAGGCTACATTTTTTTCCTTTTCCATTCCTAGCAAAATGTTTCTAGATCTTTGCTTTTGTAAACTTTCCAATCTAAAACCATCTCACGTCTCTACAATCTTCTGTAATTTATCCAAAAAAAAGGGTGATAACGTAGTAACGGCGACTCTGACGGGACCAGGCATTGTGTTCATCCAAAGTTTACCGTTTCATCGGCTCTCCCAGCGCATCGCAAGGTTAAAGGATCGATCATCTCTCCTCTTGGGTGTATATGGCTTTTACTGTATAACGAAGAACCATTTAAATTAGACTCACAAAGGGTTTTTTTTGTACAGGTCAGTGACGTCCCCAAATATGAGAGAAAATCCAAGATTATTGGTTCAGATAGGATTATTCTTATTCCTTGCATACGTTGTGATTGCATCTTCATTGATCCTTACCGAAATGTGAAACATAGATCCGGTTGCAGAACGAAACTAGTGTTGTTGCAGTAACTTGGACGTGTAAGAAAAATATTTTATTATATATGCTTGTTAGTGGATGTTTGAGGTAAACAGAAACTGTGTGAAAGAGAGCAATGAAAGTTGTTCAGGCTTGAGAAAAGATTTACATAACAAAGGAGGATAGAGGGCAAAATCGGATAGGGGAAGGTTTCAGTTATACACTTGTAAGAGTTTTACACTTTTCTTGGTCCTGCCTCTCAGTTAGAACACTAAGACAGATAATTTTGGTGTTCCTCTTCAAAAGCCTAACAATTCAATTTGGAAAGCAGACATAAGTAGACAATGTTGTTGTATGAGCCAACGAGTTCTAGCAAAGAGACACCAAGACTTGAGCCAGCGAGTAGGGTTGTAGAACCTGCTCAACACTCCACCGGGACGAAGCCAAAGAAAAGAAGGAAGATGCCAGTCTTTGTGGAGTCTAGTCCAAGCATTTTGAATTGGCTAACATCCTTGTTTAAACTAATCAAAGTAATTAAAGACTTAGATTTTACTAGGAAGTTATATCAAATTCGTAATTGTTTCAACTGATCCATTGCTTCCTTTGCTAGAGCTTTCTTCATCTCTTTTGTCTTCTTCATGATTTTCGTATCTTTAAGGTCGGCCCTTTCGTGTCTAAGATAATCGGGGTCCGATACAAAATTTCAAATCGAGGCCCTAAATAGTGTATAAAAAAATTTCAAATCATCAAAACTGATTTTTTCTTTAAGAAATTTTTTTGAGGCCCTATTCAAATGTTTCATATGTATTTGCTCAAGCAGTTATCATTCTACTACTCTCCACAACTGTTTGTCATCATTATCATTCTACTTTACACTTTTTCTTATTCTTACCAGAAAACACAAAGTTGAATATCTTTTTTTGGACATATATGGCGAAAAACTAGGCATACGTTTGTGTAGATGATGGGAAATGTGTAATGTGTGGATATGAATAATTTTTATGTGGTACTGAGTATATTGTACTTAAGTGTTCCTAATATCAGAGCAAAGACCTAAGACTTAACTATGTAACTTTCTTCTTAAAGGCACAACAAATTTATAATTTTTTTTTTGTTTGTTCCATTTAAAAAACCCATAAAACATTTGTAATAGACCATCAAAAGATTTTAGAGAAATTGCATTCAATAGATTATGTAAGAGTTAAAGAAGTAATCATAGCAAATGTATGGTTAGAATATTTTTCGTATAATATGTATAATGACAAAATTGTCTTTATTTCATTCTTTTTCTTTTTTCTAACAAAATCCCATATATGATTATCTTCCTCTTTCTCCTTCTGCCTGCCTCCTAGATCCCATTTCACCTCTCTTCCCTTCTGTCACTTCTCCTCCTCTCCTCTCCCCTATGTTATCCACCGTCGTTGTCGTTTCCCTTTCTACCTTTCTTTGATAAATACTTACTATTTGATAATGACAAAATAAACTATTGTATAGAGATAAAATAGTATAGAATTTTCCACTCTATCTTTTCCCCAACAAAGGTATTTTTGTCCAAACAATTAAAAAGCTTAGGATGTTTGGTTAGCTTCTTTGTTTCATATTTCTTATGGCTATAAACTTAATTTTAATGTCAAATATGGTTAATATGCAAATTGACCCAAAATTTTATGGGTCAGCAAAAACTATAAAATTTATTATATATACATAAAAAAATTCTTATATAATGGGATACCAAAAGCCGGCCTTAAGTACAGTATGTAGTTTAAATAATTGATGGTGAATAGTTTAATTTTATTTTTAAGAACTTTGAATTATTTCCGATGACGGAAAATAGATTTCATGTATCCATTATTTTATTTAGAGTCAGGTTAGTATCTTTTTTATTGATATAATGATGTCAAATGTTAGTAAAAATACAACGCTTATGTGTGTCTACGTTTCATTTCTGATTTCCCAAGTAAAGGAGCTCATTCAAAATCGCGGCAACAACACATATCTAGATGTTTGCAATTTGGTAGTCGATTTATAAATAAAGAAATATTGATTAGATATAAAAAGAGTCGCACAGAAAGAGCAACAACCGTCGTTTTTGAACAAAAGCAGAAAATAGTGAGAAATAAAACCCATTTATAATATACACAAACATCCGATTACAAAAGACCTTTTTCTTCAGTTCTCGCAACAAAGCAAATTTCTTTTAAAAAAACTATCTTATGGCTTCTCTAGATAACTAACATCCTCGACATCAGAGTCAGAGGGCCTTCTCGTCATTTCTCCATGCCATGGCTTCGTCGTCTCCGATCAACCCCGCCATCTTTCTCCTTTAGATCGCTTCGAATGGCGGAAATTCTCATCACCAACGTCGGAAGCTGCCACAGAGGGAGATCGCTCGTACCTTGATGGCTTCCTCTTGAAATGTCTGTCTTCATCATCACTGGATTCGTATTCTGCCGACTCTGTTTCTCTCCGACTGTGACGACGAACCGATGAACCGGCGGCGACTGAGGTCTCTGGCGCTGGAGAAGACTTTGATGACGTTTTTCGTTGCTTGCCAGAAGATTCCTCCTCGGGAAAGCTTATCCGAGCGAATACGCTGGACTTGTTGCTATCATCGATCTCTGATTTGGCAGCTGCAATTGGCTCCGATGATGGCTTTTCAGATCTCTTACGGTGCTTGCGATCTGCTTCCCGGTGGCGTTCCCGACTTCTATCGTCATCCCGGCGGTCGCGACGGCGATCGTGTTCTGAATCGATGTCGTGGTGACGATCACGCTCAGATTTCCTGCTGGATACTCGACGAGGAGTGTTGACCCTCTGCCGCGACGACTGACGCTCCGGCGACAATCTCTCCGATCGCCTGCGACGGTCGTAATCCGGAACCGGTGGCGGGGGTCCCTGTCTCTGTTCATTGAGCAACTAAAATTAATTATATGGGAAAAATGAGAATTGGGCCTAATAAGAGATACATTAGGCCCAGCCCATTTTAACTTTATTACTATTAACCCTACTCAAACAGGAACAAACGAAGAAAACTAGAAAACAACAAGGGATGATTAATTTTTCGCTAAAAGTACCAACTATATTATCATCTAATTCTAATCACTTTAAAGTTCAAAACCTTTATTTTTAAATTACAAAATGATTTTTAAATTACATCATGTTGACTAATGACGTGAGTATTACAAACTGATTTTTAAATTTAAATTATAAGTTTTAATCAAAAAGTAGTTTTTTTTAGGTTTAGATGTTACGAACTTAAATAGTTGCCGTTATTTACTATGAGTTCGTCGTAATCAATAGTTAACTTTCACTTTCACTTTCAAAACGAAACAGATCAGACATCTACATTCTAAATTAATATTGTAATAATAATATCTATTGAAATAAAAAATAATATAGGAACAGGTTAAAATATTCTGTTTAGGACCAATTCTCTGACAGACTCGCAAAAAATGTTAGTCAGTGTGAAATCAACTGAACTGGTGAAATAAAAACATCTACCTAAAATTTACCGAATCCCCTTTACTTTACCCCCCATACATCTCTATCTTGAGGAGGCCAAAAATTATGGGACCAGTCAAGTTTTGATTTTAACAAAACTGCCTAGGAGAAGACTATGGGAAAAAAAAAAATTCGATTCATTAATGCATATGACAAGAAATTTTGTGGAAAAAAATCCAAAATTTCTCCCTCTACCTCATCTCTTAACTGTCTCATTTGACTATTACACCTAAACCAATCAACTATAAAGCAGACGCCTCCTACTTAGCAATTGTGGAATCAACCCATTTTCCGTAATGTGTTAATGATAAATGCAGCGAGCAAAAAGATAAGAGATAAAAAAAGAGAAAGAGGATGTTGAAAAAGCGGTCTCTTGCAAGCCAAACCAGTTGGCTAAGAGAGAGAGAGCGAGAGATAACAGAGACAACAAAATAATACATACAGATTTTGGCTTCATGGGTGAGGAAGACGCTGCCGAGTTGTTCATCATTCTGCTCTTCTCACCGTCCTTGAAGACATTCCCTCTATACCACACAAAAACAAACAATTTAGTCAACATGATGCAGCAGACATATGATGAGCCTGAAATTAGGTGAATGTCAAGTTGTTTACCCTTCTGACCGGCCCTCGTTTTCACGCTTTCTTTTCATCTCAGCTTTCCTAGCTTCAAATTCCTCTCTCCCCATTACAGGACGTTGGAGATTCATACGATTCCCCATCTCCGCCAGGTCCCTGCTCAAGTCAGATGACCTCTGCTCATTATACAACTTACTAGAAACCATTTATCAAATGAGAGTGCAAGACTCGCTTGTGAGTACCTATGAGGTGGTGGTATATTAGGGAACCCAAAGCCCTGTGCAGCAAAAGGATCTGGATGGATTACACCGCCATACGGTCCATAGCCCATGAAAGGAGGCATCACGCCAGGATAAGGGCCTGTAAACCCATTGAAACCATGATGAAAGCCATTGAACCCTGGTTGAACGCCTTTGAAACCGGGTTGCACACCATTGAAGAATTGATGATTACTGGGACCTGGACCCATGGGCATCATATAGTCAGGACCAGCTAGATTTGGCATGGGGTTCCATTGCATGTCTGCAACATATCACAGAAACAAACAATCTGTTAAGCATCTCTAGACTGGGAAGAAGGAGGATGAGTAGAACCTCAGCATAATAGGAAAAGATAGCTACCAGTTCCAGGCATCCGAGGTTTCTTCTTCTTCTTTTTTCCTGGTGAAGAGCAAAAGTAAGCATAACTTTACCGAAGATACTAATCACAAAGCGTCAATGTACATAATTTAATGTGCAATAGGTGATTCTTTCTCTTCTTTATATTTCATAAACGGTAAACTTTCTCGTGCTAATGGGATGTGTTTACCTTGCTCCCCAGAAGCAACCTGCTGTGGTATTTCTTCCTTGATGACCTGCGTATTCACCTGTGTAACTGCTGCTTCCTTGCCATTCAAGGATCCTCGAGTGCTTTCAGATGCATCAACTGGCTTTTCCACTTTAACTAGTTCTGCAGACTCCCTAGGAGCACTTGTGATCTCCGCTATTTCTATTGATGGCTTTAGAGTTGAAGTCTCATTGTTGTTACTAGGAGCTTGTTTCTTTTCGCCTCCAGATGCAGTGGGAGATAGAACCTTTGGAGGTGGACAACGTGCAGATTCCATATCTAGATTTAATAAACATTAGTTACCATTGATGGTACAAGCAAAAATAACAGACTACGAATGAGAGAATGAAATACCTTGGACTTGACACACGCTGCCAGCATTCTCAGCACTACTGTTACCAGAATCCAAGATACGGTTTATAGTATCCCGAAGGGTCTTGTTTGGTAGAAGATCATCAGCTAGTACATTGGTTGCTCCACAAACACACATTGACTTAGCAATTATGTGATCTCTAATACCTGAAATTGTAAATTATGGAAGTCAAAAAGCCAGGATCCGTAAATTTTTTAATCATAAAGGCATCAGATGTATAGACAATTTGACAAGAAAACATACACTTGTCACAAAAGCTCTTGAAACAGCATTTGCTGGTCAGCGCAGCATCTCTCATTACTTCTTTACATAAGGGGCATTTTAATTCTGGAGGAAATTCCCCGACATAACGTGTTGTTGATGGCAAACCCTCCATTTCCTTTTCAAACGCATCCCTGAATTTGTTAAATTGACAGAAATCATTTCAGACTAATTAATGTGGAAAGTAGCTTATGAAAACATCTCCATGTGACATTAGCGACAACATACTCATTTGGTTTCAAAACTGCAACTTCACCACTTGGCAAGGAGTAAGAGCCATTTGGGGTCGCCATCAGCATAGACTTGGGGATACCAGTAGGTGGTTTAAATTTCTTAACATTATAGTCAGGATCGCCATTTGTGGGGCAGTGTTGAATGTAATGTCCTGAGTCAGAAAATATTAAAACCATACACAAAACTGAGTCAATATTAAAACCATACAATCATGAAAATAACAAGATATTCCCCAAAATATGACATACCAGGAACATTGCAACGATGGCAAATATAGCCTGGTGGCGGCGTTTTCCTTTCCATTCCTACTCAACACATATTATAAACTCAGTCTCAGTGTATTACATTTTACTGAAAGATTAAACAGAACTTTTGGATAATAATTGATGAACCATAATACCAAAACCGCGTTCACCCATCCTTCCAGTCATACCCCTCCCATAACCTCTGCCTTGTCCAAAACCATTTGCACCTTGTCTGTTACATGAAAGAAACATAAGACGGTTGTGCAAAATGAATCGTCAAGATCTAACTTCACAAGATCTAATCGTCAAGGAGACTACTTACTGCTGCCAGACTAATGCTGAATTGTCAATTAACGCCTTAAGTTTGGTTTCTTCGTCTACTTTCTCATCGGCTGGTGCAGGATCAGGACATGGGTTACTATTATGGACAGCTGGGGCATCAGGAACTGAATACAAATCATTCCCAAACTCATCCCACTCATCTTCAGCCTAAAACGTAGATTAAGGTGTGAATTAATACTTTTCTAGTGGAACTCAATGCCATCAGAATCCGAGAAAAAAAAAACTCACTGTAGGTGCCGCAGCAGTAATAGGAATGTTCATATCAGTCTGAACGTTTTCCACTTTCTCCTCGACTCTCCTCGGCCTGTAAAATGAAGGTATTTACATCATTACACATGATGGCCCGGTTTAACTTCGCACTATTAATAATGCAATCCCAGCTTATGTTTTAAAAAAAAAAAAATCCTTCATAGTGTGAAAGGAAGAAGAGCCAAAAAAATTGAGAAATTGAAGATTAAAATTATAGATCGGAAAAATACTCTTGTTGGGTAATAATTCTGATGCGAGGGTTTCTAGGGACCCGGCGAATCAGGACAGAAGTATTCTTTGGGATTAACATTGCTTCATCCTGATATTCTGAAATTGCAGAAAATAAAATATGTAAAGGCTACAGATTGCATTTGTATCGGCGAAATGGACTAACCTCAGAGGTAATCATATTCAACTCAATGAAAATACAGTATCGAAACTTGATTGATGGTGTCATCATCATCATAGACTCAAGCATTTCTATTTTATCATATTCAACTAACAAGAAGGCCATCTTATTGAAGCAGCTAGATACTAAACAGCACCACGTCACGTGATAACAGAGATAAAGAAGCCGAGCCTAACACCATGCAAAGTTCACAAACGCAAGTAAAAAACAGATATACAGCAGATGCTCAAAATCTACATGCTTTGATAACTGATATTGATCAAGAACAGGCCAGATTCTCACGTGGTAAAAAAACAAAACACATGACACTATCAACTATGGATGGATTAAGATCAAGTAGGTGAAACATTAGATATCTATAGCTTAAGAAAGAGAGAGACAAACCTTCGTCAGTTTGGGCATTAGAGATGACAATGTCATGGTCTTTACCACTTCCCAAATGCTTTGTTTCGTAAATTTTTTCTTTGAGAAAACCAACTGATATAAAAGGGCCATCCATGGAGATGGTATCATAATCCCTCGCACTCTTAAACTTGTAATAAATTGCCATTCGATTTATCTGATAATGAATAAATACAATATGTATTACTAATTTAATAAGACGATCACGAAACAAACACACAAGAAATCTACTGTTTTGCAAAATCCCAAATCCAGCCCTTCCGTAAAAGAAAAATAAATATATGGTAGGCCAGAAATTGATTTCCAAAAACAAAAAAAAAGTAACTACAAAATAAAACTCATATGGTTCTGTACTTCTCTGATTCGACTTCCCCCAAGACGAAACCTCCCACGCGCGTCAAGACAGCACCGAATCTACAGATCAAGGAGAATTCCCCGCGACCTCAGGAACGAGAACGTCCGTGTTGAATCGAATCGAGTAATTGGCAGGAACAAATCTCAGCTACTCTAGTATATCTCCGAAAGAATCTTCACAACTTATTGACAACCCAATCGAACGAGCGGCTTCAATCCAGAAGATCCTGGAGCTACTCCACGCACCCGACTCAAGGAAATAGAACCGAAACCAGGAGATCCTCAATGAGTATCGGTGAGATTTCGAGAAGACGATGGAGGAGAAAGCGATGGATATCGCACGAACTCTAGGGTTTGTGAAGAGAACTGTCGTATTGGATCCAATGAGATTTTCCCTAGTACCTTATCGGGTTTTTTTTTTTTTATATAGTCGAAAATCGTAACGGGTTATATGATTTTATCTTCTATTAGAAGATCAAGGGAGCCGGTTTATTAAAGAGTTATTAATGATTTGTTAAAATAAATAAAAAAAGGGTGGGAAACCATAACGCCCTTGCCAAACACGGTTTTCTGTTTATATTCCCTCTGTAATTGGCCCAAAGAAACAATGGTTGTGCTGAAGGCCCAATAAGTAAAACTAATGGGCCAGACTCAATGTGAGGGGAAACCCTAGCTCCCCATGGGAGTCATCTATTTAAAACCAGAAACCTAGTTTGGAAGAAAGAAGTGTGACTGCGACGCCGGAAAATCAGCAATGGGTATGTTCTTCGCTACTCTCGTCTCTCTGTAGCGTTTTTTTTATTATGTTTATTGGATTGTTGGTTATGTATGTATTTGTGTGAGAAGTGAGAATACTGATTAAAGAAATGTGATTTTAACGACAGGGGCGTACAAGTACGTGTCGGAGCTATGGAGGAAGAAGCAGTCGGATGTGATGAGGTTTGTGCAGAGGGTTAGGTGCTGGGAGTATCGCCAGCAGCCTTCCATTGTTCGTATTGTTCGACCCACTCGTCCCGACAAGGCCCGTCGTCTCGGCTACAAGGCCAAGCAGGTCTTGTTCTGTTCCTCCCTTTATCTATTAATTTATAGATTGTCGAAAGTCTTAGGTAAAACTCGAACTCGAATCAAGTCCTTAATGATAAATTGCTGGTCTAGCGGTGTCTTGACGCTTAGTCATTCTCTTTTTTATGGAGATGATCTTTGTCAAAATGATAGAATGCTTCCTGAACCCAGCTAAATCGATTCAATCTTCTGACTGAACAGCTTTTTATCTACTGTGGACTCTGTTCTTGTCTAAGATTGATACATTTTTTTTAATCTACGGATCAAAATTGTGTTTTTGTTTAGTGTTTGTTATTCTCTGAGATTATGTTGCTGATATCTCTTGGTTGTTTGTGTCAGGGGTTTGTTGTCTACCGTGTTCGTGTGAGACGTGGTGGCCGCAAGAGGCCTGTTCCCAAGGGTATTGTTTATGGTAAACCCACTAACCAGGGAGTGACACAACTCAAGTTCCAGCGCAGTAAGAGATCTCTCGCCGAGGAACGTGCTGGTCGCAAATTGGGTGGCCTTAGGGTCGTTAACTCCTACTGGCTCAATGAGGTATTGCGCCACACCCACATTCATTTATGTAGTTACTATCCATTCTGGCATTATTCAAACTGATAATATGGTACTTTTAATCAGATATTGTCATATGTTTGTAAATTCATATATCTAGCATATTAGTTCATACTGTAATTGTTTCGTTCACATTGCTGATATGATGATGGATTCCGTTGATTAATGGTGGGATTGTCTTTGATTTTGATTAGGACTCTACCTACAAGTATTACGAGATTATCCTTGTGGACCCTGCACACAATGCCGTCCGAAATGATCCGAGGATCAACTGGATCTGCAACCCAGTGCACAAGCACAGAGAACTCAGAGGGCTCACCTCAGAAGGAAAGAAGAATCGTGGTCTTCGTGGAAAGGGTCACAGAAACCACAAGAACAGGCCTTCACGCAGGGCTACCTGGAAGAAGAACAACAGCCTCTCTCTCCGCCGTTACCGGTGATCACAACTCTTTATGTTTTGGTTTTTCTCGAGTGGTATATCTTATGTGTGGATTTGTGTTTCAGAATTCTAGTATTACATTTGGATCGAAGACTCTGCATTCAAGAGTTTGTTTTCAAGTTTTGAGTTCTTAAAAACTTTGAATCTGACCATAAATCTAAGTTTTTTAGTTAATTTAATGGTGGTTTTGTTCTTTACTTGATACCTAATTTGAGATTTGAGAATTTCTAATTCCTTTTAAGTCTATTAATTCACATAAACGACCAAAAAAAAAAGGTTCACATAAATTGGGACGTCTTAACTATAAAAACAGATTAGTACTGAACAATTGTAAAGGCTGAGAATAGAAATTTTTGTTATAAGAAGAAGCTTTTGTTTAGAGCCTTCCTTCGATGAAGCTATCCTTAAGATTTTGAAGTGCTTGGCGGATCGAGTCTTCGCTCTGTCTGGAATATTTCAAGCATAACAACTTTTGAGCGACTCGGTAGATCCGATGCATTTCATGGTGCTTTCCACAATTTAGCTCTATTCTTTTCATTTCCTGCACAACATTCATTATGAACATGACAAGTCTGAAAACGAAAAGACGTTAAACAGCTTTTATGCTAGGCGGTATGGATGAACGTCTTGGGATATACCTTATTTGTGATCCTTGAGGTTATGGTCCTGGCTGTTTCGATCACTGTGTTAGGCAGACCAGCCACTTCGGCTAACAGAAGGCCGTAGTGAGGAACATGTAAAGTTCCATCTCGCAGTTGAAACTGATCAGAAAATGTAACATTTTAGCAGCAGTAGTTAGCTAAAAAAACCTCGGATCCGTACGGGAGGGATGCAGGCAGAACCTTGAAGTCTAAGCGGTTGTCTCTGATGTCTACATAAAAGTGAAGAACCTTGACATTTGGGTAGATGGTTGCTAACTCTGCGAGACTGTCCATGTGGGTTGCAAATACTGTGTACCTGAAAGTTCATTGCCACAAATAGAATAAAAAAACACACATCTGCAATTACTTATAAGTACGTTTCTGCAGCCGGAAAGACTCAGTTATATGCTTACGCTTTCAGTGATAAGAGATGCTCGCAGCAGCTCCACGCCATCGCTAACCCGTCTGATGAAGAAGTAGCCCTCCCGAGTTCATCCATGACTATCAAACTCCTACATTTTCCGGCGTTAACAAGATATGAAACTTGGGTGGGAGGTTCACTTGTATCAATACTTTCACAAAAACTACCTGTTGGAGACATTCTGCATTATGAAAGCGGTCTCTCTCATCTCTGTCATAAACTGTGACATTGAAAAGTAAAGATATTACGAATTGTGATATTAACAGGCTCTCCTTGTGATATAAAAACTGTTTGGTATTCATCAACATGCCAAAATCCTTGGAAATTATCAAATTGATAATGATCATCTACCAGTATGGGAGAATTTAGAGGATTACCGTGCTGGAGTTCGACTCAAGGTTATCCATTGTCCCCATTCTTGTGAAAATTCGGTCAACCACCCTTATAGTTGCAAAGCGAGCTGGGACATAGCAGCCAATCTGAGCAAGAATGACTACTAGACACACTTGTTGGAGATATGTGCTCTTTCCGCTCCTTGAGATATCGAATGCAAATACAAACACGACTCGATGAGGATTTTTTTTGGACAGTTGATCAGCAATTGAGGAAGTAAAGCAAGAGTTCCCTTACATGTTTGGACCCATAACTACCAACATGTTGGTTGCTTCTGACATGAAGATACTATTAGGCTGCAAAAGAGAAAATCTGTGAGCTAAACAAACGTGCACAGAGCACAACAAGGCTACGAGAAGAATTGTTTGCATTTGCATTCCATACATGTGTAATTCGCCAAATTAGTAAGAAAAAGATTATCAGATACTTTTCTTCAAGGTTTTCCACCAAGATGGTTTCTCAGAATAAATTGAGGGATGATAGTATCATGAGAAATAGCACAAATGACTTACAACAAAGTCGTTGTGTATGCTTTCTAGGATGGGATGCCTTCCAGCATCAATTGCCAGTGGGCCACTATCTGCCAAACAATACATAGACGAGTGAATTTCACATGAAACGTTGATCAATCATTTGACTTAAGGTGCATATTGCGCACTCCATTTCATATCTATTATATGCTTCAGTTGAATTGTTCAAGAATTCTTTAGAGCTAATTGAGGATATGATGGTAGGTGTTTGAACAATGAGAGTGAGAGAGTCAGCTACCTGTTAGTTCAGGTCTAGAGTATCGATCAACTGGCTTTGTGGATATTGTATGAGCAAATGAATTGACAATCATATCTAGGAGACATAAGACTTCTGCTAGGAGCGTGAGTGCAGAGACATCTTCCCTTATAGCATCCATTAATGCTGCATATATATATAAATGTTTCATGTAATAGGTATAAACGACCCAAGCTTGATAGGGCTATAAATAAATCGTGTTACTACATATAATTGCAAGCAATGTGCAATTGTCAACCTTCCAGGCATGTTTCTGTTCGGATGTAACATTCTCCAGCGGCAGACTTATTCCTGACATTCAACTGCACAATAGGTCAATGTACGGTTCATATTAATGAAATATTGTGTCTAAGTTTTTGAATAAGGAACATAGCTCTTAATTGTGCTAGATATGAGGGCTCATTCTTCTCATATCAAAAATATCCATGGTGTTTCATGTCTTCGCTGGATTATAAACCTAAGGAGGGGAGTTTTGTTCATTTAATATCATTTGCAGGAAACATTCAAACTTTGTATAGATAGCTGTAGTGTGAGCCTGACTATATTACTTCCTGAACAGCTAAAAATGATTAAGCACCCAAAAGAATCACACATGGAAACAACACATCTGAAACTGTGATGATTCAACTTACAGAGGCAAGTTCCAGACTTGAACAATGAATGTTTTTCCCATGTTTTACAACCTGGATTACATACAACGTTCAAGAAAAAGAAAGTCAGGAAGACCATATGAAAGATAGAACATTAAGCTTCCAATGGAAATGCGTTTTTGACCTGAGTAAATTTGCTTGGAAGTTTTCCCTGAACTTCCTTCTGCGGAATTCTGAAAAAGAAGCCCTGCCTATTGTTGAATGGGAGTTTTAGATTTGGCAAGTTGAATTCCTCACGATACTTACTGGCCAGATTATGTATTGCTGTCAGTGTTTACAAGATTTTAGATTAGAAGAACAGTTTTGTAAAAGGAAAAATCAGTTTTGTAAAAGGGAAAATCAGTGATAATACAAAATGATGCATATTGTTGGTTTACCTTCACTAGTATCACAGAAGGTTCTCCTTGCAATATCCAAAAATCCATCAATACCAGCTTTTAAAGCAAAACACTGCTGTGTGCGGGCAACAAAAGGAACCCGTGCATGGAGAACATCATCATCAATCACTTCCCCCACTCTGAAACAAAAAGAGGATGAAGAGTCATAGTTAATGTCTACTAGCCAGAAATGGAAAGTTTAAACTTTAGTAACCTTAAACGTAGGAAATGGAAAGCTTTACAGAAACGAAGTTCATAGTTAATGTCTACTAGCCAGAACCACTAGTGGCGTACTTTTTTCTGATGGAAGCATATCTATCATTTTCACACACAGACTTGTAAACATTGGCAAGGAGAAAACACTTTGCATCCTTTAGGACCTGCATTTTTACATTGGACAGAGTGCGAGTAAGGTTGGTGGTAGATCACAAACATAGTTTCCAAATCAAGGATACAAAACTGATAACAAAATGAGAAAGACAAACACCTTAGCAAGTAGAGGCAGAGCATCCAATGCAGTCTTAAGTAAGATAATGCTTGAAATCATGTTTTGGCTCCTTCTGGTATTATCAAAACCTAGGACCGCTTCTGTGACTCTCTTTGGCTTGAAGCAGAAATGACAAAGCACTCGATCTGAAAATTGTGGATGATGGTCAGAAATCTCTCGAAAGGATGTGACTAAGAGAAGAACCAAGTTCAATATATGGGATGCAACGAGAAAAGTTCAGGATCTTCTCACTTCTTCTCTTAATTACTTACCAGTTTCTTTTGGAAATTTACGTAAAACCTGTGAAAGCCCAAAGAAGAGTTGTTCATTGCTCATCAACTCATCCTGCAATTAAAGAAGAGGAAATTAGCTTTATGATTCATGCGTCATCATACAATGGAAAGTTTCCGGTAGCTGCACAATGATCAAGCTATGTAAATCATAGCTATACTAACCAGGCAGTCCAGGCGAGTGTTGATAGTTTCAATATCTTTCAGAGGCTGCAACAAATTGGCACGAAGAAGCCTAGTCCTGACCAACAAATCGTGCAGTATATGAAAATGATTGAAGAACATTACTATGAAGAATGCAATTAGAATGCTGAAATGCCAAAATCATGTACAACGTTTTTCACAAAGGAAAACAATTTGTAATTTCAACTTTTAATAAGAAAGTGTTTCCAGATACCCGCCAACTGTTTTTGTCGTCTTGAACATCTGGAACAGACTCCTCTTCTTGTTGCTAGTTCCCAGAAGAGCATTGTGAAATGGATCAATGATTTCCAGATTCTCAACACTACCGTCAAATCAAGGAAACAATCGGTAAATAGTTTTGATGCTTAAATTTTCTATAATTTAATGGACTAGGAACATGAAAGAATATCAAGGTACTCTTACCTAGTTGCATCGATATTCATGTGATCAAAGGATCCATTAAAAGTTACCTAGACATAGGCAACACAATCAATAGAAATGCAATCAGCATCCTTCAGCAGCAAAACCCAAAGAATAAACAGATAAATACCCAAATACAAATAGAGACAATGACTCATTTTGCCACATATACAACTAATAATTGTACAAAGCAAACCCATACAGTGAGTGAGTGGTTGGTGACTATCACACCCTTTTCCGCCTCTATCCTGCTCATGACACCACCAAAACTCAGTATTTTTAAAAACACCAAACTGATAATGTACGGAAGCAAAAAGGTTCAGGGTGTAGACACCATTTGATTGTAGCTGCAGCAGCAGCTAATGAGAGATAATGCTGCTTATAGTAAGTGTCTAAACCTAGCGCCAAAGGTTCTTCTGCAGTCAAGTTTTGTATTAGCACGGCACCCTGAATCATATAACCCAAAATTGCATATCCATTTAGAAACACATGACTACAAAGATCAATGGGATGTTTGCACTACAAGAGGTTCATGGATCAACCTTGGTGTCATCAAAACAGCCACGGGCAAACACAACCTGCAAGAAGAGAATATACCTAATTGGTTCTCACTATAGCTAAAGACATACATTCATTTCCCAATTTTGGAGTACCCATGGCAGAAAATCACTCGCCTTCCTAACGGTGCTATAACATCTATCCACCAATTCTGAAACCCCAACCATGCCATCGGCTGCAAGCTTGTTGGGAGGAACAATTATCACAGAAGGATCATAGAAACGCAGCAGCGTCTTCGTGTTTTGATACGAGCTGCTTGTCTCTATATACTGAGATAGATGCAGCGAAGCGGACCTTAAGTCAAAAGCAGCCATTCCAACCTGATCCAGAGAAATCCAAAATTAGAATCCATCATCACCATCGAAATATCAACAACCTTCTGAGGATATGAAGTCGATCCCAGAAAAATCGCACTTGCAAAAATGGGGACCCTAAGAGGACACAAATCACAAATCATAGTCCTGCCAAATTCGCCACAATGGAGAAGCCATACGTACCTCTTTGGCTCTGTTCTCGATTAGGCCAGCGACGAAGCTCGATCTCTCTCCCCCGTCGTCTTCCATATTCGCTCCACAGATGAGAATTTGAAAATCGAGCGACGGGGCAAGAGTTTCCGATAATGAAGGCAGAAGCGCGCCGCTGTGGATTTATTCTTTGGGTCGATTCCGGTTCAAATTTTGTTAAACTAATAACCAAAGTAGAATCAAACCCATATGAATTAGTATGGTACGGTCCATCCAAACCGGGTAAATGGCTTTTTTTTTTCCTTTCACCTTTATGATTAAGCACTCAAAGTCAAAGTTCGCAACTTAGTTGCATCCCTCAATCCCTCCGTGCATCCACACTCAACCAGGACGTGGAGAGCATACTAAACTAACCTAGAGTTCATCACAAAGAAGAATCAGCTAAAAAGGAGTTTATATGAGAAAGATATTGAAGATACAAGTTCGCAGATCTTCAATGGACCCGATGGAGATATGCGAGTACTAAATAAATCATTCCGATCAAACAACGACGAACCAAGAAACGAAACCGGATGTTTTGGAAACGTAACTCATCAAAGAACCGAGGAGAATTGGATTCATGCCAAAATTCATTACGATTTAAAAGTTATTCAACTTCTAAACCGGATCATGCTCAACCAGCCTTATTTGGAAGCTCTCGGGATTAATCATTTACTAAGCAGATTTTGGCGACCAGGAGAGTATATTAATCATCTAGAAACCACTCAAGACGTCTTACCATACTCCAGCATCCAGAGGATTAGGCGAATCCTCTTGCACTTAAACTTTTCTTTTCAAGACTTTTTCACATTTGGTGCATTTAAGGAGTTCATACCAAAGCTCCTTGAATCTTCCCAACGGTCATATTATCAACTTGAGCACATACTGAAGCCTCCCTACCTCCTCCAGAGAGTTCCAAAGGCGTTACACTTCCTTCCCAAGTTTTCAAGATATAAGGAGTCTCCAACTTTACCTTATTTGGCCGATTTGATACATAAAGCTTCTAACGGCTAGTTCTTTAATTTCTTGACTTGTTCTTTTCTTTATAGTTTTAGACCGTTAGTATGAGCCTATATAAGCTCCCTTTAGTCGTTCATTTGTAATTACCCTTGATCATTGATTTTATAAAATATTTTCGTTTTCTTTCAAAGACCGTGTTCTTAAGAGATTGTTCTTGTTCTTTAGAAACTAAGTACAGATTTAATTATAACTTGTTATGAAGTCCCTCAGGTTGGATTTGAGGTACTTTTACTTTTGTAAAATCTTATCTATTAATTAAATCTTCATAACAAGTTATAACATCTTCGTTTCAAAAAATGTTATAACAATTTTTCTTTCTGCATTTTTTTTTCAGAGGACGAGCCCCAAGCTGGAACCGGAGTAGATTAGTAATAATTGCATCTTAAGAAGCTTCTCTCTCTTCTCTCTGGATTTTTCAGAGAGAGAAGCTCTCTTTTTTTTTTTTTTTTGAACAGATGAAGCTCTCCAATTCTTCTTCTTTGTTGACTTTTTTTTTTTTTTGCGTTGGGTTTAATCAGATCTGGTTTTTATAAAATTCCTGTCTATCGTGATCTTCATCTTCCGGTTTATTCACCTATTTGCTTTTGACGTTTACAATTAACTAAAAACAAATTGCGTTAACATTATAGATTCTGAGTAAATGTACACACAAACAACTTTATACAAGTAAGAAAATGTTCAAAAAAAAGACAGCTTTCTACAAAATTACATAGTTGAAAAAGGAAAATCGGGTCTTCTTTTTGATCTTACCACCATTCCTTAGTATTTCCCAATTTTTAATGCAGAGCTTATGAATAAATCCACAGCGGCGCGCTTCTGCCTTCATTATCGGAAACTCTTGCCCCGTCGCTCGATTTTCAAATTCTCATCTGTGGAGCGAATATGGAAGACGACGGGGGAGAGAGATCGAGCTTCGTCGCTGGCCTAATCGAGAACAGAGCCAAAGAGGTACGTATGGCTTCTCCATTGTGGCGAATTTGGCAGGACTATGATTTGTGATTTGTGTCCTCTTAGGGTCCCCATTTTTGCAAGTGCGATTTTTCTGGGATCGACTTCATATCCTCAGAAGGTTGTTGATATTTCGATGGTGATGATGGATTCTAATTTTGGATTTCTCTGGATCAGGTTGGAATGGCTGCTTTTGACTTAAGGTCCGCTTCGCTGCATCTATCTCAGTATATAGAGACAAGCAGCTCGTATCAAAACACGAAGACGCTGCTGCGTTTCTATGATCCTTCTGTGATAATTGTTCCTCCCAACAAGCTTGCAGCCGATGGCATGGTTGGGGTTTCAGAATTGGTGGATAGATGTTATAGCACCGTTAGGAAGGCGAGTGATTTTCTGCCATGGGTACTCCAAAATTGGGAAATGAATGTATGTCTTTAGCTATAGTGAGAACCAATTAGGTATATTCTCTTCTTGCAGGTTGTGTTTGCCCGTGGCTGTTTTGATGACACCAAGGTTGATCCATGAACCTCTTGTAGTGCAAACATCCCATTGATCTTTGTAGTCATGTGTTTCTAAATGGATATGCAATTTTGGGTTATATGATTCAGGGTGCCGTGCTAATACAAAACTTGACTGCAGAAGAACCTTTGGCGCTAGGTTTAGACACTTACTATAAGCAGCATTATCTCTCATTAGCTGCTGCTGCAGCTACAATCAAATGGTGTCTACACCCTGAACCTTTTTGCTTCCGTACATTATCAGTTTGGTGTTTTTAAAAATACTGAGTTTTGGTGGTGTCATGAGCAGGATAGAGGCGGAAAAGGGTGTGATAGTCACCAACCACTCACTCACTGTATGGGTTTGCTTTGTACAATTATTAGTTGTATATGTGGCAAAATGAGTCATTGTCTCTATTTGTATTTGGGTATTTATCTGTTTATTCTTTGGGTTTTGCTGCTGAAGGATGCTGATTGCATTTCTATTGATTGTGTTGCCTATGTCTAGGTAACTTTTAATGGATCCTTTGATCACATGAATATCGATGCAACTAGGTAAGAGTACCTTGATATTCTTTCATGTTCCTAGTCCATTAAATTATAGAAAATTTAAGCATCAAAACTATTTACCGATTGTTTCCTTGATTTGACGGTAGTGTTGAGAATCTGGAAATCATTGATCCATTTCACAATGCTCTTCTGGGAACTAGCAACAAGAAGAGGAGTCTGTTCCAGATGTTCAAGACGACAAAAACAGTTGGCGGGTATCTGGAAACACTTTCTTATTAAAAGTTGAAATTACAAATTGTTTTCCTTTGTGAAAAACGTTGTACATGATTTTGGCATTTCAGCATTCTAATTGCATTCTTCATAGTAATGTTCTTCAATCATTTTCATATACTGCACGATTTGTTGGTCAGGACTAGGCTTCTTCGTGCCAATTTGTTGCAGCCTCTGAAAGATATTGAAACTATCAACACTCGCCTGGACTGCCTGGTTAGTATAGCTATGATTTACATAGCTTGATCATTGTGCAGCTACCGGAAACTTTCCATTGTATGATGACGCATGAATCATAAAGCTAATTTCCTCTTCTTTAATTGCAGGATGAGTTGATGAGCAATGAACAACTCTTCTTTGGGCTTTCACAGGTTTTACGTAAATTTCCAAAAGAAACTGGTAAGTAATTAAGAGAAGAAGTGAGAAGATCCTGAACTTTTCTCGTTGCATCCCATATATTGAACTTGGTTCTTCTCTTAGTCACATCCTTTCGAGAGATTTCTGACCATCAACCACAATTTTCAGATCGAGTGCTTTGTCATTTCTGCTTCAAGCCAAAGAGAGTCACAGAAGCGGTCCTAGGTTTTGATAATACCAGAAGGAGCCAAAACATGATTTCAAGCATTATCTTACTTAAGACTGCATTGGATGCTCTGCCTCTACTTGCTAAGGTGTTTGTCTTTCTCATTTTGTTATCAGTTTTGTATCCTTGATTTGGAAACTATGTTTGTGATCTACCACCAACCTTACTCGCACTCTGTCCAATGTAAAAATGCAGGTCCTAAAGGATGCAAAGTGTTTTCTCCTTGCCAATGTTTACAAGTCTGTGTGTGAAAATGATAGATATGCTTCCATCAGAAAAAAGTACGCCACTAGTGGTTCTGGCTAGTAGACATTAACTATGAACTTCGTTTCTGTAAAGCTTTCCATTTCCTACGTTTAAGGTTACTAAAGTTTAAACTTTCCATTTCTGGCTAGTAGACATTAACTATGACTCTTCATCCTCTTTTTGTTTCAGAGTGGGGGAAGTGATTGATGATGATGTTCTCCATGCACGGGTTCCTTTTGTTGCCCGCACACAGCAGTGTTTTGCTTTAAAAGCTGGTATTGATGGATTTTTGGATATTGCAAGGAGAACCTTCTGTGATACTAGTGAAGGTAAACCAACAATATGCATCATTTTGTATTATCACTGATTTTCCCTTTTACAAAACTGATTTTTCCTTTTACAAAACTGTTCTTCTAATCTAAAATCTTGTAAACACTGACAGCAATACATAATCTGGCCAGTAAGTATCGTGAGGAATTCAACTTGCCAAATCTAAAACTCCCATTCAACAATAGGCAGGGCTTCTTTTTCAGAATTCCGCAGAAGGAAGTTCAGGGAAAACTTCCAAGCAAATTTACTCAGGTCAAAAACGCATTTCCATTGGAAGCTAAATGTTCTATCTATCATATGGTCTTCCTGACTTTCTTTTTCTTGAACGTAGTATGTAATCCAGGTTGTAAAACATGGGAAAAACATTCATTGTTCAAGTCTGGAACTTGCCTCTGTAAGTTGAATCATCACAGTTTCAGATGTGTAGTTTCCATGTGTGATTCTATTGGGTGCTTAATCATTTTTAGCTGTTCAGGAAGTAATATAGTCAGGCTCACACTACAGCTATCTATACAAAGTTTGAATGTTTCCTGCAAATGATATTAAATGAACAAAACTCCCCTCCTTAGGTTTATAATCCAGCGAAGACATGAAACACCATGGATATTTTTGATATGAGAAGAATGAGCCCTCATATCTAGCACAATTAAGAGCTATGTTCCTTATTCAAAAACTTAGACACAATATTTCATTAATATGAACCGTACATTGACCTATTGTGCAGTTGAATGTCAGGAATAAGTCTGCCGCTGGAGAATGTTACATCCGAACAGAAACATGCCTGGAAGGTTGACAATTGCACATTGCTTGCAATTATATGTAGTAACACGATTTATTTATAGCCCTATCAAGCTTGGGTCGTTTATACCTATTACATGAAACATTTATATATATATGCAGCATTAATGGATGCTATAAGGGAAGATGTCTCTGCACTCACGCTCCTAGCAGAAGTCTTATGTCTCCTAGATATGATTGTCAATTCATTTGCTCATACAATATCCACAAAGCCAGTTGATCGATACTCTAGACCTGAACTAACAGGTAGCTGACTCTCTCACTCTCATTGTTCAAACACCTACCATCATATCCTCAATTAGCTCTAAAGAATTCTTGAACAATTCAACTGAAGCATATAATAGATATGAAATGGAGTGCGCAATATGCACCTTAAGTCAAATGATTGATCAACGTTTCATGTGAAATTCACTCGTCTATGTATTGTTTGGCAGATAGTGGCCCACTGGCAATTGATGCTGGAAGGCATCCCATCCTAGAAAGCATACACAACGACTTTGTTGTAAGTCATTTGTGCTATTTCTCATGATACTATCATCCCTCAATTTATTCTGAGAAACCATCTTGGTGGAAAACCTTGAAGAAAAGTATCTGATAATCTTTTTCTTACTAATTTGGCGAATTACACATGTATGGAATGCAAATGCAAACAATTCTTCTCGTAGCCTTGTTGTGCTCTGTGCACGTTTGTTTAGCTCACAGATTTTCTCTTTTGCAGCCTAATAGTATCTTCATGTCAGAAGCAACCAACATGTTGGTAGTTATGGGTCCAAACATGTAAGGGAACTCTTGCTTTACTTCCTCAATTAGCAAATGATGTAGAAAAGGAAAAAAAAAAAAAGAATTACAAAAACTTAAACAAAGTATGTGTGAATTAGGTTGGTTGGGTTAGTCGAAGGATTTGTAATGGCAGAATCGGTTGAAGCGTCAAGGTTGAAATGATATAAACGGTTGTATTAGTTGGGCGTTGAGGTTTAAATGCTGAAATGTCCCTTTTAATGAGTTTTAATAGTTAGAACTAGAGTCAGGACCCGCGCTCACGCCCGGGTAAAGTACTTTTGTAAATTTTTTATAAATTTGTAAAAATGGTGGAATGGAAACTGAAATTATAGTTTTAATGGTATAATATCAACATAGTATATTAAAAATAAAAAAAAATTTCTATTAATCGTGTATTAAAAAAAAGAAAATAAGTTTTATGCAATTAAAAAAAAAAAAGATACATATACCGATTCATATATTTTCCTGCTTCTCAAGCTTTTGAAAAATTTATTTGAACACAACATTCATAGTTTTCTTCTGTGGCTTTCCTTCTTTATCAACGATTAGAACTTTCAATCCTCTCTTTGATGTAACTCTAGAAATAGCGACATAGAGTTGTCTGTGTGAAAACATAGGCCTAGGTAAAAATAGACCAATCTGAGATAGTGATTGACCTTGACTCTTGTTGATTGTCATCGCAAATGCAACAGAAAGTGGCAACTGTCTTCTACGCATCTTGAAAGGTAGACGAAGATCTGATGGTGTTATCAACAATCTAGGTATTAAAACTTTAACTCCAACCTTTTCACCGCTAATAACTCTAGCCTCCACCATAAAATTTGCCTTATGAGTAATTTGAAGTCTAGTACCATTCATTAACCCTCCCATGGGATCAATGTTCCTTAACAACATAACTGGACAACCAATCTTTAGTCTTAAACTATGGTTGGGTAATCCAGATGCCTTGATTTGGTTTAAAAATTCAGGTCCTAGAGCTTCATCATTAACTGAACTTAGATCGCCAGGATCAATAGAATCAGCACTTAGGTAAATCCTTTCCTCTCCTGTTATATTAAAAAATGACTAAGAAATAGATTGACGAGTACTATGAACTACGGAGCTAAAACTTTACGAATAGACGAAATTTAACCAAGTTCGAGAACATACCTTTTAGTTTATCCAGCATATGATCATTAATCCTATTGACATCATCATTCGTAGGACATAAAATAGCTCTTTCCTGGAAAAACTTAGGATCATTACCGTCTTGTAAAGAAGATGTATCTCCATAGACTTCTTTGTTGATAGCTTCAATTGGTTCGTCTGAGTCAGTAATAAGAAATTCTTCTGGAATATCTATTAAAGCCTCCCCATCATTTGGTTCAGCAATCTTACCATCTCCAACGGCCAATATCCAATTAGAAAAGTCTTCAAGCTCCTCTGCCTCCTTTGCAGATAGATTGTTGGAAAAAAGCTGCATGTTCTTGGTGAGCTTCAACACTGTGTAGTTGTCCCAAATATAGGATTCACTTAGTGAAACCATAACTATCTCAGCCTTACAAGCTCCAGGTATTACAGGGAGTACCTGTCTGAAGTCACCTCCAAACACAACAACTTTCCCAGCAAACAACTTTTTAGTTTTATCCCCAAAAAGATCATTTAGACTACGATCTAAAGACTCAAAACAGTGCTTGCTCATCATAGGTGCTTCGTCCCAAATGATTAGATCTGCTTTCTTCACTAACTCAGTAAGATCAGTTCCATGTGTCATATGGCATGTTGAAAAATCATCAGGGTTTATAGGTATTTCAAATCTACTATGAGCTGTTCTACCACCAGGTAACAAAAGAGACGCGATACCACTGGATGCAAAATTAAGAACAATATCACCTCAATATCAGATAGCGGCAGAAAGAATTCTCCAAAGAAATGTCTTCCCAGTACCACCAAATCCATAAACAAAGAAAACTCAACCTTCTTTCCGTAACACAGCTCCAATTATCTGATCATAAACCTTATTTTGCTCTTCAGTAAGCTTTCTAATCTCTTCATAATGACTTGCTTTCAATTCTTCCCGATTATAGTTCGTCTCATCAAAAAATAAAACATTGACGACATAACCATCATCTCTAAAGTCCTTTGGCATATTATTGTAAAATGATAATGAACTACCATTACTTTTCATTATCTTCTCAATCTCCTGAAGAGCATATTTCTTTTTTATCTTCATCACTTAAGCACAATTCTGTCAGCCACAAAAAAGTCAATCAAATGTCATCATGATTATTTATGAAGTAAATGGTATACTATTTAGAATTTGAAGAAAAAAACACAATACTTATTTTTAAAACCGAACCTGGCCTATCTAAATACCGTCTTCTATTATACTCAATGTCTTCCGAGAGAATCTCCCAAGTATGATCACAAACAACCTCTGGATTAGTTAAATTATCTGACATAAGCATGACAACAAAAAGCTGACGAAGAAAGCTTGGGGAACTGGCAAAACTTCTCCTAACTAAATCATCAATATACTCCTGGTCAGATTCTAACAAACCCCTAGCATAACACGCCTCTTTGTATCCAGGATACAAAACTCCTTGATATGTTTTAATGTCATCAAAACTGATAGGACCAGTTACAACATTAAGTAGAATACGCAAATAGTAAACATCTTCAATCTTCCGGGGAGCATAATTAATTCTTCCAACACTGAATCCTTTTTGCCTGAACTTTTTGAGCTTCTTATCATAAGTATAATAATTAGAGATTTGCACATAAACTTTAGTTTTAGCGAATGCATCAACTAAATTCAAATCAAACCAGGCTAAGAAAATCGTTTTCTCTATGAGTTTGCGACCTACTACCTTATGTACTTTATCCTTTTTACAGAAAACAATGTTCTGTTTCCCAGGAAGATGGAAAGTCAGCTTCTCCACTGATGTTGATCGATAATGAATAGGATATTTGAATAGCCTCCATGTAGCCTCACAAGCAGAAACATCTCTGAAAAAGCCAAAAAAGAAAATATTAGATAAGCAAAGACAATTAGAAACTAAATGACGACTAATGTTAGAAATCGTTATAATTAACAACCTGCAATCAAAATAGTCTTTAATTTCGTTACTATTTGGTGGAACAATTCCTTCTACGGTTGGACCATTTGTTGTGTGACTACCATTGTTTGTTCCGCCTTTCTGTTGTGGTTCAACAACAACAGCTACACGATCCTGACCTTTTGTAATGTACTTAAATAAATACTTAATAGAACCAGCTTGGTTGCACCATTCCACATTAATATGTGCTCCGTACCGGATAGATAGTTTCCTGTTGTAGGGTATAACATATCTATTGTCACACTTGAAACCATTCTTCTCAACAAACCTCTGTGATTGTTCACGTCTTCGATATACTGGGAANAGTCTTTAATTTCGTTACTATTTGGTGGAACAATTCCTTCTACGGTTGGACCATTTGTTGTGTGACTACCATTGTTTGTTCCGCCTTTCTGTTGTGGTTCAACAACAACAGCTACACGATCCTGACCTTTTGTAATGTACTTAAATAAATAATTAATAGAACCAGCTTGGTTGCACCATTCCACATTAATATGTGCTCCGTACCGGATAGATAGTTTCCTGTTGTAGGGTATAACATATCTATTGTCACACTTGAAACCATTCTTCTCAACAAACCTCTCTGATTGTTCACGTCTTCGATATACTGGGAAACCTTCTTTATTAATAAAAGTTTTCTTTGTATAGTCCTTTGGGTATAACTTTGAACATTTACCATTCTCCATGCATGGTGAATTCATATTAGCAGCGCCGCAAGGACCATGAATCATCATATCCTTCACTACCTCGTAAAGCTCACGATCTTGTTTTTTGTCTGGAACTTCAGCAGAAATGATATTGTCTATGTCTTGAGTTGTAGGCAATTTTGATGAAGCTTCCATGAAAAGCAAAATGTGAGCATGTGGTAGACCTCTTTTCTGAAACTCAATTGTGTACATTGCTGCATGTTAATGAAGAAATAACATTGTTAATCCCAAAATAGAAGAAATAAAAAATAGAAGAAATAAAAATATTGAAAGGTTTGTAACATACATGAAACAGTTTTACCAAGAAGATGCTTCTTAGTTAAATCAATCATCAAAGAATCGAGTTTCGTTTTAAAAATCCGGCATATAATATCTGGTCTATCTTCGGGTTTTAAGTTGCGATCCTGAAGATACCTAGTGATCTCTGGCCACTTCGGGTTGCAGGTAAACGTGATGAAAAAATCTGGAAATCTGAAATGCTTACATATAGCCATGGCATCAAGGTAGTTATTCTTCATGTATCTAGGACTACCAACAAAAGAAGCTGGTAACAAAAACTGATTTCCTTGTTCGTTCAAATCAGTTATACCAACATTTTCTGACTCTTTGATAGAGTCATAAGAATCAGAGCGTAAGGATTTCTGATTCATCCATAGATATTGTAGCCGATTAGATTCTACCATTGTAAATGCGTCTACCAAAAACTGTTGGAACAGTCGCCTGGAATGTAGAATAGTTTGTCCCTCATTCTTTCTTTCCTGAAGACGAAATGCAAAGAATTGTCTCATAGATATAGAACCCTTCTTGGCCTTCTTTGTCTTCTCGGTGTCCCCTTTTTTAATTCCAATTCTAAAACCATCCTCACCATATGGAAATAAAAGAGGATATTGAAATGCAAGGTATGAAGGATGAATTTCAGTAATCCTTCTAAGGCGTCCAGTTTTCATTTGAAGAATAATATCACGCTTATCCATGCCTAATTGAAAATCACCTGGAATGAGTGCAGCGACTTCAGATGCAGTGGGAATATTATATGTCCTTCCATCAGATGTACGATCGCTAACTATTCTCATGTGAAATGTTTTCTCTGGATTAGTATCAAATCTTTCTGATATAAGATTGGGAATCACTCCTCAAATCTTATGAACAACTAGAGATCAAAGTGGCAAAGCTTGTGCGGAAATGGTGAATGATAGAGATGGAATGGTGAAAGGAATGATTGACTCTCTCAATCGGTGAACGAACAAGAGTGTTTGAATCTCACAAACACACTTAATCCGCAGCTTCAATAGAAAGGAAGTGAATCGCACACTTAGTTTCTAAAGAACAAGAACAATCTCTCAAGAACACGAAACGAAAATACTTTATAAAATCAATGATCAAGGGTAATTACAAATGAACGACTAAGGGGAGCTTATATAGGCTCATACTAACGGTCTAAAGCTATAAAGAAAAGAACAAGTCAAGAAATTAAAGAACTAGCCGTTGGAGGCTTTATGTATCAAATCGGCCAAATAAGGTAAGTTGGAGACTCCTTGTATCTTGAAAACTTGGGAAGGAAGTGGAACGCCTTTGGAACTCTCTGGAGGAGGTAGGGAGGCTTCAGTACGTGCTCAAGTTGATAATATGACCGTTGGGAAGATTCAAGGAGCTTTGGTATGAACTCCTTAAATGCACCAAATGTGAAAAAGTCTTGAAAAGGAAAGTTTAAGTGCAAGAGGATTCGCCTAATCCTCTGGATGCTGGAGTATGGTAAGACGTCTTGAGTGGTTTCTAGATGATTAATATACTCTCCTGGTCGCCAAAATCTGCTTAGTAAATGATTAATCCCGAGAGCTTCCAAATAAGGCTGGTTGAGCATGATCCGGTTTAGAAGTTGAATAACTTTTAAATCGTAATAAATTTTGGCATGAATCCAATTCTCCTCGGTTCTTTGATGAGTTACGTTTCCAAAACATCCGGTTTCGTTTCTTGGTTCGTCGTTGTTTGATCGGAATGATTTATTTAGTACTCGCATATCTCCATCGGGTCCATTGAAGATCTGCGAACTTGTATCTTCAATATCTTTCTCATAT
>JAHZTW010000001.1:209767004-210120902 GCA_020283515.1 Alliaria petiolata
AAAATCAATGATCAAGGGTAATTACAAATGAACGACTAAGGGGAGCTTATATAGGCTCATACTAACGGTCTAAAGCTATAAAGAAAGGAACAAGTCAAGAAATTAAAGAACTAGCCATTGGAGGCTTTATGTATCAAATCGGCCAAATAAGGTAAGTTGGAGACTCCTTATATCTTGAAAACTTGGGAAGGAAGTGGAACGCCTTTGGAACTCTCTGGAGGAGGTAGGGAGGCTTCAGTACGTGCTCAAGTTGATAATATGACCGTTGGGAAGATTCAAGGAGCTTTGGTATGAACTCCTTAAATGCACCAAATGTGAAAAAGTCTTGAAAAGGAAAGTTTAAGTGCAAGAGGATTCGCCTAATCCTCTGGATGCTGGAGTATGGTAAGACGTCTTGAGTGGTTTCTAGATGATTAATATACTCTCCTGGTCGCCAAAATCTGCTTAGTAAATGATTAATCCCGAGAGCTTCCAAATAAGGCTGGTTGAGCATGATCCGGTTTAGAAGTTGAATAACTTTTAAATCGTAATGAATTTTGGCATGAATCCAATTCTCCTCGGTTCTTTGATGAGTTACGTTTCCAAAACATCCGGTTTCGTTTCTTGGTTCGTCGTTTTTTGATCGGAATGATTTATTTAGTACTCGCATATCTCCATCGGGTCCACTGAAGATCTGCGAACTTGTATCTTCAATATCTTTCTCATATGAACTCCTTTTTAGCTGATTCTTCTTTGTGATGAACTCTAGGTTAGTTGAGTATGCTCTCCACGTCCTGGTTGAGTGTGGATGCACGGAGGGATTGAGGTCTAGAAAGAACAAATCATGAAAGATAGTCTCTCCTTTATTCATGATATGTTCTCCAAGGGAGATCGTCTCTCCTTTACCCTTGGCTAGACCATCAAGTCCATTGATCCTCTGCTCCAATGGTGATGGTATTCTCGATATTGTGTCACTTTCTCGGGCTGTTCTGAACTTTTGAACATATGGATTCACAGCATCTAACATTTTAACGATGGCTTCAATAATTTCCTTCTTTAAAGTCTCATTCTTCTTTCGAATTCTATCTTCATCAGATTTGTTGCAGTTGAAAGTATGCATTAAAATTTTGTTTAACTAATTTATGTTAGAATTAAAATATTACAAAGGTGAGAAGTATACCTCAGAGCTTTTACTCTGTTTTCTACCTCATTCTCCTTGTCAACAATATAAAGCTGAGAGAACTTGGGATCATTCCCCTCATCTGGTGTTAATCCTCCAATCAGATGATAGTTCTCACCGTGTAGCTGAAACATTTGTGGCCCCTTGCCTTTCATAATAGACCGGATAACTTTTCCACCAAGAGAAGTAAATGAGAAAACCATATTCGTTCTCCTAATATTTTTTTTGAAAATGCTTACTCAAAGTATCAATTCCAGTAAGTAGTTTTTTCAACAAATCTGGAGGTTCCTTCATTAATGGCAATATGACTTGACCTTTTAAACAACATAGTGTAAATGTAGGATTACATGCAGACTTGTTCCTATTTATACGTTCATTGTACCACATAATAGCCCCACAGTGTTTACATGTGTTTGTAGGATCACCTTCATCAATGTAAACTGTAAAAATAATTTATGTGTAAGTACAGATAAATATTAGATATATACATTTAGATATTAAAGAATAGATTACTTACAATCGAGAATGCCCTGTGTTGTTTTAGAAACTTTTTTGACTTTTGGAGCATTTTGGTCAGAAAATGACTTTTTGAAAATCTCGGCCATTGTTAGAATTCTTGCCGTTTGCTCTTTTGTTTCTGAGAAATTTGATTTGTTGAGTATTTGTTCCTCTGAAATTACTTTGTGGAGTATTTGATTCATTTTGTTCGGATTCAGAATTTTCTTCGCTGCTAACGTCATATTCTTGTTCGTCTGGAAATAAAAGATTTGCACTATAAAATATTGTGGGGGTTGTGATTAAAAAAAACTAAGAATACCTTCAGAATCGTAATCAACGAACTCAGTAAAACATTCTTCATCTGATTGCAGCTCGTGTGGATCTTGAATGGTGTCTACATCACTGGTAGATATAAAAGCGGTCCTAATTCTTGATGAACTTGTCGGGAGGTTTGTAATATCTTTAAGAACCACATTAGAAGTCCTCCTTACTTCTCTAAAACTTCTTGTTTGGTTAGTTGTTAATCCGGATAGAATGCTTTGATTTGCTACAAAGAAAAACAATATACGTATTAACAACATCTAAGAGATGGTTAAAAGAATGTGGTTATAAGTCGATACACTTGGTCTTATTAGCAGCGCGAGGTTCATAGCAATTCTCTTTGTCTGCCCCTGAATATATAAGGACCAAACTTTTAATGGAATCAAAAAACGTCATAATATGCTCTAGAAAAGTATTTAAACAATTGATAATCTGCAAAATTATATTCTACTTAATAAATACTCCCTTACGAAACTGTCTCTTCCTTTTGATTGTAGATTCTTTTGATGCTTCAACTCTGCTTTGAAATAATGGTTTGGCAGTGCTAACACCATTTCTTTTGGTAAGGTCTTTAAAAATTCTATGAAAAATAGAAGTAAGTAGGACATATTCGTTGTGGTGAGTAGCGGGTGAAATAGAAATGTGTTCTTTTTCAATGGGATTTCTCATTTTAGTACGAATTTGCCTTCCTATAGCATTTTAAAAACTCTAAATAAGATGAACATTAGTTCGGTTTTCTATGAAGTATTGAAAGAGAGTTGAAAAATAATAGGAAGATTTTGTAGATTTTGTGAAAGATTTTGATAACGAAATTGTATAAGATCTTTAACAACCAATAAGGTTATCAAATTTATTACATTCCATTAGTAAACTCAACTATGTCCTACAAATGAGGAATTTTTGGGCCCTTTACTAAAGGTAAAACTTAATTTTTGGATATTATGAGCTTCATTTAAACTTAAAATTAAATTGTTGAAGCCATAAAATCAAATAAATTATCTGAAAAGGACCACGAACCGTTTGGGGTTGTTTTACTTAACCGACCCTCTTTTGTTATATTTGAAGTTAAAATTTAATATTATGGGCTTAATATAATTTGAAGTTAAAATTTAAAATTATGGGATCAAAGCCCATGGCGCTGTCGCCCCTCTAACCTACCAACTTGGGACGGGCCAGTTAGTGTTATCGATTAATTTTCAGGCTGGTCAAAAGTGAGTATTGGAGATGCATATTTTTTAAATACGAAAAAATCAAAATTAAAACAAANTTAATTTTCAGGCTGGTCAAAAGTGAGTATTGGAGATGCATATTTTTTAAATACGAAAAAATCAAAATTAAAACAAATATAACCAGCTGCTATATAGGCAAGGAAAAAAAAATAAGCAAAATTTAAAATAAATATTAATTATTGTCAACAGGGATAAAAGTACTTAGCAAGAAAAAAAAGGATTATACATTAAGAAAAACGAATTAGCCGGTCCAAATTAGCCAACATAATGAGCCAGACCACCAAACTTAGGAATCTGCTGGTTGTTCATCGTCTGTTGAATAATTTCCGCCATAAAGTGTATCATGGACCAGCCTGGAAATCAAAGAATCGAATGTTTAAACATTTTAAATAATAATGCTAACATGGATATACACTATTATAATAACACTTACATTATGTCTCTGTATTGGTCTACTTCTGGCAAATCAGGATTAAATGCAAACTTAGATGCATATCCATCATTCTTAACTTGCCAGGTGCCTGTTAGAACATGATAAAGCAAATCAATGATTTTTATTTTCTCTTTTATTTTCCTTTATTCAATAAACAAAACTAATATTTTAAAAACTACCGTTCAAATTGAAGACATTCCAGCCGGTCAATACACATACATTACCAGGCCCATTATATCCGATTGCTTTTGTTACGAAGTCAATGGCCAATGGTCCATAAACACAGCATTCAAGTTCTTCACCACTATATATAGTATTTGAAACATGTAAATATAAAAAATTCTCCAAATAAAATGAACCGAAAAAATAAATTAAACTTACTTTATGTCTTTTAATTCGAAAGTGACTTTTTTGGTCGGGGGGTTTTTAGAATCACTTCCTTGAAGCGGAAGAGTAATTTATTCCACTTCACCAACAAATTGTAGATATCCGATGAGGTCTACATTTTATAGAACAAAACATCAGAAGATTTCTCAAAATTGTAAAAACATATGCCACAAACAATATAAAATCATGATAAGTTTATAAAAACTTACCGACTAGAAGAATTGGATCAACAATCCCAGTTTTAATATTATTAAAACTTACAAAATCCCGGGCAAGAGGCTGATTAGCAGATCATTAGCCATTGGAATAAAATTGTTTTCAGAGAATGGAAAAAGAAAGGGTTGATGTTCCTTTTTCAAAGAAGTTACTGAAGTTTTTCGGCCGTAAAAAAAAAAGGATTTTCAACATTTTATAGAAGGGTTAGAGTTGTGTTCAATACCTCTCATTAATTGAACGGGTTCGAAACTATTTGTCACGGATAACTGTCAAATCTATTTGACATTTGAATTGATACGGTTTAAAGTCGTAACTCTTCAGTGCTTTTCAGTTTTCACTAAATAGTTGTCAACCTATTTGACAACTCTTCGAGACTTGGCAGGTTCTGAGAATTAAAACCAAACAAAATTTATGTCAAATTTAAGTTCCCTAAACAATTTTGTCGATGTGTTCGATTTGTATTAAATTTAGGAAATTGATTTTTTTGTTTGGCTTGGTTTGAGAAATATCAAATACTAATTAGAAAATGTCAAATATCAAATTCCCAAAAAAGTGATCCTCTTTTATTAATATAATAACATGGCATGTTTAAATTTTTCAACATGCCATTCTGAGAATTAAAACCAGCATTCGCAATTTATGTCAAATTAAAGTTCCTAAATATTTCTTTCGATGTGAACGATTTGTATTAAATATAGGAAAATATTTTTTGTTCCTTAGCTGAAAATATCAAATCCTATATAGAAAATGTTTTCGGAAAATTAAGCAACACACCAGTATTATAAAGTAACACACAATTATTTTGAAGTATAATAATCCAAAACTTATCAAGCAACACACTAGTGTTAAACTGGTAAATTATTTTATTTTTAAAACTAAAACATGAATAAAAGGTCCATCAATCATTCTTCTCTTTTTTTTTCTGGAAACTCGACTTTCTCAATATCGGTGAGTTTTTCCATTTTGATTGACTTTGTGCAGACCTTCTTCGAAGTAGATGTTAAGTCCTCCAACTCCTCCACAGAATCCGAGGAACGCTTAGTAGAGGGCGTANCAAAATTTATGTCAAATTTAAGTTCCCTAAACAATTTTGTCGATGTGTTCGATTTGTATTAAATTTAGGAAATTGATTTTTTTGTTTGGCTTGGTTTGAGAAATATCAAATACTAATTAGAAAATGTCAAATATCAAATTCCCAAAAAAGTGATCCTCTTTTATTAATATAATAACATGGCATGTTTAAATTTTTCAACATGCCATTCTGAGAATTAAAACCAGCATTCGCAATTTATGTCAAATTAAAGTTCCTAAATATTTCTTTCGATGTGAACGATTTGTATTAAATATAGGAAAATATTTTTTGTTCCTTAGCTGAAAATATCAAATCCTATATAGAAAATGTTTTCGGAAAATTAAGCAACACACCAGTATTATAAAGTAACACACAATTATTTTGAAGTATAATAATCCAAAACTTATCAAGCAACACACTAGTGTTAAACTGGTAAATTATTTTATTTTTAAAACTAAAACATGAATAAAAGGTCCATCAATCATTCTTCTCTTTTTTTTTCTGGAAACTCGACTTTCTCAATATCGGTGAGTTTTTCCATTTTGATTGACTTTGTGCAGACCTTCTTCGAAGTAGATGTTAAGTCCTCCAACTCCTCCACAGAATCCGAGGAACGCTTAGTAGAGGGCATATTCATTAAATCCTTAGAGTCTTGAGCTGTCGAATCAATAAGCGCAAGCTGCAACATGCAAGACAATAATACAAAAATTAAACTTAAAAATTTACGTTTTTACGAAATTATATTATACAAAAATAAAGTACAAATTTTTGCTTACCCCTTCACCAGATACAAACGATGAAACATTAGTGATTTGACTACCTGGATCGATTACAGTTTCTTTCTTAATTAGGTTGTCACCTAGATTAACCCTTGAACACTTGTATATCTCCGCACCATAGAACACGTTTTCCTTCTCAATACAAAGCTCAAACTGGTAAGTTTTTCCAACTAAAGCAGAGATAGCTTCTGGCAAATCAGTAGGATCTTCAATCTGATCGGATAAAAAAAATTCGATTATCAATAATACAATCGGCAATTTTTATTAAGAAAATAGCAAGCATCATAAGAAGTGTGATACTACCTCATCAAATGAACCATTAAGGAGCTGAGACGCAGATACTCCTACAATTCCTTGTGCAACAGTATCAAACAACATTACTTTCGCAGTTTCATTGTGGTCTGACACCAAAAGATGAAGCTTAAACCTTTGAACATGTAAAAGTAAAATAACACTTGGTTAGATTGTCGAATGAAATAACAGCAAGAATATAAGACGTAAGACATTATATTCAATACCTTATTTGCCAAATAGAGAAAAAAGAATTATAACCATACGTTTGATTAAATATCGAGATTTTGTATATTGTCGTTACCTCAACAGCATTAATATTAAGTATTATGGACATCCAATTGTATTGTACCTTGGCTTGATGTGTTCTACTGTTTTCTCACAGGCAGAAGAGTAGAAAGTAGGTTTAGCATAGGTCTTTTTGGAATTGGATAATGCATTTTTCGCTTGTTCGAGTTTTTTCTGGCACTTGCCACACCCAAAATAATACCAAGAATAGTCGGTATCATTAGCATATATGGTACACATGACTTTGCATTTCTCAATCTACATATTCATAAAAAGATACAATATCAAGTGATTCTTATAATATAGAAGTAAGTAGGTATCACATTAATTTAATCTTTATATATAAATGACCAGAAAACTTACGTCAAGGGCGGATCTCACATCCTGCAAGGTTCTGCTAGGAAGCAAATGCCAATCAATATCATTGTTCCTAGGTATGAAAATCACTTCTGTAGGATCAAGGATAGTCAGAGCAGGTCCATCTTCCGGTAAGCTGATACAGATTTTATATAAACTTAGTTAATACTATCTAAAAAAGCAATTATTAAGCGAAGTTAAATGTTTATAACTTTTTCTTAAACTCATCAACTTCAGGAAGCTTCGCATTAATCAGCAATTTCGAGGATTCAAATGCATTCGTGATCTGAAGTTCTCCTGCAAATATAAAATAGATATTTAACCCTAAATTACTATAGACATAATTCATTTATGACCTAAATATACATGAATAACTAAGATCCTCCTACCTTTGTAGAAATTAACTTTTGCAAACCTTAGTACGCAAATAACCATCTCAACATTACCATCATCACATGCAGCCCGTATTTGTTCAGCAAATCTATTCCATAAACAACAGGGCAACCTCTCATCCATGTACCATCAAACATGAAAATTTAAACAGGATACACTACAATATTCGAGTAGCTTACGGAGAATTTAAAAACTTAATAACTTACTGAGAATCGCGAAGATTGAACTCTACTTTTTTCCTGTCTTTGCCAGCAACCTGAACAGTTTGAATTTCACCCATATCGACGACTTGACCAATAACATCTACAAATTTTATTAGCTCTCGTTACTGCTAAATAAAAATTCGACTTTGTATATTTTAAATGAGAAAAGTAAATAGAAAGAGTTACGCATGTAAGTTACCAATAAAAAAATGACGATTGAGAGTAGGCTGTAAAATCTGATCAAAGCCGGTCAAGGATAAAAACAAATCATCTGATTTTTTCAAAGACCTTGTAACAGCTGTCGAGGACGTGAAACTAATTTTGTAGACATGATTAGTAGTCCTGTATTATCCAGACATTGGAGATAATGAGAAATTCTCAATAAATTTCCATGAACCAAAAGGAAGGTGATTTTCAAGCTTCGCAATGAAAGATTTCTTGCATGTAGCATGAATTTTGTCACCCTAACACCAAAACAATACTTTAGACCATAGTAGATACATTATTAAAAAGTTTTCTATTAAAATACGCACATATAAAGAAACAATATAAAGGTTATATTGAACTCATTTTTTCGCCTGCTAATATAAGCTCGAATGACTCTCCAGCTTGGGGGATGTATTGTTTCCATGAATGCAAAAATTTAACCTCGACTCGCCAGCTTGATTTGAAAGGTTTCAAATCAGCCAGGGACGACAATAGTTTAGATGACATTCTCCTAACAGTAAATAAAATTATAGGTGACAAACTAATGAAAATATGGTGGTATGAAGAGTGAATGGTTGCAGTACTTATAGAGTTTCGAAAAATTTAGGTTTAGCCGTTTGTCACGATCAAAAATAGTGGAGGTTAAGTAAATTAAGATTTTATCGATCTAATATTCCAAAATCGGTTAGGAGGTAATATTATTATTCGATATGTACGATAATATTAGGAAACTGATTTTCTTAAAAAGTATAAAATACACAGGATATGCCTTCTTAACAAAATCAATGATTTAATCGACGGGTTATATTTGGAAAGATGATTTATTGATCATGTGCGGATTTTATTTTGATTTAAATTCCTATATTATAGGGACAAACCGTCTCGATTTAAATCATAGAAGATTTAATACAATTATAATATCTTACCAAACTTAAATGATAGTTATTGTGACGATCTAAAACCTACACAAATTGTTTAGATTTGGTTTCTTTTCGTATATAAAAAGGTTACCTTAATAAAATTATAAATATTCAAATTCCTATAGTGTAGGCATAATTTAAACGGAAATGATATTATCGGAAATTATACAAATTCGTAAATTTGGTTAGCTCATAAAGGTAACCTTTATGATTTGGTGAAAACATAATATGATTAGGGGTGTAATTAAATCTCCATCCAACAGTGTAGGTCGTGTATGATTTGGTATAGTATGATATTCACGGTCGAATATATGATTGTCAAATAATCTATATTTTGAACGGTTGAGTATTATTATTTCATAGAAAATTACTCCAACAAAATGATGTGTATGGCTTGATGAAGCAGACTGAGTTACGAAATGATATTATCTATCAACACAAGCACAAAGTTAACTGATGTGTATATTTTTAATTTGATGTTTGCATATATCTTATGCAAGTTAAAGGAATCATGAACCTGTTCTAGTGATTTTGTTGGAGTTTTTAAAAAAACAACATGAAATTTATAAGAAGCTGATTCACGCCATTTAGCTGAACAAATGAACTCTGTACGTTTGATATGACCTTCATAAGATTGGTCCGACTGAGAGTGAGTCATATCTGACGTGAGTAAAGGTCAGTATTTTTTTATATAAACATGAGATCTGTTTGGAAACAGATCCGTATTTTTTTGACCAGCTGAGTTGACTCAGTGACATCGGTCCAAAAAAATAGAAAAATATAAAAATCTATTTGGCAACAGGTTTTATCAAGATGAAATCGTTTTTTTCTCCCTAAACTACCCTTAATGAATTCCAGTTTTCTGTTTAATGGCCAATGGCACAATCCGTAATATAACACGGTACAAAAGGTTTTTTTTAAGTGTCCAAAAAAGTGATCCTCGTTTAATAGTATAGATAATTAAAATCAAACGATCTTATCATCCAACACATGTATATAATTGTAAATAGATTGGTATCATCCAACATACGGTGGTCGACCCATTCCACCTATTAGGGACGTTCTCACTCTAATATCAATTCGAATTTTTCCAATTGGTTTTACTGTTTTAGTTGAATTGAGAACTCCTTGTTGTCATTCTTTTGTTTGCTGAATTGAGAACTCCTTGCTGTCATTCTTTTGTTTGCAACAGAGAGATTATTATACTCATTGTACTCATTTCAATTAATGAAAGAAAAAGACAAACCAACTTTGTGATGGGTTCAAGTATATGATTAGTGTTTAAATATTTTGAATTTTCGAGATTGAATTTTGTATGGTTGCAGTTTCAACAAACTTGACATATTCACTTTTTAAGTAATGGTTCATGCCTTGACCAAAAAAAAGAAAGAAGTAAAATGGTTCATGATAAGAGGACTACAACATTATTATTACCATTGCTTCTAGCCTGCGACTTCGGATAAATCGGATAGTTCGGATAAACAAAATTTTACCAAACGTAATTGAAGTAAATTTTGGTTCGGTTCGGGTTGGGTATCAGTTAGTTTGGATATATATATATTTTTTTATACCAAAACTAAGCAAAGTTTTGTGATTTTTGTTTAAAATCCGGTTAAATTCGGTTAAAGTCGAGTAAATTTGGTTAAATTCGAGTAAATTCGGATAATTCAGTTTGGTATAATTCGGTATGATTCGGTATAATTTTGGTTTTAAAAAAAACGGGTAACCGAACCAAAACTGAAAATGGAAAATCTCGGTTCGGATAAAAGTTCAGGACTAACCAAAATCATACGCACAAGGCACAACATGTTAATTAGATTATGTCGGAACTGGTTTTTTTATAAAAAAAAAAAAGGAAATCGAATCTCGGAAGGAAAAGGCAATCCTCGAAGCTGTTTTCGACAAAGTCCTGCTGCAATTAGGAGATCGAAACTGAATAGGAGAAGGCAAGATACAGAGTTTGGGCGCAGATTCAATTCACGAGAGTAGCAAGGAAAAGACGACGACATGTATTAAGATATATCTTATGTTAAGATAAATACGACTTATAGATATCCTTTGTAAGTTGGTTAAGTAGATAGATAATTACGAGTTGGTTTACGCCGACTTAACAAGTTGTATATATACCTTAATTGTATGTTTGCTTAATAAAGTCACACACATTCCACAGATTTCTACAACATGACATCGATGGAGGAGGTTAATCAGAGACCCTCTACGTTGAAACGAGCTTCTTCGTATTACGGAAGAGAAACAAAGCGAAGAAGAATAAGAATAATAATAAGAAGTGTGTATGAGATGATTGAGATCCCCAATGATGTCGTCGAAGAAATTCTGGTGAAACTTCCGGTGAAATCGCTCATGAGATTCCAATTTGTGTCAAAACACTGGAAATCTCTGATTAGGTCGACTGAATTCAAGGAAAGATACATGGCTCATCAGAAGAGCAAAGATCCTAAACTCCTTTTCGTCCCTGATGATTTCGTAACTCATGCAAAAAAAGGCATCCTTCTAAAGTCAATGGCCTTGGGGACGACGTCGCCATCTCTGGAAAAAAGCCAGTCTCTGAAATACAGGGATTTTAAGGGGTTACTCAATATTTCCGAGAGCTGCGATGGCATTGTCTGCATCTACGGTTTGAAGAAAGCAGTGCAAGTGATAAATCCTGCCACGGGAATGTGCATATCACTCCCTCTAGCGAAAGTCCAACGGCGTATTATAGAAAAATATCCCGAGCTAGGAGCTGAAGTTGCAGTCATGCCATTTACCCGGTTTGGATTTGGGAAAGATAGCGTCACGGGGCGATATAAGCTAGTATGGCTATATAATACGTATCGTGCTACTCGTAGTACTAGCGAACTAAGATGCGAGGTCTTGGATTTAGAGGAACGGAAATGGAGATTCGTGAGTACTACTCCTCTTGATCATCATCACATCTTGTATAGTCAGAGGCCTGCGTTTGCAAACGGGTCATTCTACTGGCTCACGGGAGATGAGAGAGGAGATCCAACAACACAAACCAAGCTCATAGTTTTCGATATTCATACTGAGATGTTTCACGTCACAGCAACACCACCTTTTATCGCACGTGACACCTGTGGTGACAAAATCGGTGTATGCAATCTCGATGGTCGTCTCTGCGTTTCTGAGCTCAAGGGAGATTGTACGCAAGAGTTTTGGTGGAGAGTTAAAGACAACGCATGGGAGAAGATCTTCTCGGTGGACTTACGTTCTACTTCCACTTGGTTTGGTGGTATCACTTGGGAGCCCCTCACTCCTTTGGCCATTTCCAAGGACAGCAACAAGGTCATCCTCTCGCTTACCTATCAAGACAGCCTTGTCTCCTTTGATCTTGATCCTCACTCAACAGTTTATCATCAGTATTACTCTGGCTACTATGGCTTAGCTGTTCCTTATTTTCCAAGTTAATTTCTAGACAGAAAATAAAGACCTAGCTAGCTACTACTACTGTTTATTAATCCAATTAGATTTATGTACTTCTCATCGGAGAATTGTGGAGAATAATTTTGTTTCTTCTCGGACAAGTAATCCAACTAACCTCTAGAATGAGTTTCTCAAATCACAATTTCATCTGTATTAGTATTCCGTTTTTATTTATTAGTTTGTGTGTTTATGAATAATTGAATAAAAAAACAGAATAAAGCTTTGTGAGAACAAAGACTTAAGTTGGAAAGAACAGCACGGTTACGAAAAGCAATAGTTCATATCTTTCAAACCACAGCTCATTTAGTTAACCTCTTACGGTCTTACCAACAGGGAACGGCTCTTATCGCCAATTTTTCTCAAACGGCGGTCAATGCGATTTAGCTTTGACGTCTATAGTGCACTTAAAAAAGAGATTCAAGATCATTCAAATTGCTCAAAGGTAAAGGCTAACCTTTCTCTATTCAGTCCTATACTTAAAAGGCCCATTTGAAGCCCATTCATTCAATATGCAAGACTCAAACGATTAGTCTCTCATTGGCTAGAGAAAGCTTTTTTTGTTTAATTGCTTGGATACTCAAAACCGTTTGAGTTTGAGTGCTCGAGTGATAAATAATGCTATAGATAGAAAGGCATTAAAAAATTGTTAAACCGTGAAACAATTCAAACGATAGAGTACATTAATAGAAAAACGAAGTGGTCTCCTTTACATATGATTATCATTTGAAGGAGCTGGTCGGTTTGGGGGAATGTATCGTGTGAGAGCCGTCCGTTCTAAAGACAAAATGCTTCCAAACCAATGCATTTGTCGCCTCTTTCTGGTTTCACAAACCGTCCCACCAAATTAACATATTTCCTCAATTCATGGACAATGTTATATTTGTCATTGTGTTTGATTTGATTAGATTCATTAAAACAAGAAGCCTTGTATTTGATTTGATTAAATTCTATCAATTCAAGAAGCGGTTCTCTAGAGATTCATTGAATCCTTAGATTGAGCTGATTATCCAGTTCCTATGCTGCGCCAGGTTGGTATCAGAGCCGAGCGACGTTCCTTCTCGGCCAAACAGCGACAAAACCCTCCGTTAACGGAGCACGAGATTTTGTGCCAGGCGATGGCGAATTTAACAGAGCAGATGAAGCAACTCACATCGTTTATTCACGTTTCTATGTTGCGGCAAACTGCTCCTCTAACAATGAATGATGATGAAGATGACATCAATATATATGACGATGCTTTTGATGTGGAAGACGAAGACAACGAGGATTTCTTCGCGGAGCAGATTGGTGGTCCAATCTATGATCTGTTCGATGCAGATGATGCAGAACTAATCATGATTGAAAGAGTTGAAGATGATGATGCAGATTCAAAGGAAGAAGAAAACCCTGAGATATGTGGTGATCCAGTGTATGACATATACGAAGATGAAGGTGACGAAGATATCTATGATAGATATGGTGAAGACATGATAATTGTCGAGCTGATCGATTTCATGTTCGGCAAGGATGCATTCAAGACAACAAAAGCTTTCGTGAGAGATTTCATTGGTGTTATCAAAAGTGAAACATCAAAATCCAACGGCTAAGAAGATTATTGGACTACACGTGCATTAGAAGATTTGGAATCATGTGGCTACTCCTTGAGCAAAGAGACATGCAACTTCACGGTGGATTTGGTAAAGTTATTTAATGTTATTATTAAAGAACTAGGAATAGAACTCCGCTTCGCGGAGGTATTTGTCGTATATTAAAACTTAAACAAAAAGTTATTTTAAATTATTATAAGTGAAAATACATAAAACAAAAAATATGATAAAAATACGTAAATAATCAGAAAATTATAATTCTTTAAAAAATAAATAAAAAAATACGATCTTTTAAAAAACAAATTTTTGGATTATTAACAATATAAATGGAAAGTTACAAAATAATTCAAATATAAAAATTTGTAAAATATTTTCAAAGAATTTAACTACTAAGATAAAAAATAAGAAAACAAAAAATTATAAGACACACAACTCTATAGAGTATTTTTTTGTAGTGTTAAAAAAAAAATTATATATAAAAATATGCAATACAAAAAATATGATGTAAATACATATTTTGTTGGAAAATGATCATATGTTGGATTTTTTACTTTTTATTCTTTATTTAAGGCAACCTATCGAGATAGATAACATACTTTTTGATAAACCATTATATCAAGAATCACTATCAAATGAACCTTAATTTTATGTGATTTTTGAGCGATATAAATAATCTTGAAAAGACATAAGTGAAAAAAAGCAATTTTCATTAAAATGGTTATAACAAAAATATACTTAATTGATGCAAAGACGCAACCACAAATGACATTTATTGGATTAAAATTTGGATTAACAGAAAGATACTAATAATAATTTTAAAAACACAACTTATTTATCTGCAATTGGCATTTATTCAGATTGCTATTATGGATAGATTAATGTGTTAAAAACATGAAAATATTTATTATTAATTATGTATATTTTTTATTAAATAAACGGTTAAAACAAAAAGATATATAATGAATAATAAAAAGATGAAACAATAGAAGATTGTTATCTCTTCTATTTTGAAATGCACAAGTTACTAGAAATGGTTTCAATAAAAAACTGTAAATATATATTTTGTAAATTTTAAATCACATAAGTAAAAATAATTTTTTGATAATTGAAAAGAAGCAATTTTTGATAATTGAAAAGACGCAAGCACAAATTATAGTTTTTGAATTAAAATTGGAATTTATAAAAAAACACGAATATCAATTTTGAAAAGAAACAACTTATTGAAAGGCAATTGACATTTATTCAAATTGTTATTATAGATAGAGGGAGCGATACAAATACTCAAAACTAAGAGACTTAGATAAATCGATATTATCCTCAAAATTAAAACACACAAACGTTTGATCAATGGGTTGCGCAATAATGTAAACTAAATAATATTTCTAATAAAAAAACTAAATGCTGACTCTGAACCAAACATATTAGTACTAATCTAATGAATATCGAGAACGAGTTTGGATAAGGAAAAGAATAAAGTCGAGTAAAGCAATATGATCGTTTGACGATCAAAATCAAAATCATAAATGAAGTGAAGTAACACAAAAATTTATAATCAAAGAGAACGAAACAGAACATACCAAAAAAAGAATTGAAGCAGATACCTTGGACTATATTCTGGAGATAAAGTTACATCTCTAACAATAATAACGGTATTGTTTATCATTCTTACCGATTTCCGATAAAATAAATGAATATAACAATTCGTTTTATAAAGAATCAAATGATCATTTTTTATGTGTTTTTCAAAAGACATAAGTGAAAAAAAGCAATTTTTGGTAATTGAAAAGAAGCAATTTTTGATAATTGAAAAAATGCAACCACAAATAACATTTCTTGAATTAAAATTAGAATTTATGAAAAAATACGAATAACAATTTTGAAAAGACACAACTTATTGAAAAGCAATTGGCATTTATTCAAATTGTTATTATAGATAGATATTCATCAAGATGAATATTGAAAATAATTCAGCAATTCACCAAATTTGGGGTCGAAAATCAAAGGTAATAATTGAAAAAATATATTTACAGAAGAATAAGATCTGAGGACGAATCTTTTTGTCGTCGGAGAAACTGATGCAGCAAGATATTATTTAGATAATTTTAATATTTATTTATATTTACATTTTAATGTTTATCTATAGAGATTTTTAGAATATTATATGGTTTTTAGGATTTATTATAAATAAGTCGTTTAAACCTAAAGTGGTATTCAATTTTTGAAATTTAATAAAATAGAGAATTTCTCTTTGTCTTCGTGTTTGATTTGATTAGATTCATCAAAACAAAAAGTCTTGTATTTGATTTGATTAAATTCATCAATTCAAGATGCGGTTCTCTAAAGATTTATCGAATCGCTAGATTGAGCTGATTATCCAGTTCCTACGCTGCGCCACTCTCTCTCTCCACTCATATATATAAGAACATAGTTCCTAAATCCGCAAGACTCTTTACGGTGATGAAACACTCATTCAGATCTTTATTGTAATCTATATCATTTGTTAGCCCGCACGTACTTTTGGAACTTGTGGTTTGAATAATTCTTGCTCATAAAAAATAAAGAAGAAAAGATTCTCTTCTCTTATTGCAGTTTGATTTATGCTCTTCCTCTTCTCTTCCACCTGAGTCAACATCATCCTTTTCATCTCCAAAAGTTATTCCTTTTTCTCTGTTTTCATATTCGAGAAAGCTTCATTTTGGATCGGAAGATTCATCTTCTGCGACTGATTTTGTTCAGGAGATAATGAAAAGTGGGTTTTATTCAGATTGGAAAGATACTTCTTCTTCGTTGTTTGGATCAGAGAATATGGAGGAAGAGCTTTTCTCATCGATTCCTCAGCCTCAGACACCAAAAGAGCCAATGGAGAACAGTTTAGGCTGCCCAAACCACAAAGGCTACCTGCTCGAGACATTCTGCATTATGAAAGCGGTCTCTTTCATCTCTGTCGTAAACTGTGACATTGCAAAGTAAAATGAGAATTGTGATATCACTTCTCCGCATGTTAATTGCTCTCCTTGTGGTATCAAAACTGTTGGTATTCATCAACTTGCCAAATCCTTGGAAATTATCATATTGATAATGACTATCTATCAGTATGGGAGAATGTCTCAAGCGAGATTGTCATCCTTTTGGTCGATTCCGGTTCAATTTCGTTGTTTTACGAGAAAAATACATAAATCATTTTATTGGTTCAATACTGCTTCAATTGCGTTATTCATGTTTGATCTAGTTCCATTGGCAAGCAAGACAATGATTTGGATAAAATCATGGTAGTGATGCCATCAAAACTTCTACTAATTGAAGCTTAGACACAAATAACAAACGAAAAAATTTATCTTGGCTTATCTTACAACAAACAGTTGGATAGCAAACATATGAACAAATAATACAAAAGCCTGTAATCACAAAGTCACAAGACCTCGCTCATGGATACATAGCGGCGCTCCTGAATGGAGAGCTGTGCAGCAACTCCCATGGCAACAGCCATCAGTCCATCTTCCAAATCAACAGCTGCTCGTCCTTCACCTCTGATTGCCGATAAGAAGGTGAGGTGTTCCAAGTAACTTGACCCGTGATGCAACCCTTCATATCTGCATAACCAAACATCATGTGAAATGTGATGTGAGACTATAATTCATTGTAAGGCTGCAAGAAGACAATATGCAGATGAATCGATTTTACTTTATTCTTCCATCCTCAGCTTTTATCGTATGAACATGTTCTCTTCCTTCTGCACGACTGCCAAATCGAACTATGCCTTCTGGAACAAGTGCCTCCCCCTGCAACATGCTTTGCCAAGTAAGTTGGGAAGATATATTGACCCTACTCAGAAGCCAAAACTCATTGATCATATGAACAAATTCCATTGAAATGGTCTCAGAACACTTTATGCTCGTTTTCTCTGCCTCTGTTCTTATTTGGCCTATAATACGCAAGAGCTGCAGCTTCAGGGTAATGGTGCTTACGTAGGTATGCCATGTGATTTAGAGATTAGATGGAAAATATCTACTCTTGGGAACAATGTCAAATGATTCAGTAAAAATTCAATACAAGTTAAAGAATATCCAGCTCGGTTTTTTGCATTGCAGACCAAAAATCCTATCACAAGAAGCCCATAAAATTTCAAAAGGGACTTACCTTTCCAATGTCACCAGTAACAGAGATTTCTTGCTCGTTTTTGCTTCCTTCAGCAAACATGCAAAGATCGAGCATCCCACGACATCCATTGTCAAACTCAATTATAACATATGCGTTATCAATTATATCAGGCACCTATGTCACAGAGAAACATATAGTATGAAAATCGCAATACATTCATTGATTGGGTATATGACTATGATTTGGGATTAAAATGTACCTTCCCATCATAAACTTCATCCTTGTGGTTCACATCCATGCCTCCAGAAGCCATCACACATACAGGATTTGCAGCAGCAAAGAGCCTCATTAGATCAAAGAAGTGGCAGCATTTCTCCACTAAGGTCCCTCCGGTGTTCACATTGAATCTATTCCAGTTGTTCACCTAGTGATGCGTTCACTCAGCAATCATATACACTGGAAGCGTAAACACTACATACACATAGTGCATCTTGTTTGAGGCTTACCTTAACCAAGAAAGGGAATCTATGTTCTCGGATTGCCACCATCTTGACATTACCAAAATCTCTGCTTTTTACTTTTTCAATAAGCTTAGCTACTGGTGGCATGTATCTGTACTCTAACCCAACTTGCACCACCATATCTGACCTTTTCTTTGCAGCCTCCAGAACCTGATTCCAGACAAAGGTTTGATGAATTGTTCAATCAGACTCAGCAAATAGATTTGGTACCCCAAAAAAAAAAAAAAAAGAAAGAAAAATGACCTGTTTGCAATCTGCAACTGTAGTGCATAAAGGCTTCTCAACAAAAACATGATGCGGTTTTGGATAATTGATAATGTCCATCAGAATCTGATGATGAGTCATATTTGGAGAAGACACAACAATCACATCGCACATCTCACTCTTCAGCAGCTCTTCGTGCCCTGAGAAAACCTTGATCACAACAACGGAAAAATCTAAAATCCTGAGTCTACCAACGCCTTAAGTTGTTCCAAAATCGATGAAATTGAGTATCAAAAGAACTTATCAAGTACGAATCAAATAATCACTGCACAAGGAAGGGTCTTCTCTCTACTAAACACTCGTGGATCTTTCCAGGTCAAACAAAATTTCACTCGTAAACACATAACTAAAATACCAAGTTTGGTTATGATTGTTCCGGGAAATCAGAAAAACCTTGAGTTCCCAACCAAAAGATCGAGCGAGTTCAATAGCGAGGAGCTGTGAGGGAGGGTGAGGATCGGCGATGCAAACGACGGCGAGGCCTTGGTCTCGAAGATGGTGAAGATTGATGAGATGTTCTCTTCCCATCATCCCAATCCCTACGATTCCATACTTGGCAATCGCTGAGTCCTTCACATCCGCCATTTACTGAACTTCTGAGCTCTCTCTCTCTCTCCGTCGTTTTAATACAATGAAGTAAAAAATAAATAAAAGCCACTCAGTACATCCTCGAGTAAAAGCTCTAAAATTTGAGGATGATATTGTGAATAGCAAACACGGAGATCAGACACAGAGAATTGAAAGATAAAAAGGTGAGAATTTGAGTTGAGATATGAACAATGGTGCGAAGGAGCTCCTATAGCTGAAACTAGTGAGAGCGCGAGACGAAACAGCGGCGATGATGATACGAAGAGTCTCCACCACCTCATCTCTCTCAGCCACAGCTTTTGGATCATTTATGAAATGGTCCTTCAAATCCTGCCAATTTCACGGCGAGTCCCTCGATTCCTCTGTCTCACCCGTTCTCATCCCCGGCGTCCACGTCTTCCATTGCCCGGTACGTATATCAATCGAATATACATATACTCATCGATGCCTCCCCTAAATTTGCATCATCTAATCGAATCCAGTATCTCTTTTCGAAGTTTAGGATGAGGTTGGGATTGTAGCGAAACTATCAGATTGCATTGCTGCAAAGGGAGGAAACATTCTTGGTTACGATGTTTTTGTTCCTGAGAACAAGAACGTCTTCTACTCTAGAAGGTACAGTTCCCAATTTTTCCTTTGATTTCAAAAAAGAGTGTTTTGATAATTTCCTGAACCAATTGTCTTCAAAGTGAATACAATCAACTATAGATGCTTGGAGTGTTTTGTTTATTATTTCTGTTATGTTCTCACGGATTGGAAATGTAGTTAAAAAGTTTCTATTTTTGGGTTGAGTTGTGATGACAAGGTAATTTCTTGGGCAGCGAGTTTATATTTGATCCAGTAAAGTGGCCGAGGAGCCAGATGGGTGAAGATTTTCAAACTATTGCAAAGAAATACAGTGCTATGAGCTCGGTTGTACGAGTGCCGTCTTTAGACCCCAAGTACAAGATAGCTCTTCTACTGTCGAAACAGGTAAATTATATATGTCATAAAAGATCCTTTTTATTCTGTGTCCACTTGTTTTTTTTCTTTCCCCTGAAGTTGTGTGATTCTTCTGTCTGTAGGATCATTGTTTGGTTGAAATGTTACATAAATGGCAGGACGGAAAGCTTCCCGTCGATATAACATGTGTGATAAGGTTTATTTTTGACTATTCTCTTAACGGACTTAAATGGATATATTAGGCATGCATGTATGACTAGTGATTCAGGAGTATTTTGTGTGTTTCAGTAATCACGAAAGAGCTCCAAATACCCACATTATGCGGTTTCTCCAGAGGCATGGCATCTCGTATCATTATTTGCCAACAAACGATCAAAACAAAATTGAAGAGGAGATTTTGGAATTGGTCAAGGATACCGATTTTCTAGTTCTCGCTAGATACATGCAGGTTTTATGTTCCATCCTAAGCTCGTTTTCTCTTATTTAAACCAAATGGTGAGAAATCATTGTCCTTGATAGTCTAATCCAGTTGAATGTGTCTCATTACAGTTTGCTAGTTATTATCTTGACGGATGATATCGACATTTTCCTTTGACAGCTACTGTCGGCTAACTTCTTGAAAGACTATGGAAAAGATGTAATCAACATCCATCATGGCCTCTTGCCATCATTCAAAGGGCGCAACCCCGCGAAACAGGTTTCTGAGTTCTTTGATGGCTCTACCTCGCATGAGTCATCCTTCATCTCTCAATGCTCCTCCCTGTCTCTTACTCTTCTATTTTCTGTTGGTAGGCATTTGATGCAGGTGTGAAACTTATTGGTGCAACAACTCATTTTGTTATAGAGGAACTTGATTCAGGTCCTATCATTGAACAAATGGTGATTCATCTCCCAACTTGTTTATTTGTTCTGAGAGTTGCATTGTTCTTCAGAAGCGTCTCAATTTTTTTGTTTTGCAGGTTGAGAGAGTTTCCCACCGAGACAATTTGAGGAGCTTTGTTCAAAAATCGGAGGACCTCGAGAAAAAGTGCCTCATGAAAGCTATAAAGTCTTACTGCGAACTCCGGGTATTGCCTTATGGGACACACAAGACTGTCGTATTCTAATACACCCAACAAAACAAAATCTCTCACATGATTCTTCACACAAACCACACACAAGCGAGGTTAATACATACCACTTATTTCTAAGATCTTTGATTCTTCATAGCTTACACGTCAATGTTTCGGCTAAACAAATTAGAAACTGAATCATTGGAAATAAAAGACTCAGTTGAGATCCATTATTCTCTTCTGATGTATTTTTTGTAAATAGCAATTGGTTCCTACCACTTGATGTGATCATTTGAACAATCTGCTGTGTTTTATCCAAAAGTCCTCTTAGGTTACAGAGACTGAGATTGTACATTGCCAGTTTTTGCAAATACCTCACAACAGCAAAAATGTATATTTATATATGTATATAATCAGATATATACAGGATCCTGCATCACGTGTGACCAGTGAGACTCAGAGATCCCAGCGAGCACTTGGCAGCCTCGAAGCAATTTACTTGGCGGAGAAGAGACTGAACCCCGTCAACCCATCTCTGCTTGTGAACCTTGTTCTTGCACTTGAATTCCAAAAGGCCTTGTCCGGTTTTCAGACCGAAGTAGACTTCTTCCGAATTTTCCCTCTCTTTCCTGTAAGGCCAAGCTGATTTCTCATCGCATACTCCATAGACAACGCCTTCAAAAAGGAAATCCACCAGGTTCAGAATGTCTGTCTTTCAGGTAACTTATCTAAACTGAAAGATTGGGAAATGCTTACATTTGATCTTCTTGGAGAATGCCCCTCCAACATGTTTGCTTTTGAGTTTGATCATTACCTGAAAAATCATAAGTAACATTATAAGCATAAGTGAGCTGAGATTGTTGTGTGTTACGGATACTAATCAAATCAGCTGTACCTGAGACTTCTTGTTGATATAGACACAGACACGCTTAGTTCGCTGCACTCCTGCAAGTTAAAGCACAAGGAAGAATAGTTAAGCTCTAAGAATAGTTAAGCTCTCTATCTTATCTCAGTGAACTCTTTATTTGTTAAGAGTCTGACAGACATAAGAGAATTACCATTTCGCGCGCATTGCATCAGTTCGCCTTCAAATGGAAGATTTGGTTCTTCCAATCAAAACTGAAAATTTGCAGGCCAATGAGAATCAGAGAAGCTTCTCTCGAAAGGTGTAATAGCTGCGTTTTTCCTTGCTTCCTTTGGCTGCCTCGCCTTCAGAGCAGCTTCTCCTCTCAAAGCTAGATTCAGTTTAAAACAAAATCAGATAAAGTGAATTCCAATGAAGCCTAAAAATCCTAGTGAACAAATATAGAAATACCAGTTGCAGCCGCGGCTGTTAGAGTCATGAGGTCACCGGAGCTGTGGATATCCACAGAAGATCTAACCGTGGAAGCAACACGTGCACGGTCAGCACCGGCTCGATCAGCCATCTCAAAACAGTGTGAGGCCAACAGTTCGGTGGCTGAGGCCAAAGCCAGAGCCATCTTGGAGCCTGACCCTTTGAAATTGCTTGCAGAGGTCACAGAGGCTAAACCTGCAGCAAGAGCGGCTATAGAAACTGCAGAATGCACGTGGGCGTTCTCAACACGCGCCTTGTCTTTCTTCTTGAGATAGTTGGTGGTGTTGCTGCTGCTGCTGTGTTCCTTATGGTGGTGAAACCATTTGGATAATGTCCCTGCTCTGCGTGTGCCAAACGAGTTCATGATCTTCCCAGCCTGAAATCAAAACCTCAAGAGTTTTAAATTATGAAAAGAGTTGACAATGTTTTTATCCATTCCAATTCCCAAGAAACTTTGGGAAGTGGTGAAAAATTGTCATAAACAAATAAAAATTCTCTGGCTTTAAGGTTCTCCAAAACTCTTGAGAAAAGTGGGTTTGATCGGAATTGGTAAAAGGGAAAAGAAAAGTGTCGTACCACGAGTGGATCTGCGGCACCATCAGGGAACAAGACAGGAGGGGTGTTCTGGGAAACACAAAACTGTTCTTGTTGTTGTCTATGTTTGAGTGCAAGTGCTTTGGAGATTTCAGAAGTAGAGAGACTCCAGGATCTGGAGAGAAACTCCATTGGCTCTTTTGGTGTCTGAGGCTGAGGAATCGATGAGAAAATCTCTTGAGCTCTGAGAACTCCGTCTTCCAGCTCTTCCTCCATATTCTCTGATCCAAACAACGAAGAAGAAGTATCCTTCCAATCTGAATAAAACCCACTTTCCATTATCTCCTAAACAAAATCAGTCGCTGGAGATAAATCTTCCGATCCAAAAATGAAGCTTTCTCGGATATGAAAAGATGACGTGGGATCACAAGAGGGGACTTTGTATTTCCTGGTGGAGTAAGAGTTATGTTTCTGAAACCATGTGACCAAAACAGAGAAACAGCTTTGAGTTTCAGAAATAAAACTTGGAAATGAACTGTAAACTTTTTATAAAAAAAAAGTAAGCGAAAAAAAGAAAAAGGAATAACTTTTGGAGATGAAAAGGATGATGTTGACTCAGGTGGAAGAGAAGAGGAAGAGCATAAACCAAACTACAATAAGAGAAGAAAATCTTTTCTTCTTTATTTTTTATGAGCAAGAATTATTCAAACCACAAGTTCCAAAAGTACGTGCGGACTAACAAATGATATAGATTACAATAAAGATCTGAATTGAGTGTTTTATCACCGTAAAGAGTCTTGCGGATTTAAGAACTCGTCTCCATGTTCTTATATATATGAGCGGAGAGAGAGAGAGAGAGAAAGAGAATAAATATAATGGGATTTAAGAACATTGTCCATGAATTGAGGAAATCTGTTAATATGGTGGGACGGTTTGTGAAACCAGAAAGAGACGACAAATGCATTGGTTTGAGAGCATTTTGTCTTTAGAACGGACGGCTCTCACACGATACATTCCACCAAACCGACCAGCTCCTTCGAATAATAATCATACGTAAAGGAGACCACTTCGTTTTTCTATTAATGTACTCTATCGTTTGAGTTGTTTCACGGATTAACAGTTTTTTAATGCCTTTCTATCTATAGCATTATTTATATCACTCGAGCACTCAAACTCAAAACGGTTTTGAGTATTCAAGCAATTAAACAAAAAAAGCTTTCTCTAGCCAATGAGACTAATCGTTTGTCTCTTGCATATTGAATGAATGGGCTTCAAATGGGCTTAGAGCATCTCTCCTTTACAAAAGCTCTTAACCAAAAAAATATAAAAAAAAAATTAAAAAAATATGATGTGTCACAATTTTGGTGAGAATTGACTCTGGGAAGAGGCTGAAGAATTATTTCTCGCCATGTGTGGAGATTCGATTCGTCGATTTTTTTATTTCTTTTAAGAAAATCTGTTTGTAAAAAAAAAAAATTAATAATATAAAAAAAGAGAAGAGGCGTCTTATCATATCTTAAGTATAGGACTGAATAGAGAAAGGTTAGCCTTTACCTTTGAGCAATTTGAATTATCTTGAATCACTTTTTAAGTGCACACTCTACGTAGACGTCAAAGCTAAATCGCATTGACCGCCGTTTGAGAAAAAATAGCGATAAGAGCCGTTCCCTGTTGGTAAGAGGTTAACTAAACGAGCTGTGGTTTGAAAGATATGACCTATATTGCTCTTCGTAACCGTGTTGTTCTTTCCCACTTAAGTCTTTGTGCTCACAAAACCTTATTTTGTTTTTTTATTCAATTATTCATAAACACACAAACTAATAAATAAAAACGGAATACTAATACAGATGAAATTGTGATTTGAGAAACTCGTTCTAGAGGTTAGTTGGATTACTTGTCTGAGAAGAAACAAAATTGTTCTCCACAATTCTCCGATGAGAAGTACATAAATCCTATATATAAGAACCAAAGTCTGAAAAAGAAAGTGGACTCAATTTGCTCAAATGAGCCAGTCTTTGGAATTTTCTCAAAGCTGCTTTCATGTAGTATATAAATTCTACCGAGCATTGGGTTAATGGAGCAGCTATTATACGTCAAAGTTAAGTATTATATTGGATTAATAAACAGAAGTAGGTCTTTATTTTCTGCCTAGAAATTAACTTGGAAAATAAGGAACAGCTAAGCCATAGTAGCCAGAGTAATACTGATGATAAACTGTTGAGTGAGGATCAAGATCAAAGGCGACAAGGCTGTCTTGATAGGTAAGCGAGAGGATGACCTTGTTGCTGTCCTTGGAAATGGCCAAAGGAGTGAGGGGCTCCCAAGTGATACCACCAAACCAAGTGGAAGTAGAACGTAAGTCCACCGAGAAGATCTTCTCCCATGCGTTGTCTTTAACTCTCCACCAAAACTCTTGCGTACAATCTCCCTTGAGCTCAGAAACGCAGAGACGACCATCGAGATTGCATACACCGATTTTGTCACCACAGGAGTCACGTGCGATAAAAGGTGGTGTTGCTGTGACGTGAAACATCTCAGTATGAATATCGAAAACTATGAGCTTGGTTTGTGTTGTTGGATCTCCTCTCTCATCTCCCGTGAGCCAGTAGAATGACCCGTTTGCAAACGCAGGCCTCTGACTATACAAGATGTGATGATGATCAAGAGGAGTAGTACTCACGAATCTCCATTTCCGTTCCTCTAAATCCAAGACCTCGCATCTTAGTTCGCTAGTACTACGAGTAGCACGATACGTATTATATAGCCATACTAGCTTATATCGCCCCGTGACGCTATCTTTCCCAAATCCAAACCGGGTAAATGGCATGACTGCAACTTCAGCTCCTAGCTCGGGATATTTTTCTATAATACGCCGTTGGACTTTCGCTAGAGGGAGTGATATGCACATTCCCGTGGCAGGATTTATCACTTGCACTGCTTTCTTCAAACCGTAGATGCAGACAATGCCATCGCAGCTCTCGGAAATATTGAGTAACCCCTTAAAATCCCTGTATTTCAGAGACTGGCTTTTTTCCAGAGATGGCGACGTCGTCCCCAAGGCCATTGACTTTAGAAGGATGCCTTTTTTTGCATGAGTTACGAAATCATCAGGGACGAAAAGGAGTTTAGGATCTTTGCTCTTCTGATGAGCCATGTATCTTTCCTTGAATTCAGTCGACCTAATCAGAGATTTCCAGTGTTTTGACACAAATTGGAATCTCATGAGCGATTTCACCGGAAGTTTCACCAGAATTTCTTCGACGACATCATTGGGGATCTCAATCATCTCATACACACTTCTTATTATTATTCTTATTCTTCTTCGCTTTGTTTCTCTTCCGTAATACGAAGAAGCTCGTTTCAACGTAGAGGGTCTCTGATTAACCTCCTCCATCATATCGATGTCATGTCTTTTCCTTGAACCTGCGCCCAATTTATATACAAACTTGTGTCTTACCTTCTCCTAACTAATTTCGATATCCTAATTGCAACAGGAGTTTGTCAAAAACAGCTTCGAAGATATTCTTCTCCTACCAAGATTCGATTTCTTTATTTCACAAATTAAATAGTTCCGACGTATAACATGTTGTGCGTAGAGGATGGTAAAACGGTTCGTATATCTGTTTTGGGCCTAACAAGTTTCATGTATTAGTCGAACCCTGACTAATTTTCCCTCTTCTTCGATTTTATGGGATTTTTTTCCTTTTCTAGCTAGTTTCGATCCAGTAAAATTTTTTTTTACTACCTCACCCAATCCTCTTATTTGCATTCAAAGGGATTCAAACTCATGATCCTCTCATTAAAAGAAGATCATTTTTTCCATTCTGCCATGTGTACTCTTTAACAACCCTCTCTAAAAACTTATGCTATTACCTTTATGTTTTACATATTAAATTAAAAGCACTTTTTTAAATTTATATGTATATCAATTATAGATTTATGTACAAAACGCATAAATAAAGACATCCTCAAAATGATAAATTAAAAACAACATTTTTTTTTAAACATCAAGTAACATAAATAAATATCAACATATGTAAAATCAATTTTACATAAAAACCATTAAATTTGAATTCAACTATCTAAAAATTATTATAAGTAGATAAAATTCTAAATTAATTTAAAAAATAAAAAATAGATAAATCTTATACAATACATAATTTAAATATATCATTATATTTTTTGAGTGATTTAATCCTTACTTTCTAATATACAAAAGCTTAATGTCTGTGTACAGGACCTGCCACGCCAACATCTGAAAGTATGTCACGCGTCATTTATTATTTAATTTTCAAAAAAAAATAATTTGTATTAAATCTTAACCAAACAACTTTTTCCCCTCTTATTTGCTTTCATACGGTTTTAGACTCACAATCCTCTCAATAAAAGAATTTTTTTTTTCCATTATGTCATGAGTACTTTGACAACACTCTATAAAAATTATGATATTGTCTCTATATTTTACATATTAAATTAGAAGCACTTTTTTAGTTTATATGTATATCAATTATAGACTTATGCCCCAAACACATAAATAAAGAAATACTCAAAATGATAAATTGAAAGATGTAATTTTTATTTTTTAAAACGTCAAGTAACATAAATAAATATTATCATAAGTAAAATTAACTATACATAAGAACTATTAAATTTGAATTCAACTATTTTAAAATTATTATAAGTAGATGAAATAATAATTTAATTTAAAAAAATAAAAACATATAAATCTTATAAAATACATAATTTTAAATATATCATTATATTTTTTGAGTGATGTAGTCTTTATTTTAAAATAAATTGCGATAATTAAACTTTAGTATAACAGAAAATAAATTATGATATGGAATAAATTAAGAAGTTAACTATAATCTATAAAATCTTAAGACACAACAATATATTTAATTAAAAATCGAGAAGATAACAAATTATATTAAACAATATAGAGAAGAAGGTAAAAGTAAAGAAAAACAAGAATATATGCAAAAATATACAAAATTTTAAAACATGGAAAAAATATGGATTCAATGCAAGATATGTAAAATAAATCTTCAAAATGATAAATTGAAAAAAATTAAGATGATTATAATATTAAAATTTAGACAAATGAAAAGAGTATGAAATTGAAGAACAAATAAAGATTCGTAAAATAATGAATGAAAAAAATTGCACGATTATCACGGAAAAAGTAGAAAATTAAAATTCTTTAAAAAGATAAAATAAATTGTTAAAATATAGATCTAAAAATATATTATTTTAAACTTAATTTAAAATAAAATCAGCACTTTCATATAAATCATAAAACATTTAACAGTTTTTTATCTCTTCTTTTTTCCATCTAATAAACAAGAGCTGAATTAAGCAGTTAAAACGATCTAATAAAACAATCTTATTTTATTTTGAAGTTAATAGTATAACAAAGAACAAACAAACCCTAGATCGCAGCCACATGACCTGTCTGCAAATTGTCATGTTAATGACCTTGTGTCTTTAATCAGCATGAATCACGGTGTTCATGTCTGAACCACCACCACTGGCTGGACTGGGATGAAAGGCTGATTGCCTCGAGGACGACCCTCCAACGAGTTCTAGTGACTCATACCTTTCAACTCGCCACAACTTAGTTAATGGATTCTAACTCCCATTAGAGGAATAAAATTGTGGTCTTAAAACCACTTGACTAAAGAAGAAGAAAAAATGTGTTACGTACGTATCATAATTCGAAACTATATTATTGTGAGCAAGTATTATTTGGAGACTAAAAAAACTGGTACTTTTCAGCCATTTTTCCATTACAAAACGATTTTAGTAGTTTACCAAAATACTTTTGGGATTAAACATTTCCAAGAAAGTTTTTCAATAGCTTCTGATCGGTGATTACATAAAAAAGTAAAAATCTGAAAATATACAATTCTTATTATTAACCAACAAAATACAACGTTGATCGTTTTTCTCCACATTCAATCAATTCATATTCGGAATAAACTGGACCAAACATTACACACAAAACAACAAAAAAAGAAGCAAACAAAGTAAAACCATAGAGGACTGATCAAGGGTATCAAGGGTAGCTCTCTGTGGTCGGAGCCGAACCGTAAGATCCAATGAAGACGTCACCGTAGATGAGTCCTGCGAGTGCACCACCGACGAGTGGGCCCACCCAGTAAATCCATATCTGAGAGAAGTCACCGCTGACAACAGCTGGTCCAAATGACCTGGCCGGGTTCATAGAGCCGCCGCTGAATGGACCGGCGGCGAGGATGTTGGCACCAACGATGAAACCGATGGCAATGGGAGCGATGGTCCCAAGGGATCCCTTCTTCGGGTCTGCCGCCGTGGCGTAAACCGTGTAAACCAGAGCAAAAGTCACCACAATCTCCATCACTATTCCTTCCACCGCTCCTAAACCGGCTGCTACTCCGTGGGTCGGTACGCTCTACATAACCGGGGAATAAAACAAATTCTCGGTTAACCCATACTAACCCATACTTTATAAATCAAACCGGAATTTGAGACCCCCATAACATTTTTTAGTCACGGTTGTTTGAAGTATGTTTTTGTGTACCTTGCCATTGGTAACGAAGACGAGGAGGAGACAAGCGACGATGGAGCCAAGGCACTGAGCAATCCAGTAGAAGAAACCGGTGATGACTGTGATGTTGCCGCCGACGGCGAGGCCTAGTGTCACGGCGGGGTTAAGGTGTCCACCGGAGATGTTGGCAGCTATGGACACACCAACGAAAAGAGCAAAGGCGTGAGCCACCGCCACAGCAACAAGACCAGCCGGATCCAAAGCTGCATCGGATGTTAGTTTGCCAAAAGCAAGAGCAGAGCCAACGCCAGCAAAAACGAAGAGAAGAGTTGCGATAAACTCAGACAAATAAGCCTTAAGAGACGCGACGCTAAATGAATCACCCAAACTTCCAATGGCAATCTTCACCATTTTTGATGACTTTATTGACTTTTGGTTGATGATTACAAGCTCTTTTTGACTTTTTGTGTTATTGTGGTTTGTGGTTTATGCTCGATCGAATTTATATAGTAAAGAGGTAATGAAGTTGCTGGCCCCACTTTACGTGGCAGGTCACCATTGGGTGCCGTCCAAACCGCCAATTATTTAGAATATTCGGCTTGTATTTGAGGGTTAGTGCATCGAAGATGATTAAAGGACAACTAATAATTTTTTTTTTTTTAAATGCTAAGAAAATGATGGATAACGTATTTCATAATATGTGAAGGAAAAAGTGTTGTGTTGTCATGTTAATATCCTGCATTTAAATTAATGATGTTTCATACCAATTATGTTGAATGGTCGTATTCCCTTTCTTCTAACAATGTTATTTTATTAGTATGGGAGGTGCTAAAAGCCTAAAATATTACTAGTATGGATTAGGAGTTATTTCAAATACCACCATTGCTCTCTTTGGAGTTGGTGTGTTAGAGATATTGACTTAAAAATAAAACTACAACAAACATCTATTGAAATAGAATATTGAAGATTAATTTAAGAAAAGTGCTCCACACTTATGGAGTGATTGTGATATTAAATAATTTTGTAGAGCGGATTGTCACGGCCCGATTATTTCTCGATCATTTTCGCATCTCACGGGCCGAACCACGAGGGGTTTCGGGACGGATGGTCCCCGAAATCCGCCCACTCAGTTCCCCACTCACTAAAGTCCGCCCACTCATCCATCCACTCCCTAAAAGCAGCCACCTTGTTTCCCACTTTGTTCCCCACTTTGTTTCCCACTTAGTTTCTTTAAATTTGAGCCCTTAGATCAAGTTGATCCTCACCATCCATTTTGGAGGTGTTTTTGTATAAATAGAGGTAGGATGCCTCATTTGTAATCACTCACTCATTCCTTGAATAAGAGAAGCATTACAACACTTTCCCGTTTTTCTTTCTAGTTCTTCTCAAAGGGTTGGGTTTTCTTAGAGAGAGAGGCTGCTTAGTCTATTTGCCGAGGCAAAAAGAGGCTAAAGCCGCACGGTTTTGATCCCAAATATCAATCCCGTGACAGGATGGTTGTTTAAATTACTTTCTCCGCCCCACTATTAAAGTAACACTTTTAAAATTTTTAAGTATATGGTTTTGATTACATAGTTTTTTTTCTTCTAAATAATGAAATTACAATATAACAAAGAGATGGAATGCTCTTTCCATGCTTAAACCAATGCCTGATAGATGTTTTACCACCCACAACCATTTGGGTGGAAAAAAAACCGAACCATCGAACTAATTGAAATCATTAAAAGATAGTATTCGTAATCAAATATATATGAAAAATTAGTTGATTATGTTTAATTTTTGCTATGATTTCTAAAACCAGGAATTTGAACTTGAATCGAACAGAAATTTTTCAAACCGAATTGAATCGAACGAAAATATAATTTGATCATGAGTGAAAGTTATTTTGTACTGAACTGAACCGAACCGTATAATCGAATTTGCACCCTACTACACTAGTCACTAGCGTTAAGACAACTTCCGAGTCACTCACTTATGGATTGAATGAATAGGCCTAAGCCCATAAAAATAACCCAATAGGTTTCATCTAAAAGGACTTTTATGAGATTGATCTGATGGTTCAAAACTATTATGCCAGGTTAATCCAGACCGTCAATTGCCTAACACACAAAAGCTCTGTATCTATAGATTCGATACTGACGTAGTGACAATCATGTCCTTCTCTGGTTTTATCCTTAAACGCACTTTCCATTTCCTATAGCCAATCAGCTTCCTACTAGAACCCAGCAGTCGTTTCAATTTTCGACAAGTATTTTAACTTTTACCTCTCGGATCATCGTCAAACAAAATATTTCTCTTTTTACCTCTCGGTCATTAAATTCTATTTTATTTTATTTTTAAACTGAAAATTTACACGAAATGAATTTGATTGTACGTTTAAAAAGTAAAAAGTAAAAACCTGTGGCGTGTTTTTGTTGAACTCAATATTAGCCGCAGGATCCAAAAAATCGGACACGTGTTAATCAGGATTTAGCCGCATCAGCATCCATCATTTTTGTTTTCTCTCCCCTAAATGTATTTTTATTGGCGTTTTTTTTATTTATTTTGGGCATTACTTAAACCAGAACTCATTACATTTGCCGAGAAAAAAGCGAATAATTTTATCGCTCATTCTCTCCCAATCTGCTTCACTCGCCAAACCTCGTTTCTTCGCCGGAACCCTAGGTCGACTCCATCAGTTTGAATTTTCCGGTGAGTTTAACTTCTTTACCTGCGTTTCAATTTTGTCTTTTTAGTGGTGTTCACTAAGTTAGGTCGTCGTGACGCCACGATTCCCTTGGTTGTGAGAGGGAAGATATTGACGCGTTTGCTGTTTTTTTTTTTTTTGTCGAGCAGATAGATGAACGTGCGATTAGGGAAAAGCTGAGGTCTGACACGGCCAGGATTTTGTCACCGAATGGAGGGAGGTAGCGTCTCCATACACTCTTGTCTCGGTACTTTTCGTTTCCTACTGTTTGTATCACTCGACTTGAAGTCACCAGAGTCATTTTTTCTTCTCCTGCAAAATTCATCTCTTTCACGGCGTTGGTATGCTTTCTCGTTCTTAATTTTGTTTACACGTCTTCATATATGCCTTTTGTTTCAGGAATAAACCCATGGATTATGATGACAATGAGTTTCAAAACCAGAATCTCCAATTAGCTGGTGAAGCTAACAATAAATTCCCCCCAGTATTACAGCCTTATGCTCTTCCAAAGTTCGATTTTGATGATAACCTCAACACGCATTTGAGATTTGACAGTTTAGTTGAAACTGAGGATTTTCTTGGTATCGAGGGTAACGAAGATAGTAGCTGGATTGAGGATTTCTCGCGTGGAAGTAGTGGTATAGTGTTTAGTTCAGGTGCAACGGAGTCCTGTGCAATTTCAAGGCACAATAATGTTTGGTCTGAGGCTACTTCATCGGAATCTGTTGAAATGCTTTTGAATTCAGTTGGACAGGACGAAGTCACTGTAAGAGAAAATACTATAAAAAAATCTGACAATTCGGATGAACTAGGTTGTACAATGGAACAATTGGAGCCTGTTCAAACAAACCTTGAGAATAGTCTTCTCAAAGAGGAATCAGCATACGTACACCCCAACCCATCTGTGGATGATACTCCAGGAGACTCTTCTGTGTTACAGACAGATGCTGGACAGAAACAGGTCCTGGTGAAAGATGACTCACCAACCGTTGCGGAAGAGTCATCCACGGAGGAAACAAATGCCATCTTGGCTTCAAATACCGTGACTTTAGAGGATGTGAATACTGCTGGTCATGATAAGATAGGAACTGAGACGATTGATAGTCTTCTTGACCAAACCATTGCGAAAGAGTCGTCCATGGAGGAAAAGAATGCCATCTTGGCTTCAAATACTGCGACTGTAGAGGCTGCGGATACTGCTGGTCATGATAGGATAGGAACTGAGACGACTGATAGTCTCCTTGACCAAACCGTTGCGGAAACGTCATCCATGGAGGAAAAGAATGCTGTTTTGGCTTCAAATACTACGACTGTAGAGGCTGGGGATACTGCTGGTCATGATAAGATAGGAACTGAGACGACTGATAGTCTTCTTGACCAAACCGTTGCGGAAGCGTCATCCATGGAGGAAAAGAATGCTGTGTTGGCTTCAAATACTGCGACTGTAGAGGCTGTGGATACTGCTGGTCATGAAAAGATAGGTACTGAGACGACTGATAGTCTTCTTGACCAAACCGTTGTGGAAGCGTCATCCATGGAGGAAAAGAATGCTGTTTTGGCCTCAAATACTGCGACTGTAGAGGCTGTGGATACTGCTGGTCATGAAAAGATAGGTACTGAGACGACTGATAGTCTTCTTGACCAAACAGAAGACGAAGCTAACGCAGAATCAAAGATGGAAATTGATTGTAGCGACGGAACTGTACAGACTGGGGTTCCTTGTAGTGGTGAGTTGAATAATCAGACGATTTTGCAATCAGAGACTTTGGATGATGAAAATGATATCAGCAACCACATTCAAAGTAGTCATAACCGCGATGATCTAACTATAGAGGCACAGTCAGTTTTGGTTGAGACTCATTGTGATAGCCATATAGACACAGCTTCCGAAGTTGCAAATGTGGAAGCTGAAAATTTTGGCGAAACTGAAAAGCCTGATTTGATGGAGATGGAGCTATCTGATGTACTAGAAAGAGGGGACCAAGCTCCCATTACTCTTGAGGTAGGTCGACAAGATGTTTCAGGGACCCAATGCCAAGATCTCCTTGTCAGCAGTACTCATACTAGCGCAACTGTTGAAGCATCTTTGGAACTTGCTGAGGAATTAACAACTCTAACAAGCAGTGTTTCCATGGAGAAACCTGAGTCGCTTAGTCATCAACATATGGAAGATATTGAAAGTGAACATGAACCTACTTTTCTGACAGAGACACAAACACAGATACTTCAAGTTGAAACTTCAGAAAGTGTATATGTTTCACAAATGGACTCAATGGTTGAATCCACAAAAGGTGATGTGTCTAAGAAGCATGACAATAATGAAGGTAGTGCTCGCATGTCTAATATCAAGCAAAGCATGGAATTAGCTGTCAATGCCAATGATAGAGATCAGGACGCCAGGACCTCTCAAATCCTATCTGAAAGCGTTGTGTCCGAGTCTGTTGGTTATGTTTCAGGAGACACAGCTTCCAAGCTGGTGGAGTCAAAATCTCAGTCTGACACCATTCCAGCGGACAAGTCAGGTAATCATATTCATATTGTCTAGTCCTTTTAATATTATACTCTATTTTCATACTATGCGTATTTTTATTTTGCCTTTTCGTTCTCTCAGTACCCTTGGTTCTGCCTTTGTTTTTAATTATCTTTTGGGGTTACTGTACTGCTGCTTGTTGCAAATGATACATCATGATTACTGTTTAAACCCCCCCCCCTAAATGTGTATGTGTATACATTTTTCTTTCACAGGGACTATGATTGACGGTAAAGAATGTGAAGCATTTCCTCTCAATCCCGTAGAGTCACAACATCTAAGCCAAGATGGAGCACCTGCTGTCAATCTCACATCTTCAATAGATTTACATATGGTGAATACATCCTCTGATGTGAATGAGCAAGGCAGTTTATCTGAAAATGAGAAGGTTTCCTCTGGCAAACCTGAAAATGACCAAACCGTTCCACCTGTGGATGCAAGTAGTTCAGGGAATCATATGGACCAACAAGCTAGGAAGCATACTGAAGATACTCAGCAAAGTACACAATCTGATGTAGGCTGTCCTGCCTCTGTAGGGTCAAAGGATGCAGTAGATGCTGATGCCGCTGGACAAGTTTTGCCTCAGCAGTCTGAGGAAACAATTTTAGAAAAAAATCTAGTAACAGAAGCTGTAAACGTTCCTGGTAATGTTTTCTATTTTGGGTCATATTTGCACGTGCTTGTTTCTTTGTATATTGTTGTTCCATAAAGACCTTACCAGATTTGTTTACCTTTTGATGGGTTGATTTATGTTTTAGTATTTTTTTTTTCTTTTGCTTCTTCCTCAGAGACTCGGTCAATTCTAGGGAAGGATGACATAAATGAAAAGCTTACTACTAGCTCCCTGGCTAATATTGGGAGTGAAGCTGGGGAAGATGGCCCGGAAGAGGATAATACTGCTGCATCCGGTGGGATTATGACAGCTGGGACTCCTGTTTCACACCCCACAGGTGAGTCTGTATGATCTTCGTAGCAGCAAGAAACTTCACTTTCTTGCAGTTTCTTCTAATTTGTTTTAGAATGGTTTATGAAGGAGATACATATTAGGTGTATGAATACTGTGAATTTCCATGATAGAGTCAATAATCTGTGTAATTTTTAAGTAAAAAGTCTATTTAAAAGGATACAGTTACTGGAAACTCCTGACTAAGTCTAAAAAGATTTAAAAAAAGAAAAAACAAAAAAAATCATTTTAAAAAATAAAAAAAAAATTTTTTATGCACTCATTGGAAATATGTACCTGCCCGTATGGATATTGCAGGTGATGTAATCGAAAAAGGAGACTCCTGTGCTTCTACAAGTTCTGAGCATTTTGTAAAGTCCCATATGACTGGGACAGAAAACGCTACAACAAATTTAGGGACTCCTCTTATTTCTTTCACCGCTGGTAAGAAGTCCGAACTTCAACTTCATAAGACAGAGACAAACAGCGTCAAAAAGCCAGAAGAACAGAATATTTCGAGTTTTATGTCTGCCGAATCTCCGGTCTTGAATAGAAATGAGACCTTCAGCAGTGGGCTGAACTTAACTTCCGATCCAAGGAAAGCAGAGGAGATTTCCAAAGCTGTTAACTTTTCACAAACTGCCCTTGTCTCTCCGGTACCTCCGATTTATATCTTAACATATTTTCATCAGTGGTCAAGGCGAATTCTGTGGCATTAATTTGTTATCGTCCTTAAATAGCATATGTTTTATGTTTATCTAGATTGTGGTGGGATCTCCGTCAACATCTAGCTTAGAGAAAACAGCTGCAAAGTCTTCCAAAACAAAACCTGAGCGTAAACCAAGGCGAACATCTAAATCTGCAGGAAAAGAGACTTCCAGAAAAGGAAATAGTGTAAAAGGGGCTACACCTTTTCAACAATTTCAAAGTGGAGGCAAAACAAATGCTGTTAATCAAAGTTCTGCTTGTTCTATTCAGATCACACAATCTACTGAGAAGCAGAAAAGTCTTCAGACTCCTGCTCTAAATGCTTTTGGGACTCTTTCAGCCCCCACAGCAAGTCTACCTGATCTGAATTCTTCTGCTCTTAATCTTTCAAGTATTTTGCGTCGACCTTTTACAGACTTGCAACAAGTGCAACTACGTGCACAGATTTTTGTTTACGGGGCTCTGATGTAAGTTCTTTGATAATCTTTACATGCACTTAAGTCTTGTTGACTCAATGAGACTCAAGAGCGATCTCATTCAGATTTCCTGCACATCTTACTGTCTTACAAAAGGTTGGTTGTTATGTTTTTTTTCCCCTGTTACAGCCAAGGAACAGCGCCCGATGAAGCGTATATGATATCCACATTTGGTGGCCAAGGTAAGATTGTTATTCCTTAACCTATTGCGTATCTATGTTTGAGACAAAGTGTATTAACTCTACACTTCTCTAGATGGTGGGAAAGGCAGTTGGGAGAAAGCATGGCGTGCTTGTGCTGTAAGGGCTCAGAAATTGCATGCTTCTACTCCTGAAACGCCATTGCAATCACGTACAGGTTTCTAGTTTGATTATCCTGCATTTCAAGCTTTTATGGTCTGCTTAGATTTGATTTCTCAGCTTTGCTGCTGTTAGCTTTCCTGAGCTAAATACCCAAAACTGCATTTCCAGGGAAGACAGAGATTCCGTCTGCGGGCCACACCAGTAGCAAAGAGTCAGCGACAAAACCCATTATTCCACTCTCATCACCTTTATGGAGTTTGTCAACGTCCCTTGATACTTTACAGTCAAATAGCATTCAGAGAGGTTCAGCTGCTGCTCACCAGCCACTGCTTTCTTCATCGCATGCTCACCAAACTCCACCAAGTACGAATATTGTTGGACATAATACCCCTTGGATGTCGCCTCTCCCTTACCGAAACCCTTGGCTTGCTTCTCCGCAAACTAGTGGATTTGATGTTGGTTCTCGTTTCCCCGTTTTCCCGATCACCGAGCCTGTAAAATTTACTCCCACGAAAGAATCATCCTTGCCTTACTCTGGAGCAAAGCATGTTCTGAGTGGAACTTCTAGCAATGTTTTCAAAGGAACACCAACAACTGAGCCAGCCAGTACAGTTGTAGCACCTGCTCAACATTCCACTGGGACGAAATCAAGGAAACGGAAGAAGATGCCGGTCTCTGTGGAGTCTAGTCCAAGCATTTTGAATTCGCTAAAGCAGACAGAATTAGCTATCTCACCTCTTGTTTCTATATCGACATCTGTGCCTATTACAGCTGCTCCGGGTAATCTGGTTTCTAATGCAGGCACCCTGCCCAATGTTGTTTCTTTCACTCCAGCCACTATGAACCAGGTACCTACGTTCTCTGGGAAAAAAATAAAATCATCTTTGCCATCCCCAATATTTGGTGGTAACCTTGTACCTGAAGTTAAGCAGAGATCTGTGTTGTCGGTGGATACCATTGATAAACTTAATGAGGCTAAGATGCATGCAGAGGATGCATCTGCTCTTGCTACTGCAGCTGTTAGTCACAGTGAATACGTATGGAAGCAGATAGAGCAACAAATGCATGCTGGACTCCAGCCAGAAACTCAAGGCAGATTAGCTTCGGCTGCTGTTGCCATAGCTGCTGCAGCTGCAGTGGCAAAGGCTGCAGCTGCTGCCGCCAATGTAGCAGCTAATGCTGCATTGCAGGCAAAATTAATGGCAGAAGAAGCATCGCTTCCAAGTTCTTCTCATCAGGGTAATGAACTCCCTAAGTCAAGTGGTATGATAATTCAAGGCCAAGGTACCCCTGCTTCTATCATGAAGGGTGAGGGTGCAGTGATGAGCTCCAGTTCGGTTCTTATTGCTGCGAGAGAGGCGGCTAAGAAGAGGGTTGAAGCTGCCACAGCGGCCACCAAGCGAGCTGAAAATATGGATTCCATAGTAAAAGCAGCAGAGCTGGCATCAGAGGCGGTTTCACAAGCTGGAATACTTGTTTCAATGGGTCATCCTCCGTTGCTTAATAAGCTGGTGGAGGCGGGTCCAAGTAATTACTGGAGGCAGGCTCAAGAATCTCAGGAAGTGCAGCCCTGTGAGACGGATGTGTTAGAAAAAGAAACTGTGGCTACTAGTGATGGAACTTTTGCTAGTCCCAGAACTGTGCCGACTGAGTTGGATGGCTCAGTGAGAACGGCTGATGGTGTATTTGGTCCAGTTTCTACCACTGGAAAGAAAACAAAGGGACAAAAGGGTCATAAAGGTGCAGACTTGGCTAAAAACAATGCTGTAGTTTTTGAACCAGAAGGTGGGTCAAAATCTTCGATCGACACCCAGACTGAGAGTGAGCAGATTATGAAAGCAACAAACAATGAGGACATCAAGGAGGGTTCTCATGTAGAGGTTTGTGCTCTGCTTGCATATATACACACTGTCTATAACTAACAGCTCGTGATTGGTTGTGTTCCTTTTGTAACGGAGATAAAATATCCTATGTAGGTTTTCAAGGAAGGACCTGAATTAAGAACTGCATGGTACTCTGCTAATGTATTGAGCTTAGAGGATGAGAAAGCTTACGTACTGTTCAAAGACCTTTCTGTAGAACAAGGTATGCTAATTTGCCACATAGTTATCTTTATGTAGTCCTTGAAGAGCTCCTTATTTGGTAGTTCAATGGCTTGGCAAGCCAGAGATCGATTTGATCGTTATCTCTCATCAACAAATCTTTTACTTTACAAATTGCTCCCAAGTATATGATAAACATGTAATCGTATGTAATCACCCTCTTTCCACTATTACATTATATGCATGTGCATTTTCCTTGAAAGGATGCAGAACTGATTACTGAAACTCCTATGAAGAGGCTCCATTGCTTTACTAGTTGATTGGCTGATCCGTGTATATTATCTTTTATCAGGAACAGATAAGCTGAAGGAGTGGGTATCCCTAAAAGGTGAAGGGGAGGATACCCCGAAAATAAGAAATGCTCGGTCTGTTACTGCCATGCCATATGAAGGAACCAGGAAGAGACGTAGAGCTGCCATTGGGGATCCTGTTTGGAAAATTGGGGATAGGGTAGACTCGTGGGTGCATGATAGGTAATCATTCTCTCTTCTACTTGCTTTTTTTTTTTTGCGAAACCATTACAGCGATTGGCCCAAAATACAAAATCTGTAAATCATTTTCAATTTTCCATTTTGTGAAGTCCTATATATTCCACCAACTTTGGAAGTTTTCTCTTTTGTTTTGTTCTCCTTCAGTTGGCTGGAGGGTGTTATCACGGAAAAGAACAAGAAAGATGAAAATACAGTGACTGTGCATTTTCCTGGTGCGTAAAGTCGTGATTGTGCCTAATAACGATATCTCATTTCATTCATGCTTAAAAGTGCTCGTCTGATCCATTGCGCTCAAAACTTTTATATTTCCTGAATTTTTTTTTGCAGCACAAGGAGACACTTTGACGATCAAAGCTTGGAATCTTCGTCCTTCTCTTGTATGGAAAGATGGAAAGTGGATTGAATGTTCTTCTTCAGGAGAAAACATCAGCTCGTCACATGAGGTATTATGACCCTTCTGTGGAGCTAGAGGCTTCTCTTTTGGATGCTTTGGCTATTTTGCAAGACTCAAATTTCTGAATTGCAGGGTGATACTCCAAAGGAGAAGCGTCCCAGATTAGGAGCTCCCGCCCTTGTGGCTGAAGAAAAAGACACGAAAATGAAAATTGTTGAAGACCCGAATTTAGGGAAACCGCCTCAGTCTGGTGTTCTTGACCTTGGTGTTTCAGGGAATACATTTAACATTGGTAGGAGTACCAAAGAGGAGGGCAAACCAGATCCACTCCGAATGAAGAGAAGCGGTTTGCAAACGCAGGGATCAAAAAGTATTTTTGGTGTCCCTAAACCTGGAAAGAAAAGGAAGTTCATGGACGTGAGCAAACACTATGTTTCAGAGGCGAGCACTAAAACTCGGGAACGGAAGGAACCAGCCAAGCCTGTGAAATCAGTTGTGCCCCAAAGTTCAGGGCCAGGGAGCTGGAGAATGCCTTCTAAAACAATTTCCAGAGAGAAACAGACAACAGTATCGAGGCCCAAGACTTTCAAACCCGCGCCGCCCAAAACCAAGGAGAAACCAGGTGCTGCAGCTAGGATAATTCCTCGCAAGGACTCGGGTAATACAACAGCCTCAAATATGGAATCTGATGATGCCGTTGATCAGAGTGGAGCGAACAAGGATCCTGCATCTGGAACAACTACTAGTGTTCCATCCAAGGGAACAGGAGAAGAGCAAACCACATCATCTTCCCAAGATAATGGTTCCAAGAATAGTTCCTCCTCGAGCACTAATAAAGGGAAAGTGGCTCCTACTGCAGGGAGGTTAGCCAAGATCGAAGAGGATAATAAAGGGAAAGTGGCTCCTACTGCAGGGAGGTTAGCCAAGATCGAAGAGGATAAGGCGTTGGCTGAGAATTCTTCAAAAGCATCAGATGGAATGGAGCCACGTAGATCTATCCGCAGGATTCAGCCGACCTCTAGAGTAAGTATACGGGAAATTACATTTATACGTGGAAATTGCGTAATAACCCCTGAATTCTTTTTGAACTTGTGTGTGTGTGTGTTGATCTCCAGCTACTTGAAGGTCTGCAAACGTCGATGATGACCTCGAAGATTCCTTCGATGTCACATAGCAAAAGTCAGAGCAAAAAGTAACTGTAGAGGTGATGTTATATAGTGTGTCCAATAGTGAAATAACTTGGAGGTGACCATATTGAGCTGAGACAGTTGATGTTTGTTTGGCAGGCAAGTAGGTGGTGGAAGGAGCAGAAGGTAAGTGCACATAAAAACCCAGGCGGAGCAAAAGAAAAAGAAGAAAGATGCAGTCTCGGCTGCTGTTAGGTTGTTTTTAATATAATTTCATGCTCGAAACAAAAACTTCTTTGTTGGTTGGGAGAGATGATGATATGTTATTGTAGGTGTGCTTTTGATTACTTAGTCAAATGTTTCTCTCTCTCTCTCTATCTCTCTCAATCTCACTCGACGGCGTGTCTGAGAGAGAGATAAGAAGAAGTTGTATATTCGTGACATTGTTTTAGGAACAAACACTTTTTTTTTTTTTAATTGACAATTATCATCTCCCTAACTCCATTTGCTCTCATAGGGATGGATACCTTGTTGTTTTGATTTTTGGGATGTTTATTTATAATCGATGATAGTTTCAAGTCCGTTTTATTTTTCTGTACGTGAAAATCTACTCTGGGTCCAGAATCCCCCAGCTTTGATTCAGACAAAGTGGAAACACACAGGCAGTTCCGAAATCTTCTGCAACTAAGCTGTCTGCTACTACACTTGCGAGGAATGCAAAAGTTTCCGAAGCTGAAGTTGCGAAGAAGAAATAAATTTGACAAAGAATCCGGTGAACAAATGGCTAACAATGAAGACAAGGGACTGAGAGATGAAGTAAAACAAGAAGCCCAATGTTTAATGATCTCAGTTGGTGATTGTTGAATTTAACAAGAGTATGATGAATACATTATTTAAGATGATGATCCTACAGCTGATTTTATTACAATACAAGAAGCTGTTATCATCATCAATTCATCATCATCGAGACATCATCAAAGAATACCCCAATCATCCACCAGTTGAAGCTTTCTCGTTCTTCATGATCATATGGAAGGATTTGACTTTGTCTTCCTCTACAATCTCTCTGAGAACATCGTCCTCAATCTTCTCAGCTTGCCACAGAGACGGGTCCTCTACAAACTCTTCGCTGAAAATCATACTCGAGACCCACTCTTTCCAAGTGGTCCTCCTGTATTTGTCTTCCTCAAGTGTTCCTCTGGACAAGAGCTGGTAAACGTACACCACTTTCTGCTGTCCTGGTCTGAACGCGCGTGCGATTGCTTGCTTTGTCTTAGAAGGATTCCACTCCGAGTCGAGCATGATCACCCGTGAAGCAGCGGTCAGGCTGATCCCTTCAGCACAGGCAGTGATCGAAGCTAGCAGAACCCGGGAAGGGCCTCCAGGTTCTTCGAATTTGTCTATCACTCTGCCTCTATCAAACAGCTCGAGATCCCCTGTTAAGGTCAGGAGCTCTCGGCCTCTCTTCCATCTGAAAACATTCTCAAACAGCTCAAGAAACAGCCGGATGGGCGCGATGTTGTGGCAAAAGATGAGGATCTTCTCCCTCTTGACCACCCGGAACACGAGGTTAAGCACAAACATGACTTTCGATCCTTTCTTGGCGTCATGCTTGAGCTTCTCGATCTCGAAAAGCTCTTCAGGGTTGAAGAACTTGGCACAACAGGTAGAGGTTTTGACCAACCAAGGATGGATAGCTGCTAAGGTAATGAGAAGCTCGAGCTCGAGGGGGTATCCATGGTAAGTCGACATTATGTTCTGAAGTTTGGTAAGAGTCTTGTGCTGTAAATCTGTGGAGTTCATCAACAATGTATAGATCTGCAAACCAGGGAGAACATCCCCACTTCCGCTTCCGCTTCCTTCGTAGTTATCGATGAAACCGCTGGTCATATTCTTCAACATGTTGAGACCCTGCAAGCGCTCATCTCCCACTTTCGTGTCAATCTTCTTGGCTATAATGTCAAGGAAGAATTTCCTCGCTCTGTTCTCAATCAAGTGAGGCGCCTTTTGCACGGCTTGGTTGGTGTCGAACTTCTGGTCCAACTCCATTAGAACCTCATGAATAAACTTGGGTCTAGCCAAGCACAAAGTGTTGAAGTACTCACAGAAGTTGTTCTGAAACAATGTACCCGAAAGCAGAATCCTCAAATCGGTGTCAACTTTCATCAAGGCCTTTCGTAATCTCGACTTGGTACTCCTCGGGTTGTGTCCCTCGTCTAGAACCAGAAGCCCCGGAGATTCTCTCAGCACTTTAGCCATGTATTTCCTATGAGCAAACTTGGAATCTTCCCTCATCAGTGTCAGAAACGAAGTGTAACCCATAACAAGAACACTCGGCTGCGCATGCCATTTCTGAATCTTGTCTAAACAGTCAATAACATGCCTAACATCTTGGCTCGGTTGCGGAACTCCCTTGAACTGAATCGTGTTCTCTTTGGCCACACAGTAGGTTCTACGTCCATGGATCAAGTGAACCGGGACCGGAATCTCCCATTTGATGAACTCCTTGTACCATGTGTACAATGTTGTCTTGGGAGCAAGAACCAAAGGCCTCTTCCCTGGGAATACCTTCAAGTAGCTCGCAAGAAAAGCTATGATCAGAAACGTTTTGCCTGCACCGGGAGTATGAGAAACCACGCAGCCACCTATCTTCTCTGAGCTCGGATCCATCATCGCGGGAACCACTGACCCGGCTAGGTTCCTCCAGAGAAACTCGAAAGCTTTTTTCTGGTGCATATGCAGTTTTCTCTTAAGCTGAGGTATTAGCGACCAAACGTTGTCACTTTCTTCTGCCGAGGGGACTTCCGAGGAAGAAGCAACGGGCATTGTGAAATTGTTGCTCTCGACTCCATCTTGTTTCACCATAGTGTTAATGTCATCTTCGTTAACATGCTTAGTCTCAGTGGTCCATTTCTTGTGTTGCGCCTATCGAAAAAATAAAACGATTAAAACTCTACTGGTAAAATCATCAAGATAATGCATTTTCTAGAGTTTCACTTACAAAAGGTGCAGAAACATGTTTTATCTCCGTTCCTACATGACCACATAATCTGCAACACATTCCGATTTCTTCATTCAATACATAGTCATGTTCACAATCACCGGTTGCTTTCTGGAACGCCTCGTTATCCACTCTCACCTGAAATTTAAAATCCAATATATAACGAGTTAAACACGCAAGTTTGTTATGAAAGTATCAAAAAGATTTCAAAAGAATATCACCTCACTGTCATCAAGAATGTAAGAAGAAGCCAAACATAGTTCCATTTCCCTCCACAACATCTCGTTCTCTGACGTCTCTCCCTCATCATCATCATCCTCACTCGACCCGTCTTCAGCTTCTATTGAAGTGCTTGCGGCGTTCTTTAACTTCTCCCACTGCTCAACAACACTGTTCGCTTCCTTCTTGGCTGCAATTGTGGAATCAATATTACTCATGTATGATTCTATCAGCTTGTTGTATGCACCTGTGCTCAACGTTTTCTTCTTATAAATCTGCGGTTCATCAGAATTTCCTGACCGCATTCGGGAATGCGGTCCATTTCTTTTTGGAACCGAGTTCCCGAGGTTGTCGTTCCAACATAGATCAGATTCCATCTCATCCATTTCCAGCTTCATCTTCTTCCCATATTTAGCAGCTTTACTACGATACTTATCGATCTCATCCGTCAAACGACCTCCAGAGAAACCACCAGACAAACTATTTGCATTGAGACCAAACTGTTCCAATGGTATAGGTTCGAACACGGGAGTGAAGGGAATAACAGTAAGCTCACGATTTCTACCAAATCCCTCTCTTTTCTTGATCTTCTTGATCTTCTTCTTTCTCTCTGTTTTATCTACCAAAACAATCTCTCTTTCTTTAACCTTACTAAATCCCTTTGTGCTGCTCTTTTTCCCAAACAAATGTGATAACGGTAAGTACAAATCATCATCGGTATCTCTATCCTCGTTACTATTTTCTCCGTCATCATCTTCTTCGTCATCACTTGAAACAGTCCATGTGCTGTACCTATATGGCATCATCCTTACCCATCCATCCTTTGAATCTAGCTGATGTTCAGAGTAAGAGAACCTATCGGGCCGCACGTTTCTTCTCTTGGATCTACGCAGCTCCATTATTACCTCCTCTTCACTTTCCTCCTTTACATCAGGATCTTGATCATGAGTATCATTCTCAGCTGGATTGAACAAAACCAACTTGGACATGGAAACTCCGTCTTCCACCGTCATGTTCATTGCACTCAGAGAAGAAGTGCTACAGCCTTCATCCGTCACAATCTGATAAACCAACTTCTCTTGAACTGTTCTGATGTGAAACACAATGCTTTTCAAGACTGATGTAACAAGCAGCCACGTAAGATCAGGCAAGAACTTTCCGTGGGTTAGCCTTGTTTTCACCAGCGAAGCACAGTCCTCGGAGAATCTCCATCTGTAGAACCGGTCCAAGCTTTGTTCCTTGTGAAACTTCTGGAGAATGGAGATTTGGTTGAGTCCAACGAGCACCGAATCTCTATTCATTCTATGCTTCTCCGAACCGATGCAGCCTTGGTCTATATAAACGCTGACATAGAAATTACACAAGCATTCGGATTCATGAGGCTTCCTCTCTATAGATACAATCTTTGCATCAACCCAAACCTACACCACACGTACAGAGATGTCTCAAACAAAAACCAAAACGAGACAAAAGTTTCCTTGATTGTGGTATAAAAGAAGGAAGTGAAAATACCGGATCCAAGTCATGCTCTGGAGTCTCTTCATCCAAACTGACATTTTTCTGATAGAGAACGCAAACATCGACACCGTGTCGTAGAAAAGAGGTACAGTCGATCGGAGTGGCCTTTCTTGATCTAAGACGAAGCCTCTGAAAAGGTCTTACATCTTCCAATACATGCCCGTTTTCCAAAAGCCGCATCGTCGTCATTCCATTCTCGATCCTTAAATACTCCACGGGCTTCCATGTCCCCGAGCAGAAGACCTCGAAAGCTGCCACAACAGACCAACCAACAGATAGTAAATAAATCACTCACTTCATCCAATGCAGAAGTAACAAAAATGATACATAGATCTTCCTAAAGCACTTACGACATGGATCAAACGAATGGTTCAACTGATAGTAATGCTTTCTCTTCATTTTTTTAGCCACGTACGATCTCCTGCAGTGACAAAAATAATACAACAGCCAAATTAAGAAACTCTTAAGATGAAACTTTTTAGTTTACTAGAAATGGAAAAAGCTTAACAACGACAAACTGTTTTCTCTTCAAGACCAAATAGCATTTAGTGTGCTTTAAAATATCATACATACTGAATCCAAAATGTGTATTAGAATTTAGGACTGAGAAGTGAATCACTTTTGGGAGCTTAGCAGAGAATATACATACCGCCTATTCATCGACATTGAAGAAATGAATTGCATCTATCACAAGATGCAGAAACATATAATTCATGATTATTTATCTAACACTTGTTGTAATCAAGACGCATGAAAAAAGATTCAAACTTTTATCTTAAGTAGTACAGAGATAAACCCAGAAATCTTCCCGGAACAGAGAGTCAGAAGAAACAGAACATATGAGCTTTGAAAACATGATCATATTGTTGTTATGTGAACATCATAATCCAGTTTTTGATTTGGTTTTTGAAAGAAAGAGACAAACAAAACGATCATCATCATCATCTACACAACAAATAAACCCAGATTGAAAAAAGAACCACAAACTCATTGTATGTAATGTAAAGAACGATCGGAGCAGAAAATCAATCAATGAATCACCTTTGTTAGTGGAAGTGATTTGAGTTTGTGTGAATGGGGAAATTATCAAGAGAAGGAACAAAAGATCACGTAATCGAAAAGGATGGCGAGGAATTCAACACCACACTCACGCAGAATCTAGGGCAGTGTGTAACTTTTTCTCTTTTGGCATGAATTTGCGCAGAATCAATAAAAAGTGAGAGATAGAAAAAAAGTGAGTGAAAAGGAGGAGGGTTTAAGGATGGATGGCATAATTGTCATTTCATCTGCCTGATTTCTTATTGGGGAAATAAATGTCTACGATTTGGTCAGTCGTGTCTTTACTACATATCAGATTTCCTTTGTTGATAGAAACAGAGATGATATGTTATTGTTAGTTAGGTGTGATTTTGATTATTGTTTAGACAGATGTCTATCTCACTCTGTGAGTGTGTCTCAGAGAGAGAGAGAGAGAGAGAGTGATCAGAAGAAGTTTTGCATCTTCGTGACATTGTTTTAGGAACCAACACTTTCATCTTCTACCTATCTCCTCCATTTCTCATACTATATACACTAGGAGGCTAGAAATGTATTAAATACAAAAAAAAATACAAAACTTATATAATATGAAACAAATGATAATCTCTTTTCAGATTTCTGTTTTTTTGTCGATTATTTCAAATAACTAATGGCGCATAGAGAATACAAGAGTGGAGGAAATAAAAAGAAAAAAATTGACGGGTAAAGAATGTGAATGAGACATATGGAGTTTAATCAGAAGTCGGCAGAGCCAGGTGAGCGCGGGAAAGGAATAACATCTTTGATATTATCCATTCCGGTGGCAAATTGGACCAGCCTCTCAAACCCTAAGCCAAATCCGGCGTGAGGAACTACATACACACACAACAACAAAAGCACTTCCATCAGTCTCCGAGTTTCTATCTTTTGTTTCTCTTTCTTAACCATTCAAAGAAGATTCACAAAAGATTCAGAAGAAGAAGAAAGGGACCTGAACCGTAGCGGCGGAGGTCGAGGTACCACCAGTAGCTCTCTTTGTCGAGTTTCAACTCATCAAGCCTCGCTTCCAGTACCTCGAGCCTTTCCTCTCTTTGGCTTCCACCTATCAGCTCTCCTATCTTTTCTTACACAAACCCAACATCGTTCATTATCAACAACTTCTTCTTATCAAACAAGTTTTTTTTTGTTTAATGCATAATCTTAATCAATCTTACCCGAGGCACGAGCATATCCATTGCTGCCACTGTCTTCCCATCATCATTCTCCCGCATATAGAACGCTTTTATCTCCTTCGGGTAGTCTCTTATTATCACAGGACGACCCCCAAATGCCTCTTCTGTAATGTACCTTTCATGCTCGCTCTGCAGATCCAGGCCCCACTTTACCTGCAAAATGCAAATCTATTAGACACAGCTTCCCGCATGTTAATGGAAACTGAAATGCATGATTTTTTTTTCTCAACTGAAAATATGAATTTAAAAGAAACTCCCCCACTACAAAAATGAATATATAATCACAATTTACTCACACAGAAAAATACCAAAAACACACACATGTAAAATACCAGCTCGGATACCAAAAGCAGTACAACTTTTCATGAGAAAAAGAAATGGCATGCATAAGCAATTTTGCATTTTTACTCCAAAATTTGCAACTCAAATCTATTCCAGAGGGGAAAAGTCAAGCCTTTACCGGGAATTCAAATTTCCTGTTTGCTTTCAATAGAAGCTCAATGGCATCTGTGTAACTCAGCTGTAGAAAATCTTTCTCAACTACGTCCTTCACAAATAAGATTGAAAAAGAAAAAAATAAAATCAGCCGGTGCAAACTACATAGTATTCTTTTCTGATCACAAAAGTGATAATCAGAGGGCATACACTCAAGCGCTGAATGATTCCTTTCTCGATCCATGTATCAAAAAACTCCATGTCTTCCTTGCAATTGTCAAGGACGTATTTTACCTATCACAATATCCAGAGATCAACTAGAATCAAATTCATTCTAGATCACGTTACAAAAATGAAAAGCTCATATATAGTTTGAAGGAAATTTATAGTGAAAGAGAAACATACGACGTACTGGAGGTAGGCGGTGGCACAGGCCATGTCATCATCTAGGTCGGCAAAAGCAAGTTCTGGTTCAATCATCTTATATGGAGAAAGAGACGTCTTCAGAAAAATGTACTTAGGTAGAAAAATTCAATTGAAAGTTTGACTAGAAGATGAAATAATGCTGACCCAGAATTCAGCTAAGTGCCTGGAAGTGTTGGAATTCTCAGCTCGAAATGTTGGACCAAATGTGTATATCTGTAAAGTCACACATGTGAGAAATACAGACACTTACTAACCAAAATCTAGCTCATGATCAAACGAGGAAGCCAGCTTATACATCTGAGAGAGCGGTCGCATAAGTTTCTCCATTGAGTTGCCCAGAGACGGTCAAGAATGCTGGTTTCCCAAAGAAGTCCTGAGGAGTGATACAGCCATGAAATCTGTTACAGCATCTCTTACCATTCTTAAGATACAAAAGATATGGAGCTGGAACACACCTTATTCCAATCGATCAACCCTCCCTTTGTTTTCGGAATTGCATCAATGGAAGAATCAGTGGTCTCATGAGAGCTGGGAATCTAAAAAGTGAAGTATAGTTTAGTTGTAATTTCGTTAATTATTCCATGTGGAGTTGAGAGTTGTAGTGCTTGGTGAAAACAATCAAGCTGTTTGAGGATTATTACAGAATAGTGTGATGTTGAGAGCTAAAGGTCCTTACGAGTGTAGTGACACAGAACTGTTCTCCAGCTCCTTCACAATCCGACGCTGTGATAATTGGGCTTGCCACCCAGATAATTCCATTTTCTCGAAAGAAATTGTGTGTAGCATATGCCAAAGCACTCCTAACTCTCGCTACCTGAAACAAGAAGTTTGGCATGTTTAAGAAAATAGAATTCGGTAATTATCAGCAAGTTCACCATCAAGTGTCAATAGATGTTTGAACAGAGAGAAGAGAAGCCTGAAAGCAAGGAAAACGGCAGAAACGATTTTCAGCATGAAAGTAGTAGACAAAAAATACTTTCTTATAATCTATTTGAGATTATACATCAAATAACCGAAAAGGCAGCAATGCCTGTCTACAGTGTAGAGCTTCAGGACACTATACAAAAGTAAATGAAAAAAGGGAAAATTGCAGGCACTTTAATCAATGAAGAAAAACAAACATTACCGCCCCAAAAGTATTGGTTCTCGGACGTAGATGAGCCTTGGTTCGCAAGAATTCCCGGCTGACCCTTTTCTTCTGGATCGGATAGGAAGAATCACACTTTCCAACCTGGGATAAAGTGGCAGTGGGTGAAAAAAAAACCCACAGAAACGTATTTTAAATCTCAAGGAACTTAAAGTTCGTGGTCCGAAGTAGAAGAAGAAAAGACGTACCACAATGATTTTCTCAACCTTTAGTTCCACCTTTTGCTTTGTTCCCTGGCTGGCCGCAATAGTACCTTGTACAGATATGGATGCTCCAGTCAAGATCGATCCAGATTCTACCTATTTGCAATGCGACACTAAGGATTATCATTTGGGTTTATATATAAGCAATGTAAATGTCTCTGGTCAATTTAAGTAAAATGAGAATTGTTCGCAGGTCACAATGATTACCTGATCATACCCTTCTGCGTCCGGATTCATCACACATTGCAAGTTTGATAAGCATGAGCCATCATTTATCTTCAAACAAATTTTAAACGGCGATTTTGTGAGCAATCAAGTCAACTAAATCGGCAAGCAAACGGCGATTGAGAATTACCTCGATGAATGTGACACTGCTCTGAGATCGAAGTGTCCGAACCCAACCCTGAATGCTGAGGCTCTCCCCGACGCGACCCAGCCCTTCGTCTGCTCCTCCTTTCACTTCAGCTATCCTCAACTTCCTCCTGAATTCTCCAACTTTACTCCCAAATCGATTCTCATAATTGCTCTCCACCATGTTTCCCTCACCGGAACCGGGAGATTCAGAAGCACCGGTGCAAAAGCATCTCCGGCGAGCATTGGCCGGGAAACTTTCAAAGGGCGGGAGAACCCGGCGGCGTAGAGGACGGAAGAGAGAGTGAGAAGGATTAGAAATAGGGAAGAAGGATAAGAATCGGAGAGTAGAGAACGAAGTGAGACGTAGAGACGCCGCCGGCAGAAATGCGGCCGCCATTGCAGTCGTTTTGTTGGGTTTTTGATAAATGAATTCACTTCAAAACCTTTTTCCTTTTTTTGTTAAAACGCTCGTTTTTCATATCATCATCAAGTTGGCCTGGATATTACATTTGCAAGGCCCGTTTAGCCACAAAGCCTGACAAATATTGGGCTTGTCGAGGAATAATAATATGAAAGCAAACAATGTCGAAGAAAGCAGATGTTCGATAAAACGCCATGATTCTGTGCAACTGTGAGTGTGAATGCACTGAACCAAAGGTTTGTCTCTGAATGAGTCTCATCACTTGACACAGTGGAGAGGAAGAGACAAGAAGAGGGAATGAGTCTAACTCGAGACAAAGTCAAAGCTTTGATTTGACAGTTCGTTACTGAATGAGTCTACATAGCATTAAATTCACAACAACATTCATCAACATCAAGACACCAACTCTCTCTCTCTCTCTCTATCTCTCTCTATCTCTCTCACTCACTTCACATATAAATAGAAGAAGCAGAGGAAGAAACATAACGAAGAATCAAAGAAAGAAACAGAACAGTATCGATCAAGAGCGATGGGGTGTGACGGTCATGGCAATCTTAGCGACGCAGAGTTCAGCAAGCCGTTGCCGTGGATAGGTATCTACGTGGCTGCTGCTTCACTCATCTGTGGAGTTGCCATGTTTTCCGATCTTCTTCGCGGCTTCCGCAACCGCAAGTTCTGGTTTCCCTGCAAGTCTTTCTCTCTCAACGCCACCACTCTCACCTTCATCTCCGTCTGCATCAAACTCTCCGTGGATCTCAACACTTCCATGCCTAGTCGCCAGGATCAGCTCGCCAAGCTCAGCAGCAACGTCTTCGTCTGCACCGTGATGGCCAATTCCATGCCTTCTCTGGGTTTCATGGTCACTCAAGACCTTCTCATGAACCTCGTGGCTCTTGGGATTCTTGTCATCACCGACCTCGTCAACATCTGTATCCAGTTGGGTACAGGTGCCATCTACGTTTTCCCTCAAGAACACGCTTTGGTCATCGTTCTAACGCTCCTGATGTTTGTCATCTTGAGCTTCTCAGCTATCGCAGTCCCCGCCACAAAGCGTTTCTTAGAGTTTAGATACAAGAAGAGTTACGAGTTCGCCTTGAAGCAGTGTCCTTTGTATCAGACCGAGAGAAGAGGAGGGTTTTCTGAGCTTAAAGAAGATCTGATGAAGTTCTGGATGATGGCTCACACTTGTAGCCCCCAGTTCGTGATGGCTCGCTCTGTCACCTGCACCACCTCTGGATTCCTCTGTTTCTTGAGTGCAGTCACTTTGGCTGAAGCCATGCTCCGCTCTTACTTTCTACAACCCAGGGCACTTGGGTTTTGTAATGGAGACTCTGATTACAAATGGTCAACCACTTTGGTTCTCGTCTCTCAGGCGGCTGCAATAGCCATAGGAACCGTTGCTCCAGCAAGCAGATGGTTTACTGCAGTGAACTTGAGGTGTACATCAAGAGGAAATAAAACTTTGAGAGATGATTTGAGAGTAGAGAGTTATTGGGTAGAGTCTCTCTCTGAGAAGAAAGAACGTCCCTTGAACTTTTGGATGCTCCATGGTCGGCGCAGCAGGAAGCTTGCACACGACGTAAACCGATGCATACTTGATCTCTGCATTGCAACACAGTATGGGATAGTGTTGGCTAGCAAGTTCCTCCGTTTCATCGCGGTCTACTTTGTGAGTAGGATCTTGCTATGTTGTTATTTCACCTTCAAAATCTCTAACGCTGAGTCGTCGTCGGGATCAAATCCATCGACGAGACAATTTGTTCTGCATCTTGAAGGAGAGGAGGAGCTGGTTGATTATATGGCACGGAGCAACCGTGAGGCCACAGACCACTTGATACAAAAAGGTCGAAAGAAACAGCCCCTAAACTTGATAGAGCTCTTGGAGGCAACGAATCCCATCTCAAAAGGGTTTGAAGGGATTGGAGATTTTGACAGCGACGAGGTCGCTTCTCTAGCTTCTGGAGAGCCACCTAACTGCTGGGCTCTTCCACTGGTAACACTGACGAGTATCGCTGTTGCACTTCCCAACATAAAGCCTTGCTCACTGAAGAAGCTAGTGAAGGCTGTAAACGAGGCATTGGTGTATGTCAAAAAGTTCGAAGACGTCTTAGACATTGAAGGAGAGTTAGCCAACAGCAGGAAAGCTGCAGAAGTAGTTTGGTTAGGAGTTGATCTCTACCATAAGTGGCTCAACGTGGATCTCCGAAAACTATCCAAGAAACAAAGAGCAAGACCACAAGAAGTTTTTAAAGATCTGGCGGATATGGCGAAGAAAGAGTTTAGCGAGTCGTTGGAGAAGAACCTGATGTTGTCCATGAAGCAGAAGCCCTCGCGCTGGCCCATCAAGACTCTGGCAGCAAACTCGATGTACCGAATCAGCCAAACCCTTTTGAAGAAACACGAATCAAGAAACATTGGAACAGAGGAGACTCTGTTGAAAGAGGTGGAAAGGATGGTGTCGGACATAGTCGCAGGATGCTTTTGCAACACGGCACGAGTGGTGGGAATGAAGTGTTTGGTAACGGCGGTGGAGGTGAGGGAAGCGTCGGTGAGAGAAGCGGCAATGCATCTGGGGAGAACAGAGAAGATACTTGAGATCGTGGACAGGAGATGCATCCCTGCTTTGTCTCATCACAAAGTGGCCAACATCGATGGATGGAGAGAGTTTTATAAGACCAATAAATGCATCTCTTCCACTACTCATCCTTCGTCTCAGTGTACCACTCGTCAACTCATTCTCACCATAGAGTAACAACACTTGATGTCAAGTTAATAATGGCCGTTTTGTACTGTTGAACTTGGCAGTAATAAAATGAGCTTTCTTTGTCGTTGATGAAACAAGTCAAACCATCAATTTTGCTCAAACAACTTATCTCCTTCTACTGAGGATATTTTGCAGTAGCACAAGTAAACTCTCGGTATGAAAGCTTACAGGTTTGGTAGAACATCCGTGTTTATGTTTGAACATAAGTTTCTTGTTTCTAGAGATGGTAAAGAAAGATTGTAGTTCATGTTGCTAATTCTATTATAAATTTTAGGGTCTAAGAATTAATGTTTGCAATTTTTTTTGCTTCTGCAAATTGGATTTTTCCTCTACATTCTTCTATTGCACCTACAAAACAGGAAAAGGTGTTCCTGCGCCACCCTTACGGAAGATAATTTCATTTGACCTATATATATATTCTGGTCTTTGAATCTGTGTTAGCAGTCACTTACTCCGTGTGTTACACTTGCACATGAGCAAATTTAATGGCTTTATCTTTAGTGCCTTGCTTTAGCACTTTACCTAGTATTGGAGTAAAGTATTAGAAAAAACACAACTTAATTTTGAATAAAGAATTTCTCTCTTTATTAATATGTTTAGAAATTTCTCAAAACTAAACACAAAGCTCTCTAATTTTCTCTATGATTTATCACATCTTGGCAACCATATTTATAGAACTAGATTTCCTTTTCTAATCCTAATAATAAAAGGAAAACACACTTTTCCTTTTCTTAGAGAAAGTAGACAATTTCCTTTATGTCTTCAACAATCATTAACCGCCTTGTTAATGATCTCTTGGGCTTCAAGCTTTGAAGCTTATCCAACATTCACCCCCTTAAGCTTCAAGCTAGTCTTCGAGAGATCTTGAACTCCGATCAAATCCCTCATCTTCTTGAACTTGATTCTTGCTAAGGCCTTTGTTAGTATGTCTGCACATTGTTCTTCTCCGGGTACATGTTCGACTTCTAGTTGATCATTCTCAACACATTCTCGAATGAAATGGAACCGTTTGTGAATGTGTTTGCTTCTTCGGTGGAACACTGGATTCTTGGTAAGAGCAATGGCAGACTTATTATCAATCCAAATCGTGGTCTTCTTACACTCTTGACCTGTAATCTCACTTAGCAAATCTTGAAGCCAGATTGCTTGCTTTGCAGCTTCCGTGGCAGCCATGAACTCGGCTTCACACGATGATAGAGCAACAGTCTCTTGCTTCTGTGAACACCATGTGATTGGAGATTCGCCTAAGTAGAAAACATGTCCAGTGGTGCTTCTTCCATCATCAGGATCGGTGTTGTGGCTACTGTCACTATAGCCGACAAGCTTCTGCGTTCCCCCTCTTCTGAAAGAGACTCCATAAGCCGTTGTTCCTTGTAGGTACCTTAGGATTTGTTTCAAGGCATTTCTGTGTGACTCTCTTGGATCTTGCATATACCTGCTTAAAATTCCAACTGAAAAAGCAAGGTCGGGTCTAGAATGCAAAAGATATCTTAAGCATCCTATCTTCCTTCGGTACATGGTTGCATCAATCTCGTGATCACCTTCTTGTCCTTTTTCAATTCGTGACTGTAGGCATGCCGGCTTTCCTACTTTGAGATGTATCTTGTACAATCGATTAGGAGATCGAGATACTTTAACCAAGAGACGTCCAACAGGATCTAGTAGTGTTAGATGCTCGCACTTCATTCTAACATCACATCCGTATTATGTGGCTTGACCTAGACTGATTATATTACTCTTCAAATCTGGGATGTAATAGATGTCAGTCATGAGTCTCTGTTCTCCAGTTTTTCATTCAAAAAGTATTGATCCTTTCCCACTGATATCAACACAAGATCCATCTCCAAATTTAACTTTTCCTTTAATCTCTTCATTCAGCTCCGAGAAGAACGACCTTACTCCTGTCATATGGTTACTTGCACCATTGTCCAAATACCATATTCCGTCAACTTCCTTTTCGGCTTCGAACTTCTTAGGAATAAGCTTTTCTTCGTTAAGAAACACGATTTCATGCATATAAAGTGCTTCTACTTCTTCTTCTTCCTCTTCTTCTTCTTGTGTTTCGACCTTGTTTAGCTCTCGGAGCTTCTGTATTCTTTCAGGACATACTGAAGCAAAGTGTCCTGTTTTATCACACCGAAAACATATAACATCAGATCTTTCTTTCTTCTCCTTGCTTCGGTCTTGAGTGTTAGATTTTCCACGGCCTCTTCCCCGAGAACCTCTTCCTCGACCTCTTGAAGATTCGCCGCGTGAATCTCTTTTTGTAAACAATAACTCCCCTTGTGTTTCACCATGACTCGCATCATCAAGTATACGCTCCTCGTATGCTTTAAGTCGTCCTACAATGTCTTCGAATCCAGTTTTGTTAAGATCCAACATATGTTCTAGAGAGGCGATCATGTGTATAAACTTATTTCTCGGTAGACTGTTGAGAAATTTCTTGACTAGCTTCGGTTCTTCAAGTGTTTGACCCAACGATGCAAACTTTGAGGCGAGCTCTGATATCTTTCCGGCAAAAATATCAATTGTCTCGGAGTCTTTCATCCTTAACCGTTCGAACTCAGACATCAAAGTTGGGAGTCGAGCTTCCTTCACCCTGTCCGCCCCTAGGTGTCTAGATTTGATTGCCTCCCATATATCTTTTGGTGAATCTTGATCACCAACTTGTAGGATGAGACTTTCTGGTATGGATTGCAACAACAAAGCAGTCGCACCATCGTTTTTCTCTGCTTCGTTTGTTCCCGGCTCGATTGCTTCCCAGACTTTGTGAACACGTAGGGTAACCTTCATCCGCATTGACCATACGGTGTAGTTTGTCGAGTTTAGCATCGGACAAACTACCGATGCTCGTACAGACTCCTTCTTCTCCGTTGGAGCTGCTGTATTACCCATGGCTCGGGTTCGACGACTATAGGTTATGATCTTCGTATTGCCTCAGGATCAAAAACCGCTCTGATACCAAATAAAGTATTAGAAAAAACACAACTTACCTTTGAATAAAGAATTTCTCTTGTTAATGATCTCTTGGGCTTCAAGCTTTGAAGCTTATCCAACATGGAGAACAATCTGAAGTTGTTAAGGGCTCTAGGCTTATCGTGTTATACTTATACGACTTACTATCTCCTCTCGTGCAAATGTTTTGTTTCCTTCGTTATGTACAATAACTAACACCAGGAATCTTTAAATTTGTTATGAATATGTACACTAATCAGAGTCGGCCCTGAGTTTTGAGAAGCCGCAAGGTAGAGGAAAAAATTGTAATGTGTAATGTGTTCGTTTTCTATATGTATTATATATTTTTTTTTATTTGGTTTATTGAAAAACATTTTTATGATGAAAAGAGTGCACACCCAACACTAACTAACAAAGAGAAACATAAGAAAATAAAAAAACGGGGATTCGATCTCATGATATCTTAAAAGAAGTAAATGAGTTTATGCCACTAGCCTAAGGAGACATTTATGAAATCGGGGGCCGAATATAACTTATAAAACCGAGGGCCGCAAGCCCATGCTTGGGCTAGGGCCGGGCATGACACTAATGAATCTTTGACGCCAGGAATCAATACTAGATTACTAGTAAATGAATTAAGAAAGCATATTTTCTGTTTCTTTTATCTTTCTGTACTCTGTTAAAAGTTGAGCGTAGAGAGACCTGGTGTTTCAAAGGATTATTAATAGTTAAGCTGGTTTCAAAGAGTTATTAAAAGTTAAGCTGGAATCTGTTACAAAAAGTCAAGATGGCCGAGTTGGTCTAAGGCGCCCGCTTCAGGTGCGGGTCCGAAAGGGCGTGGGTTCAAATCCCACTCTTGACATTACTTTTTGTTTTTTTTTGTTCTTTTTGCTATTTATTTTAAAATTTATATTTTTCAATCTAAATTTTTTTAAAAAGGATTAAATCAATAAGAAGTGTAAATACATATATTTTTGTCAAAAATATATACTCATATTATATAGACTCATATTATATATATGTAGACACACACTAATGCTAATGAATGTAAACATAAAATGTTGGATCAGGTCAGGCGGATGGAGGCGGGTCACGCCTAATGAACAATGTGGCTCGAGCTATAGAAGACTATGGTTGACTATGAGGGGACAACATTAAGTTGACACGTTGAAATAAAGGGCCCCACATCCACATGGAGGCAGTTGAGGCTTTGACCAAATGACCATAAAACTCGAAACCCAACACAACCACTTGTTATCGGATCTCTCGCGGACCGGTGCGGTTGCTCACCTGCATTCACTCGTCCTTGCCTCCATCTCCTTTCCTTTTGTTATTATACTATACTCTATGTGTGCTTAGACATATTTGAAAACCAGTGTAAGTAAAAGACAATAACTCAAAACAAATTAAGTTCTAAAATTTAATTATTAACTTGCTTTTAGTTTTAGGTTGAAGATGCCTTACCCAATAGTAGTTGTGCTATAACATGAGAGAGAGAGAGAGAGAGAGAAGTGATGGGAAAGAAGTTGGTGGAAACTAAGGCAGGCGAGACAGGTGTGTCTCGGTTGTTGTTGACCCTCAGTCCCTCACCATTATTAATTTTCCCATTTAAGTTTTTTAATTTATTACCCTCTGTAAACTAGTTTTATTTAATTACTTCAAAGGGTTTTCGTTTGAAAACGAGCATTATCGTTGTATTTCTTGGGTAATGAGCCATTTGATTTATTAGACCCACACACTATGCCAATAGTTGATTAAAAAAATTATTCGCACTAAGCATGATATGACCTAAAAAAGTGTAAGAGAAAAGTTATGATCTCTATTAGACAGCTTAACCAACGAAGCTAACCCCACTTTCTCTTCATATTTAATCTCTCTTTCTCTCCTTCTTTCTTCAACCGTCTGCTTCTCTTACATCTGAGTCTTTTTCTACAAACCCATTAATAATATCTCTACGATGAAGTTCTTGAATCAAATCCTGTGTCTCTCTCTTGTCCTCTCCATATCCATGACTACTCTGTCCTTTGCTCAGACATGTTCCAAGTACAAGTTCTCCAGCAACAATGTCTTTGATTCCTGCAATGACCTCCCTTTTCTTGATTCTTTCCTCCATTACACTTACGATTCTTCCACCGGGAGCCTCCACATCGCTTATCGCCACACCAAGATCACCTCTGGCAAATGGGTTGCTTGGGCCGTGAATCCGACGTCTACGGGAATGGTGGGCGCTCAAGCCATCGTGGCTTATCCACAATCAGACGGCACTGTCAGGGTTTACACTTCCCCTATCAGAAGCTACCAGACGAGTCTACAGGAGGGGGATCTGAGTTTCAACGTCTCTGGGTTGTCTGCAACTTATGAGAACAATGAGATGGTTGTGTTGGCAACTCTGAGGCTTTCACAGGATCTTGGTAATGGTGGAACCATTAACACTGTGTGGCAAGATGGGTCAATGTCTGGGAACAGTCCTCTGCCTCATCCAACCTCTGGCAACAATGTCCGCTCCATGTCCACTCTCAACCTGGTCTCCGGTGTTTCTGCAGCTGCAGGAGGAGCTGGAGGAAGTTCCAAGCTCCGCAAACGTAACGTGAGTTGATTCTTCTGTGGACATCTCTCTTTCCCCTTTTTTGTTTTTCTTAGGAGAACAGAGAATAATGATTGATTTTGGTAATAATGGTGGGCAGATTCATGGAATATTGAATGGAGTGAGTTGGGGAATAATGATGCCAATAGGGGCAATCATTGCTCGCTACTTGAGAGTAGCCAAATCAGCAGACCCTGCCTGGTTCTACATTCACGTTTTCTGCCAGGCTTCTGCTTACATCATCGGCGTGGCCGGATGGGCCACTGGTCTCAAACTCGGTGGCGACTCACCGGGGATTGAGTATAGCACCCATCGTGCTATCGGAATCGCTCTCTTCTCTCTCGCAACAGTTCAGGTATAATACACACACTTCACATCAAAAAGAAAACCAGTAAATACATAGCTTTCTAAACTGGATCATTTTCGTGTGTTACACGTTAAGGTGTTTGCGATGTTTCTGAGGCCGAAACCAGAGCACAAGCACAGGTTGTACTGGAACATTTACCACCACACGATAGGCTACACGGTGATCATCCTGGGGGTGGTGAACGTGTTCAAAGGGCTAGACATTTTGAGTCCCAAGAAGCAGTGGAGAAATGCTTACATTGGTATCATCGTTGCTCTCGCCATTGTGGCCGCCCTGCTCGAAGCCTTCACTTGGTATGTGGTCATTAAGGGAAGGAAACTGGAGGAACCTGCTAAAACGGCTCAGCGTGGAGCATCTAATGGCGCTCGGTCTCAGTATGCTTAAGATTAGCATTAGGCTTGGTTCTTTTTTCTCTTTGTGCATAGAGAGTGATTTTTATGGTTCATCTGCTTATTTATCCAATCCATTTTCAATAGGTCAGTGTCGGGTTCCCATATGCATTTACGATTTATTTATCAGAATGTGGGGCTTTTGCCTCTATTTTTTCCTTCTGAACAGAGATAATAATGCCATTTTATTTTATCGACACTAAAGGAGTGTACACATGTGAATTTATATCATCTAAAAGAAAAGACCCAGACCAAAAAAGACCCAGACCAGTCAGTAGCTTAGACAGAGAGCGAGTGACATTACCTAATACGTAACAACAATCTTTGATGCTTCAAAAATGCCTTTCAAAGATTAAACAGAAGGCATGAGCTTCTGTGTACATGTGTGTGCTCAAGCAAGATCTCGCGGCTTAAGGCTTGCGATCTCTCTCACCACCTGAGCTTTGTCTGCTTCAAACCTCTGGTCCTCTGACACAAAACAGACATGAATCATAAACATAAGAAGTTTGTTTACAATGAGAATCACGTCCATTCCCTGGTGATTCAAGAGTCTCATAACACAAGATTCATACCTTTGTCAGGCTTGAAATCAGCCAACAATCTCAGAAGCTTGTTTCTGTTTGCCACCAGAATGTTAATGATGTCTGAAGGCTTGTTTTGGTTTCCTACAAACAGCTGTACAAACACAACAATATCAGAGAAATTGGATACCCCTTCAAGTCTTTATTTTTAAACTGACTAAAATCACTGTAAGACAGACATTTTCCAAAAATTTGAAATCTAATTGCCAAAGCCGTCTGACTGATGATTATGTATCACTGGGTAAAACTACTCCATGTCTTTATGGTACAAGAAAGATACCTTGAAAACATGGAAAGCGTCTATCTGAATGGTCTTGCTTGATTCCTGAAAGCGAGTTTTTCATCAACAGACTCAAGTTATTTCCAATACTAAATATGTTTGGCAGAGTCAGACATCATGAATAGAATCATTCAGGGTATCGGGTAAAGCATCATACTCTGAGAAGATTCATGAGAATCCTCAAGTTATCCATTGAGCTCACATATTTCGTCATCACCGCTGAATTTGACCGATCCAGTAATATATCGCCCAACAACTGTAAAATTTTACACACCACAATCCATCAGATGCTCTGTCACTGCAATTGTTTTCGTGATTACACATTTGTGATATTACCACTCCTCTAAGTTAATCTACCTTAATAGCCTGCCGTCTGGTTATATAATTACTTGACTCAAGAAGCTTTGAGTTGTAGTCTGCAAAAAACTGTAAACCAAAACAGCTGAGAATCATACTGGATCGATTCCGCACCGTCAGATATTAAACAGATGCATATGCTTTGAAGCAAAATTTTATGATTTGTACATTGCAAGAGAACTTACCCAGTCTTCATTCTTAGTGAGAAACTCAGCAACTGTAGACTTGTGCCTTGTCAGAAGTTCCTACCAAAAAATCACAGAACTAAAAAGTTATGGCGTGTTTTACAGAAAATTTAAAACCATGATTGTAAGGGAAATTTCAAGTATGTTGCAGTTTACAAGAACCTTAAAAGTTGCAGCAGCATCAGCAGCAATGTCGAAATTGGGAAGCTGTATGTAGTAAAAAAACCTCTTCACGTGCTGCGAGTCCAAAACATATCTGAATCCCAGAAAGAGAAGCGGTTTCCATTATAATATGCTCCATAAAAACACCACTATTAAGTTGTTTCTACTATATATAAATTGTGTAGAAGGTTTTCTCTTTGTCGATAAAAACATATAGGATGTAATGTCTGGAAGCGAAGAAAAATATAAAATTTGCTCACTTTGCAACAATCTGGTGGCGGATGCACTCTCTAAACATAGTACCATAGTGTAACGCCATATCTGTGTTTTCGAAGCTGCGAGAAATCATAGAAACCCCACATGAATGATAAACGAACTCATGATCAAGGTCTTAAAAGCAGACTTTTAATTCGGAAGCCATCAATGAAACGCTTAATGTAATGCAACATCGACCATATGGTTCCATCTCCTAAACTCACCCTTCCACTAGGATATCCATAAGATCAATGTTGGATTCGAGATAATCAGATGCAATAAGCCGTGAATTGACTTGTTGCCTCTGAAGATTTGCAACAACTTGTGTAGCATCTTTCCTGGCCTAGTAAAAAGACAGTTTTCTTACTGAAGTGTTGCATACTGCCAACAAATTCATATTAAATGGCTATCTCTCTTTCGATTCAATCATGAGACGAGATGTTACCTCCAAGTTCAAATTTGGAAGAGATGTGATCAAGCGGCGAAGAGTATCACCCTTGAAGAACTCCAGAGTCAACTGGGCACACGCTTCGGCTACAGGCTCAGACTCGCTGTTTCCATAGAGAATTAGCTTCAAATCTCGTAAGCTCTTGCTTAGTTCCGCCAGCTGCAAGCAATTGTCAGAAACCAAACCAGACTCTGATCAGGATTTGAAGAAAAGTGCGCAGGACTCAATCAAGTGAATCATGAGAGTATGTAATTAGAAAAGGAGAAACCGATAAATCAGATTTCAGGGCAGAAATTGCGGAATCGAAAGCTGAGTATGGAGAATGTGATGAAAAGAGAGGATGGAGAAACCTTTTCCTCGCGTTTGGACTCTCGAAGGTCAGGGAAGGAGGCGGATCGATCGGTGTAGAGAAGGAGATCGCGAGACTGTCGAACAATATCGGCCGGTGTCCTCGGCTTGGATTTGAAAAGACCCTTCATCTCCGCCTGAACCACCGCGTCTCCACCGGAATAACCAGAAGCGGAGACAAATATTCGGCCGGGATCAGCAGCACCTCCTTTTGACCCGCACGATCCTATCGTAGCTATATCCCCCTAGACCTAGGGCCTCACTAATGATTAATAGAAGGCACAAAAGCTCTCTCTCGAATCCACTAGGGTTTTAGTTAGCTTGGCTTATCTGAGATTGAAGAAATGGGAGAAAGAGAGAAGGAATCAGAAATCGTTGAGAAGATGAAGAAGAGAACGAGGGAGAAGAAGAAGAAGACGACGACGACGAGAGAGAGTGTTTCGAAGAAATTGTTTTATGATTATAATTGTTTGATACCTTCCTTTCTTTCTCGGTTACAAAGCTAAAATACTGAATAATAAAAGGCTTACACTCAAACAGTAGTAACAGCCCATTAATCATAAAACGAGGCCCAATATAAAAAGATGATTGATATTTAACTTTGTAGTTTTTTGGGAAATCGGCTTGTTATGCGTTAAGTTCAGTTTATACACGAACTCTGAAGTTGGTTCAACTCATACATCAATTCTATTTTTTTTATCATTTTATACACAAACTTCAAATATTACGTCAATTCATATATTTATCGTTGACTGATGATGACGTGGATGACACATCATCATTTTTGTCGCCACGTCATATTTTTAAATTTTTTTTTCTTATATTTTATTTATTTGATATAATAATTATTCAATAATTATAAAAATTTAAAAATATTTAAAAATATTCAAAAATCGTAAAATATTAAGTATACTTTATTTAAAATATAATTATACTCTCATATCATAAATAATACAACCGTTTTAAAATAAAAATCTTTGCGCAATTTAATTTAACATAAATTAGTATGAAAGTCATTTTTTAATCCACTACTTATTATGATACAGTCATATCATATCACATTTTGTAGATTAGACAATTTAATCTTCAAAAAGATTAACCATGTGCGTGGGCGACAAAATCTATTTTCATTTTAAAACCAATCTTTCAATTAAAAGTGTTTAATTTGAATATTGGTTTGATTGAAAGTAAATATTAGTTTGAACCAAATATAGTTTTAATTTTAATTTTGTCGTGTACGCACATGATTGAAATTTGAAAAATGACATACACACTCAGCTACGTTAAATTAAGCATTTTGTTGAGGCTCTCAAATACTGTGTTGAGTCTCTCATATATATAGAGAATTTCTTGAGAACATAATTATGAACATTGATGGCACGTTAAATGTTTGGTAGCATTGAATTTTAACGAGACCAATCTTGTTTTTTTGTAGGTTTGATTTTTTAACATTGAACATAATTTTATTTTTTCGTAGGTTTAATAGAATTAAAAACCCCGTTTTAAACCAAAACTACGAAAAAACCAAACCTAAAAAAAACAAGATTTATCTCGTTAAATATTTTTAAATAAAGTATACATAACATTTTATGATTTATGAATATTTTGTAATATCAAAATTTTATTTTTAAATTTTTATAATTATTGAATAATTATTATGTCAAATAATTAAAATATAAGAAATTGTTTTAAAAAATATATGACGTGGCGACATAAATGATGATACACATCATCATGAGTCAACGATAAATGTATGAATTGACGGAATCTTTGAAATTTGTGTATAAAATGATAAAAATATAGAATTGATGTATGAGTTGAACCAACTTTATGTATAAACTGAACTTAACGCAAATGTTGATGTATGAAAAAGCCGATTTTCCAAGTTTTTTGGTATAATTCTGAATTTGACAAACAAAGGTCATCTTCACATTGCTGGTAACTGCATTACGCTGTCATTGAAAGCTCATATAGTAATGTGTATGATTCATAATGTTTATCACCATATTTATATCACAAATTAGAAAGGATTATGATCTAATTGACACTCAAAGTGTGCTGAAACCACTACCCCATGAAACTTTCTTATCGTCCCATCATCATTCTTCTGTTTCTGTTAAAAATCTAAAGAACTCAAAAGTTAGAATCATTCGGCATGAACAAGCATTTACATAACATATAGATTTTAGAGATCAACACTGAACATCAGTGGGATGATGATCATAACAAAAACAAAAGTTTAAAACTTTGAAGCAGGCAGACAGATGATGTTCAAAGTCCCAATTGGCTCTGCATATCCAATATAGTCTTTGCCGACTTCTGCAGCTTCTCGGATTCTTCATCAGTCATATGCACATTGGTCACAGCGACCACGCCATTGCGTCCAAGCAGAGCCGGGAGGCTGAGGAAGACGTCACCGCCGTCCACACCATAAAAGCCACGAGCAAGGACCGTAACCGGGTGGATCTTGCGCTGGTCACGGAGGATGGTTCGAGCCAGGCTCGCAACGGAGTAGCCAATGGCCCAAGAAGTGTAGCCCTTGAGCCCGATGACTTCATAGGCACTGCCAACGACGGTTTGGTGGATGTCCTCAAGGGTTTGTTTCTCGTAAGCTATCTGTTGCTTCTCCAAGAAGCTTAGAACAGGGATGCCTCCAACACTTATGCTCGACCACAATGCCACCGAGCTGTCTCCATGCTCTCCCACGATGAATGCCTGCAAAACAACCATCAAACACCATTGATCGATCGATCGATCGTCTCAACAACATTACCATTCACCATCGAATCTATTATAACGAGAACGAAAGAAGACACTCCACAAATCCCTAATTTTGATCGGAACTGACCTGTACATCCTGAGCATTGACGTCGAGATGATCTGCGATTAAGAATCGGAATCGGGAGGAGTCGAGATTGGTACCCGATCCAAGCACTCGATTCACCGGGAACCCAGAGAGTTTCCAGGCGACGTAGGTCAAAACATCGACGGGATTGGAGACGATGAGCAGGATTGAATCGGGAGATGACTTCGCGAGTGGAGGGATGATGTGGCGGAAGAGGGCGACGTTCCTCTGAAGCAGATTGAGCCTGGACTCGCCTGGGTTCTGCCTCGCGCCGGCGGTGACGATGCAGAGATCGGATCCGGCGGTGACTTCGTAGTCGACGGAAGCGGTGATTTTTGTGCGGGGGAGGAAAGCGGCGGCGTGCTGGAGATCGAGCATCTCGCCTCGAAGCTTATCAGGCTTGGCATCGACGAGGGCGATCTCGTCGGCGAGATCCTGAGTGAGGATGGTCTGGGCGATGGCCATGCCGACGTTGCCGACTCCGACGACGGAGATCTTGGTGCAGCGGTTGGATGGGATAGGAGGATCGGAGTTTTGGATCGGCTTGAAAAAGGCACTTGTCAGATCCAGCCCGCCCGGACCCAACGATGAACCGGATGCGCTATTCTTCATTACAGATCAATTTGGCGATTTGATGATTTTGTTTCTTCTTCTTGTTCTCTTCTCTTCTCCTCTCCTTCTGTGATTTTGGTGAGACCGTGTGAGTGAGCAGTGTACTTATAGAGGAAATTACAAAAATATCACAAAGTCTTTGTATCTCTTTCCAATTGTTTAGGTTTTTCCCTTTATTCCGTAATTAAATATGCATATCTCAGAAAATTAAGTACTATTGAACATTTGATTTGTACGAATTGTTCGATTCGCATCTAATTTTTAAATAGTTTCTGGTCGGAAACAGGAAACAGCCCACTGTTTGAGTGTTTGGTTTTTGCCATTTAGAATCCTCCTAAGAAATGTTGAGCGGTATTTTTCTATTCAATATCAAAAGCAGCTTTTGTTGACATTGTTTAAAATTAATAATACTTGCATCGATTTACAAGACTTGCTATGGCAAATATCCATTGGAAGAGTCGTTTTGGCTTGTCAACAAAGCAAAGTTGATAGTTTGACTTCTGCATTAACCGACAAAGGAGGCATATTATTGCTGTTTAGTTATATCATGTACATAAAGGTAATTAACTCATAAGAGTTAAGACTTAACAGTAAGTGTTAATCTAGGTTGAGAATGAGTTCGCGAGTGGTACACTGAGACGAAGGATGAGTGAAAGAGATGCATTTGTTTGTCCTATAAAACTCTCTCCATTCATCAATCTTTGCCACTTTTTGATGAGACAAAGCAGGGATGCATCTTCTATCCACGATCTCTAGTATCTTCTCTGTTCTTCCCAGATGCATTGCCGCTGCTCTCACCGACGCTTCCCTCACTTCCACTGCCGTCACCAAACACTTCATTCCGATCACCTCTTCCGTGTTGCAAAAGCATCCTGCTACTATGTCCGATACCATTCTTTCCACATCTTTAAACAGAGTATCCTCTGTTCCTATGTTTCTTGATTCGTACTTGTTCAAAAGGGTTTTGCTGATTCGGTACATCGAGTTTGCTGCCAGAGTCTTGATGGGCCAACGCGAAGGCTTATGCTTCATGCGCAGTATCAGATTGTTCTGCCACGACTCTGTAAACTCTTTCTTCGCTCTATCCACTAGCTCTTTAAGAACTTCTTCTGGTGTCGTTGTTCTCTTTTGCTTGGATAGTTTTCGAAGATCCACGTTGAGCCACTTATGGTAGAGATCAACTCCTAACCAAACTACTTCTGCAGCTTTCCTGCTGTTAGCTAACTCTCCTTCAATGTCTAAGACGTCTTCGAACTTTTTGACACAGACCAATGCCTCGTTTACAGCCTTCACTAACTTCTCGAGGGAGCAAGGCTTTATGTTGGGAAGAGCAACAGCGATACTCGTCAGTGTTACCAATGGAAGCGCCCAACAATTAGGTGGCTCTCCAGAAGCTAGTGAAGCGACCTCGTCGCTGTCGAAATCTCTAATCCCTTCAAATCCTTTTGAGATTTGACTTGTTGCCTCTAAGAGCTCTATCAAGTTTAGGGGTTGTTTTTCCCGACCCTTTTGTATCAAGTGCTCTGTCGCCTCACGGTTGCTTCGTGCCATATAATCAACCAGCTCCTCCTCTCCTTCAAGATGCAGAACAAATCGTCTCGTTGATGGATTTGATCCCGACGGCGACTCAGCGTTTGCCACAGTATCACTTTTGAAGGTGAAAATTAAACAACATAGCAATATTCTACTCACAAAGCAGACCATGATGAAACGAAGTAACTTGCTAGCCAACACTAACCCATATTGTGTTGCAATGCAGACATCAAGTATCCATCGGTTTAAGTCGTGTGCAAGCTTCCTGCTGCGGCGACCATGGAGCATCCAATGGCCGTTCAAGGGACGTTCTTTCTTCTCAGCGAGACACTCAAACCAATAACTCTCTACTCTCAACTCATCTCTCAAACCTTTCTTTGCTCTTGGTGGACACCTAAATTTCAATGCACTAAACCATCTGCTCGCCGGAGCAACGGTTCCTATGGCTACTGCAGCTGCCTGAGAAACCAGAACCAGAGTGGTTGACCATTTGTAATCAGATTCTCCATTGCAGAACCCAAGTGAACGTGGTTGTAGAAAGTAAGATCGGACCATGGCTTCAGCCAAAGTGACTGCACTCAAGAAGCAGAGAAAACCAGAGGTGGTGCAAGTGACAGAGCGAGCCATCACAAACTGAGGGCTAGAAGTGTGAGCCATCATCCAGAATTTCATTAGATCGTCTCTAAGCTTAAGAACCCCTTTTCTTCTCTCTGTAAATGAAGGACACTGCTTCAAAGCAAACTCGTACTTTTTCTTGTACTTGAGCTCTAAGAAACGCTTTGTGGTGGGGACTGTGATCGCAGAGAAACTCAAGATCATGAACATTATAATCATGAGAACGATAACGAGAGCGTGCTCCTGAGGGAAAACGTAGATGGCACCTGTACCCAATTGGATACAGATGTTGACAACGTCGGTGATGACAAGAATCCCTAAAGCCATGAGGTTCATGAGGATATCTTGAGTGACCATGAAACCCAAAGAAGGCATGGAATTAGCCATCACAGTGCAGAAGAAGACGCTGCTGCTGAGTTTAGCGAGCTGATCTTGGCGACTTGGCATGGAAGTGTTGAGATCCAAAGAGAGTTTGACGCAGACGGAGATGAAAGTGAGAGTGGTGGCGTTGAGAGAGAAGAAATTGCAAGGAAACCAACACTTCCGGTGGCGAAAGCCGTGAAGAAGATCAGCAAACATGGCAGCTCCACAGATCAGTGAAGCTGCAGCCACGTATATACCTATCGATGGCAACGGTTTGCTGAACTCTACGTCGCTGAGATTACCATAGGAGTCGCACCCCATCACTAGATCTGTCTCTCCCTCTCTCGATTCTTCTGGTTTTTTTTTTTCCTGCTTCTTCGTCTTCTTTCTATGGAGAGAGAGCGTTTCGTGTCTTGATGTTTGATAAAGATTGTTGTGAATCGTCAAAGAATTTTTCTATTCTGCCCACTCAAAAGTTATAAGCTTTTGACTTGTGAGTGAAGTAGGAGTGGGACTCACTCATTCAGAGACCAAACTGACACACGGCTCTAAATCTAAACGAGGACCTTTTTATGGGCTTACGTGTTTTTCTCACCACCGCACGATATTACCATCGCAGAAAAAAAAAATTACTCTTTTGTTAAATAAACCAATTACCGATTAATGTTGGTTTAGTGGTTGGTTAGTTTTAAATTGGAAGTACCGATTAGTTTTAGGGATTTCTAGAGTGAGAGAGTGAGAGCCAACAGAGGAACCACAATCTCTCCCATACCCTCGTGAAAATTCTGGCAAAGCTTTCGTTGTCTTCGCTTCTGGGATTAAGGGTCTCTGTTGTGCTCTTCTGATACCCATTAAGAGGACATTGCTTCTCCACTCTAAAGCTGCGGTTTTTCAATTTGCTTTTGCTTCTAACCAATTGGATTTTTGAGTTTGGGTAATAGATGCCAAAATCTAAGCTTTCGATGTTCGATTAGAGTTTGCTATGGCCAGAGAGTTGTTTGGAATTCTGGGTACTTCGTCTGCAATCCAACATCGTGCCAAGTCTGTTCCATTTCTAATCCGAAGATTCTCGCTTTGCTCAACGAAGAAAGACCTCGATCTCGAATCAGCCCCTGTCTCTTATACACATCTAGATGTGTATAAGAGACAGATGAAACGCTTAATGTAATGCAACATCGACCATATGGTTCCATCTCCTAAACTCACCCTTCCACTAGGATATCCATAAGATCAATGTTGGATTCGAGATAATCAGATGCAATAAGCCGTGAATTGACTTGTTGCCTCTGAAGATTTGCAACAACTTGTGTAGCATCTTTCCTGGCCTAATAAAAAGACAGTTTTCTTATTGAAGTGTTGGATACTGCCAACAAATTCATATCAAATGCCTATCTCTCTTTGGATTCAATCATGAGACGAGATGTTACCTCCAAGTTCAAATTTGGAAGAGATGTGATCAAGCGGCNACGTTTATCTCGAGGACGATGAGTATTACTGTCGTTTGACCAAACCCATGATGACGCTTGTGGAAGAAGAAGAGTTGGTCAAAGATACCCAAGAGCCCGTCTTGGCGGATAGGCTCGCAAAGCTGCTCATGATGAGTGTTAATCAGCGTCTCAATGTCGTCAAGCTCAACGAGTTTAAGCGGAGCTTTGGGTTCACCGATGATTATGTTGTCAGGATACTACCAAAACACTCGGATGTGTTTCGATTAGTGAATTATAGCGGCAGGAAGAGTTCGATGGAGATCGAGCTTTTGTCGTGGAAGCCCGAGTTGGCTGTTTCTGCAGTGGAAGCAGCAGCGAATGAACGTGGCTCTGAGCCTTGTTTCTCTTGCTCTTTACCCACCACATGGACCAACCCGTGGGAGAGGTTCATGGAGTTTAACTCCACTCCTTACATATCTCCATATCAGGATCATGTGGATCTCGTGGAAGGTTCAAAAGAGAGTGAGAAGAGAAGCGTTGGTCTTGTGCACGAGTTACTCTCCTTGACGCTGTGGAAGAAGCTGTCAGTGGTAAAGCTGAATCATTTCAAGAGGGAGTTTGGGTTGCCAGAGAAGCTGAATGGCATGCTTATGAAACATCCTGGCATCTTCTACGTCTCGAACAAGTATCAGGTCCACACTGTGCTCCTTAGGGAAGGGTACAACGGCTCGGAATTGATTCACAAGGACCCGCTCGTTGCTGTCAAGGATAAATTTGGGGAACTGATGCAGCAGGGCTTGTATGAGTATAACCATAGGCGATATCTGGCTAATCTGGAGAAGAAGAAAGAGAAAGGTATTGAATCTGTGAAGCCTGTGGGGCGAAAGAAAGACGGGATTCACGATGGAGACGATGTAGATGAACAAGAGAGCCTTGGGGATCGACCAGGTGGTCTGTTTGACCCAGAAGAGAGGAAAAGGTTCTATCAGATTCTCTTCAGTGACAACCAATAAGACCATTCTGCTAAATCTCAATAACTCTTGGGACAGAGATTTACGAGCATATTGTGATCTCCATAGCTTACAGCAAAAGCACAACGTCTCAGAGATGGCAGGATAGTTAGAGCAAGTTTTCCCTAAAGATGGCTTCTCCATTGAAAAACACCCAACCGGATTTTGTTTAGTTGTGGTCACAGATACGGTCTAATTGTTCCCAGGGGATGCAAGTTCAAGATGGAATCTGATTTCAGTCTAGGGACAGCAACAAATGCTTTCGTTTAGATCATTTAGGGGTGAATCTGATATTCTCACATGTAACTTTACTGAATAATACTGTATATCGAACTATGCAAACGAATTACAAGACGGAATCCGATTACAAGCTCAATCTCTCAAATTCTCTCTCAAGTCTCTAACGATCTTAACAAACTCGCACAAGCTCATAACGCTTGATAATAACAACAATATAAAAGCATGCCTCTCCTCTAATGATAGTGTTGGATAGTTGATACCTCGTGAATGTGGTCCAGAAACTCTGTGAAGACCTTTGCACGCACTTGGATTTTTCTCCTATTGTCAGAATCATACCATGCTAGTGAAGTTAATGCTCGTAATGTGACTCGTTCCACTTTTGTTTTTTATCTCCCCCCTCAGTATTCATTATCTTATCCAGTAACACCTCATTCTTTCTTATCCAATAGGTGGAAAGTTAAACACTTTTTTCATAACTCATATTTCTTGAACTCCAACATTGAATAAAGCCTTTAGACCCTCTATGAATTGAGCCATTGAGGTAATGTTTGCAATTTTGTTTTGTTACACATGGTCATCGTTTGTTTTACGTAGTACAGTTTGGTTCACAAAAGTGACTTTGTATCACTTTTCTGTGTGTGTAATGTGTGTTTATGATTTCATAGAATATAGAACAATAAAAGGTAACAAATAAACCAGCTAGGAAAACATGATAGAGGTGTGAGGTGGGGAAAAAAAAAAACAAAAAAGTGGGCAAAACCAGGAAGCTGCATTGATCTGACTAAGGAGTTTCGGTTGGTGAGGAGAAGATGTTTGTGCGGCAAGTGGGACAGGAGGGGTTGGAGGAGAACCACTGCTGGATGCAGTGAACATGGAATCCATGGTTGCATCTGTCCAACACGCGGAGGTTGTCACCTTCTTGGAATTCAGACAAACAAATGATACACTCTACTTCAGCGCCTGCTAGCTTCATCCCAGGGGAGTAGATAAGTGTTGAGGGGGCTTCCGAATGGGAGGTCTCAGGGTCAGGGTCGGGTTTAGGGTCATGCTGGAGGGCTGGACGGAGGCAACAACGAATGGCGGCGTGGAGAGAGAGGAGGCAGATGAGAGAAGAGAAGAGGATGATGAGAATGAGAGAGGCGTTGGCAGCAAAGTCATTGGACTGGGAGTAAGGCTTCCAGCTGCAACTCTGGGACTTACATGTAGAAGTAAGTTGGGGTTGAGGTTCAGATGATAGCAGCCGCATTGTAACTGTGACAAGTTCCCAAAAACCATCATATGTCTTATTGTGTTTTATAGAGAAATAGCAAAAATAGCATTAAAGAGAAGAGGAGACAAGAGTGTGGTTTTGGTCTTATTTGTGAAGAGGGAGACGTGGATGGGTCGAGCGAGAGAGGGACCACTTAAGTTATGAAGATGAACATTTTGGTCACGCTATAATGCTTTCCCCTCCTGCCAAGGCAACTGTACAGTTCCCTCTCTTTTCTTAGTCTTAAATGCTCGTTTGGTTTCTATCTTGTTCTAAACACTACTTGTCTTTGAAAATATTGTGAATCAAAGATTTGATTTTCTCATTATAATGTGTAGAATGCTCCTATACACACATACTATTCCAGTTACGTGTTCTATTCGCACTACAACTCTTTACTAATTATTAGTCTTCCGTTTCATTTTGCTTCTGTGTCTATCACTCAACATCTTAGGTCTAACCTTATATCTAAGAGAATGAGGGAAAGAGACAATAGTGGGAGCAATACACAAACACGACAACGTCTTATGTATTTAAGGGGTAACTGTTGTACTCTGGGCTCTAAATGCACCAAACACCAACTTCATTCATACCATCTGTTCCTCTATGCCCCAAATCTGACTTGTTCATGTTTTTGACTGCCCACATTGTAATTACAAAATTATTAGATTGTTATTAACCCAAAAAAACGAACATGAAACTCTTTATTGTCTTGGTTTCATTTTGTATCTGTCATTTTACAATAAAGAAAATAGATAAAAAAAAAAAAATTCCAAATTAGAACAAAACTAGAACAAAAAGAGCAAAGAAGCTCAAAGTTGAAAACTATGGGACTCTAATAAGTTCCTCCCTAAAAGCTCACTCCACAAATCATCTCATCTCCCTAAGTGTAGATATGTCAGGTCTCTATGCTAGCAGAAATTCCTGCAAAAGTGCAATTCATTAGTAATCCCATCACATTTGTTCAATCATCAAAGAGCAAAGGCTGTCCTAGTTCTTACCTCAGTGTTGTTCATGTACCCAAAACCGTGCATCCCTCCTTCACCGGACATTCCCCAACCCGAGCTTCTCATATGAGCAACACCTCCTCTAGATTCTACTCCCATTCCATTGCTTCTACCATAACCAATACGGTATTGGGGAACTAAATGGGCAGGGTCTAAATAGGCAATACCCATCTCTGCGTTGCTGTAACCACGATAGCTACGCCCTTCACCAACTGTTCCCCACTTCTCCCCTGTACTTCCTACTCCATAGTTCTTCCCATTGAACCCTCCAGTTATTTCAGACTGTGATATGTAACCCATACCACCATTATTGCCCCATAGTTGACTTCCGTTGACAGAACCATTCCCCTGGCCACCGTACCTACTCAGACTTGCATTATATCCAGGGCTAAACGGCCTTCCGAAACCTCCATTTGACCCACTAACATAACTCTGGTTCTGGTTTCCCTCAATAAAACCCAGCTCAATCCCGAATCCGTGGCTAAACGGAGAGAAGCTGCCTCGGTTACCTACAGCTGGGCTGTACCTACCTTCAGGTTTTGCTCCATGGGCTGAGATTGGACTCAGATTAAACCCTTGGGTGTAACCGTTGAGCAACAAACTCATCCTGCTACTTCCGAAGCTATTTAGGCTGTTTAGGTTCCGGTTTGTGTTGGGAGACGTTTCCTTAGGAACGGCCACTTTGACCTCAACCATCTTACCATCGAGTTCATGGAATGTCCTCTGCAACACTCTGTCTACAGCCTCCTCAGAGTCATAAGTGATGAACCCAAAGCCTCTCGGGCGATGGGTTTTGTGGTCGTACATCACCACAACATCCGTGATTGTCCCAAACTGAGCAAAGTACTTCTTGAAATCTGCCTCTGTCACTGATGATGCCAACCCTCCCACAAATATCTTATTAGTGTTTGCTGGACCAGGCGATCCATGGAGGCTGCTGTTACTTTTGGTCAATATTATGTGATCATCTCTTGGAACTGCCTTCTTTGCCTCCACCTGCACACACCGACAAGATTACCATAGATGTTACCGTTGTTACATACCCAATCTAAAATCATGAACTGGCGGAAATGTAGCATAACAAATTAGAATCACCACAATGAGAATGAGAGTTTGTTTGTCATATCAAGTAAGACTCGTTGTCTATAAGGACTCGCAGTCAAAGATTAATAAGACGTTCGAGAAACCACTGATATCAAATGATGGATGAAACTGCAAAATAGCTGCAAGTGCCAACTGAGATAAAGCAACATACAAGACTCTAAATCGAACAACTTTGAGCAACACGTGTAGATATATACTTTTCAGAAAGACATGCTCTTTCTCTTTTGCAATTGGCTTCATTACTCTGATAATGACAACAATCACTAAATCAAGCAACAGTGATCATCGAAACACCCGGAGACTTGGACATGACATTATTAATATCCTAAGAAATTTGTGAGATGGGTTGGTTTAGAGAGATTGTAAAACTTACAGATTTACCATCAACCATGTGTTTCTGCAGAAGGACTCTCTCAGCGACATTGGAGTCTGCGAAGACGATAAAACCAAAGCCACGGGCACGGCCAGTGACTCGATCCTTCATGATAACCGCCTCTAAAACCTCGCCATAGGCCTGAAAATATTCACGGAGACGATCTTCACTGGTTTCCCAAGATATCCCACCGATAAACAGCTTACACGAATCCAACTCCATTCTCCCACTGACAAAATTAGAATCAAGGTATAAACACGATAAGCTCCGAATATATATATAAGCACATCTAATCCGTGAAAGATCTTCTTAAAGCTTATCAAACCCAGAAACTCATACTAAATCTATAAGCGAGGAAGGCACATGTTTAATACAGAAAACATCAAAATGCAAATGAAACAAAGAGGATGAATCGAACAAAACCTCGTCGGAAGCCAAAAAAAAAAAAACTGGACTTGGGCGGCTGGAGGCTGTATCTACGAGAAAAGAAGCGCAGGGTCGTGATCGGAATCCGGGAACCGACCGACCCAAGACCTTGGATTACTGGGAAAATGAGAATGAAGATGTAGATGAGTCGATCAGAAGCGAAACGTAAGAAGTAGCCAAAGGAACAAAGGAAAAAGAAAAAAAAAACAAATATATGCAATAGAAGAAGAGAGAATCTATACCCGAGTGAGAGAAACGGAGAAAGAGGAAAATGGAGAGAATGAAATCTTAAGATTCGAGAGGAAACATTAAAAAAGAGAGAGAGAGAGAGGGGGCGATAGATAGAGAGAGAGAGGCCCTCCTTGACCCTTCAGCTCGCTCTCTCTCTCTTTCTGCGATCTTTACCTCAATAAGAAAAAATACTGTTTAATTTGAAAATATGGCCCAAATCAAAAATACTATAAAAATGGGATGGAGTTTTTGTGTGTAGCAGAGAAGTGTGTAGACGATGTTTGTTTGCTTTTTTTTTTTTTTGTAATTTTATATGTTTGGCTTCCCTTCTTTCAAAGGGACGATGGCATTCTCGTCATTTCTCCCTTTTTTTCTCTGTAATAACCAGAAGCTGCTGTTTTTATTCTATTTTATTAGTAGCATTTATTTACTTTTAACGACGTTTTTTTCTTATTGTGAAAGAAAATACAGCATTTCCTCCAGTTTCCATAAAAAGGAATTAACTAGCTATGATTGATTTGTCCAAAAAAAAGAAAAAAAAAACTAGCTACAGTATGATTTAATTTTCTTCTGTTCTCTCTTAAATTGCAAAAAAAACACAATTAATTACTAATTACATGCAGCTGTATTATCAAAGTAAAAGTAGATTATCATTTTGTTATTGTATGCGGTCGGTGTCCGTCTTAAATAAATTTGAAGATTTTGGACCGTGCAAAACCTTTACTTAAACAAAAGGCAAGGCACATGGTTCACTAAATAGTTGAATATCAAAAATTATGGGGAGAAATGAAAGCAATATTGCTTACAAAATTCGAAATTACAAAATAAAAACTTGAAAAAGCCGGAGGGATCAAAGTGGGGTGGAACATGGGAATGGTCGATGATGATGGTAAGATTGGCATCCCACTCCACCCCATTATTTTTGTACTTTTTTGTTTATAATTAAAACTTTGTAATAAATATTAAATAATCCAATACTAAGTGGAATATGTGTGAAGGACGTGAGGGATTTTACTTGTGCATCAACATAACACCAATATTCCTACACTTGATTACAATTTTTATACATACAAGTCTCGATACTCAGCTAATTACTATTTGAAGTTTGACCCCCCCAAAAAAAAACTATTTGAAATGCAAAATCTGTCGAGTATAACATCAAAAGTGTTATTAACGGAACTAATACAGTTCTTATCATTCTAAAACATAGGTTATATTAATTACTTGAATAACCAGAAGAACGGTTGACAAAAAAATAAACAAGAACAAGCAGAAGAACGAAATTCAAATAAACACACACAAAAAAAGCCGTTCGATATTTTTAAGCCCATAACTGGGCCCAGTGCAAGATGAAAAAAGTCCATTTTAGGTAAGAGACAAAGAAACCAAATTTGAAATGAAGAGAGTGGGACACTGGAAGCCAAATTCCCCCTCTGCTTCTTCTTCTCTCTTCTTCCACAATTTCAAAATCACAGATCCTCCTGCAACTGCAATCTTCTTCGACCTTCCCAACCAGAAATGGCAGCTCGTTACAGCTCTTACGATTCTCGATCATCGGTATCTTCCTCGGTCCACTCAGATCCATCTTCATCCGCTGATTTCAAACCGAACAAGCCATCTTCATCCAAGGCCATTGTCAGATCCAAACCTTCCCACTTAACCAAAACAGCTAAATCCGCCATGCCTGAAAACCCTGGGAACTTCGCTTGTATGATGAAGAAGCTGATGGAGATGAAGAAATCTAATTCCAGGAGCAAGAGGATCGAGCTTGTGATTCCCGAGGAACTGAAGAAAATCGATACTGTGAGAGGAGGAGGAGGGAAGAGCACATTGGGAACACTGCAGAGGAAGCTGTTCGGCAAGGAGAAGGTGAAGCCTTTGACAGAGGTCAAAGGGAACACCAGGACTCTGTCTATGGTTCTGCGGAGCGAGAGGGAGCTCCTGAGCATGAACAAGGACCAGGAGGTGGAAATCTCTGAGCTAAATTTTCAGCTCGAAGAGAAGAACCGAGAAGTAAATCTTCCTTCCCTTTTTTAAAAATCTTGGTTTTTAGCCGTTTAGGGTTTTGGGTATGTGTGTATGTGTTAGGACAGATAGATCCATGGAGAGATTACCAGAGTCAAATTCAGAATCAGATTAGTATTCTCAACAAAATCAATCAGTATTTTGCAGGTGGAGAAGTTGAAGGATCTATGTTTGAAGCAACGGGAGGAGATAAAGTCGCTGAAGAGCGCACTTCTGTTTCCGGATGGGATGAACAGCCAGATGCAGGAGCTTAATCAGGCAAGGCAGATCATCCCTAACCTTCAAAAGCAGGTCCTTTCACTCAATGGCCAGCTCCAATGCATTGCCCAAGATCTTGCTGAGGTATTTTGTATTTTTTTTGTTTCTCGTCTTGCTTGCGATGCTCTTTAATTAGTGATAAGCCTTGTGTTCGTGAGATACATTACGTGGTTTGTAGTGGATTATTGCTGTGTTGTAGTGGATTGTAACTATAGTTCGAGGATTAATAAAAGAGAATACTTGTTCTGAGTCTATCATTTTAGCCTCTAGGACTTAGAATCTGAGGATAATGGTTAACCGAATTGTAACTCTTGGGAAGTGTATTCAGGGCATTGCTGCTGCAACGGTCAGATAGTCTATATAGCTCTGAGTATTATCTAATAAGAAGCTGAAATGACTCGTTTTATCAGGTGAAGGCGAACAAGTACTTGTCAGAAAGCTGTTACTGGCAAGCACAGACGTCTTCATGTGATTCACTGGTAAGCAAATAGGATCAAAATTAGCAACCTTTTAAGAACCTCAGTTTTACTGGCAAGGGTCTAATTATTATTGAATGGATATCAGGAATTCAGCTCAGGAAGCCCTGATGGGTTGGCTCTGGAAGATCTGAACCCATGCCTAACCCCTTATACCAAGACGAAGCCCAAGGTACTTGCTTCTTAAGCCTTGAGAGACAAAGGGTCAGACTGTTGGTCATTGGCTCACAAGATAGACTTGAGTTAGCTGAACTTTTTGCTATTGTCGTGCAGGAGTTTGAGGGGGTGGATTCAGCAGAAGAGAGCTTATCAGGGAGAAGCACTGTAACAACAACAGGAGGTAAAGTCAAATCGAGCTCGAAAAGCGTAAAGCTGTCTAGGAGCTCAGAGGGAAAGGCAGGACGGAGATCAGAGGAGAGCAAAGGATGGTATAGAGGTGGGAGAATGTTTTGAGGTCAAAGGAAAAGTGCCTCAAAAGGTTATCTTTGCTCCATTTTTTTTCCACTTGATATGTTATGTATCTTGCTCTCATTCTCAGAGGGTAGTGTGATTTTGGTAGAACCGTGTGGAGCCATGATCCAAGATTGAACAAGTTAAAAGTGTTTATGTGTAAAAATAGAAGCCATATAAAATAAGGTAATGGTATAGTAGGTGAAGAGAAAGCATATCTGTTTCCTTCGCATCTCCCTCTTCTCACTTGATGACCTCATGATCAAATCATCATTAGCATTGTTTGTGTTATTAGAGATGATGTATGATATATAGAATTTATTGTTCAATGAAAATTAATGATTATTATATAGAGAATTTCTTGTTCAATGAAATTAATGATTATGATATTTACATAAATAGCAGTGGACTTTATTGTTATTGTTCAATGAAGTAAAAATCAAAGAAACGGAGGCCAAAATTTTCTCATTTTTCCTATCCTCGCTCGTCTTTATTGACAATCTTCTTCTACATTTTTTCTTCTTCTTCTCTTGCTCAATACGTCCCTCATTTCCGTCTATGTGTTTCTTTATAACTATTCTTTTTTTTTTTTGTCCTCATCAATTTGATATCCAATTTATCCAAGTTTTTAATGAGGTAGAAGATGATCGACATGTTTGTTTACATAGAGATCCAAATACTTAAATAGACCTCCAACGCTCAAAATTATACTTTCAAATTTCTATGTGAAGGTCTAAGTTATCAAGTATGCATATATTTATCGCTTAACTATTTTACGTAAAGCTCTAAATTATAGTTTACAGTTTCCACCCTTAAATTATAAATATTTTCAAATACATTAAACGAGAAATATTTTTAGAAGTATAATTAATTAAAAAAATAAAAATATATATATAGAGCCTTTTTTTTTTTTTTTTGGCTAAAGGGTTTCTTTCTCTCACTCGATGAATGCAATATCACCGAAGTTGCTTATGTCACTAACTTACATTTGTTTTGGCTTTAGTGTTTTTTTCTAGGACAAAAACGGAGACTGGCAAAGCGAATGAGAATATAGTCCACCCAAAAAAAAAAGTATAAATCGTAAAATAAACTAGAGAGAGAGAAAGAGAGAGAGAGAGAGAGAGAGAGGAGGCAAATATACTATTAAGTTTCCTTCAATGGAACATGTTACGTAATTTACAAAACCTATGTATATTTGAAAGCTGGTCGATTTTGTCAGAATTTATTTTGTTCATAAACAGTAGATGACTCATGACGTCTCTAGACTAGAAGTGGGACGACAATTCATGCTTTTCCATCTCATCTCATCCTCTTCTCTTTTTCTTTTCTTTTCCACACTTTTACTTCTTTCTTTCCTCTTTCGAAAACACCAAAAAGGAAAAAAAAAAAAAAAGGTTAATAAAAGATTTGTTTCACTATTTCGTAGTCTGTTTCCTCACCTTTTTTTTCTTTCTGCCAAGACACAATCTGTGGGCATAAATTTACATCCAAGTCACACACAATTTGTATCCCTATCTCAACATCTATTTTCAATATTAACTAAAGGTATAAAAAAAAAAGGAGGAAAAGGACAGATGTCAGAAAGTGAGAGGAGATTGGAGGGTTCCACGAACGGCCTTAATCCCTGGATTTTTTTTTGTTCCTACGTATTGTGATGTGACGCAAACGCGTTCTCTTCTCTCCCTCTTTTGCCCCTCGCATTCTTCTCCTTTTTACCATTTTGCCATCCCACCACCGTACGCGTAGCTTACTCACACGCGCGGGTGCCGGGTTGAGATATAATCATATAACTCCTTTGTTACGGTATTTAAAACATGTGCCGGTTGAAAATTCGAACGTGACAGAGACCATAATAAGTGTATTCTCGAAGACGAGTACAAGCGAGCGAAGATTCTTCGAATGGTGAAAGAACCAAACGGATTATGGCAACTCATAACTAGATAGATGCACATTCTCTTTTGTCAGTTCCGTTTACCTTACACTGCTATCATTGTTCATCTATATGCAACTTTACTTATGCATGCATGCATGCATCTTTCTTCCCGCGCAATACGAAATTTTCCAAACATTTTGTTCTGATCCACTCCTCTATCCACAAATATAATATGCATTAGACAAAAAAATTGCATCCAAATGATATTAAAACTAAAGTAGCTCAAGCAAACCGATGTATACTAGCTGACCATCTAAACAAATTAATCTTTAAAGTCATGAATTTTAATACCGGCGACGGAAAGAGATTAGAAATCCATGTAATACCGGAAACATGCTGCAGTCTCCGGTATCCATCTATGGCCAGAATATTTTTGATAATATATATAAAAATTACTCCGTGTATCATTTTATATCTGTTGTCAACCATTTTTATTTTAGAAATCCATAAAAGTTTCACAATATGCAAAACTTGAGAACATAATATTAAAAAACGAAAAAAAAAAAAAATTAAAAAACGACCAGTTAGTCCTAACACAGATTTCAACGCTGAAATGAATATCTTTTAGCAAAAAAAAAGAAAAAACACAGATTTCACGGATCGATTTTTGGAACATTTTTTTCTAATAATTAGTAATTTTTTCTTCGACATCGAGCCCTTACTAAATCCAAACGAAAATAGCATATACAAACAAATTCAAAGTATGACTTTATATACCTTATATTATATTCTTACACGCTTATGGCTAAATGAATAATCTATTTTTCTCAAATGTCACATTCGTTTTACTTTGCTATCAATAAGTTTGATATAATTTCATTTTCATTAATAAATTAAGTTGCGTGGTTTTGTTCGAAGCTAAATGTCGTTTTATAATCCCAGTAAAGGGATATCACTAACTTTTTAGTGTAAAATTTGAAATAACTATAAACTTAAATAAATGTAAACTAGATTTATCCGTATATTAGCGTCAAATAATGATGATTAAAAAATTATTTAATAAAACAGTTATTTATAAAATTTATTTGATGTTAATTTATGATATACATCTATATAGTTTTATAATAGAATTCGTGACTATTTTAATATAAATATAATTGTACTTTTTAATATGAATAGAAATATAATTTAATGAAAATTTGAATTTTATGTGCTTATTTATTTTTAATTTAATTAATTAATAGTATTGATGGTAAAAATAATTGTATTTGTAAGAATAAATGTTTTTTCAACGTAATATGATGAAAATATTTTTAATAAATTTTTAGAAAAAATTAAACTCTCAGTGACATATCTCTTAATATAACAAATGAATAATTGTTAAAATATGAAATTATATGTTTTAATAGAATAGATTGACAAGATGGCAATTTTTCAAACCCTTGAACATAAATAGATAGCATGTCATAAAAATTAAACAAATAACTGTTATGTTTCAAATTCCAAACGCAACATTTTGTTTTGCCACCATCAATAATATTTACTATATATTTTTATTAAATCTATTTGAGGGTATTAATCAACCTAATGAATAAAATATAGGGTCAATTATCTCATTACCTTTTAAAACAGTTCGATTCCCTGCTTCTTATTTATCAAACCTTCTTACTATTTTTTATTTTATTTCATCATGCCTTTTTTTATCCAAAATTTTTTTTTTTTTACTATTCGCTTTACTAATGAGAAAATATTATAATCCATTGAGGTTTGGATCTCTATAACCGGTCCATTACATTAGACTACGGTCCAGTCTATTGGATTATAAGCGGCCACGTTTACCTAAGTTCATTATGATTAGTAGATGTTTTCCTTTTCCTTGTAAAAGTAGGAAAAGTATTATTTCTTTTTCTATTCTTTATGTAATTACTATATAAAGAGATCTTTAGTCCTCATAATAATAACAACACAATTCATTTGATTCATAACACGTTATCAGCACGAGCTTGCTCTGATAAATCCTAAGTAGCCGCCGTCCGCAGCCGCCGTCCGTCTCCGTTCTACGCCGGAGTTGTGCGATCCGATCCTAAGTGTTTTCCGAGGTCTTTAGCTCCCGGTTCTTTTCCAGTCAACCCAAAAGAAGGATCAAAGGTATAATCAAAACCCTAAAACTCAAGAACACCATAAAATCGAAATCGGACCTAATGTATATCAAACCCTAAAAACCGATTTTGATTGTTCCACTTGTTTGATCTCTTAAGAACCTAAAATCGAATTGAACCTAAGAAAAGATAAAACCCTAAAATCGGATTTGCTTGTAAATTGATTGATTGATTGTTTGGCCTAAATCGAACTTGAACTTTTGCATGATAATATCAAACCCTAAAATCCTATTTGTTTGAAATCGCATGGTTGCTTGAAAACCCTAATCTATAATCGCATGCTTTAATTAAAATCAAATTTGGTTGTTTGATCTATTGCTTGGCCAAATCCTAATTGAACTAGGAATTGCATGATAAAAATCGGACCATTAAAATTTTGTTGGCCAAAACCGAAAATCATAGATATTCCTTGTTAGGATTGAATTTGGAAAATTTCCTTTTTGTTTGACCACATAGAAATCGCAAATTGGAAATTGCCTTATTTGAATTTGGAAAATTTCCTGTTTACTTTTATCACCTAGAATTACATGTTAGGATTAAAATTGGAAACTTGCTTGAATTAAAATCGCATGATATGTGCATAAAATAAAAGCGGTTGAAAGAAACCCTAAAAATCCTAAGAGAAAAACCGATGCTTGATCTCAGATGGCGAAAGTCAATAATTTGGACTTCGCAGCCCTTAATCTCTCAGGAGATAATTACTTGCAATGGGCTTTAGATGCAAAGATCATGCTGAAATCAAAAGGGCTCGGTGAATGCATTAATGATGCAAATAACGAATCCGAGAGAAATAGGTATAAGGCGATTTTAATCATACGCCACCATCTCGTTGAGAGTCTCAAAGATCAATACTTGACGCTTGAGGATCCTCTTGATCTCTGGAAGGAGTTAAAGGCGAGATATGATCATCAGAAGATGGTTATACTGCCTAAGGCCAAATATGATTGGCTTAACTTAAGGCTCCTGGACTTTAAGTCCGTGGATGAATACAACTCGGCCCTATTTAAGATAGTTTCAAAATTGAAGCTATGTGGCGAGATTGTGACAGAGAAGGATATGCTTGAAAAGACCTTCTCGACCTTCCACTCAAGCAACGTGTTGCTACAGCAACAGTATCGTGAGAAAGGTTTCACGACCTATGCAAGTTTGATCTCTTGTTTATTGCTTGCGGAGCAGAACAATGAATTGCTGATGAGAAACAGCGAGATGAGACCTCCTGGATCAACCCCACTTCCTGAAGCCCATGTGGCCGAGGACACTAAGATGGAAACCGAGGCAAACCATGTCCAGAGATACCAAAAGTTTAATGGCCGTGGACATGGAAAGAGACAAGGGCGTGGTCGCTACCACCCATATGGTCGATGGAATGGTCGCGGATCTGATTTTAACCGCGGTCAAGGACGTGGCCGAGGGCGTGGCCACGGGAACCAAACCGGACATCAGTCCGGCCCGACCAAGTCTGTTTGCCATCGATGTGGGATGGACAATCATTGGGCCAAGACATGTAGGACTCCCAAACACCTTGTGGAACTTTATCAAGAGAGTGTTAAAGGGAAGAATCCAGAAGCCCACATGATCCAGCATGATAAGGAAGGCAACATGGATGAATTCGTGGTGGATAGTGGGTCAAGCCACACGATTTTAAAGGACAAGAGATATTTCATAAATCTTACATTGAAAAAGGCCAATATAAGTACTATAGCAGGCATGGCCGGCCTAATAGAAGGCTACGGCCAGGCCAATGTCCTATTGCCTAAGGGGACGCATCTAGAGATTGCGGATGCATTGTTTTCCCCCAGCTCAAAGAGAAGCCTATTGAGCTTTAAAGACATTCGAATGAATGGTCTTCATGTTGAAACAATGGGCGAAGGAAACCTAGAGTTCCTCCAAATAATTGAAATCGTCCAAGGCCAAAAGAAAGTCCTAGAGACTATACCTGCTATAGCTACCGGCTTATATTGCACTAAGGTCAATATGATTGAGGCCAATGCCACCGCAAACCAAGAGTTTACGGATAGGTTCAACCTATGGCACGACCGGCTGGGACATCCCGGGTCGAATATGATGCGAAAATTGATAGCCAATACTTATGGGCACGCCTTGAAAGAAAGGAGAGTAATCCCAAAGAATCTTACTTGTGCCTCATGTTCACAAGAAAAACTCATTGTAAGGCCATCACCAGTGAAAGTGACTAAGGAAACAATAAATTTTCTGAAAAGAATTCAAGGAGACATATGCGGACCAATACACCCACCTTGTGGGACATTCCAATATTTTATGGTCCTCATTGACGCATCTACAAGATGGTCACATGTATGCTTATTGTCATCACGGAATATGGCATTTGCAAGACTCCTTGCTCAGATAATACGCCTAAAGGCTCACTTTCCAGACTTTCCTTTAAAGACCATACGAATGGATAATGCTGGTGAGTTTACTTCCCAAGCGTTTAATGACTATTGTATGTCCATGGGGGTAAGTGTTGAATACTCCGTGGCACATGTACATACACAAAACGGTTTGGCCGAGTCATTTATAAAACGTATACAGTTGATTGCTAGACCATTACTCATGAGGTCAAAGCTTCCTGTATCCGCTTGGGGACATGCTGTCTTACACGCTGCCGAACTAATTCGCATCAGGCCATCTAGTGACCATAAATATTCCCCATCCCAATTATTATCGGGACAAGAGCCAGACATTTCCCATCTTAAGATATTCGGTTGCTCAGTTTATGTGCCGATTGCACCATCACAGAGGACTAAGATGGGACCTCAAAGGAGGATGGGATATATGTTGGATATGATTCACCCACGATCATAAAGTACCTTGAGCCGACCACCAGAGATTTATTTAAGGCCAGGTACGCGGATTGTCATTTTGACGAATCCGTTTTTCCAACATTAGGTGATGGAAACCGGCTGATAAAAGAAATTGCATGTAATCAAATATCCTTGAAATGGCAAGATCCTCGGACTCATGAAAGTGATTTAGAGGTCTAAAAGATAATACATTTGCAAAAGCTAGCTATACAATTGCCAGATTCCTTTGCAGACCCAAAGAGTTTAACGAAATCGCATATACCAGCCGTGAATGCACCAATGCGTATTGATGTCCAAGAAGGACCGAGTCAAGTTGCTACTAAGTCTAAACCACGATTGAAACGTGGAAGACCAATTGGTTCCAAAGATAAGACTCCTCGGAAATTAAAGAAAGGTGCTGAAATTCAGACCGAGGAGATAGTGGATGTTCCAGACATAAATGAACCTAAGGTGCCGGAAAATGTTGCTTGGGACGCCAAGCTTCATGGGCCTGAAGTTTCTGATAACAAAGAGATCGCGATCAATTATGTCTCGTCTGGAATCCAATGGAACAGAAAGAATGTCGACATTGATGAAATATTTGCATGCAATGTAGCACTTGAGCTCATGAATGAGGATCTAGAACCCACGTCCATTTTAGAGTGCACTCGTCGATTAGACTGGAATAAATGGAAAGAAGCTATAAACGTGGAGTTAAACTCTTTAAGGAAGAGAGAGGTTTTTGGTCCCATAATTCGGACACCTCGTGATGTTATACCAGTTGGACATAAATGGGTCTTTGTGAGGAAGAGAAACGAACAAGGTGAAATCGTTAGACACAAAGCACGGCTTGTGGCACAAGGATTCTCACAAAGGCCAGGAATCGATTATGAGGAGACATACTCCCCTGTGGTGGATGCAACGACTTTTAGATTCCTGATAAGTCTGGCCATAAGAGAGAAATTGGATTTGCGGTTAATGGATGTTGTAACCGCATACTTATATGGTCCACTGGATAACGAAATTTATATGAAAGTCCCAGAGGGAATAGAGCTGAAAGATAAAAGAAGTTCTCGAGACCAGCATTGTATTAAGCTGAATAAATCGCTCTATGGATTAAAACAATCAGGTCGCATGTGGTATAATAGACTAAGCGAGTACTTAGTGAAAGAGGGCTATAAAAACGATCCCATAAGTCCATGCATATTTATAAAGAAATTTGACAAGGGATTCGTAATCATCGCGGTGTATGTAGACGACCTGAACATCCTAGGAACCTCTGAGGAAATATCCCAAACGGTTGAATACCTAAAGAAGGAATTCGAAATGAAAGACTTAGGAAAGACTAAGTTCTGTTTGGGAATACAACTTGAGTACGTCAATAATGGAATCCTTGTGCATCAAATGGCATATACAGAAAAGGTACTCAAGCGTTTTAATATGGACCAGGCTCACCCACTGAGTAGCCCAATGATGGTGAGAAGCCTTAGTCTGGACAGTGATCCATTCGGTCCAAAGAAGAAGGATGAAGAAATCCTTGGTCCCGAAGTGCCATATCTCAGTGCCATAGGAGCGTTAATGTACTTGGCTAGTCACACTAGGCCGGACATTTGCTTTGCCGTGAACCTCCTTTCAAGATTCAGTTCTTGTCCGACCCAAAGGCACTGGAATGGGATCAAACACATACTTCGTTACCTGAAAGGGACGAAAGATATGGGTCTGTTTTACACTAACCTTAACAATGAAGGTTTAGTTGGTTTTGCTGATGCAGGTTACCTTTCGGATCCGCACAACGGTCGATCCCAGACGGGATATGTCTTCACTCACGACGGAACAGCCATTTCGTGGAGGTCCATGAAGCAGACACTCACGGCTACATCATCCAATCACGCGGAAATATTGGCGATCCATGAAGCTAACCGAGAATGTGTTTGGTTGAGGTCAATGACTCAACACATTAGACGAGATTGTGGGATGATAGAAGGGAAAGAAGAACCGACCAGCATGTACGAGGACAACGCCGCATGCATAGCTCAATTGAAGGATGGATACATCAAAGGAGATCGGACGAAGCACATCTTACCGAAGTTCTTTTCCACTCACGACCTACAGAAGACCGGTGAACTCAAAGTGCTCCAAGTTCGTTCCAGCGACAACTCAGCCGACCTATTCACTAAGTCACTTCCAACCTCCACATTGAAGAAGCTAATGCATCAGATCGACATGCGCCGATTAAGAGACTTAGAGTGATGATCTTTTCAGGGGGAGTAATGCGTGCTGTACTCTTTTTCCTCGCTAAGGTTTTGTCCCACTGGGTTTTCCTTAGAAAGGTTTTAATGAGGCAGCATCCCCAAGCGTATTACTATGATCCCATCATCACAACCGGTTATGTCAATCAAGGGGGAGTGTTATAATCCATTGAGGTTTGGATCTCTATAACCGGCCCATTGCATTAGACCACGGCCCAGCCCATTGGATTATAGGTGGCCACGTTTTCCTAAGTTCATTATAATTAGTAGATGTTTTCTTTTTCCTTGTAAAAGTAAAAAAAATACTATTTCTCATAATAATAACAACACAATTCATTCGATTCATAACAGAAAAATAATTAATTGTAATTGAGTTTAGTGGTAATTAATGAAGAAATAGTGGTAGTGCTACTACTGCCGTCCAAAAGTCAAAAGTTCAGAGTGGCATTTAAGTAAATAAGGGGAATGAAAGGGGGCATTATAATAGGTCCAAAAGAGTCATGACAATTTGCACTTTTTTATAACCTCTTCTTCCTCATCAAGCTGATTCTTGAGTACGCAAGCAAACCTTCTTCTTCTCTCTGTCCCCTTCCAACAATCTCCCCAAAATTCCCCTTCAGCTTCTCTCCTTAAAGGTTAGCTTTCCTGATGATCCATGCACTTCTTTTCTCTTTTAGTTTTCTTGTCAAACTATTCAATTCCATTTGTTCCCGGATTTAGATATTGCTTCTTTTTCCTTTTTTTTTTCCCGTAACTCTTACATAATTTATCTCAGTTTTAAGCTTTTGATCATATGGGTTTAGGAATCCCAGATTTTTTGTGCCTTTTGATTGTTGGTTTTGAAGAATTTGACTCGTTTGATCTCAGTTTGGTGAAAGCGATTATATTTTTACCCCCAGTAGCCAAATTCGATTTGTCTATGCCTTGTGTTGATTCGAAATTACCAAACTTTTTACCGATGAATGTCTAAAATCATGATGCGGAGCTTGAATTTTAATCTTTTCAATCCAATAGTTGAACCCGATTCCACTGGTAAACCCTGGTTTAGGGTTTGAATCCAACCTTCGAACGGATTTGGTTTCTGTAAAGAGAGAGAGAGTGGAAAGCTTCCATTTTGGGGTGGAAGCTCTGAATCAATTATATTTTGTTTTCTGGTAATTGACAATTTGAAGGCAGTACCAAAATGGATCTTTGAACCCTAAAAGATGTTAGATCTGTTTTCTGATGACCTTATGATTGATTGATTGTGAGCAAGACTTGGAAAGAGGATTTGAGTACATATTTGTCCCATTTGAGTTTGTTTGGAGAATTGTTCACAACGACTCCTTTTTGGAACTAGACTTTTTCTTTTTAATCTTGTATCACAAATAGTGTCTGTATTTAGTTGCTTTTACTCTGCTGTAGCTCACTTGTCCTTCTCTTCTCTTTCTTTCCATGGAGACAGGTTGGTTCAAACAAAAGAGTCACTGTAGAGAGAGGTTTTAGATAACAAAGAACGATCAGGGGTGCGTATTGCTGAGTTTTTTTCCCAATGCAAACGTCTCAGAAACATCACAGTGCAGCTGGACTGCACATGCTGTATCCTCAAGTCTACTGTTCACCTCAGTTCCAAGTGATAGACAACAATGGCTTCTCTGATATCCCATCCAAAGAAAACTTCTTCACTCTCGAGTCATCCACTGCCTCTGGTAACCTTCCTTCGTACGACTCCCCTTCCGTGAGCATCACTTCTGGCCGGAGCCCGTTTTCTCCTCAGGGCTCTCAGTCGTGCATCTCGGATATCCATCCTTCCCCTGAAAACGTCTATGGATCTCCCTTGAGCGGGGGGTCTTCTTATGTCTATGATGAAGCCGGGGTCAAGAGTAAGATTCGAGAGCTTGAGGTCTCGCTGCTGAGTGGCGATACAAAAGTTGAAGAATTCTCGGGTTTCAGCCCCGCTGCTGGGAAGTTGTGGAACTGGGATGAACTCTTGGCATTGACTCCACAGTTGGACTTGAAAGAGGTGTTGGTGGAGGGCGCTCGGGCGGTCTCTGATGGGGATTTCGCTACAGCGTGTGGATTTATGGATGTCTTGGAACAGATGGTGTCGGTCTCAGGCAGTCCGATCCAACGGCTAGGCGCTTACATGGCAGAAGGGCTTAGAGCGAGGCTCGAGGGTACTGGTAGCAATATATACAGAGCCTTGAAATGCGATGAACCAACGGGAAGGGAACTGATGTCTTACATGGGAGTCCTCTATGAAATCTGCCCTTACTGGAAATTCGCGTACACGGCTGCAAATGCTGCGATCTTGGAAGCAGTGGCTGGGGAAACCAGAATCCACATCATCGATTTCCAGATCGCACAGGGGTCGCAGTACATGTTTCTCATTCAGGAGCTCGGGAAACGTCCTGGTGGGCCGCCGTTGCTGCGTGTGACGGGTGTGGATGATTCGCAGTCACACTATGCCCGTGGGGGAGGGCTCAGCTTGGTAGGCGAGAAGCTCTCAAAGATGGCTCAGTCATGTGGTGTCCCGTTTGAGTTCCACGATGCCATCATGTCCGGGTGCAGGGTGCATCGGGAACACCTCGGGGTGGAACCTGGCTTTGCTGTCGTTGTGAACTTCCCGTACGTGATGCACCACATGCCTGACGAGAGCGTAAGTGTTGAGAATCACAGAGACAGGCTGCTGCATCTGATCAAGAGCCTCTCCCCGAAACTGGTGACGCTAGTGGAGCAAGAATCCAACACAAACACCTCGCCTTTCCTGTCACGGTTTGTGGAGACAATGGATTACTACACGGCGATGTTTGAGTCGATAGATGCAGCGCGGCCACGGGATGATAAGCAGAGGATCAGCGCGGAGCAACACTGTGTGGCGAGAGACATAGTGAACATGATAGCATGCGAGGAGTCAGAGAGGGTGGAGAGACACGAGGTGCTAGGGAAGTGGAGGGTGAGAATGATGATGGCCGGGTTCATGAGCTGGCCGGTCAGCACAACAGCCGCGTTTGCAGCGAATGAGATGTTGAAAAATTATGACAAAAAATACAAACTGGGAGGGAGTGAAGGAGCGCTCTATCTCTTCTGGAAGAGGAGACCCATGGCTACATGTTCCGCTTGGAAGCCAAACCCAAACCAGATTGGGTAAGGAGGACATATGGTGGTCACTTGAGTGGATGAAAAAGAGCACAACACACACATCTGACTCTGTAAATTTTTGAGGATGTGTAATGCTGTTTTAAGTTGTAACACAACCTATATTAAGGCAACTAGTTATATTTGTATACAAAAGCAAACCTGGTGGTGTTTTGTTTCTCCTGTAAATTTGATGTTGTTGTGGGTTGGAATGAAATATTTAACCAAAGCATTAATTAATTAGGAGGTTGTAATTATTCTATAATCTTCTGTAAACTGGCGGCTGAACCAAAAGGTTTTAAAGACCAAATCTACAGGTCAGATTGGGTTTTGATAAGCCTTAAAAGGAGAGCTCTCACCAACCCACAAAACCAAGGATTGAACAAAGTACAGGTCATCACCACCTCCATTTTATTCTTTACTTTTTATAAGGTTCAAGCTTCCTTTATTGCCTTTAATTAGAACCATATAATAACATATATATAATTCTTGCTAAGTGTTGTTTGTCTAATTCTCTATCATTGTTTCATTCTGATAAGAAGTTAATAACCAAACCGGAAGACTTGGAAGCAAAGAAGGGAAGAGTCCCATTTATTTGAAAATCCTTTTTTTTAATTCAAAGAGAGATATTGAGTGACTTCCACTAATACAAAGAAAGCTTGGTTTGTGCAATATTTTGCGGTTAAGCTATTAATTGCTGAGGCAACACCTTTTCACCCTTTTGCTTTCCTTGTTTCAAGTTTTCAACCTTTCTTATTCTTTCTATCAATTAAACTACAAACTCACTTTGGATAATATATATACTTTCATTCAAAATTATCATAATTGTTATCTGCTGTTTACCTACATTCATATAACCTTATCGAAGCTAATAAAGACAAAAGGATACAAGGGAATATGATTTTTTTTAGTTTTATAAAAAAAAAAACAGAAAGAGAGAAAAGGGTTTTCACCAAACGAAATACCTTCAATCATTTGAATTATCTTTATCCTTATGATTAGTGTCTTTATATCTGTCATATGCTGCCTCTCCTTCCAACTCCTTTTGGATTATTCTCCTTCTTCTCTCGCTTATACACTCACCATTTTCTGCTTATTTTATTTTCCACCAATTGTGGTAGAAGCAAGCGTGTCACCTGTTAAATGTTGGAACATGAAAAATATGGATTTAAAGAATGCGGTAACTATGATGATGAACCAAATCTAAAGGACATTAGTTGATAATATATTATCATTTGTTTGAGGGTAGTGAAAATTGTATGTAAACTGTAAGAGTCCAATATAAAAATAATTTGAAAAAGAAAAAAGTCAACAACTTGTAAGCATTTTAGAATTGAAAATTAAGATGGGAGATAATGGAGGAGGATAATTATGAATTGTGTAATGGGTAGTGAAAGAGAAAGAAGAAGAGGGAAGGGTTGGTTACTGTCAATGGTTTGAAATGGAGACGGTTGCTTGAGAATGAGGAAATAAAAGTAAGTAAAGTTTAACTCTCTCTCTCTCTCTCTCTCTCTCTCTCTCTCTCTCCCCCTCTCCTTAAACGTCAATTCCTTAAAGGAATGGCCTCTGTCTCTCTCTAAAAGCGTGTGTGTATATATATATATATACCAAAACTCATATCTATACTGCAACAAAGATTTGGAGGAGCCGTTGAGAGTAAAAAAATGACCGCAGGAGAAAACCCTTTTGCCTCTAACACATCTTCTCTGCAAAACCAGCTTAATGGTTCTTCTTTTCCTCTCTGTTTTTTAGTCATCAATCCTTCTGACTTCTGAGGAATTTTCTTAACGTTGAAAGGTGCGCTGCTTTCTTTTTCATTTCTATCTGCAGAGAAGGACAAGGAGCTTTTGGCTGCTAAAGCTGAAATTGAGGCTTTGCGAACAAATGAAGAGCTCAAAAACAGAGCATTTGAGGAGGTTTGTTAGCATAACATGATCATATATACCCATTTGTATAATAAGTTATATAATCTCTGTTCGTGATGATTCTCCAAAAGCTTTATTTAGCTGTTAACTCTGTCTTACTTACAAGTTTTCCTGATCGATGTTATGTTTTCCATATTCAAAATCGCTTCTTGGAGCTTCTTGAGCTCTGCTGATGTTACTTGGCTGTGTTTTCAGCTTGGAGAAAACGTGAGGAAGTTGGAGGAGAGACTTGGAGCCACTAAAAATCTTGTTGAACAAAAGGTGCGTTTTTTGCTCAAAGACTATATCATCTTTGTGAAGGAACTTATCTCAAAACATTAGATGTGGATTCAAAATGATTAGAATAAGTAGAGATTGTGACACGATTGTGGAGAAGCAGGAGGTGGAGATGAAGAAGATGGAAGAAGAGAAGGAAGATGCATTGGCTGCACAAGACGCTGCAGAAGAAGCACTGAGGAGGGTTTACACTCACCAACAGGATGATGACTCTCTACCCCTTGAATCCGTTATAGCTCCTCTTGAAGCTCAGATCAAGTTTCACAAGCATCAGGTTTTGACTATATCTATTTCTAACTAATTGTTCCCTTGTTTCTTCTTGTGTTTACACGCTGCTGTTTTTACAGATTTCTGCGCTTCAAGAGGACAAGAAAGCGTTGGAGCGGCTGACAAAATCAAAAGAATCGGCGCTTCTTGAAGCAGAGAGAATCTTGAGAAGTGCCCTTGAACGTGCTCTGATCGTTGAGGAGGTCCAGAACCACAACTTTGAACTTCGACGACAGATTGAGATCTGCCAGGTAAACCCTCCTGATAAAATACAAAATTGAGCATTCAGAGAAATAAAGCTGTTGCTAAAGGCAATAAAAATTGCAGGAAGAGAACAAGTTTCTTGAGAAAATCAACCGCCAGAAAGTGTTAGAGATCGAGAAGCTCTCACAAACCATTGAAGAATTGGAGGAAGCAATCTTGGCAGGAGGAACAGCCGCCAACGCAGTTAGAGACTATCGCCGCCAAATCTCCCAGCTCAATGCAAGTGTTCTTGTTAATATTTCTTTTATTCCATCCTCACATACTCACAAGTATTTTTCAACAATAACAGGAAGAGAAGAGAACCTTGGAGAGAGAGCTGGCAAGAGTCAAAGTGTCAGCAAGTAGAGTTGCTCTTGCGGTTGCTAACGAGTGGAAAGATGAGAACGATAGAGTAATGCCCGTGAAGCAATGGCTTGAAGAGAGAAGGCTTCTCCATGTACTAACTCTGCTTTTCACTTACACATCCAATTAATACAATCTTACTAGCTTATATGGGAAACATGAGAGTTGAAAACTGTGTCTGTGTGCAGGGAGAAATGCAGAAATTGAAAGATAAACTTGCTATTTCAGAGAGAACCGCTAAGGCTGAATCCCAGCTAAAGGTAATTTTGATTATATTGTTAAGTCTTTTTTTGGAAAGAAATGTTATATCTCATGGCTCTAAACAATACAGGAGAGGTTGAAGCTGAGGCTGAAAACAATAGAAGATGGTTTGAAGGGCCCAAACACGTTTTCAGTCTCTCCAACAACTAAAAAAACTGAAAAATCTGGCAAGATTTTAGGATTCTTGACGAGTGGTGGTGGATCAAAGAAAAGGTCGCCTTCCCAGCCGCGAGGTTCAGTTACAGGCAGAATCTATGCTCTGAATCAGCCGATCAACAGAGTTTCAGAAAGTGATGGAAAAGAGAACTCAGAGGTTACAGCAAACGGAGTAATTGACCAACATGAAGAAGATGGAAAAAGGAAAGCTGAGGAAGGTGGAAATGTAGATTCTGAAGATATGGTTTCAGGGTTTTTGTATGACAGGCTTCAGAAGGAAGTCATTGCACTAAGGAAGATTTGTGAGAGTAAAGATGGTACTATAAATGCCAAAAATGAAGAAATCAAGGTAACTAACTAAACTGCATCTTGTTGTTGTTGTTCTTTTAGCTCTTCAATTATATGAAACCTTACTTTAGATGTCCCTGTCTTTAGTTGTTGTTGAAGAAAGTTGATGCTCTAACTAAAGCCATTGAAGTGGAGACAAAGAAGGCAAAGAGGGAAGCTGCGGCGAGGGAAAAGGAAAACGCATTGGCAATGTTGAACGAAGAGTCAAAACAATGTAGAAAGGCAAACTTGCCGAGAAGGTTTGGTCATCATTTCCTTTATTGTTTGTCTCTGTCTTTTGAGAAATAGCCACAGTCAAACAAAGTTGATATTTATATGTAAATGCTATGTTTTGCAGCCGCGTACCCAATTCACGTGGAAGACCATGTCAAGTATAGGAAGAAGAAGCTTCTGGGAGTGAAAATATTAAAGATAATGGCCTGGGTTGTACTTGTACATAAGGAGTGTTGGATGGGTTATAAGAAAGTGGAACTAAAGCTTCAACTAAAGAACAAACGTGTGCGTGTTATATCGTTTGGATTGCAAAACATGTTTTTAGAAGATGTTGAAACAAGACTTGTCTCTCTTCTTCTATCATTTAGTTGAGTGGTTAGCAATTATCTTGAGAACCTAAAAGTAAACCAGAATCTGCTCAACACATAATACAGGGGAACACAAATGTTCTCTATAGTACCAAAAAAAGATCCGAGAATGAAGGAAAGATTATTTGTATCTATCTTTTTACAGCAAATAAGAAGAGCATGAATAACCTTTATATATACAAAGACTGTCTCTCTTTCTCTCAAGAAGTGAGAAGGAACCATAAAAAACGAAGGCATGATTGATATTCCTAGCAAGATCAACTTAGAATCTCTCATTTACATGGTGTTCTGTGTAAGGTGATGTTGCCTGCTGTGTAGACGCGGAAGCCGTCAGAAGAGGAAAGGAGTTTGATGCCTCTGTGAATCTTGGGAGAGCATCGATAAGGGTTACGAACAGAGAGTGGTTTGATGGAACAAGCCTTGTCTAGGTCAGGAATTGCATGGAGGTGAGAAGGAAGATCGATAACGAATTGCCCCAGCTCATTTGTGACAGCTTTGATCCATTTGGATCTTCTCCTTAATCCAGTAAGGCACTTGATGCCAATGGTAGCACCTACATGATGATGATGAGAAAGTTCCAATATTAGTTAGTATCTAAGGAACATGAGCTAATCCACTCATTGCGAATTCGTTTTTTTTTTTCCAATACGTACCAGGAATAGGGTCGGAGGAGGAAGAGAGAAGAGAGGCGGTGAGAAGGACGGAGGAGAGTTTGAGTTCGCCGTAGCCAGCCATCTCCACCATCTCCTTTCTGCTCCATCTCATTCTATCATCAACTGCTTCCCCCAAAGCCACCATTAATAACAAAGTCAAGCTACAGAACAAGAACCTCATCTCCATTTATCAAATCTATTTATGTAAACAACTACCAAATTGGTTAAGAAATGCAACAAGCAAGCATGCGTATATATATATAGACACAAAATGAATGGATTGGTTGTATAAGATTTAAGGGTATGATGCTCTAATTTGTCTTTTTATAAATAAAATAAAAGGCAAAAGCCTCTTCCTTCATTTGACTTTTATCTTCTCTGGTCAAATTGTCTTCTCTTTTGTCCTTATTAATCGTAACCATACACACGGCAATTCGAAGCAATTACTTGTTTGCCTAATCTTTTTGTTTCTTCTTCTTCTTCTTCTTTTTCTAATTGATAAATGTGATCAATGTTTGGTCAAATAATAGTTCGGTTTGCGACGTTTCTCCCTTTGAAATGTCTTGATTTTTTATTTTTTAATATAATGTTTCAAAGTCTGACCTAAATCTAGATAGATGATGATGGGTTAGAATTCTCAAATAATCAAGCCTGCCCCAACTGTTTTTTTTTTTGTTTTCATTTCTTCCAGACATGTGTATTTTGTCAACACAGAGAATAACACTATTTTGTGGGTTGGTTATCGGTTACCTCTCTGATGAAATATACAAAATGTTTGTTCTAGTGATGTGTCCTATTATGACGTATCAATATTATAATTTAATGTATTTTTTTGGGTTGAAATGTTAAGCAATCGATCAACCAAAAAAATTATGAACAAGAATAATTTTGATTTAAGCTGCAAATCTCCAAAAGAGACCAAAAACAGAGCAAGAAAAATATCAGAAACAGAGCATTAAGTCTTTTCCAAGCATCATCAGTTTCTTTTTATTGCATTTGCATTGCACCATTATAAGTAAACACACAAAAATCATTACATAATCCAACTTTCTTTCTTTTTTCACAAAAGCCTTATTTTTCTTCTTCTTCACAAACAAAATTTTAAAAGTATATCCTTAAATATATAGAAATGTATAAGACTTTTCATTTTTAAAATAGCTAACTGTGATATTTCTTTTTGAGATTTTTGTTGTCGTCATGTAATATTTAAATTTTCTTTTAATTCCACCACTTTTTATTTTTGTCGGCAGCAATTCCACCGGTTTAACTACAAATAATGATGTATTACAAAATATACTCCCTCCGTTTCGTATTGTTTGTTGTTTTAACATAATTTACGCATAGTAAAAAATTTATTTAATTACAAAAAAAGTAACTACAAATAAAGCTATTATTAACTAGTTAGAATATGAAAAAACTCTCATGCAAATTTGGCTGCTACTTTTTAGTGACTTTTTCAAATTAGAGCCAAATTTTATCCAGATTCCAATACTACTTTATTAATTTTACATAAAAAGTGTCAAAAACAACAAATAAATTGAAACAAAAATGAATTTTTAAAACAACAAATATAAAGGAAGATAGGGTGTACTATTAATCAACTGTTGATATTCTTTTCACCAGTAAAAAAATTAGTTTTGCAAATAAGGAAAATATTTATTTTACAAATAAGCTCCAATTTTTAGATATTGACCAAAATTGCCCCTACTTTTGTTTGGGTTTAATTGTTGAACACTTGAACTTAAACCTTTATTGTCGGATCCGAAAGTGTGCGTCTCTCGAATTTGATTACAGATGGCTTCGTCTTCTTCATCTCCGGCGCCGGATGCTATGACCGCGATGGATGAGGAGCTAACTCTTGTAGTCAAGTGGAGTGGGAAAGAGTATACGCTCCGAATCTGCGCCGACGACTCTGTTGCTGAGCTGAAGCGTCGCATCTGCTTCCTCACCAACGTCTTGCCCAAGCGCCAGAAGCTTCTTTACCCCAAAGTTGGAAACAAGCTCTCCGATGACTCTCTTTTGATCTCTCAGATCCCTCTCAAGCCTTCTCTCAAGATGACGATGATCGGGTTCTCAATCAATCTCTTCTTTTTCTTCTCTTTTGCCCAAATTCTTAACCCTAATCGTATTCTTTGAAACTGTTAAAACTGTATCATTCTGTGGTTTGAGAGCTGAATGCATTAAATTTGTGGATTTTTCAGTACTACCGAAGATGATATAATAGTAGATCTAGCAACATCTCAGGACATTGTTGATGACTTTGAACTTGGCAAGGACGAAGTGGTGGACATCAAGGACAAAGAGATGAACAAGCAGAAGTTGAGGAGAAGAGTTGATCAGTACAAGGTGAGTTCTATGTCTTTGAGTTTCAAAATTTAAAAGACGCTTGAAGCATGATATTAGGAACTTAGTACATTTCAGTGTAGATTCGTGCTCTATGTGATTAGGTATAAGATAAGATCTATGTGTTCACTTTTGGATTTGGGTATATAGGTTAAAATCCTTAGTTATGTGTGTTTCTGAATGACGCTGCTTGAAACTTATTATTAGCTCGTAAAATGTCAGTGATATTAAGCTTTTTTCATTCGATATAGATGAATGCTCTGCGTGAGTTTTCTCTGTGCCATCATTTTTCTCAGAAGCGGCTTCTTGTATGATTTGCAGATTAAACTTGTAAATCCATGTCGCAAAGGCAAAAAGCTACTTGTCCTAGATATTGACTATACATTGTTTGATCACCGTTCCACAGCCGAGAACCCGTTACAGCTTATGCGTCCTTGTAAGCAATATATTACTTGTTTGTCGTATCTATTTTCATTTGACCAGTTTACATAGCAGTTTCCCCTGACGAGTGTGTCTGGAATATCTAAATGCAGATCTTCATGAGTTTCTCACTGCTGCATATGCAGAATATGATATCATAATATGGTCTGCTACTAGGTGATGCTTCCTTCTTTCTTACTTTTTAAAAAATATAATAAAAAAAAAATTAAAAAATTTATCATTCATCTTCTTTCGGTTTTGGTTCATGTAGCATGAAGTGGGTTGAGTTAAAGATGGGAGAGCTTGGTGTGTTGAACAATCCGAACTACAAGGTCACAGCTCTTCTCGACCATCTAGCGATGATCACGGTTCAGTCAGACACTCGCGGGATATTTGATTGCAAGCCACTAGGCTTAATCTGGGCACTATTGCCTGAGGTATTATCACATTACCACCACCAATAACTGTAATACTTATCTTTGTTATAATCTCATTGATAGGATTGGTTGTTATGTGCAGTTCTACAATTCCCAGAACACCATCATGTTCGACGATCTGCGGAGGAATTTTGTGATGAACCCTCAAAACGGTCTGAAAATCAGGCCGTTCAGGAAAGCTCATGTGAACCGAGACAAGGATGATGAGCTTGTGTTGCTGACTCAATACCTTCTGGCCATAGCAGAGCTTGATGATTTGAGTTGTTTGGATCATAGCAGATGGGAGACATTCACAGAAGATAACGTCAAAAGGCGCAGGCACACATAACTTTCTCTAACCTTATTGCCATTGTTGTTTAGATATGTTGCTTGGCTACTACTTCCTATGTTTTCTGGTTTAGAAATACGATCAGTTTTTCTTTTATTAAGGCATGAGTGAGTAATAAGCAATATAGTAAGTAAGTACAATGACACCAAATCCACTTGGCTTCACTTATACAACTGCAGCCAGATCAACCAGAGCTCTTAATTGCATAATTATAAGCACTAATGATTAGTGATTTAATCACATATGTTTGCAGATGATGTAACACTAAGACCTATTATTGAATAAACCTAATTTTAATCTCTCAAACATGTTAACCCAAATTTATTTCGGATTCACGTGGAAAATCCTCTAGGTGACTAAAAGCACTGTCCCCCCCCCCCACCCCCACCCCCATTTGGAAGCTCGGTTAATTGCCAACGTAAATCAGAAACTCGCGATTCTTAATCGTGATTGTTTGAAAGTTGCAAAGACAATGGCGAAGAGTTCCTTAAAGCTTTCGACTCCCCTAAACACCCACTTGGACCCTGTTTTCTTTCTCAATTTAGCTAGAAAGTCAGTGCAGCTGGAAGATGTCAGATTCACCGATGAGACAGAGCACCAAGCTACAAGCAAATTTTGAAAATGAACGAAGAAGAATTTGGTGAAGCTGATATGGGTTTTAACTTTTTTTCTGTAGAGATCGAAGAGGAGCACAGAACGACAAAGGAGATTCCTTTATGCTCCAATGGTCTAGATACTGATGTTACCTACAATGACAAAGAACTGTACATAAATTTGAGGATGCACCATTTGTATGTAAAACTTGTAGAAGAACAAGTGGGTCACTTTAGGAAAGGATTTCAAGAGATGATGTTAGTGGATCACCACACATTGTTTGATACAATGGAGCTCAAAAAGACATCGATGGTCTGCTCAGGGGTGAAGAACAAGATAAACGCTCAAAAGAAGATTGGAATCGTACACTGAATATGAGAATTTTGAAGAAACTGATGCAGTTATTAAATGATTTTGGAAGGTAAACCGTCCTTGTAATCTTAAAGTTAAAATCTTGTTTTAATTTATGGTTATGCTTATATTGATTTCTTCTGTAGATTGTAGACGGGATGGATCAGGAGAGGCGGCACAACCTCCTATACTTCTGGATCGCAAGGATGATTCTTCCAATGGGAGGTTTTGAAAAATTAGCAAAGAAGCTTCATATTATTAGAGAGTATGACTCTGATCGTTTCCCGGCTTCTCAGCTTCAATTTTCGAGCTGCGTATTCGAGAGTACAAGAGATTTGAAGTCATGAAAATTGAGCTTATGTACGTCACTGAAAGCGAGATCGTTACTGATTTTGGTACGGAATAGTTGGCGAGATCATTACTGGTTTTGGTACGACTTAGTTGAACTTAGGTTTGATCAATGTGTAAAGTTTTGAGATCATTACTGGTTTTGGTACGAGTTAGTTGAACGTAACTTTGATCAATGTATAAAAGTTTAGAGATTGTTAGTATACTGATCAAAATTTCGTTTTATTGGATTACAGTAAAACTTCTATAAATTAATAATATTGGAACTTCAAAATTTTACTATTTTATAAAGTTATTAATTTATAGAGATATTTTTGGGTTTGAACTCTAACAATAACAAATTGTTTTTGACAGTGCAAAATTTGTTCAGGTGATGCCGCATCAATGAATTTGGAAGATTAGCCGAACAGCATTCACAAACATAAAGTTGTGACTAATAATCTCAATTATCGAAAAAGAATAAATGTCAATAGCATATTCGACTATCTATGTGAAAGTGATACATGATTAGAATTCATAGTTTATAAAAAAATTTGTGGCAAACGTCCTTAATGTTGATGATGAAGTTGAAAATGATATAATAGGAAACATTTGGTATTACACATCAGGAATCACTTATAGATTGTAAAACTTTTCATAATTTTTGGATAAACTCTTTTATAAAATGTAAAAAACAACACCAAAAATTATTGATGAAATAAGAAAGATTAGAGATGAACTCTAGCGAGAATCCAATTTTTAGAAAACAAGACAACAATAGTCATATTTTACTATATATAAGTCTATATTTAATATTGTTAATTTATCTTGTTATTTGGACCATATATTTGCATAAGAGTTTCAAAAAAATATTATCTTATTATCTTATCGAATTTTGCTAATTTTTACACTGTCTCAACTCGGAATCGGTAAAATTTATTAATTTATAGTGATTATTAATTTATTGAGTATTAATTATAGAGGTTCTAATGTATATAATTTTTGGTCACTTGATTCAAGCAGGCAACAATAGAGAGCCTTAAAACGAACATGTTTGTTTCATGTAGCATGAAGTGGGTCGAGTTAAAGATGGGAGAGCTTGGTGTGTTGAACAATCCGAACTACAAGGTCACAGCCAGGGGCGGAGGCAAGCGAGGGGAAGGGGGTCAGCAGACCCCACTGAATTTCAATTATCTATAATATTTTTTACAGTTTATAATATTGACCCAGTCAAATTTTGTTATTGACCCCTACATAATTTAAGCTCACATTAACCAATTGAAAATATTTACTAAACATTTTAAATTTAACCTATATCCACATCAATAACTAAAACCACATAAAATAAGATTTATAATTAAAATTAAAATTTGTATATATGTATGTATCTTTTTTTGTTTAAGACATGCTAAATTCATAGTTCTTATAATTAAAATTGCAAACTAATTTTCTTCATTGTTGTATAACTTAAGAAACCATTATAGTTTTGTTTGAATGTTTAACTAATATATTAAAAAAATTATCAATTATTTTTTATCTTTAACAAGCAAAATAAATGTTAGGTAAGATTGACCATAAAAGAGATAGAAATCACTAAATAGTATTTTTGTGCTGTTAATTTAAAGTAAACTGTGAACTATAATAATAAAATCTTAATTAAAAATTATTTAAAAAATTTAGTTCACTAATAAAAAATGTTTTGTAAAGTATTTCACAGTATTTATATTATATAATGAAAAAATGTTTAAAAACTATAATTACAATCATCGTAAATTAGAAGAGCGCTTGCATAGAAAGAAATTTTTTTTGTGTAGTACTATTTTTGCATAATGTTGTAAATACTATTGACCCCGGTGAAAAAAAATTATAGCTCCGCCACTGGTCACAGCTCTTCTCGACCATCTAGGGATGATCACGGTTCAGTCAGACACTCGCGGGATATTTGATTGCAGGCCACTAGGCTTAATCTGGGCACTATTGCCTGAGGTATTATCACATTACCACCACCACCACCAATAACTGTAATATTTATCTTTGTTATAATCTCATTGATAGGATTGGTTGTTATGTGCAGTTCTACAATTCCCAGAACACCATCATGTTCGACGATCTGCGGAGGAATTTTGTGATGAACCCTCAAAACGGTCTGAAAATCAGGCCGTTCTCATGTGAACCGAGACAAGGATGATGAGCTTGTGTTGCTGACTCAATACCTTCTGGCAATAGCAGATCTTGATGATTTGAGTTGTTTGGATCATAGCAGATGGGAGACATTCACAGAAGATAACGTCAAAAGGCGCAGGCACACTTAACTTTCTTTAACCTTATTGCCATTGTTGTTTAGATATATTGCTTGGCTACTACTTCTTATGTTTTCTGGTTTAGAAATACGATCAGTTTTTTTTTTTTTATTAATCATGAGTAATAAGCAATATAGGAAGCAAGTACAATGACACCAAATCCACTTGGTTTCACTTATACAACTGCAGCCAGATCAACCAGAGCTCTTAATTGCATAATTATAAGCACTAATGATTAGTGATTTAATCACATATGTTTGCAGATGATGTAACACTAAGGTGATGAATGTTTGTAGTTTTTGAAAGAGTTTTTGGCTTTTGTTTTTCAAAAACCATTTTATTTGCCAATCAAGTTTTTTGATAAATAGATTCCCTAAAATTTAGGGAAACTAGTTTTTAAAAATAACTTCCAATTTGTAAGCAAAAACCAAAATCTATATTTTTGGAGTTTTTCTCCCAAGTATTATCAAAAAACCAAAATCTAAAAACTAAAATCTAAAAACAAAAACCAAAATCCAAAAACCAAAAACCAAAATCTAAAAACAACACAAACATTCATCACCTAAGACATACGTAAAAGAAAACTATTAGTTCCATTAACCACAGTGAAAATACGATAAAACAACACTTGAAACCTAATTTTACTCTCTCAAACCCTCTACATGGCTACGATGTAACCCAAATTTATTTTTGGTTCTCGTGGAAATCCTCTAAATGTCTAGAAAGTTTAAATTAAGCTAGTAAATGCGAGTTTCAAACCCTATGCAGTAGATTAGTTTTTAATTTGGGAGATTTTAGCTAAAATACCATATAAGGTATATAGAAGTTCTTAATTTAGGATTCAAGGATTTGATGTCTAAAAACAGAATAGTGGATCAAGGAAAGGAGAAGGAAGTCCTTAGAGTGACAAAAGACATTAGCGCAAAACATGGCGACCCTCTGGTTCATTATTTGGAAGACGAAAGATCCACAGGATCAACATCAAACCCTCTCTCTCTTTTTCTGTCTCTCTCTCTGCTTCATTACGTAAAACAAGACAAAACAATTTGTGCTAAGAGAGGATCGATGGCGAAGATTAGAGCGGATGCTCCGGTGATGCATCCGGAGACTCCTCCTCGTAGCAGTGAGGTGGGAGAGATTGACACGCGTCCTCCCTTCCAATCCGTTAGAGACGCCGTTAGTTTATTCCGCCAGGTTAGCTTTTCAAAGCAACAACCACCGCGTCTCTCCTCCCCCTCCTCCTCCTCTCAGGTATATATATTCATTTCTTCTCCGGCTTTCACTCTCATTCCCATTGTACATTTCTCTGAAATAGCTTTCTTTCGTTCTTCTTCAAGGATGCAACGGATGTGTTGTTTGAGAAAGAGACGCAGCTTCTGTTAGCAGAACAAGAAATGGATAGAGTCAAGCTATGCCTTGATGGCTCTGTCAAAGCTAAAGCACGAGCTCTCTCTGATCTCGACTCTGCTCAGCGGAAAGCCGCTGATTTGAGGGCTAAACTTGAAGCCACCAAGCAATCGAGAAAATCTGCAATCTTGACCAGACACACCATGAACCAACGGTTAGAGGAGCTTCAATCTGAAAACCAAGAAACAGAGAGCGCGAGAGAGAGTTACATTCTCGTCACCGCGGAGCTATTCATGGCGAAGCAGGCTCTCGTGGAGATCAAACAACAGTTCAACATTTCCGTGGAAGAAAGGCTAGCTGAGCTTCAAAGGGCAGAGGAAGCAGAGTGTGCATCCATGGTTAACTCCCAAAAGATCAAAGACATGTCAAAGGAGATAGCGGAGATGCGTGTTGCTGCTGATAAATTGATGTCCGATGCCGCCAGGAGAAAAGAGGAAGAGGAAAAGATAAACGAGGAGAGCATTGCCGCGCAAGAAACCTACGCGGCTATGAAACGAGAGGCTGAACAGAGGCTAGAGGACCTGAGGCGAGAATGTGACCCTGAACTGAGGAATGATATCGATGAGCTAGCGGAGATATCCGCGGAAAATGAGCGTTTACAGGAGGAGATCAAACTTGCTCGTGAGCTCAAAGAGGCCAAGAGTGCGATGCAAGAGATTTGTGACGAAGAGAGATCATACAAAAGCTTGGTGGGATCACTCACGGTGGAATTGGACGGTGTGCAGAGAGAGAACAGAGACTTGAAGGGAAAGGAAAAGGAGAGACAAGAAGTTGAAGATGGAGAATGGGTTGAAGCGAGCCGTAAGGTCGAAGAAATCATGCGTGAAGCAGAGAAAACAAGACAAGAAGCGGAAGAGATGAGGATGCACGTTGATGAAATAAGGCGAGAAGCAGCAGCGACGCATATGGTGATGGGTGAAGCAGTGAAGCAGCTGGATATAGTTGGAAAGGCGGTGGTGAAAGCGAAAACCGCGGAGAAGAGAGCAGTGGAAGACATGAGAGTACTTACTGATAAGAAGGAGAGCCTGACGCTTGATGATCCTGATAAGAAGATCAGAATATCGCTGAAAGAGTACGAGGATCTGAGAGGGAAGCATGAAGATTCAGAGAGAATGGTGCAGTACAAAGCGAAAACGGTTGCTGCTCAGCTGGAAGAGATCAAGGAGAGCAGAGTAGAAGGGGAGAGAATGTTGGAGGAAAAGATGAAGGAGATGGAAGAAGTAAAGGCTTCGATTGATGCTGCGTTGAGAAATGCAGAGATTGCAGAGGAAGCACACTGCATCGTTGATGCTGAACTTAGAAAATGGAAACCACAAGAATTGTAGCAGATGATGACATTGATGTTTTAGGTTGATTAGGGAGATACTAGAATGTCCATACTAATTTATCTTTGTTATATTTGTTGAGAGATTTGATTATTACTCACATTTCTCATTTCAACAGTAAATACATGAACTGCATTAACATGGAACAGGGACTATAAAAAAGAGATTTCAAGGCCATCCTCTGTTTTCTTCATGTTCGGATGTGAAATTGAACATATTGGAACTATAGCAGAGAAGCACATGCATTCATGATACAACAACGGTCGTTCTCAATTTTTTGTTTTCTTCTGTGGTCATTTCTAAATTTTGAGACTCCACTTCGCATTTATCCGTTTAGTTACTTATAAATTAGTGAAATGAGGTTACAAAAAAGTTAACGCAGTGAAATTAAACGAGATTTACCTTGATTGACATTCGTTAATCATTTCCTTCACTCAGGTTACGTTTTCTTGCGGTAAGCAGGCCTTAGTCAGCCTATTTTAAATGGGCTTTTGTGGCCCATTACGTGATGCGGTAACTATAATAAGCCTGGGAACACAATTAGGCAGATTTAAGGTTCTTCTACATTAGCTCATCAATGGCGGGTGATCTGAAATCAACTTTCCTCGATGTTTATTCCATTCTCAAGACTGACCTGCTTCAGGATCCTGCCTTCGAATTCACCCAGGAGTCCCGTCAATGGCTTGAACGGGTACTCTCTCGATTCACTTCCATTTTTCAATTTAACACCGAACCTTTGATCAAAATTCGTTTCTGCTGATTTGGAATCTCTTTGCAGATGCTTGACTACAATGTCCCCGGAGGTGAGGGTTTCACTCAGACATTACATCGAAACCTAAGCACGCACATTCAAACAGTTCTCTGTTTCTGCTATGTTCTGCAGGGAAGCTCAATCGTGGTCTCTCCGTGGTTGATAGCTACAAGCTGTTGAAGCAAGGTCAAGAATTGACCCAGGAAGAGGTTTTCCTTTCATGTGCTCTCGGTTGGTGCATCGAATGGGTATCTCTCTTTCATCTCTCTCTTTTTGTCTTTCGCTTTTCATCTCAGTGCTCCTTTTATGTTTGCATTTGCAGCTTCAAGCTTATTTCCTTGTGCTTGACGACATGGACAACTCTGTCACACGACGTGGCCAGCCTTGCTGGTTCAGGAAGCCTCAGGTTGGTATGATCGCCATTAACGATGGGATTCTACTTCGCAATCATATCCACAGGATTCTCAAGAAGCATTTCCGGGGAAAGCCTTACTATGTCGACCTCATTGATTTGTTTAGCGAGGTATAAATCTCTTTGACGTTTAAGTTTCTAATTTCACGCAATTGGCTCAAGTTTGTTCCTTTACATTGTTTCTATGTAGAGTTCCAAACAGCTTGCGGCCAGATGATTGATTTGATCACCACCTTTGATGGAGAAAAAGATTTATCCAAGTACTCCTTGGAAATGTGAGAGGATATCACCTCTTTTTTTATGGATGATGCAGTGAAAGATTACATTTTCTGACTGATGATCATAGTTTTCTAAAATGCGCAGCCATCGGCGTATCGTCCAGTACAAAACAGCTTATTGCTCATTTTATCTGCCTGTGAGTATGGATTATGAAGTGCTACTGCTAGTCACTTCCGTTGATACATATAAGAACAATAATTTTTTTTAATCTGTTGTGAAAAGAGGTCCTCATTCATTCTTGTACTCAGGTTGCTTGCGCATTGCTTATGGCTGGAGAAAATTTGGAAATCCATACTGATGTGAAGAATGTTCTTGTTGACATGGGGATTTACTTTCAAGTACAGGTAGTTACTGATACATGAGAGTCTTATGTGATTGGCTCATTTCAGGATCCACAAGATCAAAATTAGCAAGTTAAATATCCTTTCTTTTCCATAGGATGATTATCTGGATTGTTTTGCTGATCCCGAGACACTCGGCAAGGTGAAAAATGATGTCAACACATTGGGTTTTCGAGCTAAGCTCATTTTATTTTTGGTACTTATATGAGGGGGCATTGCTTTGTCTAACGCAGATAGGAACAGACATTGAAGATTTCAAATGCTCCTGGTTAGTGGTTAAGGCATTGGAACGGTGCAGTGAAGAACAAACGAAGATACTATACGTGAGATTCAGTTTCTTTATCATCCTCACAACTCACAAGGATCACTTTCTGCATAAGATTTGAAGCAGGAACAACCTGTTTTTTCAATGTTTCAGGAGAACTATGGTAAAAGCGAACCATCAAACGTTGCTAAGGTGAAAGCTCTTTACAAAGAGCTTGATCTCGAGGTTTGGCACTAATCGTTAACTCAGACCATTCCTTAGTCAAGCGGACTAATCGTTAACTCAGACCATTCCTTAGTCAAGCGGATTAGAAAAAGAGATTGTTATTATTGGTTCATCTTGCAATGAAAGTAGAGGAACATCAGATATGTAGTCTATGCAACATAATCTGCGTGTGATCTCGACTCTTTCATAGGCAGCGTTCATGGAATATGAGAAGGAAAGCTATGAGAAGCTGACAAAGTTGATCGAATCTCACCAAAGTAAAGAAATTCAAGCAGTGCTAAAATCTTTCTTGGCTAAGATCTACAAGAGGCAGAAGTAAAGACAAACTTTGGTCTCCACCGTGAATTTCTTTGTATACTTCCTTCTTATTCAGTGCTTTGCGTAAATCTAGTCTCATAAATGCTCTAGCCTGTCTTCGTTTTATGATCCCTGACATTTGATGTATTGTTTCATGACTTGTTTTGCTCTATGATCTTTTGTTCACTTCCAAGAATTTGATTTGAGATTCTTCTTTATGCTGTGAGTATAACAACTAATAATAAAGTCTTATTTTTGTCAATCTTTTTACTACAAGAGGCAAAAGTAGAGACATACTGATTTGAGTCTCATGGTAGACACACATTGACAACAAAGATACTGTAGTTGTAGTGGAGTCTGGAGAGAGAAGAGAGATTACCACTTTCTTTCTAATATAAACCCCAAGAAGATACTGCAGAGATAACACTGGTGCTGCTTTTCAGCTTATATGCTCAAGAAAGTGATTCTAAATACAATAAAGTGAATATGATCCTCTATATTTATGTAATTTCTCCATCCTACATCCTAACATCTCGCTCATAAAAAGTAACACCGTAAATGTCCAACTTTACATTGTGAGAGCCCAAATCGCCACCACTCCAATGCAAATGTGGTAGATAGACCACCTTGCCATTGGCTCAGCACTTGACGATAGGCCTTTATCTGCAACGCCCACAAGAAATCTACAATCACCAACTGAAGGATCAAGGAAGGTGACCATGCCAAGCCCGTCAAAGTCGCAGCTCTTTTCATTTTGCATCTTCAGCTGATAGTAACTGTTGAAAGCGTATGAGATATTATCCTTTTCACCAAGCTGGCTGCAAGATCCCCCGTCGTCGAGAGTCGTGCAATCTGCTTCACTGCAAGCAAGCCTCAAGTGGTCTGCAACTTGGGTCATGTCCCTTGATGGGTGAGCCACACACCACCTGGAAGGAAGGTACTCCACATTCTCGGCGTTCTTGAGCCATCTGTTGCCTAGTCCTAAGTTGAGACGATACTTGGCCTGTCCATCGAAAGAGAAGATACCCCAGTGCCTCTCAAAGTTACCAGGCATTGTGCTCTTGGCTCCTTCGTCGAGCAAACCAAAGAGATAGACATCCGCAGGAGGGGAGCCAGGCCTGAGCGGTGTTCCTTTGTTGCTCAACAAATGGTTAATGAGCCCTTGGTTGAAAACCCGCGCTGCCGTGAGGTTAGCGCCGACTGCTCCATCTGTAGGCCAGCCAATCTCACCAATAACTATAGGCATTTGACCATATCCAAGCTTGGCGAGAGCAGCTACAAGAGTGTCGAAGTTCCCATCGAATGCATTATAGTAGGCGTTAGGCCCATCGAGAACCGGATGACTACTCCCCTCGAAAAACGCATAGTCTTGCGGGAAATCCGAGTTCCCATAGAGACTAAGGAAAGGATAGATATTGACAACGAAAGGAGAGCCATTGGAGTTGAGAAACGAAACCAACTGAGTCATGATCTGTGTGAGCTCAGGCCTGAAAATCCCTTGGGAAGGAACATTAGACTCATACGCATCTGCGTTGCAAGGAACCACCAGCTTCACATAGCTAGCTAGATTTGCTTTAACCAAGGATTGTTGCAGGTTAAGCAGAGCTGGGACTACATAGTTCTGGAACTGGCCATTGTAACCCGTCAGAAACGGCTCATTCCCCACTGCAACATACCTGAAACCGAGAAATTGGTGAATCCTCTGCTTAAACATAGCTAAGAGCGTAAAGACACAGAGATACTCGAGGAGAAAAGGGTACCTGATATCAGCACCGCCTTTGCCCATGAAGCGAGAGAGATTCTGCTGGACAAAGAGATCAGAACTGAAAGTGGAGAGCATCTCGTTGGGAATGCCGATCATAACTTGGATTCCAGTACCCATTAGAGCTCGAAGCGCATCTGGATTGGAATCGAAGAGCTTTACTTTGGTTATCTTGTTTGCCTTGAGGAGATCCACCACCGTGGAAGGTCTCAGCTTGTGAAACGACACCGTTCCCCAGTTCACGCCGATTGCCGACTGCACCTGGTGCGTCACGAGGAGAAGGGAGAGGGTAAAGAGAGCTACACCGCTTCCCATCTTTTTCTCACTGAGCTGCTCAGTGCCTTGCCTGAGAAAGATTTAGAAAATTTTCAAAGGTTGCAGCATTTTTTTTCTTGAAGAGGCTGCGTGCTGTCATTTGTCCAACTAAACGTCACGCAGTGCGATTACTAAACACTGAAACGCCAGAAAGTTTCCAGTGAGCGACAACACAGGTTGATTTTATTTATGAACACATTCATATTTTTTTCTTCAGATTCTCTTGTTTTTATGATATAATTTTTCTATTTCATTTATATTATGCTAGATTAGAATTCGCGTATACGCAGATTTATAATAACAAAATTTTAAATCCGTTAAAGTGATTTAAAAAAAATAGAAAACAAAACCGGATCATTACTTGAAAAAATATATATTAAAAATACAAATCGAAATTTAGAGTTATTTATTTATTTTAATTTTCATATATTTTTAATTAAAATATTCAGAACACAGAATCTAAACAATATTAATCCTACTTCTCTTGTAGTTTACACATTTATCAACTATCTTTTTTTATGTTCCAAACTTATGTATGCAATTTGAGTATGTCAACGATCTCCCCCATTAACTCTCTCCAAACAATTCGAGTCATTCGAGTATGTCAACGATCTCTCCCATTAATTATCAATTATTCAAATCAAAATTAATAATGTTATAACTTATAAATAATATTTCTTAATTTTGAACAAACACTCTTCTTAATTCTTCATCTTAGTTGCAACTTGCAAATGTAAAACAAAAACACAATTCAAAGACTCCCCATATACTCTTGTGATTATGCCCCAAGACACGATCGGTTTCATCAACAAGAATGATGCGAATTAATTTTCTTCTCCATTCTCCATTGGTGTATATTCTACAATGATATGAAAATATACAAATCAGAACTAGAAGAGATATCGAGTGAGAGAGATCGAGAGAGACGAAGAGATGCGACAAAAAACTTGTTTTTGTGGAAATAGTTTTTTGGTTTAGTTCCTTGGTTTAGTAGAAAAAAATTATTGGGTTAAACAAATTAACCATCTCATCCATCAACCCAATATAAATTAAATCATTTTAACCCAACCCAATTGACCCATCAACCCAATTGATCTATCGATCCATTAGTATCAAAATTTTCAATCCAGTAGGATTCATGGATCGGATTGGGTGGGGTCAACCCATGAATTTAGATCCATTTTGACACCTCTAGCGAAATTTAAGATCTCATTTGATATTTCATATAAATAATGCATATTACAAATAACATATATATTGGATTACGTAAAACAGAATACGTATTCATGAAGATATGTTGTACATATATAATAAAAATAAGACAAATTCTAAATTTTGTAAAACGTAAAAATAATATATAGATGAATTTTTACTTCTTAGAACGTGAAAGTAAAACAAAATAATTATATATTTGTAGTTTGAGTGAACTTGTATATTTTGTACAAAGTCATTGTAATTGGAATGAGAGTAAGACTTCGAGCTGCATCACTGTAACTTACATTTAGAGTTTCAAAAACCATCATGTCTTGTTGAAATTATAGAGAAAAAGCAAAACAAATCATTAAAGAGAAGAGGCACCAGAGTGTGGCTTTCATTAAAGAGAAGAGGCACCAGAGTGTGGCTTTGATCTTATTTGATCATCAAAGTCATCATATTCTCTGATGATTTTAAGTTTCCTTGTTAGTTCCTCAAAAACTCTCATTGGTAGATATATCTCTCTTGATCCATGACATTGACAATCTAAAGAAGAAATCATTATAAGGATAATCATTACGAAAGCAAGTTTTTAAACTCAAGTATCTAAGAACAATTTATAGTTTCCAAAACCATTTAATAATTGCATCAATTCCTTCAAAATTCTCATATTCAGCGTATGATTTCCAATCTTCTATTGAGAGTTGATCTTGTTCTTCACCCTTGAGCAAACCATCAATGTCTTTGAGCTCCATTGTATCAAAGATTGTGTGGTGATCCACTGACATCATCTCTCGAAATCTTTTCCCAAAGTGACCCACTTGTTCTTCTGCAAGCTTTACATACAAATGGTGTATCCTCAAATTTATGTACAGCTCTTTGTCTTTGTAGCTAACAACGGTATCTAGACCATTGGAGCATAAAAGAATCTTCTTTGTCTTTCACTGCTCCTCTTCAGTCTCTACAGAAAAGGTTAAACCCATATCATGCTTCAACATACGATGCTAGATTTGGTGTGATCCTTCTGCAATCATTATGAGATTAAACGATTTTTTTTTCTAGGTGAAAAAACTTTTTGCAGACCATGGAAAACTGTTGAGAACCAACAATTGCAATGATTTATTTTTTTCACAATGAAATTTCAAAAATTATCCGAGTCTGTTGGCCAAAGTATGAACTTGTTGAATACATTTGTGCAGCATGCGTACGATCCATAACATGTAAATGCATCAAAAACCTGTTATTATCTCAAACTTTCTTAATTTAAATGGTCATAGTCCCATAAAAAACCAACCGTGAAAGGATGCCTCCACATAGCTAATTAGCATGTTGAGTTTTGTTGGCAATTTAACTAATTCGGCGAAAATTCTTTTTTTAAAATATGTTTTTTTAAAAGAAAAAAATAAAGAGAAATTGCATTGAGTAACCATATTGAAACCAAAATAAAGTCTGACCAGATTGAAGTCTTTTAACCCAAAAATAAAAGATCTGTTTTTTTACTTTTTTTTTTCCTTTTCTTTTGTTCTTTAAGAGACTGCGTGCTGTCTTGTGCTGTATTTTGTTTAAATAAACGTTATGCAGTGCGGATGTCAGAAAAAATAAACGTCATGCAGTGCGGATGTCAGAAAAACAAACGTCATGCAGTGCGAGTACTAAATAGAGAAACGCTAGAACGTTTGCAATGAGCGACAATACAGGTTGATGCTTCGCTGGATTTGCTGGAAATCAACCGTCCCCGTCTTTATAGAACAAAGAGATTCTCTTCTTTTCTCGTCTCTTCGTCTTCATCGGGATTAAGCGTTTCGATTCGCCTGAACCTGCGGATTTTCGATTTCTTCCACTTCAATGTCTTACGCTTATCTCTTTAAGTATATCATCATCGGCGATACTGGTAACTCCTTCTGCTTCTTCATCTTTTTTTTTCTTTTCAATCCATTAAGAAATGAGATGAATCACATCATTATGTCCTGTATATGTTTCGTTGAAAAAGGCGATTGATCTGAGTCTAGTTCATTAGGAATTGATATGAACAAGCATTCAGGGATTTTGTGATGTTGATTGTGTATTGATTCTGATTTCAGGAGTAGGGAAATCATGCCTTCTGCTTCAGTTTACCGACAAGAGGTTTCAGCCGGTGCATGACCTCACCATTGGTGTTGAATTTGGGGCTAGGATGATCACCACCGACAACAAACCCATCAAACTCCAGATCTGGGACACGGTCTCTTTCTCCTTACTCCTTGATTTTTTTTCCACGCCCATTCTCTATCTCGTTTTCATGAAACACATGGGTTGATTCTTGCCCCAGCATCTTTTATGCTCTGGTTTTATAGAATTAAAGAAATCTTGAAAGTCGTATCCTTGTTTGGGCTAATTTTTCTCTGTGATATTGCATGGCAGGCTGGTCAAGAATCCTTTAGGTCTATCACAAGGTCTGTCTCTTATACACATCTAGATGTGTATAAGAGACAGGTGTAATTGCTTGTCTATGATATCACAAGGTAAAGCTTTTGTTTTTGTTATCAAGAATTGACTTGATCATGAAAGGAATCTTGTTTTTGTGTAGTTACTGTAGTAGTAACTAAAAGTTGAGCATGATCTTGACCTAATCGCTTAAGCTACCTTTGTTGACATAATTCTTCTATTTTAGAAGAGACCTCGACACCTAAAGATCTGAAGTTCTGAACAATAACTAGATTTGTATTTGTGAATTAGATTAGCGGTGCAGACACTCACAATAATGTTCTTTGTTTGCAGGAGGGAGACATTTAACCATCTAGCGAGCTGGCTAGAGGATGCAAGGCAGCATGCAAATGCAAATATGACGATAATGCTCATTGGGAATAAGTGTGATCTTGCCCACAGAAGGGCAGTGAGCACAGAGGAAGGAGAGCAGTTTGCAAAGGAGCACGGTCTTATATTCATGGAGGCCTCTGCCAAGACAGCTCAGAATGTCGAGGAGGTAAACCCTGATGCGTTCCAATGTGGTTGTTTATGCTTAGACGTAGATCTTTAGAGCGCACTTCTAACTTGCATGCTGTCTCTAGTGTCCCTTCCAGTTCAGCTGTGAGAAGGATTAAGTTTGTTACAAATTTAACAGAGATTACAGAATTAGATTTAGGCGGTGATAGACAGCATAACATTCAGAGGCCCTAGAGAGGAACAAGTAGATTTTGGGTTTTGTTATTCAAATGTTAAGGGGAGAAGGGCCAATTCCCACTCCACAAAACCCTTCCTACTTATTCCAGTCTTCACAGACCAATAGAAATACTAAACCATGGTTTCAATGTGATGTGTGTTTTGAATTTTTGCCAGGCATTCATCAAGACAGCCGCAACAATATACAAGAAGATTCAAGATGGCGTGTTTGATGTGTCAAATGAGTCGTATGGAATAAAAGTTGGATATGGAGGAATTCCGGGGCCATCAGGTGGAAGAGACGGATCCACATCGCAAGGAGGAGGATGCTGCGGCTGAGAAGGGAATGATGTCTATATCATGTAAAATTCATCACGTATGATATACGCAAAAATCTCTCTGCTTCTTTCTATAGTTGTAAATCGTTTTGGAGTTTTCGTTTTGGTGACTGTGTTGTGGATTTCAGAATGGATTGACACTACGTATATGCCTATTCATTTATCTATAATCAAGATGTGTTTTTTGTATCGAAGGATATATGGTGGAGGTGGGACTGTAGTCCATGCGCCATTCCCATGACAATCGAAACAGGGTAGTGTAAGAATATGGAGTTAGTTCAGGGAGGAAATGGTAATTGTGTGCATGTGATTCCATTTGCCAAGTCGAAGGCGAAGGCGTTACATAACAAGATGCAGAGAAGATATACAACAAATATATTAGGTTCTTGACTTTTTGTCAAGGTTGTTGCGAACGATGATGTCTTCCATGGTTTACTCGCTTTATGATGCAAAGCCGCAATCTTTTGCTAAAGGCCTCCAGCCTTTCCAGTTTCTCGCGTCTAGGCTTCTTTGCATCTGTTTCACCTCCTTTCTTTATTTTCTTCTCCTTCCCCTCTTCTTCTACTTCTTCTTCGGCTTCTCTAGTTGAGTCTCTTGGCTTTTGTTCTGCGTTTCCATCAGCAGTTTTCTCGACCTGGAAGGCATGGATCAGAAACTAAATCCCCATCCAAACATCGAATTGTTTAGTATAACAGATTCAAAGAACATCAACCTGATCACCCTCGCCAGCTGTCAAGCTCTCATCTTCTTCAGTGCCTCCTAGTGAAGAGCATCTGCCCCAGCTTTCCCTGTTAGAGCTTGTAAATGAACAGCCTTCTTCAAACTGATCAACAAGCTTCCCCTGCCAAATAACAGAAAGCTCATAAGGCAACACTAGAGGGTCTTTAACATAAGAAGAATCTCCTACTTAACCATTTTATAATGGGTTTTCCAGATGCTCCAGTTACCTCGAAGTTTTCAGGGTTATCCATGTTGTGATCATTATCTTCTTCTACAAGTACCTCATCCTGTTTCATTAATGAAAGATTATCCAAAGAAGGAATAATCCAAGCAATTGAAAGAAAAATCCATGCAAGAAAGAGAACAGATATTTACAGTATCCGTGGTGGGCATGGTGGCTTCTGAAAGGAGCTCATTCGTTGGCTTTGTGGTTAATGAGGCAGGAGGTGCAGCAGACGAGCTCCCAACATCAATACATGCCGAACGAAGACCAGAGATTATCTCATACAGAAAACTCTGACAGTACAAGGTAAACAAGCAGTTAGATTCTTGTTATCATCTTTCACCATGCTCACTGTAATAGAGACTAATCTATTTTCTGTTGTGTGAGATGACCACCACGAATTCTTAATCATCATATATATTGAGCTACCTAGTAAGTGACTCGAGCAGAATGTCTAGGCAAGATCTTTCTGTTCTATACTATCTAAGTGCAGACATATATCAGACAGCAACATAGGGCTGGATATTTGGATTACTTGACCATTGGAGTGCAAATTACCTCGTCCAAAGCAGCAGCACTATCGATATCTCCCAAATTGTAATAACTTTCGAGTTTAGATGAGCAGGCTGAGGAACTCTGAGGCGGGCGTAGAACATTGTAGAAGAATATTAACACCGAATCATAATAAAATTGCGGCCGCGAAGAATTGTGATCGCCATCAAACTTGATGATATTTTTGTCTCCCTGCAGAGATACCATAAGATTGCAACATTATAATGAAGAAGCATTGATATTCTTGGACAAGAAAAAAAATCGCAATTATGTCGTACCGCATAGCACTTGAGAATGAGGTCAGAGTGATGAGGTTGGATGAATTTGTCTCCACTTGCATGCCCAAATAAAGCTGGAATAAAAGTCTTGGGTGAAACCTGTGGAAAAAATCGAAAACTTCACTAAAAATGGTGACATTCTAGATTACTTGGAGTAAATGTCGAAAAATACAGGGAGAGGTGACTATATAACACCTTAAGACAATTGAGATCCATGATATTAAACTTCGCCTTTTTCTGAATTACTCGCCGCATGTACTGCACAGCCATTTTAACCTGATAGAAACATCAGATAAGAGTTTCACCGCACGCATAAGGAAATGTCTACAATATGCTATCATCAATTGGAAGCTCGTAGCCATTTGAAAATATGAGCCAATATAGATATGTATAACTATACAAAAGAACAACAACAGACTTGATCCTTGTACAACCAAAGTGATGAAGTACATTAATAATTCATGTTTTAATAACTAAGTGTCCATATTGCTATGAAGAATAAAACTTGGAGAAAAAGAAAGCATACTGTGAATTTAGGAAGTCGGATTTTGTAGACATCCACTAGATCCATCATCAGATCAAATAAGTTAGAGAATGCACTGTCTAAGACCATTCCAGCAATTGACGGATCTTCTGCTCCATAAAGAAGGCTGCACATTTTATCCCCCACTTCATTAAATGATGGAGAGCAACACGAGGAAAGTGGAGAGTTGACACACATTTCAGATCATAAACCTTAAGAAAGCTGATGAATCTATAGTCAACACAACTACTAGTACAACTTTTAAGTGTGACTCAAAATTAGTTCAAGAAGTGACCTGGTAACTGCACCCATAGATCGTCCCCAAAGCCCAATACGGGACACCTGATTACTGTTTCTCAGGTAAGATACCACAGTCTTGAGATCATCTTTCTAGCTTAAGTTTAACAAGAAAATGTTAGATAATATTTGAAGAGAAGAGAAAGCTTTTTAAACTAAGGCAAGGAAACACACCTCATGCCAGCCAAGGCTTACATAATCACCATCAGATAAGCCTGACCCCGAGAAGTCAAGGGTGAAAACAGTAATGTTAGATGGAAGAAGAACCATAGCTGCCTCATTTGCATCTGCCCTACATCCACTGATCAGATTCCAGAACAAACGAATTAAGTTCTTCAACTACTCATAAACAGGATCTTAGTTCCCAAAAGAGAAGTGCAAAGACATTATGTACCTATTACCATGACAGTATATGACACATGGGAGAGGATTATCCTCCAAAGAAGATGATGGAATGTAGTGACTGCACCGCAAGGTGTGACCCCTTGAATTTGTAAGCTACTTTAGAGAAAAACAATGAGACCTGTAAGGTTTAGCTCAAGAGGAACTCTACTATTTGAAGAAGACAGTAATGAAAGAAAAAAAGGAGTCATCTCAATCATTTGATGCCCATACTCGCCTCCAAGTCTTGTCTTTTACACTTTGTTCCACCGATGCTAAAATCCTTCTCCCATAAATACTGATCAGGATCATACTCAGCCCTGTCAAAAACCCAACAGCTTTAATCAGTTGAATGCAAAAAAAGGTTGAGACTTGAGAGAAGCAAAAAGAGGGTGGAGAGGAGAGTACCTAGGAGGGCGAATTACAAAGTTGATGAACTGATCAATCATCTTGATTCCTCCAAGTACCAATGAACTCATGAGCTAGTAACTACTCTGCAACCTACACCATTTGTTCCACAGACATTGCTTCGTTCTTCGGCAAAATCCCTAACAAATTACAAGTGACAACAAAAGCTTCATGCTTGGGAGAGCCCCATTTCCCATAAAATCTCTGAAAATGCGCAGATCCCCAAAGACAGAAAACAAAAAAAGAGAAAAGGGAAAATTTCCAGCTTTTGCTGAAAAGCAAGCAAGGCCACCCAAAATTTACCTACTACGGCAGCTAAAACAAAATGGATAAAAAAAAAAAAAAGAAGAAAGCTTTTATAAAGGAAAGGAAATGACAGATGCCAGATCTTGAAATGAGTCAACTAGAAAACCGAGATTGAGAGAAGGAAAAAAAAAAAACTATTTTCAAAGCCGCGACTTTTTATAAAGAAAATAACTCCAAAAGGTGTAGAATCAGATTTCAGATCTCGAGATGTTTGTTGTTAGATACTCGAGAAAAGAAGAAACAGTTTTTTTATATTCTTTTTTGAACGTTCGAACACGGGTCCTTCTGGTCATTGCCATCGTGAGGAGGCTCGACTGGCATCTGTCATTTTTTGAAGGTTCATCGTGAGTGTTTTTGCTGCTTCTTTCGTCTCCAGCTCATAATTGATAAATGGACCTGTAAAGTTTGGGGAAAAGTCGTCGCGAGTTCCTCCTCTCCAGCTCACTACTAAAACTGATAGTGAATGGACCTGTCTCAAAAATATCTATGAATCTTAACTTTAAGGGTGAAATATTAAAACCAATCCAAATGAAACTAGATTTATTTATTAGATATTTACAACATGTATATTTATAAAATTTTAGGTGGGGTATTGGATGATTGATTTTAAGAAAATATAAAAGAATAGAAAAATCATTGATTTTTGTTGGGAATTTTAAAAAATGACACCAAAAATGGTAAGAATTGGTTCTTTACAAAATTTTATTCAAATTCTATTAAATTCTTTTAAAATAACAATGCATGGGGACAAAAATTGAATTACACTAGCATTTAATGGAATTAAGAAATCAATAAAATTGAATAAAGTAATTTAAAAGAATGGCTACAAATATTTAATCCAATAATTCAATAGAAAATTCAATTCCTTCTGATTCTTTAATTGAATGCCTCCCCTTAATTCGCGAGCTAACTCATACAAAATTTTAATATTTCTCTGTTGTTTTTGAAATTCGGTTTAACTTCGAGTTAAATTTTGGTTCGATTTGGTTATTGTTTTTTCTCATTAGTTTTGTGGTCAGCAATTGATAAACAGCACCGCCTGAGAAGTAAGAGCAGATGATATTTTGATATTCCTTTTACTGTGACGTAACTCCCCCAAGTCATGACTAATTCACAATTCCAACTGCGCCTAGCGTGTTCTTGAGGAAAAGAAACGATCCTCATGTGTCTCTCCTCTGAATCCGCTTCTACTCCGATCGAAATCGAACCCTGAGAGAATTTTCTTTCCACGCGTTATCGTCTTCTCAGATTACTTGATTTTTCTCCGGTTGTTTTCCCCGTTTACTTGTGAGGATTTTGCTTTGCAGAGAATCCGAAGATGTTGGAAGATCAGGTAGCCTACTTGTTACAGCGTTACTTGGGGAACTACGTTAGGGGATTGAATAAGGAAGCCCTTAAGATCAGTGTCTGGCAAGGTGAGATGGTTTCTTAATTTCTCTCTTTGAATTTGTGTTATCTCAACTCTGACATTCAGTGGCGAATTTGAGCTGTAAACGAATGTGGCAACTGGTCAGATTTTTGGATGAACGTAGTTTCGAGTATTTGAAGAGCTTCAATCGGATATTGAGTTAATGTTCGTGTAGCTATTAAACGGCATAGTCAATAGTCCACACTTCTTGATTCAGGGTTTTTGTTTTTTTTTCCCTGCATCTCTTGAGTTGGAACTCTTCAGTCTCTCGCGTGACATAAATGAATAAAATGGTCGAGAATATCGCGTGCTTCCAAGCTTTATGGCTTTGTTCATCGTTTCTTTTGGTTTATGCTGATTGTTCTCTTCAGAATTGCTTAGTTGGTTCTCTCAGTTGCAACTAAGAACAGATGGACTGAATAAAAAGAAGGATTTAGCGTATCCCTGTAAATGAAAATTGCTTTCAGTTTGTTTTTGTTCATTTATTAATATATATCTCTTGGTTTTTACTTTAATATCGCAGGAGATGTAGAGCTGAAAAATATGCAACTAAAACCCGAAGCACTTAATGCTTTGAAATTACCTGTCAAGGTTAAAGCTGGATTTCTTGGATCAGTGAAACTCAAGGTGTGTTTGTGTGTTGTTTTGTCTATCGTATCTAAGCTAAAGAATATATATTTGAGTGCGTTCATTATCTTTTCGTTTTTCGATTTCCCTTGTTGTCATAGTCTCTATTTATTGATACGTTTCACAATCATCATTTTAGGTACCCTGGAGCAGGCTTGGCCAGGAACCTGTAGTGGTTTATCTTGACCGGATTTTTGTATTAGCCGAGCCCGCAACTGATGTTGAAGGATGTAGTGAGGATTCTATCCAGGAGAAAAAAAGAAAGCTAATACTGGTGAGATAAGTCGCTCATGTCATGATCATTTTCCATTACCTAGTTTGAGCTATTGAATCACTTTTCTGTTTGCACTTATACAGGAAATGGAAACAAAACTAGTAGAAAGAGCTCGTCGACTACATACGGAAATGGTGTGGCTTGTGCTACTCATTCGAAGTAGATAATGTGGGGAGAAATATTGTACTAAACTAACAACCATATTTTCTTATTCTCTTCAAAGAACAAATCATGGATAGGATCATTGGTCGACACAGTCATGGGAAACTTGAAGCTGTCAATATCAAACATTCACATAAGATACGAGGATCTAGAGAGGTAATAGAATATGACAGAAGCATTTTTCTTGTTCTTGATTGTCCACCCATTTGTATGATTAAAAGCTTATGTTATAAGTGCAGCAATCCCGGCCACCCTTTCTCAGCTGGTGTTACATTAGAGAAACTCTTAGCTGTAACCATTGATGATAGTGGAAAGGAGACTTTTATTACTGGCGGGACTTTGGCTTCCATCCAAAAGGTATATATTTGTTCATCAATATTTGGCTGGCACAAGCTTTTATGGTCTTATGGATTACATTGTATTTAAGGTCCCTCCATTTCTTACTTTTGTATCTTTTATAATGGTTTATGTATTAAGATCTCTTGCACTTCTACTTGCTTGTAGTAAGTAGCTTGGTAGTTTGTTATTGTAATCTAGTTCAGTAAGTTAAGTTTATGTGGGTATGGTAAGAAGCACCCGAAGAAGAATGTCTTGGGGTGCTTTCCAGAAGGGTTAGTGATATATAGCAGACCTTTGTGTGGAATTATTATATGGTTTGATTGCATTGGGAAATAAATAGTCATGCCAAGAAACAAAATCAAAGGCACTTTTTATTTATGTTTTCCTGCTACAATTATGTTTGCTTTTGCCTTTTTTTTTGCAGTCTGTTGAACTTGATCGGCTTGCATTCTATCTTGATTCTGACATGTCTCCGTGGCATATTGACAAACCATGGGAAGATTTACTTCCTTCTGAGTGGGATCAGGTATTGACAAGCAAAGTCATGTATATAGCGTAGCATAGTTTATCATTGTCTCTTACCCCAAAAATCTTATTTTCGGTGCATGCAAATTTCTAGATTTTTAGATTTGGCACAAAGGATGGTAAGCCAGCTGAATGCCTCACGAGAAAGCATTTCTACATTCTGCAACCCGTCTCAGGGAACGCAAAGTACTCTAAGTCTCAAGCAAATGGATCTTCCAATACTGTTCAACCTTTGCAGAAGGCATATGTTAACTTAGACGATGTGATACTTTGTTTATCGAAGGTTAGCAAAACATTTGAGGCTTCTTCTCTTTTCTATATTTGGCTGTCGCCAGTGGTGTTGATTGCGTGTTTTTTTGTACTCAGGGAGGATACAGGGATGTGATGAAACTTGCTGATAATTTTGCTGCGTTTAATCAGCGTTTGAAATATGCACATTACCGTCCATCTGTTTCAGTAAAAATGGACCCAAGATCTTGGTGGAAATATGCTTACAGAGTTGTTTCAGAACAAATTGAGATAGCAAGGTATCTGAATGTACACCTTCATTTCTGTTTTCTTATTGATGCCAGATTTCTTAATTTGCATTGGTTGTGGAAACCATTTCCTTGTGGTTCCTTACATCAAGTTCTGTTTACATTTTCTGAGATTGTTATCTTTATGACAGTGGGAGAATGTCATGGGAACACATTTTAAAGTACAGTAGTCTACGCAAGAGATACATCACGCATTATGCTTCGTTGCTGAAATCTGATATCAGTAGGACAGTTGTTGAGGGTGATGAAGAAATCGAGGCCCTTGATCGGGAACTTGATACCGAAGTCATTTTGCAATGGAGGTAAGCTACTGTTTCTTAAATAATATTATTGTTTAGCTGCATCCTAGCAGATCTATTAGTTTTCTCAAAGGTTTGGTGTTGTGTAGTTCACTACTTCTATGAAATTTCATTAGGACTGATTCTTTTTTTCCTTTCTCTGTTCGTATCCATGATGTTTCTCTGTTTTCCTTCCATTTGTCATAGTACATGAGTTCTGTTTGGTATGATGTGGAAAATATGGGTAACTTTACAAATTATTTCTAATTATGTTTAATTTCCTTGAGTTTCTATAAAGGATGTTGGCGCACAAGTTTGTTGAGAGGTCGGTACAAGCAAAAAATTACTCGAAGACGCAACAGGCTAAAAGCTCATGGTGGCCGTTTGGAGGGTGAATGCTCCTCTGGTTGCTCCCAAATTCCCAACTCCTTTTCCCAAATTTTCTACTCAAGTTTCTTGTATGTATGCTTTCAGGAAGAGTCAAGTGTCTGAAGGTGAAGGAGATCCTGTTCAATTTACAGATGAAGATTGGGAACGGTTAAATAAAGTCATAGGGTACAAAGAAGGTGATGAGCAATCAATTATCAACAATGCAAAACCTGATGCTCTCCATACTTACTTGGAGGTACACATGAGGCGTAATGCTTCTAAACTTTATGATGGGGAGAAGGAATGCCTTGCTGAGTTATCATGCGAAGATCTTAATTGCTCCATTAAGCTTTTCCCAGAGACAAAGATTGCCGACATTAAGTTGGGGAGATATCGCTTGTCATCGCCAAGTGGTCTGCTTGCTGAGGTTTGTTACGTGGAATTCGTTTTTCTGGCTGCAAAACATTATCAGTGGTATCTTAAACTCTCTTAAAAATGTCTCTCTTCTTGCAGAGTGCGCCTGCCTCTCACTCTGTTCTTGCTGTCTTCTGTTATAAGCCATTTGATGCTAAAGTTGACTGGAGTCTTGTTGCAAAAGCTTCTCCATGTTATATGACTGTGCGTGACTTCTCTCTGAGGCAAATTTGTTTAAGCATTTCTTTTTTAAAATTATGTGGCTGATTGCGTTGCCATCTGCAGTATCTGAAGGATTCTATTGATGGAATTGTCAACTTCTTCGAAAGCAGTACTGCTGTGAGCCAGACAATAGCTTTAGAAACTGCAGCTGCTGTACAGGTGTGTCTTTTATGTGCTATGGTGTGCAAAGCTGTAAAAAAAAAAAAATAGAAGTGCATATTGGGTTTATATATCCTGTTAATGTTAATGGTAATATTGTGATCAACTATATATCTGAGAAATGATGAACTACGGTCTAAGGGGGCAATTTCTGTTTGTTGTCAACATTGTTCAAGGCACATGGGGTAATTCTGTTGGAACTATCCAATTTTCATGCGACTACTTTTTATAGTGGAATGTCAAAGCCTACACCGTTGACATGATACATATCTGTGACTGAAATTTCCCTACTAGCTTGCTCCTTGCATGTGATCTACAATTGTGCCTGGCAGTTTATTCAAAAACTGTTGGAATTATATCTCTGAACCTTCCTTGTATTCAACTGTCCATGGGGAACCACTTTAATCATTATAATCCACATGCTTTCATTCTCAGTCAACTATTGATGAAGTCAGACGCACTGCTCAACAAGGAATGAACAGAGCATTGAAAGATCATGCAAGGTCTGTTCGTACTCCCATATGCTCTTTTGTCAAATACTCAAATTTATATCCATGCTTGTTATAGTAAATGACTTTTTACAAAACAACCAGGTTTCTGCTCGACTTAGATATTGCAGCACCCAAAATCACAATTCCAACCGAATTTCGTCCTGATAACCATCGTTCTACAAAGCTTCTTCTAGACTTGGGTAATCTGGTCATCCGTTCCCAGGTAAATAGAAACGTGTCAACTGTCTTAACAAGATATTTCAAATATCTTCTAAATGCACATCTCTAATTTCTATGCATGCAAGTTTTGCAGGACGACTATAAGCGTGAACTGCCAGAGGAAATGGATATGTATCTACAGTTTGATTTAGTTTTGAGTGATGTGTCAGCTTTACTTGTTGATGGTGATTACTCCTGGAAACAGTTATCGTCAAAAAGACCTTCTGGTTCTGGCAGGGAAAGCAGTGTTACTTTCTTGCCAGTTATTGATAAATGTGGGGTACTCTTAAAACTTCAACAGGTAAAATTCTAGACATCTGGCATTGACATTTTTGTTAGAAAGAACTATGCTTCAGACTGTAAATTTTTAGCACTATTGTTGCTTGTTCTGCTGTGTAGATTCGTCGACCAAACCCATCGTACCCATCAACCAGACTTGCTGTGCGGCTACCTTCACTAGGTTTTCACTTCTCACCGGCTCGATACCATAGGTTGATGCAAGTTGCACAGATCTTTCAAACTAAGGATGATGACAGCTCTCACATTCTTCGTCCATGGGAAGAAGCTGATTTTGAGGGTTGGTTGTCTATTCTTAGCTGGAAGGTCAGTACCTTTTTTGCAAATCACAATCAATTTCGTGGCTGCAAGCTCTCTGTCTGCTTGGACGCTAGTTATATATTCCATTGTCAATTCCATGAATAGGGCAGAGAAGCTACATGGCAGCGGCGGTATTTATGCTTAGTTGGGCCTTTTATCTACGTGCTCGAAAGTCCTGGCTCAAAATCTTATAAGCAGTATTCCAGGTATGATTCCAACTCTTGCAATTTGGCTGTGGTAGTAGGCTTTATAGATTAGGCGATTGGGTCAAATGAGTGGCCTGTACAAACTAGATGAAGACCAGGACCCTTATATGTAAATGTTTGCGTGTGTTTACGATTATCTTTTTACGATTATCTTTAAATCTTGGAATATAAATACGAGAATCGACATGTGGTAAGACTATGGCAAGACCGCCTTTTTGTGCTCAGTGTTAATGTTACCGGAGCCATTTGTAAATTAAACCAATGCTCTGCATTGTATTATAAACTAGTGAAGCAAAGGTGAAACAAGATAACAGAAGAAATGAATTTTGTCTTGGTTGTCTTATTGAACTTGCTTATTAAGTTCTACCCGTTTAACTGAAAATCCATTAAAAGAATTCATTAACCAAAATTATATGCTATTTCACCAAGCTGTTGAAGTTCTATTTGTTTTCATATTTTCCTAACTCCATCTGTTCTATCTAATTGGTGTTTGTCATATTTCTCCGTGTCTAATGGTTTTGTATCTTTTGTAGCTTACGTGGGAAGCATATATACAAAGTTCCTGTAGAACTTGCAGGAGGCGTAGAGCACGTCTTGTCCGTTCGTAATGCTTCTCGAATCAATGAGAAGGTTTACATCTCATTTAGTTGAATCAAAAAATGCAGGGAAAGTTTGGTCGGACCAAATTGGTCCTGCTTTACATGTTTCGATTGTGTTTTTTCATCAATGACGGTTCTAATAGTTTTTCCTGTCTCTAGGTTATGGAGGATGTAAATGCACTCATATTAATGTTTGATTCTGAAGACTCCAGAAAAACATGGCACAGCCGTTTGCAGGGCGCTGTCTATCGGGCCTCGGTAAATTTAATTTTGAACTTTACTTCCACTTACCAATAGGGCGTCTACCGTGAGACAGTTCCATTGATGATCTGTTTGCTTATTTAGTTGATTAATGTTTATATTTCACTTAAATGTACAGGGTTCTGCTCCCATAGCCGGTCTTTCTGATACTTCATCTGACAGCGAGGAATCAGAAACAGAACAGAAAGAAGATGTTTTGGATTTGTCTAAGTTGGAGAGTGTATATGTAACCGGTGTGCTTGATGAACTCAAAATATGTTTCAGTTATGGTCATCAGGTATATATAAACTATTTCTGCGTGTGAAATCCCATTTCTAATAGTTAGTTGGAATACGGTTTGACTGAGTATATTTTTATATAGCATGATGCTTCTTTCATGGCGGTGCTTCTTGCCAGAGAGAGTAAACTGTTCGAGTTTAGGGCCATAGGTGGGAAGGTAAGATGGTCTGCTCTTAATTATCTTTTTAGTCATTTCTTATTCCCTTTTCTGAATGTCTGTCTGTCCTTGTCTAACCAGGTTGAAGTCTCGATGAGAGGAAGTGATATGTTTATTGGGACTGTTCTAAAATCTTTGGAAATAGAAGATTTGGTGAGCCATTCTGGTTCAAACGAGTCTTGTTATTTGGCAAGATCTTTTATTCAACCTTCAGTAGTGCTTCCATCCTTTGAAGATGCTGAGATTAGGAACCCTGAAGGAAATGATCCTACTTCTAGTGAAGGGGAGGAAAAGTTTTATGAAGCAGCAGAGATCTTGGTTGACTCCATTGACTATACATCTCTCAGGACCCCTAGTTTTAGTCGCATTGATGGATTGCTCCCTGTTGACAACAACAATATCACTAGGCCAAGCAATGAGGCAACTGAGTCGCTGGATAGTTTTGTTAAGGCTCAAATAGTCATATACCATCAGACGTCACCTCAATATAAAAACATTGATAACCAGGTTGATATATTTCTGATATTACATCTTTCAATCTGGAGATCTTAATTCTTCATTGTTGTAAAGTGAAGCCTTACTTAATCATTCAGATTTTGGCTGATGTTTCACACATTGTAGGTTACCGTAAGCTTAGCCACATTATCATTTTTCTGTCGAAGGCCAACAATTCTTGCTATTTTGGAGTTCGTAAATGCTATCAATGTTGAGGATCCAAGCTGTGAATCTTTTGAGGATAGCTCTCCTGTAGCTGGAGAGCATAGTTCACCGAGAAGAGATGGATTTGAAGATTCTAGGGATGCAGCTGTCAAGGGTTTGTTAGGGAAGGGGAAATCTAGAATCATTTTCAACTTGGCATTGAACATGGCTCGGGCGCAGATATTCCTAATGAATGAGAATGGAACTACGTTTGCTACATTGTCACAAGACAATCTGCTAACAGATATTAAGGTGTGATTATGCTCTTTGAATTGCATTAAAACTTTATATATGATTCTGATTATGCTCTTTGAATTGCATTAAAACTTTATATATGATTCTCTTTGCTTCAGTTTAATGAATTTCCATGAGGTAAATGGGCATTTTCTGTACTGATTCCCATTTGTTTGAAGGTCTTCCCGAACTCGTTCAGTATTACAGCAAGTCTTGGAAATTTACGAATCAGTGATGACAGCCTCCCAGACAACCATATGTACTTTTGGATCTGTGATATGCGAGACCCTGGAGGAACTTCTTTTGTTGAGGTATTTGCTGTTTGATTCTTCTCTTCGTGGAATATAAATGGATGCGTAGATGAGATACATGTATTTTTACCGTGTTGATTTACTTCTTTGATTTTTGTTGCTAGTTGGCATTCACATCATTCAGTATCATTGATGAAGATCATGAAGGTTTCGACTACTGCCTCTCTGGACAGCTTTCTGAAGTGCGCATTGTTTATCTGAATCGCTTTATTCAAGAGGTAGTTCATTCTCTCTGCATAGATGCGAGTAACTTTTTGTCTTGCTTCCTAAAATCAGTCTGTGCAATGTAGGTTGTTGAATACTTTATGGGGCTTGTGCCAAGCGATTCAAAAGGAGTTGTCAAGATGAAGGATCAAATTACGGACTCAGAGAAGTGGTTTACAACTAGTGAAATTGAAGGATCTCCTGCTCTTAAGTTGGATCTTTCTCTTAAGAAGCCTATAATTGTTATGCCTCGACATACTGAGAGCCCTGAGTAAGTTCATGCTTGGATTTTGATTTCTCCCTCCTCACCCATTTTTGTTATAACAATTACTGGTCCTATGAATTCTCTAGACTTATCAGAGTAGTTGATTTACCTTTATGTTTTGGATTTTATCAGAGTAGTTGATTCTCTAGACTGGTCCTTCAAGTTTTGGATTTTATCTTTTTTTTTTTTTTTGCAGTTACCTGAAGCTTGATGTTGTGCATATAACTGTGAACAATACCTTTCAGTGGTTTTCTGGAGATAAAAATGAGCTGAATGCTGTTCACATGGAAACTATGAAAGTGATGGTGAGAACTTTGGCTGTTGGGATGAGCATGATTCATTCTGGTTGATATCACTTTAGTTGATACAACTTTTTTTGTGCAATTAGTTTTTCTTAGGACCCTGTCGTATTTTTTTTTTTTAATTCCTTTGACCAAAAAAACCTTAACTTAGGTCATGGATATCAACCTTAATGTTGGTTCTGGAGCTGAAATAGGTGAAAGCATAATTCAAGATGTGAAGGGGGTTTCTGTAACCATTAAAAGGTCTCTGCGAGACTTGTTGCATCAGATACCGAGCATTGAAGTTTCTATTGAGGTAAAGGATAATGTTCTATATCCAGTCTGTAGCATAATACTTTGTTACTCATGCATTCTTGAAATTTCTGCTTTATCAGATAGACGAATTAAGAGCAGCCCTCTCGAATAGGGAATACCAGATCTTGACAGAGTGTGCACAGTCTAATATTTCTGAGATTCCACATACCGTGCCACCATTGAGTGGTGATATTGTGGCATCGTCAAGAAACTTACCGGAAACTCTTACTTCTGAGGATCCTAATGCTGCTCAAACTGAAAAAAGTGATGCTTGGATTTCAANTGGCGTATTTATCTGCGTGAAAATAATGGCGTATCTATGTACTTTGCAGATGGTTCCATTGGTTAACGTATCTTTGAACAATATAAGTTTTGGACTACTTGGCAAAACCAACTACACAAAGGCAACCATCAACTTCTCCTTAGCGGCCAGGTCATATAATGATAAGTATGAAGCATGGGAGCCTCTCATTGAGCCTGCAGACGGATTCTTAAGGTTTTTATTTTTGTTCTAATTTAGTGTCATTTTAAAGCTCATTAGTGCAGAAATGTTAGATCCAAAGCCCCTGTGGCTGCGGGTGATATGCTCTGTTTATTCTGTTTGTTATATACTCCAACGAATGTGGATTATATTTGATATAATGGCTGTGTTCCATTGGGTTGCAGGTACCAGTTCAACCCTAGATCCTTCGGTGCGGTTTCTGAGTTACGCCTGACATCTACAAAGGATTTGAATGTGAATGTCTCAGTTTCAAATGCTAATACAATTATCCAGGCATATTCTAGTTGGAACAGCCTTAGCAATGTCCATGAATACCATAAAGAGAGAGTGAGAACTTTTCCTTTGGTCCTTCTGTGCCACATCCTTTGTGAAACAAAGACATTGGCTTTAGCTTCTCTTTTAAAGAAGTCACATTTTACTTCTCTCTTGATTTACGCTTGCTACGCCTTACAGGGAGCATTTCCTGTAGTTGACAATGGAAAATCTGTCATTGAGGTGCATCAGAAGAAAACCTATTTCATAATTCCACAAAACAAGCTTGGGCAGGATATATATATTAGAGCTACCGAAATCAAAAGATTGAAGGATATTGTAAAGATGCCATCTGGGGACACGAGACCTGTAAAAGTTCCCGTCTTGACCAATATGTTGGATTCTCACCTCAGCGGAGAACTATGCAGGAACCCTAGAATAATGGTTACAGTTATTGTGATGGATGCACAGGTACCTTTCTGCCTAAAACAAAGGCCTTTTTTCAATATATTTCTACCGCCCAGGCTCTCATGAATCTCCGTTTATTTCCTCTTCTTTTACTTTTCTATGGTGATATAGAAAGGCAATGATTTCATATGATGCCATGTGGTTTCAGTTTCTTTTGTCCTTTATGACTTGCGCCCCCAGTGACCTTTTCTACTGAGTTTATGATATGTATTTACATAGAAGCTTTGGAGAAGGTCTTATGTGGAGTAACCTTGTTTTCTTACATTCGTTTTTTTTAATATGTTTGTAGCTTCCAATAACTTCTGAATTGTCTTCTCATCAATACACTGGAGTTATACGTCTGTCTCCCAATCAGACCTCCCCAGTGGAGTCAGTGTTTCGCCAGCAAAGTGCACGTACTTGTGGAAGTGTTTCAAATATGTTTTCCTCTGAGCTGGAAGTGGTTGACTGGAGTGAAATATTTTTCTTTAAAATTGACTCACTGGTATTCTCTCTTCTCCATTACATCTAATATTCTTTTGTTGGCCTAAAAATAATTTGTAGCCCCTGAATACTGCTGGATTCTGTTTCTTTTCAAATGCGCATGTTCCGCTTCTCTGTGGATTTTCATGTCCATCACCATTCTATTTGTATTTCTACTACTTCTGGTCTCCAGATTGATTAATCATACGCCTTTAAATATTAAAGAAAAGCAGAAACAGTTTATGCAGTGCTATAGCTTGGCAAATCTTAGTTACTAATCTTGGTGCATGTACCTCTCTTGTACAGCAGCTTTAGAATAAATTGTATTATGAGTTTTTCTTTCTGGTTATCATTTTTGGTCTTTAAGATCAAGGTTTCCGCGCTTTGATATTATATTCTTCTTTTATTTTTCCAGGATGACTCTATCTTGGAATTAATAGTAACAGACGTCGATAAAGGTTCGTTTCCTTAGTTCTTGTGGCTTATATGTCACGCACTAATAAATCTGAGTTTAAATGTTTCCTTCATTCTCGGTATATAAATTAGTGTTGTTTTCACGATTTGCAGGTGCGCCTGTTGGCACTTTTTCAGCTCCGTTAAAGCAGGTAGCACGGTATATGAAGGACAACCTATACCAGCACAATTATGCCAATGACCTTGTCTGGTTAGACTTGTCTACAACTGAAACCATGGTAAAAATCCTGAACTTGGCATGCCTTTCGCGNAGAAGGTCTTATGTGGAGTAACCTTGTTTTCTTACATTCGTTTTTTTAAATATGTTTGTAGCTTCCAAGAACTTCTGAATTGTCTTCTCATCAATACACTGGAGTTATACGTCTGTCTCCCAATCAGACCTCCCCAGTGGAGTCAGTGTTTCGCCAGCAAAGTGCACGTACTTGTGGAAGTGTTTCAAATATGTTTTCCTCTGAGCTGGAAGTGGTTGACTGGAGTGAAATATTTTTCTTTAAAATTGACTCACTGGTATTCTCTCTTCTCCATTACATCTAACATTCTTTTGTTGGCCTAAAATTAATTTGTAGCCCCTGAATTCTGCTGGATTCTGCTTCTTTTCAAATGCGCATGTTCCTCTTCTCTGTGGATTCTCATGTCCATCACCATTTTATTTGTATTTCTACTACTTCTGGTCTCCAGATTGATTAATCATAGGCCTTTCAATATTAAAGAAAAGCAGAAACAGTTTATGCAGTGCTATAGCTTGGCAAATCTTAGTTACTAATCTTGGTGCCTGTACCTCTCTTGTACAACAACTTTAGAATAAAGTGTATTATGAGTTTTTCTTTCTGGTTATCATTATTGGTCTTCAAGATCAAGGTTTCCGCGCTTTGATATTTTATTCTTCTTTTATTTTTTCCAGGATGATTCTATCTTGGAATTAATAGTGACAGACGTTGATAAAGGTTCGTTTCCTTAGTTTTTGTGGCTTATATATCACGCACTCATAAATCTGAGTTTAAATGTTTCCTTCATTCTCGGTATATAAATTAGTGTTGTTTTCACGATTTGCAGGTGCGCCTGTTGGCACTTTTTCAGCTCCGTTAAAGCAGGTAGCACGGTATATGAAGGACAACCTATACCAGCACAATTATGCCAATGACCTTATCTGGTTAGACTTGTCTACAACTGAAACCATGGTAAAAATCCTGAACTTAGCATGCCTTTCGCGACAGGATGTAGATATCATTGTCTAGAATATGATATTAAAAATGTATTTAATACATGCATATAAAGAATGTCTCGGCCTTCTGGGTTCACAAATTGCTAAAGATAAAATGCAATCATTTCTTAAATTGGTAATGAGTTATCTTTTTCCCTGTTTTACTGCAGAGCATGAACCAAGGGAATCAAAGAAAGAACTGCGGAAAAATAAGATGCGCTGTACTGTTACCAGCTAAATCGAAAGTGGTGGACCAAAGCAAATCCTAAAGTGGAAAAAAATCTGGATTTATTCAAGTAAGTCCTAGCATTGAGGGTCCTTGGACGACGGTGAGGCTGAATTATGCTTCACCTGCTGCGTGCTGGCGGTTGGGAAATGATGTTGTTGCAAGTGAAGTTAGTATGCACGATGGAAACAGATACGTAAATGTCAGGTCTCTAGTTTCGGTGGAAAACAATACTGACTACCTGCTCGACCTCCACCTGAAGCCCAAAGTCAATTCATTTCCAAATATATCAATTGGGTTGCTGAAACCTGGTGATACGTTGCCGGTTCCCTTATCAGGATTGGCACAGTCTGCATCGTATGTTCTGAGGATGAAATGTGTAATACCTGATGCATCTGATGAATATTCTTGGAGTTCTGTGGTTTCAAAGCCTGGGGGACCAGAGGTTACTTGTGAATCAGAGTCTGAAATATGTATATCGGCTCTTACAGAATCTGAGCACTTGCTACGTTGTACTCAGATAAGCAGTACTTCTTCCGGAGATAATAAAAATTTGTGGTTCTGTTTGAGCACCCAAGCAACAGAAATCGCAAAGGATATACGTTCGGACCCTATTCAGGATTGGACTCTTGTGGTCAAATCTCCGTTTTCTATAGCAAATTGTCTTCCATTTGGAGCTGAGTACTCAGTACTAGAGAAGCAAGCCAGTGGTCATTTTATTTGTCACTGTAGAGATGTCTTTGGTTCTGGAGAAACTGTGAAGGTGCATACTGTCGATATAAGGAACCCTTTATACTTTTCTTTGCTGCCACAAAGAGGATGGCTACCAATGCGTGTAAGTTAGGAAATCGAACCTAGATTGACATCAGCTAGGAACACATGATTTTTGTTCCGTTTCTTTTATTCTCCCTTGTATATTTATTAGGTTTATCGAATTTGGCAGGAAGCTGTCCTTATATCTCACCCAAATGGTGTCCCCGCAAAGACAATTGGCCTAAGAAGTTCTGCCACTGGAAGGTCTAGTTCTTTCTGCTGAAGTGTTACATTTATATAATTTTTCTGGTTTATTTGATCTCATACTGTTGAATATTTGCGAGCAGGGTTGCTCAAATAATACTGGAGCAAAATTTTGATGAACAGCAGAAAGTTTTGACGAAGATGATCAGAGTCTACGCTCCGTTCTGGTTTTCGATTGCGAGGTGTCCCTCGCTTACACTTAGACTTATAGATCTGTCAAGGAATAAGAAAACAAGTAAATTTGATCTTCCATTTCGAAATAAAAAGAATGACGAAGTAGTCCTGGAGGAGATAACTGAAGAAGACATATATGAAGGTCATACAATTGCTTCTACTTTGAATTTCAAACTTCTGGGCCTGTCAGTTTCTATATCTCAGTTTAGCAATCAGCAACATGGTCCTGCAAAAGATCTTTCTGCCCTTGGTGACATGGTCAGTTGTATGTTATTGTATTTGTTCGATAGACTAGTTTTCTCAAAAATTGAGCTTTGCTGACCTTATTATTTTTATGATTGGTATTTATTTTAATAGGATGGATCTTTGGATGTGGATGCGTATGATCCCGATGGAAAATGCATGCGGCTATTTCTGTCTACAAAACCTTGCGCTTACCAATCAGTTCCTACAAAGGTAATAAGCAGTTTGTCTTCTACATCTTCTCTGTTATTACTTACTGACTCGAATTTACTTCTCAGATCATATCGGTTCGACCATTCATGACTTTCACCAACAGGATCGGTGAGGACATATATATTAAACTGAACAGTGACGATGAACCAAAAATACTCCATGCATATGATTCGAGGGTCTCCTTTGTTTTCCAACCAAGTGGGAGAGATGAACTCCAGGTGAGCTGTCTAATGTTGCAGAATCGTCACCGTTAGCTATTCCTCGTATCTTTGCTTTAGTCAATGAGTTGCAAAACTGCGAGACAAAAAACAAAAAATGGATAAGGCTGTTGTTTAGGGTGTCCACCGGAAGCATGTAGCATGATATTTGCTCAGTCAAACCAGCGACACTTCTTGAAGTGGAGCAGTGAATTTTTGAATGCAAGTCGATTATGTTCTATACTGTTAAATTGTTTGACATGTGGATAATTCCCCCTGGATACCACATATGTTTTCATTTTGAGAAGTAAGAGCATCTCTCTTTTTATTTAATGATGTATCATCTTTTTATTACATGGCCTAATTTCAGGTTCGGTTAAGAGAAACAGAGTGGTCATTTCCTGTTCAAATTGCTCGAGAAGACACAATTGTTCTTGTATTAAGGAGTCAAAATGGTGCGCGTAGATTTTTGAAAGCAGAGATACGGGGATTTGAAGAAGGTTCACGTTTTATAATTGTATTTCGACTTGGACCAAGCAATGGCCCTATGAGGTATCTTCTCTACAATCGACAGACATACATGTTTGTGAAACCATAATTAATTTCCTTGTCTCTTTTGTGTGTTAAACTTTTAAAACCAGGGTTGAGAATAGAACAACTGTCAAAAGCATCAGTGTCCGCCAATCTGGTTTTGGTGAAGATTCGTGGGTTTTGTTGGAACCTCATACGACAGCAAATTTTGCTTGGGAAGATCCTTATGGTCAGAAATTCTTGGATGCTAAGGTTGAAAGTGATAACCGCTATGGGGTTTTCAGACTAGACATAGAAAATGGTGTAGTGGATTCTGAATTGTATAGGGAGTTAGAGGTGAACTTTCATGTTAAAGAAATTGGTGACATCAAGATTGCTAGATTCACTGATGATGACAGTACTTCACAGAGTCCTCATGAAATCATATCTTTGACATCGGTTGGGAATCATGGATTTTCTACTCCTCAAACACCTATAGAACACAAGACCACCACTCTCGAGTTCATCATTGAAATGGGACTAGTGGGGATCTCTCTTGTAGATCACATGCCAAAAGAGTTATCATATTTTTACCTTGAAAAAGTATTCGTATCTTACTCTACTGGGTACGATGAGGGAAGAACTAGCAGGTAAAATCATATATTGCAGTATTGTTTTCTTTTTATGTCTGTTTTCACGTATATATGGGGGTGGTGAACCAAAATATCAATATACTTTCATGTGATTTCCTAGGTTTGGAAAATTAAGAACATGGGATGTAGTTTAAATTATAGCTACACCTAATCAGTATGAATCAAAGTGTGCTACAAAACTAGTGGTCTTTTTGTTGCACATTCCTGTAAAATTTTCAGAAGGAAGTCATATGTGCTCGTATTAGGAGGCGATGCAACCGCACTGCTTTATTTTAATGTTCTTGAAATACCTACGAAAATCTGAGCATGCAATTCTTTTCTATGGTTTACAGGTTCAAAGTCATTCTGGGCCGTTTACAGATTGATAACCAGCTACCTCTAACTTTGATGCCAGTACTATTGGCACCAGATAACACTGGAGATAGTCATCAACCAGTGCTTAAGATGACAATTACAATGTGTAATGAAGAAACTGATGGAATTCAAGTGTATCCATATGTATATGTACGGGTAAGTATTCTAGTCAGGTTTATCTTCATGGTACTTAAACGTATGAGATACTATTTGAACTTTTGAAGCACATGATGGATTTGCTATTTGACTGATAGGTGACAGATAATACCTGGCGACTAAACATTCACGAGCCTATCATTTGGGCTTCGGCTGACTTCTGCAATAAGCTTCAGATGGACCGTCTCCCCAAAAGTTCTAGTGTCGCGCAAGTTGATCCTGAAATACATATAAAGTATTCTTGCCTTCTATAGAATTTTACCATTTCGGGGATAAAGTCCATAGTATTTGGCCGTTTTGGCATGCAGGTCGAGCAAATTCCAAACTTAATTTTGTTTTTGATTTTCAGCCTCATAGATGTTTCAGAGGTTAGGCTTAAGGTCTCACTGGAAACAGCACCAGCTCAGAGGCCTCATGGAATTCTTGGTGTTTGGAGCCCCATTTTGTCTGCTGTTGGAAATGCATTCAAAATTCAGGTAATTGATTTTCCTTCGAAATGGAATATGAAATGGAATAGTGGACTACAATCGTTCTCTTGGCGTTACATCCTGCAGAGTCTAGTAATAGAACTAACTATTGGGATGCCTGGTTCCATTTCATGGGAGATTAGCTGGCTAGATATTGTGAGAACTGAGAACTAGTTGTAAATTAAGAATTGTTGAAGCATGAGCTTGTTTCAGCCATGTTCTTTTTTGACTCCCAACATGGGATAAGTAGCTCAGAAGATTTTACCACATCATAAAGAGAAGCTTTTTTACTTGGATTGTCATGGAACAACTTGTGGCTAGAAAGCCTTTCTACTGCTTGACACCACAAGCTAATTCATCCTTTTGCTATACATGGAATATTTACTGCTGAAAAATAGAGAGGGAGAATGTTGCTAATGTTTCAGAAAAATATCTACGTTTAGGTCCATCTGAGGAGAGTAATGCACAGAGATCGGTTCATACGGAAAAGTTCAATACTTCCAGCCATCGGGAATCGCATATGGAGAGATCTGATCCACAATCCCTTACATTTGATTTTCTCAGTAGATGTTTTGGGTATGACTAGCTCAACATTGGCTTCTCTTAGTAAAGGATTTGCGGCCCTTTCAACTGATGGTCAATTCCTGCAACTGAGGGAAAAGCAGGTACAAATTTCTTGCAATAAAATTAAGTTGATCACTTTGGCAGTTTGCTTAAATAAGAGCTGAAAAATGGATCAGGTTTGGTCGAGGCGGATCACTGGTGTAGGTGATGCATTTGTTCAAGGAACAGAAGCCCTAGCACAAGGTGTTGCCTTTGGGGTATCAGGAGTTGTTACAAAGCCTGTAGAGAGTGCCCGACAAAATGGTATTTTAGGGTTTGCCCATGGGGTAGGACGGGCTTGCCTAGGATTTATCGTACAACCAGTGAGTGGTGCATTAGATTTTTTTTCATTGACTGTTGATGGAATTGGAGCAAGTTGCACCCGATGTTTGGAGGTTTTGAGCAACAGGACCGCTTTGGAGAGAATTAGAAATCCTCGTGCTGTTCATGCTGATGGTATACTCAGGGAATATGATGAAAAGGAAGCTATAGGCCAGGTACTGCCTCAGTTTGTATTTATTGTCTTTTGGTGAGAGTGCATATTGAGAAATTTTGGATGCTTAAATCCACGATCAAATCCAAATCTTCTAACTACAAGTTGACTATTCTAGTATGCAATATTTCAATCTATTAGTTGTACGTCTAAGTCTCCTTCTAGGATATGGTGTAAAGTATAATGTTAATGTTACCAGAAAGCTATGAACTTATATTCTTCTAGCCAAGCTTGCCACTCATGCCCAAATTTCCGAGCTGGTTCTGAGTTTTGGTTGGGATCTGTTTTTGCAGATGCTACTGCACCTAGCAGAAGCAAGTCGGCATTTTGGCTGTACAGAGATATTCAGGGAACCCTCAAAATTCGCTTTGTCTGATTGCTATGAAGAACATTTCCTTGTTCCATACAAACGCATTGTCATGGTGACCAACAAGAGAGTTGTGTTATTACAGGTTAAAGCAACTAGCATACGATTTCACCTGCAGGTTTTTCATTTTTGTCTTTAAATTATTTTATTAGCTGACTTGTTGCTTCCACTTAGTGCTCCGATCTGGATAAGATGGATAAGAAACCCAGCAAGATTATGTGGAATGTGCCTTGGGAGGAACTTATGGCATTGGAATTGGCAAAGGCAGGCAGCCAAAGGCCCTCGCATCTCATACTCCATCTGAAGAATTTTCGGAAGTCAGAGAGTTTTGCTCAGGTTATAAAGTGCAGCTTGCCAGAAGAATCAGATGGACTAGAACCCCAAGCTGTTCGAATTTGTTCAGTAGTGCGCAAAATGTGGAAAGCATATCAGTCTAACATGAAAAATCTTGTTCTCAAGGTTATTGCTATTCTTAATCTCATTATAGCTATTGGATTAATATTTTTAATTCATTAATTTGGTTATGAATCAAGGGAGATCTTCATTCGAAATGGCCACTTTCAAGAAGTTTTGGTCTTCTATTTTATAATAATTTATAAACATGTTTTAACTTTTCTGGTTTATACTCCACATAGCTTACTAATCGCTGTAACATATGCAAGTATAGAAGCTCGTTCCATGGAACACCTAATAGACTTTATATCTACTCGTCGCAGGTTCCTTCAAGCCAGAGACATGTGTATTTTGCTTGGAATGAGACTGATGGAAGAGACTCAAAAACGTACAGCAACAAGGCTATTGTTATTAAATCGAGAGAACTTTCTTCTTCAAGTTCTGTCTCAGATGATAGAAAGCTTGTCAAACATAGTATCAACTTCACAAAAATCTGGAGTAGTGAGCGAGAGTCCAAAAGTCGATGTACTTTATGCAAAAAACAGGTAATTTTCTTTCCATTGCTCTCTATATATTTGAGCTTAAAAAGAAACCTCAAACCCTTGTCATCAATAGATGTCAATAGGAATCCTTATGAGACGAAACCTTAAGAAGAATTCACCAAAAAGACAACCGTTTCTTGGTTTGCTTACTATTATTTCCTTTCTCGCTTTCAGGTTTCTGAAGACGGAGGGGTGTGCACTATCTGGAGACCCAGTTGTCCAGAGGGGTAAGTAAAGCCCGAAGAGAATAAAAATTCCAAAAAATATATTATTATTTCTTTAACTTGGTTATTTATTAACCTAATGATGAGACTGTAGCTGCATTGAACCGTTGAAACTGAAGGAGTTTTCGTCATTGTTTTTTTCCCCCCAGATTTGTGTCAGTGGGTGATGTAGCTCATGTTGGTAGCCATCCTCCAAATGTTGCTGCTGTTTACAATAACACCGACCGAGTGTTTGCACTTCCAGTGGGTTATGACCTCGTAAGTATCTCTCATCTTCTAATTTCACCCTTTATCCATTGCATTTAACCGCACAATTCTCTCAACCCTGAACCCGTATAAAGTGCACAGCATCCAAATTGCAATAAAACGTGCTAACCGAATCAAACCTGAGTTTGTGTCAGCGATTCATAATGTTTTTTCACTTCTCAGGTGTGGAGGAACTGCTTAGATGATTACGTAAATCCTGTATCGATCTGGCATCCGCGGGCTCCTGAAGGATTTGTCTCTCCTGGATGTGTCGCAGTAGCTGGTTTCAACGAGCCAGACCCCAACACAGTCTATTGCATGCCGACGTCTCTGGCTGAGCAGACGGAGTTTGAGGAACAGAAGGTTTGGTCCTCGCCTGACTCGTACCCGTGGGCTTGTCACATTTACCAGGTTCGAAGTGACGCACTACACTTCATGGCTCTGAGGCAGACCAAAGAAGAGTCTGATTGGAGAGCCACCAGAGTTCGAGATGATTACAGGTCCATAGAATCCGGATCGTCAAAGACTTTGCGTATAGAATGAATGAATCTTTCCACATTTGCTTTTTCTGGTTTCGGGAAACTATTGCTTCGTGTAAAGAATTAGACTTGCAAACAATGAGAGTTTTCTACGTTTTTGGTTTTCGTCAAAAGAGAGCTTTTATGTTGATCTGTGTACATTTGTGTATAACAGACTTATACGGGGAACGAGTTACCTGTACAATTTCTTGGTTAGAAAACTCAAATGTAGAGTTTCTTCCAAAACGGGAATGATTCTTATTTATTTTTCTACATTTGAGTTTCTTTTACTAAGATTGCAAGAATCTTTGTTTTCATTTTGTCAAAGCAAATAACTTTTTTCCTACTTTTCTTTTCTTACTCGTAGTGTTGTCCTCACATTTTTTTTTCTGTAACAGTATTTCTACTGATCGATCGAGTCATTACTCGATTATTTAAACAGAAGTCACTATCGTGTGTTACACTACTACAGTCTACACAATTGCGTCTAATATTATAAGATTTTTAAGATGATTTTTGTTTGTTATGACTTGTGAGTATTATTATACTTGGATTGTTGATAAAGTTTTTAAACCCTGCGTTGAGGCGGGAACGTGCAAGGCTTATGAGCATGTCAGTTTGTCACGATGCAATTACCATGAGAGCTTCACGCGCTACTTTGGCGCGTTAATTCCATCGCTCATGTTCTCCTTTTGGTGTAATTCACTCTTTATCCTTACTTATATCAGCGCGCGTGGGCTAAAAATTAAGCATCGTCCAAAATTTACAGAGAACTCTGAGCTGCACTTGAAATGACTCATAGTCAACTCGTCGAAAATGAGAATATAACTTTTGATAATTATCCGTTAAATTTTTTTGTGATGCTATTGTCAAATTAGCCATGACCAGTTTTAATTTTTTTCTAAATTTTATGAACCAAACTATTTGTCGGCAGGAGCGAACGACCGTTATGGACAGGTAATTCTGATAAATGTCAAAAATATTAACCGAAGGCACGCGCTTTCTCCGGCGCGTACACGGAAACTTTCCACCCTTCCCATACAAATGGGAGAAACATCGAGGAGGCGCGCGTGGAGATAACATAAAAGGAAGTAAATCGACGTCGTCGTTATTCAACGACCAAATCTGGATCACAACTCACAAAACACTCTGTAATAAATATCTCCATCTCCCTCTCTTTCGGGCTTCTCGTGTGAGTCTTTTTGAGAGAGACAATGGAAGGATTGATCAAAGGTTTGGCCGATGTTGCTTTTGGAAGAGACGAACGTCCCGGCGGAGATGATGATGAAGGGAACTCGAGGACGAGGGACGAGAGATCCAGATCTACCTGGGCTGATGTCTGTACATCAATCCTGTTCTGTATTATCAACTTTTTATTTATTTTGTGTGTTCTGATCATGAACGATTCCTGCTTTTCTGGATCTGGAAATGGTCTCAGGTGGTTTCCGGCGAGGACGACGATCAGGATCGCGCGGGAGGACCGTCTAAACCGTCGCCGCACGGTCGACGCCAGAATTTAGAGGTAAAGACTCAAAATTCAGAAAAGTTTTGGAATTTAAACAGAATTCTGAAAATCGGAACTCAAGTTAAGGAAGTTGTGTTTCATTAGAGTTTTCACTCAGAGAATCCATGAAGTAGGAACCTAAGGGTTTTCGATAGATTTAGCTGAAACACAAGATTCGTAGAAGCTTATATAGTCAATTGAATTCAAGCGACATCATTGGCAACTGTGATGTAGATGAATATAAGCCTTGTTATATAAGTCTTCTGATGAGAATAGTTCTCAACTGTTTCAAGATCACGAGAAAGCATTATATGCATCTAATGTTGCGTTTTCGTTTCTCTCGGCATAGGAGAATCAATGGGAGAAAAAGGAAGAAAGGATGTCCTCAAGGCATTCACATCAGGTTTGGGATCAAACACATTTCAACATTTCATATTAACGCATTTGAGTTTTCAGCGTCATTGCTACTTGACGAAACAGTCTTATGTACCAATAGTGGAACTACTTTATTCTATTCTACATTTCTTCTAGATAGATTAATCATCTGAATGATATTGCTAATCTCAAAATCTTGGTCTATCGTTCTTTTCATTGCATTCACAAGAAATCAGGCAAAGCAAGCCTTTAATATTTGGCATTTGATTTTACCAAACAGGAGGACCAGGAAGGGAATAGGTCTGCTGCTCAAGTAACCGAGCAACAAGACTCCTCGGTGAGATTTAATTTCATTTACTCTTACATTAGCTTTAGATAATCTTTTTAAAAAGATATCAAACGAAATGCCACTTTACTTTAGCAATGTTAGGGATCTAATGTTGGCATTTGATTCCATGTGCAGGAGAACCAGAAAGAAGGCAATGACGGTTGGGAAACCGTGGGGAAAAAGAAACCTGCAAGGCAATCGCATAAGGTTCGAAGATAGGGACCTGAGACCGAGCCCTAACCGTCGATTTACCATCCCGTCCTTTCACTGATTCTGTATGTGTTATCTCTGTCTCTTCAGGTCAAGAAGGAGCAGTGGCAAGATTACAAATGCCCAGCGAGCGAACAACACTACTCAGACGACGTCGACACTCATGGAGATCTAGAACCCTCACAACTAGAGCTCTCAGGACTCTCAGAAGCTTGCAACAAACTGTGGGAGCTCGATTACAACCGCCTTGTTCCTGGAAACGACTATCAAATCGACTGTGGAGATGGGAAAAGGGTTCATGAGAGGTCCGATATGGCTGAAGGATTACTATTCTCGTGGGTGAGCGACGAAGTCTTTAGAAAACCCACATTCGCCAGATTCTGCTCGTTGCTTGACAACTACAACCCAAACGAAGGCTACAAAGAAGTAGTCACGGAAGACGAGAGGCAAGAGCAAGCGGCTTTCATCGAAGAGATTAGCAGAACCGCTCCGATCAAGTACCTTCACAAGTACCTTGTGCTCAAGGACGTTGCTCCTGGAAGCTACCAAGAGTTCAAGAGAATGCTGACAAGTCTCTGGTTCGACCTCTATGGCCGTGGAGGTACCTCTGGCTCCTCTTCTGCGTTTGAGCATGTCTTTGTAGGTGAGATCAAACAGTCTGGTGGGGAACAAGTCTCCGGCTTCCATAACTGGCTTCAGGTAATTAAAACTCTTTTTTTTTCTTTTTCTTGCTGCAATGAATCCAAATCTCTTGAAGGGCTCTCTCTCTCTCTTATTGTAGTTTTACCTGGAGGAAGCCAAAGGAACAGTAGATTATCAAGGCTATATATTTCCCCGGCGTCGCGGTGAAATTGCAAGTAACATAGCTTCTTTCAATGCTAAGTAATATGTACTTCGAAACAGGTGTTTAACCGAGATATCACGCTCTTGATTCTATGCAGCCTGATTCAGAGACTCAGCTGCTGACGATCCAGTTCGAGTGGAACGGTGTTCTGAAATCAGTATCAAGCACCCTAGTTGGAGTGAGTCCAGAGTTCGAGTTGGCTCTCTACACAATGTGTTTCTTCATGGGCAGAGAAGAGAACCACATTCAGTTGGGTCCATACAGTGTCAATGTCAAATGTTACCGCCTTGGCAACAACCGTATCGGCTCAGCTTTCCCCATTGCAGAATCTTGAAAACCTCTCTCTTGATGGCTCTCTCATCAAAACATTACAAAAGAACAAAATAATATCTTTGCTCTGCGCTTGAATTATTATTATTGTTGTGAGATGATCTTTCTGTCTACATGTGGACTAGAAATATCCTCCTTTGATATTTCATTTGATATTTATGTGGAAACCATGTCTTGTACTTTTATGTGATAATGATTCAACATAAGAAGTGATGAGAAAATATCTTGTAATAATTTCTAGAGAGGAAGAAATATTTATTTGGTTTTGGTAAAAGACAAACTCGTTTTTCTATTGGTTGTTCAATTTTCACATTCACAAAGCTGAAAAATATCTTAGCGACAATGACAAACCATAAAGCTTAACTGTTAAGGTTCTGACTCCTTAAGGATCACAAATTCAACTTAAGCCTAGACGATGATGATGCTCTTTGACCACTGTGCTAACCACAAAACCAAATCAGTCTGCTTGCCTTTATACAATCTCTCGTTAGCCACTATATGTTTCACACGACGCTACAGACTAGGAAGATTAGTTTGGCCTTTGCCCTAATTATAGGAACTTTCCAATTGCATCAAAGCAAATTGCTAATACAACATTTTTAACTACAGTAAAAACTAATGCCAAGACAGAGAAGCGTAATCACTAATCAGATGTCGACCAAATAAGATCAACCAGCAAAGATCAAAGTCAAAAAAACTATTATGTATAGTATAAAAAAAGGAAGATTGTAAAGAAGTAAGGAGGTTACGTGGAAGGAAGATATCAACTCACTAATTTTTGGATTTTTGCTGATGCGTGTGTGAACAGGTCCATACGTTTTGTACCTTTTTCCACCATCGGTCCGTAATAAAGCTCAAAATTTTCCATGGACATTAAAAAATCAAGAAAAAAAAAAGTATTAACTTGTTTACACCAGAAAAAATTCTACGAAAATGACTAATGAGATTTTTCCCTTAAAAGCCAACTCAAAATCTTCCCCATTCTTTCAACAATATTACTCGTCAGTCGTCACAATCATGATTTTCCGTAAGAGTTTTGATACAAAGAGTCGCAATAAAGCGTGTGGTCTATTTCAATTTCTTGACCGTAGATGTCACAAACATTCATATATCATATATGCTTAGCAAGAAATGGCTATGGTCTTTGAATTAACATAAGGATTAGTGATAGAGAATGTGGATGTTCAAAAAACTATATACTCTGTTTTTGTTTGTTTATAAAACAAATTTGTCTCTAACTGCGAAAATACCAATCAGGATTCGAAGAGCGTACCTGTTTGAGTCAATATCCAATGTCGTCCCCGCCTTACAAACACACCCCCTGGACCTTCTGAATAAAAAGCACAAGCCAAAAAGAGAAGGTGCCAAAGCGATAAGGATCAATTTCTACCATTCAAAAAATTTATGGTGGGAATTAGAAACGAGAGAAACTACTTGGCCTTGATAAGGAAATAGCCAAAAGTTGCAATCTACGTCACCTGAATAAAAGACCAAACCGTCACTTTCAATGAGTCAGAGAGAAAAAGAAAGAGAGAGAGATTCCCCAAAATATTTTGCAGTCCACAAGGATTCTAATGCGTCATAAAGTCATCTCCAACATAAATAAAAACAATTGATACTCACATGGCTTACAAGACCAAGGGCACAAAGTATTAAGACACTACTGAATCAACCTTTCACGAATATGCTAAATTGCATTAACACAACTCAACAACGGCTTAATGCATCAATGTTCTGTTGTCTCGGTATAACTATATAGAAGAGAATGCAGCCTTCAGGCAGACCAAATGGAAAATGTTGACAAGAAATTTCCCCTAATTGAGTATGAGGGGAAAAAAAAAAAGAAATTCAATAAAGAATGTGCAGCTCTGAACAAGAGGGCCATGAGATGATGAAATCTCAATGATAATGTTAGCTTTTGTTAAAAATATATGGGTCAATGAACACTGTTGCTTAGTTGGAAAACACAAATCTTACAGGAAGGAAAGTCCAAGAAGAAGAAAAAAAAACAGAGTTAATAGCAACCACAAGAAATTTCAAACTGAGAATAACCATCCTTACACTTATCTATCCTATTCAAGCTATAATATCAAGAGACCTTAAGAATTTTCAGCCACACGAACCATGTCTTCAAAGCCAAAGCTGAGTAGACAAAATCATCAAGCTTATCGATATTATCAAGAGTAAAAGCAAGATTAGATTTAAGGATTCTCTGTAACTAAAATGAATAACTTACCAACAAGAAAGAAAGAAAAACATTAATTATTTCCAATACCTGAATACACAGCGTTTGTAAATACTGATGTGACATTTACACTTTTTCACTTTGATAAGTGTGAGAACCGTGTGAGATATGTTAACAACCGAATTAAGCAACTTTTGTGATATTTTTTCTCCACCTTTTCAAATTTTGTCCCTAAATCACAGCCAATGAATTTTCTTTATAAGTTCAAACCCTCAAACATCATCTTCTCTCAAACATAAACAGCATCTTCTCTCAAACACAAACACCTCTTCTCTCTCTCTACTCATTTTCTCAACAGAACAAAGAGAGAAAAAGCTATGGAGCTAACACTAAATTCCTCGAGTTCTCTTATCCAACGTAAAGATACCAAGAGTTCAAGAAACCAAGAAAGTTCCTCCAACATGTCCTTTGCGAAAATGAAGCCACCAACATATCAATTCCAAACAAAGAACTCGGTCAAGGAGATGAAGTTCACTCATGAGAAGACCTTCACACCAGAAGATCAAACCACTGAGAGATGGGAGAAGCTCCACGTTCTCTCATACCCACACCCGAAGAGCGACGCTAGCGTTCCGGTGTTTGTCATGTTACCGCTCGACACGGTGACAATGTCAGGGCACATGAACAAACCAAGAGCCATGAACGCTAGTTTGATGGCTCTAAAAGGAGCTGGTGTGGAAGGAGTAATGGTGGATGCATGGTGGGGATTGGTGGAGAAAGATGGACCTATGAAGTATAACTGGGAAGGCTATGCCGAGCTTATACAGATGGTTCAAAAGCACGGTCTCAAACTCCAGGTCGTTATGTCTTTCCATCAATGTGGAGGAAACGTCGGAGACTCTTGCAGGTAATGAAAGCAAACTTTAGTTAGTTTCCCCTTTGAACAAGATCTCTGTCTCTCATTTCTAGCTTAGCTAATCTTTCTCTCTCTTCAAAATCTAGTATCCCCTTGCCCCCATGGGTGCTTGAAGAAATCAGCAAGAACCCTGATCTTGTCTACACAGACAAATCTGGGAGAAGGAATCCAGAGTATATCTCCTTGGGATGTGATTCTGTGCCTGTCCTAAGAGGAAGAACACCTATCCAGGTCTACTCAGATTTTATGAGGAGCTTCCGTGAAAGATTCGACAGCTGCATAGGAGGAGTTATTGCGGTAAGCAGAAATCTATACTCTTTTAAGGAAAAGGAATTAAACTTCATATAAGAGATATGCAAAACAGTGTTGTTCCTAAGCAAATTGTAACATTATTTTTCATGTATTTGCAGGAAATTCAAGTGGGAATGGGACCTTGTGGAGAATTGAGATACCCATCATACCCTGAGAGCAATGGAACATGGAGATTCCCCGGAATCGGAGAGTTCCAGTGCTACGACAAGGTATGTTAAGCTAAGCAGAAAAATCCTTGAATTCATAAGAACATTAGTATATGAATTTCTTCTAAGAAATGTTACATCTTGATTTGCAGTATATGAGATCGTCACTTCAAGCATACGCTGAATCAATCGGGAAAACTAACTGGGGAACAAGTGGACCTCATGATGCCGGCGAGTACAAGAACCTCCCAGAAGATACTGAGTTTTTCCGGAGAGACGGAACATGGAACAGCAAGTACGGGAAGTTTTTCATGGAGTGGTATTCAGGGAAGCTGCTAGAACACGGAGACAAGCTCCTAGCTTCGGCTAAAGGGATCTTCCAAGGAACCGGAGCGAAGCTATCGGGGAAAGTAGCCGGAATCCACTGGCACTACAACACCAGGTCACACGCTGCTGAGCTAACCGCTGGGTACTACAACACAAGGAACCATGATGGTTATCTGCCAATAGCTAAGATGTTCAACAAACACGGCGTCGTGCTCAACTTCACCTGCATGGAGATGAAAGACGGGGAACAGCCCGAGCACGCGAACTGCTCCCCGGAAGGTCTGGTTAAGCAAGTGCAGAACGCGACGAGGCAGGCTGGAACCGAGCTAGCAGGGGAGAACGCGCTGGAGAGATACGACTCGAGCGCGTTCGGGCAAGTGGTTGCAACGAATAGGTCAGATTCCGGAAACGGGTTAACCGCATTTACTTACCTAAGAATGAACAAGCGGTTATTTGAGGGTCAAAATTGGCAGCAGTTAGTGGAGTTTGTTAAGAACATGAAGGAAGGTGGCCATGGCAGGAGACTCTCTGAAGAAGACACAACAGGAAGTGACCTTTATGTTGGATTCGTCAGAGGCAGGATCCCTGAGAAAGTTGAGGAGGCTTCTCTAGTGTAATTTTCCCACATTGGTACATAATATGGATTGATGTATGATAAATAAACATAGAGATGAGAGAGAGAACAAAAACCATTGTAGTGTTAAAGCTTTAATGTGCACAATTCTGGGTAAGAGCAAAGAAAAGCAGAAACAAGATGATGTACACTACTTATGTATCCTATGGAATTTTTCCTTGTACATCTTCAAACTCAATCTCAAATAATATGCATTTTTTCTCTTACAATCTTATCTCAATCAATGTGGGTTTCTCTTATCATCAATCAATCAATATACAATCAATTGAATTGTCCGACAATTTTTTCATACTTTGAATTAACTCGAAGGATTTAAGAACACATCGTTTATACAACAACAATTGCTCAGACCAGAGTGCAAGAAATTATCATGAACATTCTGGAAATCGTAGAAATCGAAACTATATTAGCAAATATAGATTAAGAAAAGCTTCCGTCTTCGAATCAAAGCGCCTGGGAAAATTTGGAGTACCTAACTCAGGAATGGGGAGGAGAAGCAGAGTCGGGACCTCCACGACGGAGTTCTTCGATCAAACCGCCGAGCTCTTTTCTCGCGGATTCTCTACCGAACATGAATCCATACCTTGGGAGCGGAAAAAAAAAAAGACAGTATGAACCCTAAATAGAAGAAATTGAAAGGGGAGAAACGGTAAATCGAGAAGATGAGCTAGAAAGATGAACATAAATCACTCACCAGCAAGAGACGGCGGAGAATACGCCGGAGATTGCCACCGTTTGGATCAACGAGAAGGATTTCTGCATCTTTTCTGTTAGTTTTGGGAGTTTTCCGGTCATTTCCCCCGAGGACTAAAAAGACTTGATGAGAGCGGGAGAGAATCGTCTGATGGGCCTGGGCCAATATTTAAGACGGGCCCATTTAAACCTCCATTCGTAGATTAATAATAAATGTAATCTTTGTTTTAGACGATCACTGCTGCAGCCTGAGCTCTCGCCTGGTCGTTCTATCGTCGCTGTAACTGAAGATGCTGTAGCCTGAAGGTTTTCCTTTTATCAATCCGAATTTTTAAGTGCGCTGGCCTTACTCCGGATAAGCTAAGAGAAAATTTGATTGATGAAGAAGAAACAAAAGATGAGTTTCAGAAAATACACAATTCTGTGCATGTTCTCCCAACAGAAAACGCAATGAAGTTGTTTTATGGTGCTATGACAATAAAGCAAGAGGAAGAGAAAGGTAGAGAAGAAGAGCCTGGCTCTGGCTTGGCGAGCTTTGTTTCTGAGCTAACTTCTCTTCTTGATAAATCTCCTAAGATTGAAGTGAGCCAGCACAGCAAGTACTAGAAAATTATTCATTTTTTGCTGGTGGATTCATATATCTATATCGCACAAGCTCTAGCTATTATAAAGCTCGGGCTATGCTGTTTCTTCTGTAGTAGGCTGTAAAGGAAGGCTGTTGGCAATTGCAGCTGCAAGGACTTGCTGAAAATCTTAAGTATGGAGATGCCTACACTCTGAAGTAAGAAGAAACCAGTTGCTTGACTCTTCTTACTTGTGATTTGCTATCTGAGCTCTGATTGATTGATTGATTTTGTGTGAATGGTTATGGAAGCACGGAGAGTACCGCCAAGAGACTGAGAGCTAAGAAAAGAATCATTACCACAATTTCCAAGATCAGATGAATCTGTTTTTCGTCTCTTCTTTCTATAATCTTCTGTCAGTTCATTATTATATTTTTCTTGTTGAGTTTTGTCAAGTTGATATTATATCTGGATTCTCATGTCATTTTCTATCGAAAGAAATCTAGAAGAAAGAGGTGTTATTTTCAGACGTTGTAACAGTAAGGCAATGTTTTGTTGCTTCTCTTACATGGGTTACGCTTGTTACAAAGATATTTTGTCAACACACATTGCTTACTCTTCAACAACCTATGTACAGTTTATAAACCAGCCTGCTCATATTAAAAAAAAACAAAAAAAGTGGGAGAAAAAAAGTAAACCTGTATTCCTTGCTCCATAGCCAGATCTCTTATATATTACTTATGAGATCTTGACATTGGTTCCAAGTGGTTCACCTTCAAGAAAATCTCAACGGAGATGCAAATTTTGACTGTGTTCTCTAGACGTCTCTCTTTTCTCTCTCGTATGATCCAAGAAGTTCGAGGTGAGATTCACGACTGCAACAATATCAAAAGCTTTGCCACAGGAACTCACAAGGGATCATCGCCGCCACTACTGTAAAATGTTTGGGTTTGAACAGCCTTTGTAGCAGCTACTCTAGCAGCATTTGCTGCTCGGTTTGCAACCATCACTGCTCTGTTCACTCTCTCTTCCACTTTCACAACTTCACGTGCCTTCTCGGCTGCTTTCCTTGCTTGCTGTTGAATGAAAAGAGAAAGAGATAAGGATCAAACCTCATGTGGGTATTCCATTTGTACCAATCACTAGATACATGTGAAAATTCAAATTTCTTTACAAACTGGTCTCTTAACTCCTCATGAGATGAACAAAATTGAAAGAACACAACTTTGTATATATTAGCAGGAGTAAGATAAGCTTATAAGTTACCTGGACAGTGTTGAGAACCTTGGAATGACTGATGGAAAACGATGAATCAGGACGGGTGGTCTGCTCGGTAGGACAGCTGAGAACACCGTCTTCCCAATGGCCTGCCTGTGTCTCACCACTCCTGAATGTGTACATACCTAGCCCTTGCCTTCTCCCCTCATGCCACGCTCCTTCATACCGATGCCCGTTTCCAAAATGATATACTCCAAAGCCATGCATCCTGTCTGCAAAATACTCTCCAGCATATGTATCACCATTTCTGCAACAGAGGTGTGGCTTCAAGTCAGGCAGGTATTACTTGAAAAGAGAAAACCATGATTGATGCAATTGTTTTAAGATCAATGCTCAAGTCAGCAACAAAAAGCTTAAACCTTGATGCACCCTAGACTTATAATTGTTTGAAAGGTAAGAGTAACCGCAGCAAGAGAGGAAGACAGCCAACATAAAAACTTTTGGATAAAATGTCAAGTGGAACCGAAAGCCAGAATCATTCAAAGGGCAGTATCTCATGCGATGATCAATGGCAGTAACACTTAATCTTAAAACTTTGATATCCTCCTCAAAAGGTGAGGAACGCCAAAAGTAGAGGGTAAAGGCAGCCTAACAACCCATCAAGAACTCAAAATTGAAAGCCATAAAGTTTTAGAACACTCCCACGAGCAATATAGACATGGATCTAGATACAGCATCGTAAGTCAAAGCACAATTAGATCCTTAACGAGAAAGTTGAGAGTGAAAGCCAGAAACTTTCAGAAACCACTTTTACTTCAATCCAAACCATTAAACGCCAATAATATAGGGCTAAAAAGTCTACCCTTACCCAAAATCTCAACCATTTCTGCAAAGTTAAATGACTCTGCAGTGTTCAAGCCAATACCAATTCACTTTGGCGTGTTAATCAATGAGAACGGCACAAGACAATGCACAAAGTTAATAAACAAAAACTGGTGATTTCTTACCTGAAATGGTAATGACCAAGGCCATGTTTGACACCCCATTTAAACTCTCCAACAAATCGACTACCATCCTCAGAGGTATACACACCACAGCCATGGCTCTGTCCATTGGACCACTCACCAGCATATACATCCCCTGTATAAAATCTGTAGATTCCAGTTCCATGTCTCATCCCTTGCCTGTATTGACCTCGGTACCTACTTCCTTTAGCCCATGTCTCTACTCCATAACCATCATATTTCCCATCAATCCAATCGCCTTCGTATTTACCCTTCATGGAATAGTAATAAACTCCACTTCCTGAACACTTACCCCTGTGAAACTCACCCTCGTATACATCACCGGAGCTGTACTTTTGAACCCATGAGCCGGAGTTGGTCTTCTTCTCTGTGACGGGCTTCGAGCCGATTGACCAGACAACATGTTTCGTGCTCTCTTGAGAGGAAGGGGAGGATCTGGTAGGGCTAAGCTTGAGGGAAAGCAAGCGAGCGATAAACAGGCGAATTGATGGTAGGTGAGGAAGAGCGAATTTGAGGGAGATCGAAAGGATGAAGGAAAAAGCGATAATCGAGAAGACGAAAAGAAGGAAGAATCGGAAACTGATCAACAGGAAGAAGATGTAAAGAGGAGGGACGGAGAGAAGAAGTAAGAAACGAAGGTGGAAACATATCAAACGCACTCGAAGGACATGGCGGAGGAGCTTTTGATTAGTCGCCGATGGGATCGATGGAAGAGATGAAGAGAGGAACGACAAAATATACGATGGACAATAAGAAGAGATGGAGCCCAAGTTTGCGCGATGGCCTCCTCCTCCACGGCGGAAATCGTCAACGTTGGCTACGTAATTAAACGGATGAGAAGATTGAGCCACCACAGGCCTCTTGTGCGGAGCCGATGTAAGGCTCTGAGACGATGAATCTGGGATTTCAACGGTCAGGTGACTCTGAGCTTGCACTTGATTATACACAGTGAATCCAGCGCCTGCACCAATGGCGGTTCGGTATGGGGATGTTTCTGGGGTCAGGATTTCGGGTACCTGAAGAGGAAGATGATGCTTAATCTTATGTTTCGGATCCAAATCGGAGGAAGGTAAATAACCGGCGGCTTCTTTTCCGATACACCGCCGTTCTGCTACAGTTGAATTCTTCAGATGCATTTACATACAGAATATGGAATTTGGAGGGAGGAGAACGGTGAAATTGAGATTAGGGTTCTTAACAAATTAGGGTTTCTGTGATCAAAAACTCTTGCTTTATTTGTTCCTTTAAACTGTGTTCTAGTTTTCAGAAATGATGAAGACGAGCTCAGTTTTGAAGCTAAGGTAAAGAGGCTTGCTTAAATGAGGCCCCCGTACTTCTTTCTATTTACCGATATGCCATTCGTCCCCACTTGATCCTTAACTTTTAATTTAATGTGATTAGTTAAATCCCTCACGTCATTAATTTAGTTAAATCCCTCACGTCATCAAACACTAATGCCGTACATAAAATTTTAGAATTCAGGTTCGTAAATTAATGCTCTCCTATTAAAGACTACTTTAGGTCATAATTGTGTCAATAGCTTGTAAAAGTGGCAAGAAGATGAAAATTTTATTTCTATTTCATCTGGATGGTTTTGTTGAATTGTGACTAATACAAGGATTTTGACTTGTACGGCCTACTACTACGTGTCTGCCATTAGCGTGACAAAAATGACCCTTTTCATGTTTTAAGTTATTCTAATTATATTGTTAAGCAAAACATAACACATAAAATCTATTAATAACCAGGTGTAAAAAATTATTACAATTACAAACAAAAACTTCCAATATAGTTTAATGAATGTTTTTATTAAATACAATAGTAAAAAGAGGGTTCTTAAACATTAGAATTTAACAACTACAGTAGAAAATTTATAAATTAATACTCGATTCATTAATAACTCACTAAATTAATATTTTTTTGCTAGTCTCAAAATTAGTTTTTCAACCAAATAATATATCTATAAATTAATAATCACTATAAATTAATAAATTTTTTATAAAATTTCATGATTCTAACATTATTAATTTATAGAGTTTCTATTCTAAATTGAAAAACCTTACTCATAGACTCATACTATACTCAAAAAGTCTAACTATGATGATTCAGATGGAATTTCAACTCCATTTAACTTTGTCGATAAGAAACCTTGATGAATATTTAATGTATGAATTCAACTTTGAAAAGGTCTGAATTAGTAATAGAAAAATAAATCATAAATAACAAGCAGGGTTTTGAAAGAAGAGAAAAGTCATCAACTGAATCAGAAATATTTAGCTTTTGTGTCTTGTATAATTTAGATTCATCATCATAGATAAGTCAGTCGTTTGGTTTGATAATTCTATTTTTCTTTCAGTGCACGTAAAGGAAGATTAGCAACAGCCAACAGGGGTAGTATTGTAATAATTAGGTGATAAGAGGTAGTAAATATGAGTCGTTTGAGCTGCTAACCTATGGCCACGTGTCAGCAACAAAGCGGCTATCTCCCATTGCCTCGAGATGATAGAAACGACACCGTTCAATACCGATCCAATCGAGTGGAGGGATAAAGGTTTGGCAACTTGGCTTTCTAATTTTTTTTATTCAGATATCATCCAAAAGTGCAAGTCTCTATCCTTTTCTTATGGGCTCCAAAACGCATCTTTCCAATGTAGATAATTGTTATCTGTATTCAGACAAAGCCTTTGTTAATACGTAAAAAATATCTATTTCTAATGATGGAAAGGTAATAAAGCAGAAACGAGATAAGAGATAAGATTGACAAATGTGGTTAATTTGAATTGAGTTTTGGAACGATAAAAAAAAATAGTGATAAGAAATGATGATACAATACAATACTCCGTTTTTTATTAAGTATCGTTTTAACATATTTTACACAGATTAAGAAAACATTAAATTTTTCTGTTTTACCTTTCATTAAAATAACATTTTGTTTGATAGGAATAATTAATAAGGTGAAATAGTAGGGATAAAACTGGAAAATTTATCATAAATCTGCATTAAAATCTGAAAACGACAATTATTTATAAACAAAAAAATAAGTCTAAAACGACACTTAAATCAAAACGGAAAAAATATATTATTATAATTTTCACACTATTTCATTGAATATATATGGAAGACGTAGGTGCTATAACATGGTAAAATGATAGCTTTGATTGATATGCAAAAGCTTTACCATAAAACTTTGGTACAAGCTATCATAAAAGTAGTATGAAAAACATTATTAACATTATTACATTCATTTTGTTTGTGTCGCTTTTATTTATAATTATTATTTTTTTATAGTTTTCAACTATTTTATAATCACATATCACATCAGTTTACGCTAAAATATCACATATGCATTATAGTTTGAAACCGGTTTGAAATGTCCACTAATACAAATCATCATGTGGATATGGATTTATCGCGATTCATATCGTTCAAAGGTTTGGTGCCTGCCTGAAACGACAGCGTTTTGAATGTCGACGTTGAAGGGAGAAAGCTTCCGAAAGAGCACAACAGAACAAAAAGGTCAGATCACAATCTGCCATGAAAGTTCAAAGGTTCCAGAGAGGAAGCCGCGCGAGTTGACTCACCAACAAATATATTTCTCTTTCTCTCTCTTAATTATTATTGAGAGATTCCTTTCTATTTTCAATTTTCCACATGAAACCTCACTTGTCTATTCTTTTTGCTTTCGCATCTTCGTCACACGCGTCAACCAATCCTAGGACTCTCCGGCGATGCCCCGTCGATTAAACGACGGCGAGCCTGGTCGTTTTACCGCCACCGCCCTCCTTGTAATCGGTCTGATCTCTTGTCTCATCGTCTACGCCGTCTTCTCTACTGTCCTCCGTCCCCAAGATCATACACTCGATTCCGCGGTCCGATTCACGGACTCGCGAGATCAAGGCCGTGTAACGACGGCTGGATACGGCGGCGGGTGTTGCCGTGGAGTCGAGAATCTGGAACTTTGGGGTCCGGCGGTGAAGTGGGGGACGGATTTCAAGTTTAATTCGTCGGATGAATGCTGTAAGGCGTGTAAAGTTATGTGCAGCGGCAACGACGGACCTTGCTTGTGCGATTCATGGGTGTTCTGCGGTAACAAAGAGGCTTGCGGTTCGAAGTTTGGAGAGGTGAGGCTGATCCCTTGTGATCAAAATCGAATTGTGCTCGATTTGAAAATTTATTGCCGTCCTTGGATCGTGCCGCCTAAGTGTTCGATAAAATGCTTAATCGAGCATGTCGTTGTAGAATCAAATCCCAGGGATTTTAATCGAAATTTTTTTTCTAAATTTGAAGAAACTTGATGATTTGACTCCCTGCTTGATTCGTGATTGAGAAATGCTGAATTGACACTTGCCATCGGTTCAAGTTTCAGAGATTGAGGTAGATTTTCATGTGTTCTGTTTCCGCTCTGCGCAGTGTTGGTTGAAGAAGCAAAAAGATGTTTTGGTGCCTGATAGTCAAGAAGGTGGGCAGAAAGTAATGTGGACATCTGGGCTTATCTTCGGGCAAGGAGAGGTAGTCGATATATCATGTCTGAAAATTACTTTCATTGATCGCCAAAATTCAAAGTTAATGCGTTTTTCAAACGCCGGAAACACTAGGTTTCATCAGAGAATTATACTTTAATTGCGTTCTCAGTTTCCTCAAACATTTACTAGTCCACGAAATTACTCAGCCTGTTTTTTGTTTTGTTTTGTATTTTGATTTTGTCTACCTGAATGGATGATAATAACTGCTCTGTTTCATCAGATTTCAAAAGATGATACTTTCATTGTGTTCTCAGTTTCCTTCTAATTTGTGAAATTAATGTGTCGGGTGATGTTATTTTGGCGGTGTGAAACCAAATCTTATGTCTCTCTGATTTGATTGTGATGATAACTGCTCTGCTTTCTTTCTTCTTATGTAAAAAAAAAAGTGTTCTCGATGATTGTCGTAATTACTGATTAGTTACTTTGCTTCTCTTAGGGCATTGTCGGTTTTGAGACGGAACACGGCGTACTTCATATCAAAGTAAGTAATGTCTTTTTTTGTTGTACTTCAAGGAATAATTCCAGTTTAAAGTTTCAGATTTGACGCCAATGCTTTCCTTTGTTGCAGCTTCACCCTGAGTGTGCTCCTCACTCAGTATACTACATTCTTAGTTTGTTAACTCTGAGCCACTGCGCAGGCTGCCAGTTTCATCGTGCGGAGAACCGGGGATCATACTGGAACTCAGAAGGCAATCATGTAAACAATGTAAGAAACCTTTCACAAATTTGCCTTCTAAATATTAGATCGCTTATAGATCATAGCAGCTAGGATCTGATCATCATACTTCGGGTATTGATTCTTGTGTTATGATCTCTGTCAATTTGATAGACTCTTAGGTATTTAATTAATTTATTGTACCTTTTCACTATAGAATATCCATCTTTGATATCCAAGTTGAAACATGTGATAGACTTTTAGCCATTTGATTTATCTGAGTATACATCTTTTTCTTTGGGAATATCCGTCTTTGATATTAAACACCACGTGTGTGATCAATGGCGACTATATCGTGTATAATGTGAGACACACCTGATTGTACTTTAGGCGTAAACCATGACTGGTCTGATGGCATATTAGCAATTGTGATTCGTGTGTTATGCATATGGTTTCTCTCAATTAGATAGAATCTATAGCCTTTTGACTCATCTGATAACACACTTCCTTCTTAGAGAATGTGCATCTTCTATATTGAAGATCAAATGAGTTTATGCTGCGTGATGATTTTGCGACTGATTGCTTTTGCACTGTAGTACTTAATTGTCTTTTCAACTAAGCTTGTCGTGGTTTCTACCGGTTCAGTTTCCGTTTTAGCTTGTTCATACATTATTGCACGCCTTTCTTCCTCTATACAAACAGAGATTTCGTTTGTTTAGAAGGATCATCCTTTCTCCGTGTCCCTGCAGGCTCCCTATGGTCCACCATACGCCTTGATTCAGGGAATTCTCCAGCCCGAGGGAAACATGTTCACGCCAATCCCAACCGAGCACTGTCCAACCATAAGCCGTGGCTCGGTGGCGTGGGTCGGCTCGGGTCCAGAATTCTTTGTCAGTCTAGCAAACCACCACGAATGGCAACAATCTTACACTGTATTCGGCTCTGTTCTGCCAGAAGACATGGACATTGCGGAGAGGATTGCCGGTTTACCAACGAAAGCCGATGTCTGGAACAGCGTTAATGTCTCTGTGCTGGAGAAACCGGTGTCGTTAACCGTACGGAGAATGAAGACGGGCCAAGAACAAGAAGACACTGGTTCGTGAAGAAGAACAAGTGAGAAATGAGCTCAGAGTAGTTGTTTCTTTTTTTTGGAAGTTTATAATTTTTTCCTTTTCTCATTGTGCATAAATAGATACTACGAACCTGAAAATTTCTTGTATTTTCCAGCCGTTTAAATGAAAATGTATTGGTTATTATATTTCCAAAAAATTGAAAAATTTAGACCGGAGCCAAACTAAAAACAAATTGAATATATTTAAGAAAAAACCGGCTAATTTTAACCAAAACCATTGGTTTACATACTTAAACCGGTAAATAGACCATCAAGTGAGAGAGGATTTGTTAAACGTATACGGCGGCGGTGGAGAAGGTGCGTCGGGTGCGCACACGTCACCACTCCGCGGCGCACTTTAGCACAACACTCAACCGGCCACCTTCCTCTCCTAATTTTTTTTCTAAATTGCGCCTCTCCTCTTCCTCTCCTCCGCCTCTTTATTATCCTTTACCCACCGCTCTTTCTACTATCCCTAATTTGTTCTTCGCCGCCGCCATGTCAACCCCCGATGATGGATCTCCCGTCGCCATGGCCATCGATCCTACGACCGCCGTCACCGTCGCCACCACCACGACTAGGAGAGTCCCGCCTCCGTGCTGGACGGACGAGGAGACCGCTGCGCTTGTCAATGCCTACAAGGACAAGTGGTTCGCCCTCCGCCGTGGGAACCTCCGTGCGGCTGACTGGGACGACGTCGCCGCCGCTGTTTCGTCGTTGCCTAGCCTTGGAGGTCCGACAAAGTCAGCCATCCAATGCCGTCACAAGATCGAAAAGCTCCGGAAACGGTATCGCGGCGAGAAACAGCGGTCTCTTACCCGACCAGGCAAGTTCTCTTCCTCTTGGGATTTGTTCCCTGTATTGGATGCTATGGGGTTCGCGCCGGTGACTCCGGCGGCCGTGGAACCTTACGATCCGGATGCGGATCATGACGATGAGAGTAACGGCTTAGATGGATTTAGGGTTAGATCGAAGAGGTCTGCGAAATTTGGCGGCTATTCTGACTCGCCTCGAGACGGAGGAGACGGATTTGGGGTTAGATCTAGGGCAAGGAGCCAGATGAAAATGTACGGTGGTTTCAAGACTGAGTTCGATTCAGATCACGATTCAGGAGGTGGATTTGGATTGAAAAGGAAATTCAATGGGACTCCAAAGGTTAGTGCTGATTTCGATGCCGATTCAGATGATGAGATTGTGTTAGTACCCAAAGCAACTAGGCTTAAGAGTCATGGGAAGCCTTCCTCAGGCGATTTTGGCCACGGCAGTGGTGGGTTTCCGTTGAAGTCCTTTGGTGATCGGAACTTCGCTTCTCATGGGTTTAAACCCAAGAACTTCAGTAAACCTGAAGCCAATTTCTCCCCGGATCTTGATTACGATGATGAGTTTGATGATGACAGAGCCGAGAGGGATGGGTTCAACCAGAGAATCCAAAATTCGAGGAGCTCTTCGCGGGTCAACGGCTACAGCAGAAAGGACGGGAGCTATCCCCGGAACACGGGTGTTTCCAATGGCTTTGGATCGTCTTCTAGGTTCAAGCAGGAGCAAATGAATGCAGCAGATGTTGAGTCCGACCCGATTGATGAGGTTGTTTCCTCGGTGAAGATGTTGACAGAAATGTTTGTGAGGGTGGAGAATTCGAAGATGGAGATGATGAGGGAGATGGAGAAGACGAGAATGGAGATGGAGCTGAAGCATTGCCAGATGATGCTCGAGTCGCAGCAACAGATCATAGGCGCGTTTGCTGAAGCTTTGAGCGAGAAAAAGAGCACAAACGCAAGAAGGCCTGTTTCGTAGTAGCAAAACTCTTATGAACGGTTGATAATATGGATTCATATGGTATAATGGGCAAATAGCTTTTGAGTGTAGTACGAAGTGTCTTTTTCCAGTTACGAGGAACAGATACGGCAGTGATGCGAGCAATGACACTTGAGATTTTAGTTGTTGGCATTTTTGATAATTTGGTAAGATAAAATTTGTGTTTGAGAAAGTAGGACAATCAAATCGTGTTTGCACCGACATTCTTTTTCTTTTCTTTTTTTTTTTGTTAGAACAGAGAAGTAACTCATAATAGTGTAAGTTTAAGAGTTGAAACATCGATTCAGAGTAGTAGAACTAACAAAGGGACAGAAACTCAAATCTTACATAAGGTGAAACAAATCATACACCAAAGTACAGGGGAAATCTGGATAAAAGAGCTGATCAAAGACCATAAACAGTCAAACACTCTTGAACACTTCAGGCTTCATTACGATAGTTCCTGATGAAGTACCTTGCCGGAAAGTCCACTCGGCGCTGGCGACTTTTATTGACAAAGAATGCCACGAAAGGAGGTGATAATATGAATCCTGTAATTACTGAATATGCAAAGGGCAAGAGGGACACCGCGACTTCCCCGAATGGGCTATTTGGATTTGGGAATGTATAGCTGAACGATGCATAATTAGCAATCCCGAGAGCCGCTGTTGAACCGTAAAGGACCATCCACATTGGGAGTCCAATTACGAGGATCATGATCACATATAGAGACAAAAAGAAGGCAATTTCGTTGAGGACATAAAAAAATAAGGCATTGTTGAAAGACATAGTCATCTGCCCAGCTGCGTGACCGGTGTTATCATTGTCTTGGGTTGCCTCTGGGAATTTTTCTGCCAATATCCGCCAGGAGGACTAAAACCAGCTTGGTATGTGGCTGTTACTATCAGTATAGCCACCACAAGTACCGCACTGCGGCTGTCATTACTTAAAGATCTGTGTCTATTCTGGATCAAATGGTTCAGACCTAAGAGCTTGTTCTGCTTCTCAATAAGTGTTGGCTTTTTGCACAAGTATCCCGCAAGAGTCGTCATGCGGCCAAAAAGCTTTTCTTTAGCACTGCGGAGAAATCTGCTTGCTTTGGGGAAACGAGGAGATTGGTGAGTCTCAAGTATGTCCATCGCGGTCTTACCATCCAAGTTTTTTGCTTTTACTTTCACGGTTCTACGTAGCAACTTCATGACCTGCAAAATTGATCACACATAAACATCTATGTATAACTCCACTCATTGCCACAGAAGCTCATGTACTTTCGCAAGAACACAATTGAAGAAAACAAAGTCCCAGATGTTAAGAAGCTCTAATCAAGTACCAGACAATAATTTCCACACAACAGTTGTGATTCTAGGGCAAGATGAGATCATACCCATCTTTATGAGCAGACAATAATGTTTGAACAAGAATTTGTATGGCAAAAAAAATAAGAGTTTCAGGGAAAAAGAGGAACTAAATGATTAGAGAGACGCCTACCTCAGTTTGATTTATAGATGCAGCAATATGGAAGATTGTGTTACCATCTTCATCCTTCCAGTCCAAGATTTCCTCCCTGTTTACTCTCTCAACCCATCCCAATAGAACTTTAAATGTTTTAAACTGGCGGTTCTTCACAGCAATGTGCATTGGGGTCTCACACTTAATCGTCAAATCTTCTAGAGAAGAAGGACAAGCAAACAAGAACTCACTCAACAACTCTTCATCACCTATTCCAGCCACATGATGCAAAGGCGTAATCCTTCTTCTTCCCTTGATGCTGACTAAGCTTCTGTCAATTGCTAAAAACCTTCTCACGATCCGAGTATGCATTGGATTTGATGCTGACATGACATGGTTGGTTCCCATTCCCAAAACTACATGCATTGGGCTTAAACCTAATGGGTTTAGCTTCAAGGCAAGAGACGACTTTAGGGTCATTAACTCCATGGCAAAATGAGTTTGGCCATTTCGAGCTGCAATGTGTAGTGGCGTCTCACGAAAAGGCACTTGATCAAAGTGTCCTAGAACATTTGGATCTTTAGCAATCAAACGGTACAGTGTCTCAATATCCCTATCTTCAGTCGCCTTGTCTAATCTCTCATAGACATTAGCATTTTGAGCTGCCATATCTAATACGCTATTGACGACCCCTCCCCAATACTTATCCAAGGTTTTGCCTCCACAGCTTTTTTTATTGGGCTCCTGCAGGCTGCAGCACAGGTTCAAGTTTATAACACACAGTCTCTGATCAGTTACCAGGTCAAACTAACACGTCTTTATCCGAGTGACGATCTCTTTAGGGAAAATAATATGGCAACTAGATGGATTAGTGGCATTTCAAAATGAGAACTTTCTCCATTTAGTATATTGTAGAAAGGGAATCTTCTTCCTCTCATGTGCGGAAATTATTTTTATTTACCATTCCGCAGCAAAACCTATTAAAAATGAGAAATTGCGTACTACGTGACCAAACCAACTCACTGACACTAGTGTAATTATATAAAGAGGAAATTTGCAGAAAATTACCTCATTTCCTTGTAAACCCTATTTTAAATAGACAATTGGTACTACTAAGTGGCAAAAAAATAGAGAAGGGCACTGAACTGGCAGGAATGTCTCAAACTATATGTACACCCTGTTCAAAATATTTATGGAAAATATATTAATATGATAAATAAATTTTTAAAAAAAATTTGGGACCCTGATTTATAAAATATCTTAAGGAAATTTTATTTTTAAAATTGGGATCCTGTTCAACCGTTTCATTTGTACATGCTAAAAGACGGCCCTGTGAACCGGCGTAGTTGGCAAAATGATTGATGGATAGAAGAGACGTTGGACTGTTGGAGCATGCAACTGTGCAAGTTTACGCGCAATGACTATGAGACGAGGTCGATAGAACTAAGAAACAAAGGCTAAAGTTAGCTGGGCCTTTAAGACCCGGTCCAACTAAATTCTTCTTCTCCCGCCAAACTTAATTCACTGAAATCAAACCGAGTTTACAAGGGAATAATTATTGAGAGAAAATGCTTTAAGAATTTAATATTATTCCCAATTATGACTAACTAAAGTATATTTATATATGCAAATGAATATCGAATTTGCGGTTAAAATATGAAAGAATGAAGCATTCAAATTTATTTCAACCTATCTCTTTTGTGTTTACCGTTCATAGAATGAACTTCAGTAAACCTGAAGCCAATTTCTCCCCGGAGCTGGATTACGATGATGAGAGCCGAGATGGAAGGATTCAACCCGAGAATCCAAAACTCTAGGAGCTCTTCGCGGGTCAACAACGGCTACAGCAAAAAGGACGGGAGCTATCCCCGGAACACGGGAGTTTCTAATGGCTATGGATCGTCTTCTAGATTCAAGCAGGAGCAAATGAATGCAGCAGATGTTGAGTCTGACCCGATTGATGAAGTTGCTTCCTCGGTGAAGATATTGACAGAAATGTTTATTAGAGAGTAGAGATGGTTAGAGATGGTTTAGTTATGGTTTAGTTGGGTTAATTATCTTTGGTTTACTTTGCTTGTATATAAGCTTCATCTTGTATCCCATTTACACTTAATGAAGGATTTTACAATGATTCTATCAAGAATCTGAAAATGTTTGTGAGGGTGGAGAATTCGAAGATGGAGATGATGAGGGAGATGGAGAAGACGAGAATGGAGATGGAGACAGAGAAGGATAGCTCCCGTCCTTTCTGCTGCATAAAAGATTTTTGTTTTGGACGTAGGATAGATTTGATCGTGTTTGCACCAACCTTATTGTTCTTTTCTTGAAACAGAGTTCCCCCTTGAGTTCTGATGGAATTGTGAGTATCATTGTGATTTGTGAGTTACATATAAACTAGTATCACAGTCAATGGGCAATATATCGCAATGGTGAACATGCAAGAGTGGGAAACGTAATTCAAAGTACAACCAAACAAAGGGACACAAAACTCAAATTTTACATAAGTTGGAAAACAAACCAGAGACCAGAGTCGAGGGAATATCTGGAAGAAGAGAGCTGAAAGGAGAATAAAAAAATATCAGAATTGCAAAGTTTGAAATCAAATAATCCCTACTGACAGTGAGATCTTAAAATTCTATATTTGGGAATATAATAATGAGCAGAGATCTTGAGTTCGTACCTAGGCTGCAATGATATAAACTGGATTTAAATGGGCGGGCAGACAAAAAGTGATACAAATGGAGAACTTTACGTGTACAAATTCAAATGTCATTTGATTCTTTTTTCATTAGGAAATTTCGCAATTCTATACAAATTTGTTTGTTGTAGTAAAAGACACTGGCTTACGATCAAAATTTGGAGGATTCTTGAAAATACAATTGCTTTAATTAGTTTTATTTTCTAAAAAACACTATATAATATATTTTTTAAACATATCGCGAATTACAGTTTAACATAGATTTTTTTTATATATAAACTTTTATTTTATTTATTTACATTAATGTTGTAAAAATATGAATCAAAAGTATTTAAAAAGAAAGTAAAACCGATTTTAATATGTTAGTAAAGCTAGTGATTAATATAATCCCGACATGTATCGATTAACACTATGACAAAACTATCGATTAACATGAAACTGTGTCACTATCATGTTAATTAGTAAATGAAAAAAAAACTTATATACTTACACATATAAGTAACTCTCAAGACTAATTCTATAGCCATCAAGACTAGAATATATACCAAATGCACATATAGGATGTGAATATAGGCTTGTAGAGTGTGCTAGTTACAAAAGAACCTTTAACAGTTTAAATGAATAGATTCTTTGTATATATCCTTATCATTGTTTTGTGACTTCCTTATAATTGCATCTCCAACCCATAATTGTATTTTTCATTGTAAAATGCAATTGGATTTCTCTCCAACCCATAATTGCATTTTTCATGTCAAAATGAATATTTTTAGTATATTCTTCTTATCTATTTTATTATTAATTACCAATTATACATATTTTCTTTAAAATTTACAAATTGACCCAATTATTTAATTTTTCTCAAAATTTCCACAAATTATGATATTTTTGAAATTTCATTATTATAATTTTAAAAAAAATCACATTACACTACATGAAAATGATAAAACAAATTTGAATTTAATTTAAGCATCCTCATTTGAATATTTTCCCCATAAATGATCAATTAACGCATTTCAAAGTGCGAGATGAGTATCTTTGATTTTTCTAAATCGAGCAAGAAAGTTTTGAAACCGAATATTATCGTCATCAGCTACGTCCACTTCTGGAAGTGTAGCTTCTCCTTCAACTTCAATTGGTGCATCAAGATCGCGCATGTATAAAATTACACATGTAGTCATAATGTCATGTAACACATTCTTGTTCCAAAAACGAATCTTCGTGTATATGTTCAGACTGAACAAACACGAATTTTACGAAAAGGGCTCAACAACAACAATATCAACAAGATCCGTCTCAATCTGCTTCATTTGGACAATTTTTTGGTGATTTAAGTGGATCCGGAAGCCATTTACCGGAGTATTAACTTATTATGTAACCAATGATTGTTGTACTAAATATATTTTCTGTTATTTTTAATTTGAGTACTTTTTAATTATTTTAAATTTAGTATTATTTTTTTATATTTTCTACTAAATAATTTTATTTGCATTTTAATTGTATATATTAGTGTTTTAATATTAATAATCATAAAAAAAAAGAAATCATCATCAAAATAATTATTTATAACTCTAAAAGTAAAAGTATCTCAAATTTGAAGGACTATTTTATAAATAAAAAAGTTCAGTTGCAAAATGCAATTGAAAATGAGATGATTCCATATTTGAAACAAAAAATGGCATTATACCATTTTGCAATTGAAAATGAGATTGGGTTGGAGCAAAATTTATTGCAAAATGCAATTTGGCACCAAATTTGGTATTGGGTTGGAGATGCTCTAAGAAATTCTGAAAACTATTTTGTGCGTCTTTTTGAAAATAAGATTAAGGATGTAAAAAGCATGAGGTCAAACGTATATGATATAAACCCAACACGAATTCACGCAAGCCTAGTTAAAAATGGGATCCGAACTGACCATGTCTTGTGCAGAGGCTGTTAAAAAAGGGATCAGAACTAAAGAACTTCTAGAGAATATATACATCATTCAGTAACTCCATAAAGAATCCGTACAATCCATGCAAGTGTGCTAAAAAGCGGAAAATGATTCGATCAGAGATGTGGTAAGCTAGTTAGACTATATGGCGCCATGGGATTTAGAAGCTGAGAGTTTTTTCTTAGGATATCGTTTCTCAAATGTTGCAGGCTTAGGGGTCTGGAACGTTACGTTTTACGCTCTAGGCATCAGGGGAAAAGGGATCGAAGCCATAAATTTGTCCATTACATGCTGAATTAGTTAATAAAACAGAAACTACATTTTGGAATGCAATGGTAGCATGCAGTCGTGGTGGAGAGCCAGCCGTTGCCAACTATGTTCTCTGAAAAATCTTCAAATTGCTTTCAAAGGAACCCACCATACATCACGTTGAAACATATATTGATGCCTTAACGCGAAATTAGCGACTTGATGATGCAGTGAAAGAGATCAAGTGTTTGGTGTATACATATATTGCTTGGTGCTTGGTGTTATCCATCACACTGTCTTTGCAGCGATCCAAAATGCTCAAAAAATGCTCGAGTAAGCATTTTGAATCGCTGCAAAAGCAGTGTTCTATAAGCGAGAAAGATAGTGTGATCAAAGGCGGATCCATGTATATGAAGGAGGGGGGGGGGGAGAGGGGTCAGTTGACACCCCTTAAATACTAATTAGAAAAAATGTAAGATAAACAAAATTGGTTCAAATGTAAGCAAGTTCGATTCTCCAATTTGCTTCCTTAAAAATTAATTTTTGGCATTTTTCAGAATTCCAGTTCTTTCTATAAATGATTTTTCTTCTCTTTTTAGTATTTCAAAACTTTATTTTTCTCTTCCAATCCTTCACATATAGTATGATTTTTTTTTCTTCATTAGTTTTATTATTTTTTCATTAAAATTTAATTCATTTTCTATTTCTCTGTTCCAAATTTTTATATGGTCACTATTAATTTTTTTTTGCAACATAAACTTTTATTTAATATCATTTTAGTTTGGTTTTCCTTTAAAATTTTTTTTATATCAATACATTTTCTTTATGTACTATATAATTTATATCATTAATAAAATTTTAAATAAATAATAAATAGTTTTTAAATTAAATTATGACCCCAGTAAAAGAAGATTTTAGGTCGATCACTGAGTGTGATGGAGCATTGATGAGGAAAGACGAAAGAATGAATGAGAGTCTGTAGCAGAAGAGTGAGGGTGAACAATATTCGGTTTGATTTATATTCGAGCATCTCCATTGATAAGAGACAAGTGTAATATGAGGTTCTCATGGGTATCTCAAATGAGAAATATTCACACTTTTCTCTTTTACTTTTTTTCTTTCCATTATTTTAATGTTTAGATACTCATTGAGATACTAATCAATTGATATACAGCAAAGTGTAAAACATTGACCAAGCGAACCGGTTTCGGGATCCTTTCGACCAAATCGGGCGTGTTTTGCTGATCTATTTCTAAGAAATATTTTTGTTATAAAAAAAAAAACATAACTATGTAAAATCAGTCATCGCTTGGACATTGTCCAACTTTTCCGGTTGCACCCTCGTGCTAGACACGTGCCTTTCAACATCCTCTACTCTACCTATTTCTTCAGCCTCGTAAGTCCGATGAACGCCATACAACACATAGAACAACGTTACAAGGCACGTCCAAATCGCAAACCTCTTAAACGACAGCGTTTTCAGCGTTGTAGTTAGAAAAACGTTAAGGAACACTGAAATCGCGGCAGGCCACGGCATGAACGGCACGGACCATTTGGAGGGACACGGTGGCAGAAGATTCTTGTTAGCCGTAGATGAAATCCACGATGTGTAGTATTGGAAAAACGCAGTGACCGCTATTGTAATCGCGAAAAATAGCGCCAGGCCCCACCACGGTTTGTTCAATTTCCACCAAAGGGAGAACGCGAGAGCAGAAGAAGAGAGGAAGGCGAGGAACGAGAGGGTGTGTAATGGTGCGTTTTGGCCAATTAAAGTGTATTTGCGATAGAGAAGAGCGTTTGCAACTAGGTAGAAAACGCAGAGCGTTCCGAGTGAAATAAGCTCCATCACTATATCTAGATCCGTGAACAACGCAATTGTAGCTGTGCATAGGCCTGAACACACACACATATTATAAAAGTTAATTATACTGTTAAATTGAATAATTAAGATTCTATAGTTTTTATCAAAAAAAAAAGATTTTATAGTTGTTTACATTACTTATAAATTTGTGTATTTCATTCATTTTCTGTAATTAAGATCTGGTTGGTAACTTGTATAATGACGGAATGTTTCCACGTACACGGCATCGCGTACAATACAAATTTTTTAGTTAAGCTTTTACAGTTTAATAGTTTCATTATTCTTTTTCATATATATCTCACGATCGTGCAAGTGTTATTAATTACTAAAACCCATCATATTTTTGAAGTTAAAGAATTGTTTAAAATGATGTTACCGAGAAAGAGAGTGGCGTTCAAGGGAGTTCCGGTGGAAGGATGAACCTTGGCGAGCCATGAAGGGACCAGTCTTGCTCTTCCGATCACACAAAGGTATCTCGCCTGCCCTAACATCGCCACCAGCAGCGACGCCACGATCCCTAGGCTCGCACCCGCACCAACCACGTTCCCTGCCCAACCCCACCCGACCCTCCGAAACGCAACCGCGTACGACGCGCTTTTGGATATCTACAACACATACTTTGCATGTAATTAAATACGTAGATTGGTTTTTCACTTGTTTGTCGATTTAAAATTAAATGGAATTATTGAAGCCAACAGTGGTGGATTAGATTTTGTACCAAAACATATTAATTTAGACTAATATGTTTTTTTCAATTTAATTAAATAAGCAAAATGAAACTTTGAAGTAGATGCTTTTTTTCTCCTTTGTTGCCAACGATTCTTTTTCGATATTCATTTAAACAGTTTTAAAAATTCTATTTAAGAAAAATACAAATTCAGTAAACAAGTTATACAAGCCAACGAAGTTTCCTATATAGTTTTAAGAAATTATCTGTCGCCATTTAGCTAAAAACCAACCGAAAATCATGAATGAATTTTAAACATATATTACCTCATTGTACGGAACCATGACGCAGAGTACGAGAGACATGAGGCAATAGAGGACGGAGACAATCGAGACGGAGCCGATGATTCCGACGGGGAGACTAAAGGAAGGGTTTTGGATCTCCTCGGCGAGAGTGGAAACGGTGTCGTATCCTATGTAGCTGAAGTACACGACGGCAGCTCCGTTAACCACTCCGCGAACGCCGTATGGAGTCAGCCCTCGCGGCTCCACCAGCGCTTTGACTCCGTCACCGTGACAGAATCCGGCGATTATTACAAATCCGAAGAATACTACGTGGAACACCGTCATCACTAAGTTCAGCATGGAGCTCTCCTTCGTGCTAAAATAATTTTAGCAAAAAAAACAATCAATCTGTATTGCTTTTGAAATTTTAATTTATATATATACGTATGTATATATATCATAAAAAAAAACAAAATAAATAGAGCATCAAAGATTGAAATGGTATTTAGTGGGCTGGAGAAAAAGTTAAAACCAACTGAATAAACTTTTAAAATATCTCCATTTGTTATTCTTTGCTCAGATAGAAATCTCTTTGTACATAACATCTCCATTTGATCAATAAATTTGACATTTCATAAAAAAAAAACTTTTAAAATATATAAAATTTTGTGGACTGATCGCACTGACTTAATTTTAAAATTGTGAAATTAAATTGGATGGAATGACTTTCTTTTTTATGTGTGTGTTACCAACAGCTGAAAGAATCTAATTTTAAAAAGAAGAAAAAGGCCAAAAAATGATATGTTAAAAATACTGATGACAACAAAAATCTATACATATTTTGCTATAGTTTCTATACCATCAGAGTGGCTTAGACACCCAAATGTATCAACTAATGCCAATTAGAACCTATGTACCGAATTTTATATTTTCAGTAGTTTACAAAGTAGAAACAGGGTAAAGATACAATTATTGATATAGCAAAATAAAATAGCTTATTTCCCACCTCCAAAAACATAATTTCTTGTTGAAACTACTTATTAAACAATCTTATATTCAGTTAATGTATACTCATCTATAACACAATTGTTGATCAAAGAGAATCTCAGGATTAATGTTGGAACTACTGAATTATTTAGCAACAATGTAAAATTATTTTATGAAAACTTACGTAGTTACGTGGATGAATTAATGAGTTTTCATTGGTTACCTATGACAAAGGCAAAGAGTGAGGAGAAGAACAAGAGCGACGGCAGGAAAATCGAGTTCATTGTAACCTTTCTCAAGACCATTCACTTTAATTCTCCAGGCGTTTGGATCAGAAACGCCAAACGCGGTACACATATACTCCGTAAAGCTTCTAGCAACCGCCGCGTTTGACAAAACGTACTCCAATAGTATGTTGACTCCTCCAAAATACCCGATGAATTCACCTGGCCCCACGTGTTTATAGATGATAGATTATACTCGTTACTCGTACGTATAGGGTTCTTAATATTCAAATGTAAAGTATACTCTCTCTTTTCTCCAGGAAATTAAACGGCATACTTTTTTCTCAAATGTATGTAATTTTCCTTCAAAATATGTAATTTTGCATTTTGATTATATTAAAAAGGAAAATTAAAGTGAATTTTGGTCAGATACTTTTCTTCTGACAATTATCGCATGTGAGGATATGAACAGAGAGGAATCTCGTATCCATGTACCATGTTCTTCACCATGTTTTTTAGATCTACCTGACTGCGACAGCTGACAAACTTATTTATTTACGTGTCCTTTTTTCTCTTCATAAAACAATTAATTTTGTCTAGCTAGGTAAAATAGAAAAAAAGCCTAACATTAGTTGTTTTTTTTTCTTCTAGTTTTTTCTTTAGTCATCTATTAAATTAATATTTATTTATTTTTAAAAAACCAAGCTCATTTTTTTAATAATTTTGTTCAACGCTCATTTGTTTTTATTAAATTTACGTTTTTTATACTGTGACGATAATAATGAAAATATCTGCTCAATTTAATTGTTTGATTTTAAAGCGTTATTAGGTAGTAATACCATAATATTTTTATAAAAAGTTATATTTGATCTTCGTCATGCTATATTAATTATTTAACTCTGAAATACAAACTTAAGTTTCTTTATAAAATGTCACCTTAACTACTAAAAAATCTTGTTTCTAGCTTTTTTGTACAAAGTATAAGGGAAAACTTATTAAGAAACAAAAGAGAAAGGAACAAGCAAATAAATATAGAAGTATATATATATTTGTGTACCGAATGTGACTCTGAGATAACTGAAAGCTCCACCGGCGACAGGGACGTTGACTGAGAACTCGGTGTAGCAAAGCGAGGACAAAAGTGCCGAGAAACCGGCGACGATGTAGGAAATGAATACAGCCGGTCCCGAGATATCACGTGCGACGGGTCCGGTGGTCACGAAGACACCGACTCCGAGCATTCCGCCAACGCCGAGAGAGACGAGGTCGAACCACCGGAGCTTGCGCTTCATGTCGGCGCCGGAACGGAGGCGGACTTGGTTGACCTCTTGGTCGGGAGTCCATGTGGCGAGCATCATGGACTTAAGCCTGTGTGGTGTTTGTGAGAGGCTGTGAAAGTACGTAGACATGTTTTGCTCTTTGCTCTCTCGTACATATTATCTCCTGTCTCTTATACACATCTAGATGTGTATAAGAGACAGTTCTCAAGCTATTTCTAGACCTAATTCATATATTTTGATTAAAAGTATACTTGATGTGTTGATTTTTTAATTTATATGTATATATGATTATTTTTCAAGATTTTTTTTTGTTATTTTAACAGTTCGAATGCTCTAGTTGCAGAGGTTATAAGATGGTTACACAGACACAATTACATCATATTTAATCAAATTTTAGTACTTAAACGTGTTTGAGAAATAATGATAGCTAGCTAGTAGAATGAGGTGTTCTTGTTCGACCTTTGGCAATTGAGTTTTTTTACTCTTTTATCAACAACGAAAAAAAGATATGAGATTTTAGTAAGTTTAAAAATAATACAGAAAAAAGAAGAAGATAAAATAGACATGTTCGTAGGACAAAGAATAAAAGACAAACTGATCGTGATCATTGGGAGAATCTAAGTGGGTGAATACAAAGCTTTGCAGAAAGTACTTGTATGTCCGTATCTGCATGACCATTTCATCACCATTTTGATGCTTGTTATCTTTTCTACTATCCATATATGGATACACCTGCATGCGTAAATCCTATTTGTGCATAACTTATATCAGATTTTGAATGTGCAAACCTGTTTTTCTTTCTTTACAAAAGCAATTATATGCATTAATTTGCATTGGTTATATCAAAATGTAAAATCATTTGAGTAACGTTCTTGAAAGTTCCTAGTAAGAAAAGGAAGAATGTTAATCATCCTGTCATCCTATGTTAATTAATAAAGTGGAAATTTAGTGGATCATGCATCAATTATCAACCCATTATGGTTAAGAACTCTTTAAGTATTACATACATGTTAATACTAGTGCATTAACTATCAACCAATTATGCTTGCGTAGGACCATTCATTGTTTATTATCAAATAAATATTCCCCTAAAAATGATCTGCAACATGCATTCTCTTGATCATTCTTCTTAACTCATAGTTCTTGTGTTTTTCTCAATTTAATTTCGACTATGTTACATGCAATTTTTTGTGTAAACATTTGAAAATTTGTATCATGTTTAGGCTAAAAATTGTCATTAAGTTGAGCAAATCATTTATCAACATATACTCTCTCTGTTCTTAAAAGAATGTATTTTTAAGTTTTTCACACATATTAAGAAAATTTTATAAAATATTTTTTTAACCTTGTTTTTATTAATTATTACTTAAGTTATTCTTTAAATATTAAATGTTATAAGGACAAAATTAAGTAAAAATGGACAATAACTATGCCTAGAAAAATTGAAAACTTCTTTCTCTTTGAAACAATTTTTCTTTCTTTCTAAAACTACCTTGTTTAAGGAAAAGAGGGAGTATAGTTTATCTTACTTGAATCACTTAATGTTTCGTGTAAATACGAAACGTGTAGCACAAATAATTCATTTTATATTTTTGTCCATTTGACTGATTTTAGAGAGTTTGGACCTGATTCTTAAAAAACCTGAATAATATGATGGATAAAATCACTTTCTATTTGTGTTCCGCAAATGCTACGTTACCCATCATATTGGTCAGATGGCCCCAAGAAGATGAGTTCATCCGTGCCAACAAATGCACGATTTCTAATTTAGCAACCAATACTATTATGGGGATGAATTCAATACTTGGCAGAAAAAAATTATAAGTCAACCTCAGATAATTAAATTGTACCGAAATCCAAGATGGGATTACTTTTGGTCATTCTGTGGAGCACATAAATGCACAATGTAGTGTATGAAGTGAAGTAGTGAACGATAGTCAGGTCTCCGTTTAACCTAATTAGCTGGGTCATCGCCTGTAATATTCTTAATATTTGAGTCTTAATTATATCCGAAAAGGAAAACGTATTTGATGTATGTTAACACACCTGGCGATGTTCTTCTTGAATATATTCTCAAGATTAAAAGTTTCGTGTCATCGACGTGTAAAGTGTTTCTGTTTGTACTTTGTATATATTTCTCAAGGAACAAAATGACGTTATTTGACTTAATGCATATGAAATCACCAAATGACCAAATTAAAAGGCTCGAAATTGTATAAATATTCCTTTGTATCGGAAAAAAATAATGGTTTGGAGTATAATGAGATATAGAGATAAGTTCTTAACATAAAAAAACAAGAAGAATTATTTGATATTCCGGTCCATGAACCGAAATTACGAATTTTGCATTCATCTATTCTTTTAAATATAGTGTGATTAGTCTTTCGAGAATACTATTCCAAGTACACGAATTTTACAATGTGATGCTTATAACTTATAAGTTGCATAAGGAAAAACAGTATATCACTCACAAAAAAACAGCGCATTGACGTTCTACTGATAGATATTCATATCATATATATGGTATATGATTAGAAAACAAGTCTTACGAAAAAGACATTCTTGCAATGGAATGACTAACAAAGCAATATATTGGTGTTTCAATAATATATAGATTTTTTTAATAATATATGTTTTTTTGTCGAATAACAATATATGTCTTATTAGTAATAATAATAATGTATAGTATTATATACAGGAAAAAAAAAATAAACACCATTTTCTGATGAAATCATCATTATCACTTGATCATTAAGTACCCTATTAAATTCAATAATGATAAGGTCCATTTCAAGGTTCTAGCCTCTAGGTTACAATTGGTGCAAAATGATTAATGAGTTTGCAAGATTGGATATTGTATTTGACAATCAGATAAAGGAATTTATGACTCCAAACTCCTATATATACATGATCGACGTGAGATAAATTTACACGGTTCATATGAAACTTTTTATATATACAAAAATCAAATAAAATTACAACACATAGACAAGATTCCATACGTTTGTTATATCCAATCATATACTAATTCTAAAATACACAACGGCTATAAGTGAGGATCGTCGTGACTAGTAGTATACAATACAACCACTGAAATTCACTTTCCTGCCTCAACAAAAATGGATGACCATTAGACTGTAACCAATTGTAAGTTGTAATAATTTAGGTTTTATGATTATAGGCTAGGAGAAGTAAGGCAAGTTGGGTTGCTTAAAGTTCAAATCAATTACGAAATACTTAAAAGCAACTGATAAAAGATACGCTTAGAAACAAAAATAAGTACCCAACAAGATTGTCAAACAATATTTCCGTGTTTAATTATTTATCAAACGATTGGACCTTTAATCTTTTGGACATAAAAACAAACTAATTTTGTTGTAACATGAAAAGTTATATGTCATTGAATTTAAATCAAACCAAGGTGGTCTGCCATACATGAAAAGGCATCCATGATTTCTACCATAAATCCCTTTGACACTTTTGTTCGTAAGAGATTTTTGAATTAAATAATCTCAAATTGCAACCGATAAGTTTGGTTATATATATATATATATATAGAGAGAGAGAGACCCTCTCACACACATACACACACATATATACACAGATGAATATAAACTAAAATTTAGTCAAAGGATATCATAGATAGATTTCGTATAACCGTATTATATTTGTTTTGGGAAGAAAGGAGACCATTGATAATATTAGAGTTTATATTCGTTTGTTAGGAAAAATACTTAGTTTAATAGCTGAACGGGGGACCAAAAGAAATAACCCAATAAGTATCAAATAAAATTAATTCTACTGCAGAGGTTCTAATTTGTCACACACATATAATACTCAGTCACAAGTAGAACAATAAGCAATCTTTGGGCCGTTCCAAATTCTAGGCTCTATTGTATCATCTTTTTTTTTCTTCTTTTTTCACAAATATATCAAGGTTTTACACTAAAGAATATATACATGAGGCATTCGCAAAACGTTAGTGTTAATTTATTGCATAAGTGGGAACCATGGACTTGTGTCGAGACCACTAATTATAGCTTTAGAGAAAGTATATTTAGAAAAAGGGAGTGAGTGAGAGATAAAGAGAGGAAGAGCTTAATTAGGAGGAGTAATCGAAATATTCCGGTTTAGGAAAAGGGGATGTGGTGTCATCATCAAGAGTCATCGTCGTCGGCGATCCCGGTGGTGGAAGTGGCGGCTGTTCTTGTGGTGGACCACGTTTTTAAATTCTCCATCCAAATTATATACCAATTGATGTTATCAAGAAAGATTTTTATTCATACGAATGGAGGAAAAAAGATTTGATATCAACTATCAGTTTGACTATGTGCACAATAAAATATTGAAAATTATTACCTGGCGTGTGTATTTTAAAAAAATGTCGTATAAAACATACTATAAGACGTGTATATTGGATATCAACTATCAAGTTCGATTTGTTGTGTTTGGGTGTTTTTTGGATATTTTCAAAATATTTGCAAATAAATTTGGAAAATTTAAGAAAATTTTGGATGACTTTTGAGTACTTTTAAAAGCTTATAGATAGTTTTAGATAATTTTAAAATTTTGAATAATTTACTCAATCCGAATTATCAACCCTTATTATACAAAGAACTTCTTGACCCCATCAAACTTCCCACCAAGCCATATAGATACTTGCTCACAACGGATTCCGATTCACATCTTTGTACAACAAATACCGAGACCTAGTCTTTCCGAGTGCAGCATACCTGTAACAACAAAAACAGTAGCTAAGAGTGTGTGGTCGAATGATCTTACAGGTTGTCATGACACAGTTCCAAGAAAAAAAGTTATATTCTTGCAAAAGTTTGAAAACAGAGTAGAAATTATTCAAGTTATGGACAGTCTCTTACCATTGAGGAACAAAAGGAGCCATCCATATGACATCACCAGCCTGAACTGGAAACCTATTTAGAGAGAAGATCACATAAAAGTTACCAACACTTCTTATATAGTGTGGAATGTAGCGGTGATTGCAGTTTTATTTTGGTAAAAAATGCTTCTGACCACTAGTGTACTTGGTTGTGCTTGTGAGTATGTGTTTGTGGAAATAACCTACTTATATATCCACACTTTCGATTTATGAGTACAGTGTTGCGTACCAGTTATCGCCCAAGCGATAAATGCCTTGGCCTTCCAGAAGCAACAAACCATGTTGGTTATAATGAACTTCCTGTTAACATTGCAAAATCATTTGAGAAGATTGAATCTAAACGTAATGAGAAGAGTTGAAAAAAAAGAAGGAAATTACGAGCAACAGATGGTATCAAGAAGATCCCTATGGTAATGTAGCTAAACAGTTCTGTACCTTAACATTGAGAAACTCTCCAGGCTGAAAATCCATAATCTGCATATGACAGAAACAACAGTAATTAATCTTTTAGATGTCCCGAGAAGCGAAATGATTCATTAGATCAAACGAAGTGCTTACATGGATGTTGAAGTCATAAGCAAGGGAGACCGGAAGAAGTTTCCGCAGCTCAAAAACCTGTAATAACAACAAAATAGGTTTTCGGAGATGACTAATTTAGGATCTAGAACTTGAATTAGGATGTATACTGAATGATTTTTAGATGCATTCTGAGAAAAGTGGAGAATTTTTGCACAAATACCTCACCGGGAGTCTCAAGTAGTGGTTGCTTGTCTGTGGAGCCAACGATAAGCTCTGTTGTGTGACTTCCTAGATGATCATACCTAGAGATGTAGCAGTATAGGAGGAGTTTTTAGTTAGAAAAAAGTAGAGAAAACTCGGCATTTGCTTGTCATATTAAGGGGAAAGGAGAAGAACCTCCGCTCGAAGACAACAAGTGTTGCAGACTCAACACAGTCCAAGGAATGATCAAAGTTTGGTGGTAGGTATGCATATGAATCAACCTACAGGGAAAATGTATTATCAGCAGAAAGCAAAGAAACTAATGGAAATTTTTTGCAACCATTCACCATCAAAGCTGGGTAGAAACGATTTAACCAGGGTAAACTGTTCTTAGTACAAATCATACCGTCAATTTTCTTGAAGAAGTCGATGTGTTAGTCAGTGTCACAGCACCCTCGACCACGAATACAAGACTTGAAGACATTGAAAGGAGTTAATAAGCAGAATGTAGATGATACGTATAAGCATATGCACAAGAGAGAGAGAGGTCATATAATAACAATACCGCTCTATGTCCTGTGGAGGTAAACCTGAACTTGACATTTCTGCAAGAGACAGTAAATCACTCGACTCAAAGCAAGAACAAGGAAATGTTCTAATAACAACGGGATTGGTCAAGCAGTGCACTCACGCACACAAAGCTAGTTCATAAAAGATTAAATTCACACGTAGAGAGTAACTATGTTATCCGAGATGAAGAATATAAGAAGGATAATCCCAAGAACTTGATGTTCATCTCTTGTGTTGTGAGGAGATGTTTGATTTCAGACCTTTCATTTTCGCAAAGTACATGACAAAATGGGAACCCATTGCCGGTGTGATCAAATACGCCCCTAATGTGTTTGTCCTGTAAATTCGAGCAACTTATAAGCACAAGAGCTTGCTGACTTTTGTAGCTATAAAATTAAGAAAAGTAAGTGTTATGTACCAGTCAGGTAACGGGCTGTATACATGACTTTCCGGTGTTATTAACGCATGATGTTGTTTATATACACTTCGTGTGAAACCCGGCAAGTCTACAAAACAACAGAGTCAGAAAATTTCGGCTTAGGAAAACTTTATAAAGATTCCAAATGCAGAATGCTCAATACCAAAGGAAACTCATTTAAATATACAAAGGGACAACTATCAGAAAGAGACGAATCTGTATCCATAGAACTGAACTTAAATGCTTCCATAGCTTCTATTTCAGAACCTAACTGATCAGAAGTTGAGAGCTTTTTGCAAGACAAGAGCCTGGATTGGCATTTTAGTAACTAATCCAAGTAAATCCTAACATTTCAATAACTTAATTCTCTAACCAGAAATCGGAATCAACCCTATTCGCCAAGACCTCGCACAATTGAAATAAAACAGGAAGCGAACATAACCAGCAAAAGTATCGAACTTCTAATGACACGAAGCTAAAAACGAGTGAACCGATTAAAGTATTGCAACGATTTGTGGTAAGAAAACATTTGAACCTTGGAGGTGCGAAGGAGAGAGTGTTGGATTCGTGACTTTCCAGTAAATGGGTTTCGAATTCTCATCCGATTCAGCGATCGAAGGCGCTGAACAAAACCCATCGTCGCTTTTCGAAGCTTTAACAAGACCTTGATAATAACCAATAAAGAAAGTCCTGATTAGTTTCACAGCACGCACAAAAGCTTGTGAAGAAACTAAGATTCCTACTTACTGATAATGATGAAGACGACGATTAAGTGAAGTGAGCGCATTTTTTGCTGATGATTAATGGAACGATTCAGGTTCAACGCTCTCTATTCATTCATGTTTATATAAAATTTATAAAAATCTGAGAAAAACCAGAACACGACGGATGATTCTCTGAAGTGGCCAGTAGATGTTTTGTTTGGTAGCCGCATAAAAAAATTATATAAACTTTTTTTAAAAGAAAAAGGGCAATTCCCGGGTTTACTTCGGTTCGATTTGGTTTCTATTAAAATCGAAGACTCAACTAAATTCCGGTTAACTATTGGGCCTATTGTTTGAATTTAATGGGCCCATTAATACTGTTAGGAAGCCCGATTTGACACAGATCGTCGTTATCGTTTCGGGGTCTCAGCGTCCGTCTCTCTCCTCTCTGCAACAAAGGGAAAAATGGAGGTAGCAGCAGCGACTGCGACGAGCTTCACAACGCTCCGAGCTCGTACGTCAGCGATAATCCCGTCTTCAACACGTAACCTGAGATCCAAAGGGAGATTTTCTTCATCTTCTTCTCTCAGAGCTTCTCTCTCGAATGGCTTACTCTCCCCGTATACCGGAGGAAGCATCTCTAGCGATTTCTGCGGCGCCAAGCTTCGTTCGGAATCGCTTAATCCGTTAAATATGTCCAGTTCGAAGCCCAAGCGCGGAGTTGTCACTATGGTACTTGAATTTATACTTTTCACATCGTTTCTCAACTAACAAAGCTCTGTACTGTTAGGATTTCGAAATCGAGGTTTTCGTGGCTGTACCTGAGGTTTTTTGCTGTCGTGGTAGTGAATTTTCACGAATTGTATTGGCTGGCTCGTATTTCGTCGACCTACTATTGTTCCTTAATTTTGAGCAGGCGAACCAATAGATTAGAGTGTGTAGATGTAGGCAACTAGCTCGCAATGGGAAGAATGTTCAGGCCTTTCATCTGTTTGATTGATCGGAGATGCTACATGTTTAGATAGAGGGTTGATTATGAAGCTTGAACCATGCATTTTTAGAAGAAAATTATGTGCTTTGCGATTGCCTACTGAGAAAGAAGTTGAGTATGTGGCGAAGGTTTCACTTCATTATGAGTCAGTTGCTCTGATCTTTTGCCAAAACATTTTGTTATGGATCCTCTGGCGGATTCACATATTGTGTCATTTGTGTTTTGCCGTTGGATTGCAATTTTTGATGATTGATTTCACGTTTGGTGGCTCTTGTTTTCGTGCACATCTGAGTGTTCTTACTTCCATTAACAGGTTATACCTTTTTCAAAAGGAAGTGCACACGAACAACCTCCTCCTGATTTGGCATCATATTTGTTCAAAAACCGAATTGTATACTTGGGGATGTCTCTTGTACCTTCAGTCACTGAGTTGATACTTGCGGAGTTTCTTTACCTTCAGTATGAAGACGAGGAAAAGCCTATTTACCTCTACATAAACTCGACAGGGACAACAAAGGTAGGCTTCCATTGGAAAGTCTGCCATCTTTGAGAACGTATGCTGAATAGTGAACTTGAAACTGTGGTTTATTTCAAATGCATGATTTAAAGAGCTATAGATCGTTACCTTATCCTTCAAAATATTTTAAGAGGATTTATTTTCTTATATTTCAGGGTGGTGAGAAGTTGGGCTATGATACCGAGGCTTTTGCAATTTATGATGTCATGGGGTTGTTAATCTTTACCCCTTCTCTTTATTTACTTCATTCTCTGGTATCTTTCTTAACAAGAATCTATGACCAGCTTGAATCCTGGAACTGCTTTTCCGTGTATTTTAAACTGCACTTGAAGACGATTTTCACATCCTGCTTTTTTTGGCTTGTTATTTTTGGGAAACCGAGCATATATCCATGCAATAATCAACTCTTACATTATCTTTGACTTCAGGTATGTCAAACCGCCAATCTTTACTCTTTGCGTTGGGAATGCTTGGGGTGAAGCTGCTTTGCTTCTGACTGCCGGTGCAAAAGGAAATCGTTCTGCATTGCCCTCATCAACTATAATGATAAAGCAGGTTCTTCCTGATCTGTTCTTTTAAATTTTAAGTGGCGTCTGCTTCCTCTCATGGAAGAAACTTAGGCTTTATGACTCCTAGTTTTTGTGCATGCATCTGTTACTCATTCATATAGTATTTTATTTTATTTGATAACTTTGTAGCCCATTGCTCGATTTCAAGGCCAAGCAACCGATGTTGAAATTGCAAGGAAAGAAATCAAGCACATAAAGACAGAAATGGTGAGAAGATCAAACTCTATACGAACTCAAATAGTATATGCATAGAATATCTTAGTTGAACCTTCATTATACCACAGTATCCAGTTGTGTGCGTGATATGTTTAAGATGCAGGTAATGATTATGTGCTAAATGGCATCTTAATATGCACTAAGTAGTCATCAATATTATACTCTTCGTTATACAAATATGCATTCTCTTTTCGTTACTCCTCACTTTTATCTTCAAATTTATCTGATAAGATTACACGTGTGTCTCTGTTCTGCGTAATGTTATACTCAAGGTCAAGCTGTATTCAAAGCATATTGGTAAATCCCCGGAGCAGATTGAAGCTGACATGAAACGCCCTAAATATTTTAGTCCCAGCGAGGCTGTTGAATACGGGATCATTGATAAGGTACGATAAATGGCAGAAAAACCGTAAAACATATGAGTGGTTTTGTTTTCCGTAGAATTGAATTGTTCTATCCCTGTAACCTGTTTGCAGGTGGTTTACAATGAAAGGAGCAGCCAAGACAGAGGAGTTGTGTCCGACCTTAAAAAGGCACAACTGATTTAAATGTCAGAGTTGTTGTCTTCCAAAATCCCCATGATTAACAGGTAAGAGCTAACACTTGCTCGCTTTCATTCTGCATATTTAGCGTAATGATGGTGAAATTGGTTTTTGACTTTAATCTCCTATAATTACACAAAAGAATAAAATTTACTCTTCTAGGGGGGACATGTTCTGGAATATCTACTTTCGTTCTGTCAATTTTGGACCAATTATTTAGGAGCATTTACCAACAAAGAGGGAACACCTGTAAAAGTTGAAATGCTTTGTACACCCCCACAAATGGTTTATAATAATTACTTTAGCATTCAAGCAATAGCCTTACAGAAACCTAACGAATACACGGAGACATATATCTGTAATGTAAGTGCTTATAGTGGCCTCGTGTCTTCTAGTTTTGCGTCCCCGTTAGTTCCAATAGTTACTTGCCATTTTCATCTGTTGCTCTCGTAAGACCCATTTTCTTTTAGTGATATCATTTTCATTTCCCATTACAAATATCACTATTGATGGCCGACACGTATCCAAGGATTGTGCTCCTTCACACACTGGAACTCATATCATTTGTTGTCTTAAACAAATTATTAATCGTAAACCTTTGTACCTTCTTTAATCATTTGCATATTAACCACCTAGCATTGATAGGTCTCGGTGACTAAAAGTAATTTCATTCTACTTCTAATTCTATGGGCTTCTCCTTTTTTAATACGACATTATCATTATGTTATGACTTCTAATTCTATTGGCTTTCTCCTTTTTAACAGATTTACCTTATTATGACATTATCATGTTGCTGTGATTTTTAGGTTGGTGATTTGACCGCGGATCAAAGGGGATTTCATTGAACTATTCGTCGTCACAGAAACGGAGTAAAAAAAGTCTTGTAAACATGTTAAAAAATGTTTCTTGTAGTGCTGCAATTTTAGGGTTGTTTGAACAGAAACAAACGCATCATATGTGTAGGCTTGTGAATGCCTAGAAACAGGATTGGCGTATCTTCAATATGTTTCAAACTTTTGAAATGAATCAATTTCACTTGCTCACTCCTAAGTCAGAAATGCTTTAGGTTCATAAGAATGGGAGCATCTCCAAAAAGTACTTCAAATTTGAGGTTTAGAGTTTTGTCTCCAAAAGCGAACCTCGAATATAATTTTAATATTGTTATATTTTGCACTTTAATCTTTACTATTGATTATAATTAATTAAAATCATATAACTTTATAAATAATGTAAAACATACACAAAAGAAATAATATAACCAATAATAACTAAATTTACTTGAATATTAGTATTGTTGTATTATTTTAATTTGTGTAATATTTAAGTGTTTATGTAATTTTTTTTTTTATATTAATTTTGGTTAGTGTAATATTGTTATTGTGTAATATTTGTTTTGAATAGAATGTAATGTTTATTTTATATAAATATATTTTTGTCGTTTTAAGCTATTTATTTAATTTTATATGTAAAAAGTAAATTTATAAGCATATATGTAAAATATTAATGAAACATAAGGTAAAAATGATAAACAACAAAACTATGAAATTTTTTTTTTTATGAAATAACTAATTAGAAGGATTAGAATGCAAATAAAAACATAGAACATCAAATTTGAGGTTTCACTATTCAGAGCATCTTCAACCACAAACCTTAAAATGAGGGTCCATTACTCCAATGGTAAAACCTCAAATCCATTTCTAGAAAACTTAAATTTTGCATTATAGTCCTCAATATTAATAATAATTACTTATAAAGATAAAACTTTCGTAAATAAATATAAAACATACATTCAATAAAATATTACATAAGATACTAAAAATATAGATAACTAATTATTAAATATACAGAACTCCAATAATAAAATAATATATAAAATATAAAATTATTCAATAATATTTATACATAACTCCAATAATAAAATTATCAAACAATTTTTTGTGTATAATATTTATTCTATATTATTAGTTTATAAAAAATAGTGTATCTAGTTGATTTAATATGTGATAATTAAATTTCTAAAGATATATTAAAAACATTTATGAGATGTTTGATAATAGAATAAATTAATAAGATTATTTTTAAGATATATAAACTTAGAAGGACTAAAATGAAAAGCAAAAAGTGGTTCGAGGTTTTGAAACCTCAAATTTGAAGATCTACTATTCAAAATTTCAAAATTTGAGAATTTGAGGGTGGGTTGGAAACCAAAAAACCTCAAAATTTGAGGATTTGAGGGTAGGTTAGAAATGCTTTCAAAACCTTAAAATTTGTGGTTTTGAAGTTTCTTTTGGAGATGCGGAATTGGATGGAGTGAGCGATGAGATAACGATAAAACTCACCAACCCCATTATCTCTGTAAGCCATTTTCCTATGCGAACACTTGTCCACAAACACCGAGTGTTCTTTTTTTGTTGGACTTACTATGTCAACTGTTTTGACGACGTCATCGGTTCCTTACGTGCGGGCGAATCCCAAATGCAACACTATTAACCAAGAAACAAAATTTTGAATGAAAAACCAAAATTATAGTGATCGGTTGAAAAGTTTGTCTTCCCTAAAACATCTAGGTATGAGTATTCTCTATTGCGATGACAATCATGGTTGATTACATTGTGTCAAATTTACATAACTATGGTTTAATGACACGTTTAGAGTTTGTTTTTAAACGGTAACCGTTTCATTTTAACAAAGAAAAAGGTTGAAGAAAAGTTTTAATAGCAATTAGTGTAGCTAGGAGATGAGTCTTACACATTTGTATAGCTAATGAAAGAGGTAAAAAAAAGTTGTGTGATTTTGAATCCATCGGGTAAAATACGTGTAGATTATTATAGGCTTTTATCCCAAAAGTATGTGTGTTATTGTTAATGATTGTATATAAAAACTTTCCTATGAATTGAATCTCATTCAAAATAATATTATATAACCTGTGACAAAAAGAATATTTCTAGGAAGGTAGGGGACTAGAAATACCATTAAGTGGATTACAACCAAACCAACAACAAAAAGGGTTTAATACGCATTCCCTTTATATTAGACTTATAGTATCCTTTTTGTCCTACTCTTCTTCTACTCTCACATAGTTACATTACAATAACGGTTTTTTTATTCAAATTTAAAGCAAGGCTGCTGCTAAAACCCTACCACCCAATGTGTTCTCTTATTGACATCACTAAAATTAAGATATACAGAGCAAGTGTTACTTACGTGGTGTGTTTATCTTAATTTGAACATCAATGATAAAACATATTTTGTGAAATATCTTGGTCAATTTATGAATTATAGAAAGTAAAATGCTATTTTGGTTTGCCAACAGCTCATCATGTGTGACATGGAAGAAAAATTCATTGGTAACACAAGCTGATCGAACTCAAAGTTCCTCCAATTGATTACTTAGGTTTACCTTATCCAAATGGAACAACATGCTATTGAAGAACTTCTATCGGCTTAGTGACTAAAACCAGTTATGTTTTCTGAAATTCTTTCAAACCGTTCCCAGATATGTTTTCTGTCCACATATTGGTTATAACTTGCTAGGCCACGTAATTATAAGAAGAATCTTTTTAAAAAAAAATTACACAAATCTTAAATATTACTAAAATGCTAGTAGTGAAAAACAATGAAAACTTTTTTATTCAAAAAGATAGCACACTTGTGGTATATTCTATTGACTTCGTTGATTCATTAAACCAAACAACTAATCGATCAACTAAGTATTAGGTGTCATGAACTTCTCGTTTTGGAGGCACGACCTATAATTTTTTTTAATAATTACTAGACCCAGAAGCTATACCCCCACCATTGTATTTTGCATACTACATACATATTGGATACTTCCTTACTCTCACGCCTTGGCTCTTCTTGTAGCTTGTTGTCTGGTCTGCGAAGGCACTTACAGTGCAGCGTGACGTGTTCGATATATGTTCGAACAAGGCATTTGAGAGAGAAAATAATTCATATTGCATGTTGGTGAAAAAACAAAATTCACTCAAAATCTACACTGATTTTGTAAAATCAATACACTAAGCGCGAATGCATCAACCAAACAATGGTATCATAGCGATTATAGTCCTATTGGTCGAGACCATATATAATTCTTGTGTAAATGTATCTTTCTTTTCACTGCAAAACTTATTCGATAAGTTTAGTTTGAATTTCGATATGTGATCATCCAGTTATAAGAAAATAAATTAATATAATGCATCCATTGAAAATATGTTCATTGTCTCGACTAACCTCTTACCTTTCGCTTTACATTTTATACAAAATTAAAAGATAGAATGGACCAAAAAACTCTTCCATATCTTTTATCATAACTTATAAGATATATATAGCGTTCTCTCCATTAACAGATATGTTCATACTCTTGCTCAAAGGAAAAAAAAATAGATGTTCATACTTTAATCTATAAAAATTCACTACTATATTATTCGGTAACCAAGACTCCTTCACTAGTCGAAACTAATAATAAAGAATAAAAGTGCGTGTATATAATAAGAATCGATTTTGAATCTGCTGGGATGAGTCCAACTCTTTTACTACTTTATTAGCAGATGTATGATGTAAACATTTTATTTAATACAGTTTAGCCTCTCAACTTAAATTATCAAATTGGGTAATGCAAGTACGCGTTATAGCTAATATAAATTCGAGATAGCTTTTTGCCAAGTGGAAAGAAAAAATAGTAACGATGCTCGATCAAATGCATATGTTATATATTATAATAAACACTCTACCTTCATCTATAAATACCGTATTAAACTTCTCCCCTATCTTCACATATCTTCTGTGCCACCAATCTATTTTCTCAAATCACTAGTCTTACAACAATATGAAGAAATCTTACGTTTTGCTTCTTCTACTTGTTCAAGTTATCCTTTTGCCTCTCCTTTGTTTATCTGATGACTTTGTTAGCTCTAGAGCTACTTATTATGGCAGCCCCGATTGCAAAGCAAATCCTCGTACGTATTTGAATTATTAATTTTTGTTATATATCTTGTACATTAATTATTTCATTTCTATAGTATTATTAAGCATGATTGGTACATTAAAAGGAACATCCCAATAGTCAATAACATTATCAGGCTAACTAATTAATTTATGTATGATCTACGTATAGGTTTAGCCAAGTTATATACATGCATGTAGATGAACATGATTCCATTAAGTGTCCGTGTCTTTGATTCGAGTATGACATTTCGTTTAGTAATAAGATTTTTTTTCAAGAATCCGTTGGTATCGATAAAATGCCTAGAACTTTCTAATATGAAAAAAAAAAAAAAAATTGTAGCTAGCGAGAAATAGGAATAATAAATTTATTATTGGTTATGCAGGAGGAGCATGTGGGTATGGAGAATTTGGAAGAGATATCAATAATGGTGAAGTGATTGGTGTTTCATCACGCCTATGGAACAATGGAGCTGGCTGTGGTGCTTGTTATCAGGTTTTTATATATTATCTAATCCAATATTTCATCAATAACATGATGCTATAATACTATGTCATTAGACTATTTATCATCACTAACTAATATAATTAATTGTAACTAGGTGAGGTGCAAGATACCTCCACACTGCAGCGAGGAAGGAGTATACGTAGTGGCTACGGACTACGGAGAAGGAGATGGTACGGACTTCATATTTAGCCCTAAGGCGTACGGACGTATGGCGCGACCAGGCACAGAGGCTCAGCTCTATTCCTTCGGTGTGGTCAACGTCGAGTACCAGAGAGTCCCTTGCCGGTACGGAGGGTACAATCTGGTGTATAAGGTCCATGAAAAAAGCTACAACCCTCATTATCTTGCCATCCTTATCTTGTACGTTGGTGGTGTCAATGACATCCTCGCCGTTGAAGCCTGGCAGGTATATAAATTGACCAATGATTTTACCAAACAAAAAAAAAAATATATATATATATATATGAGGATCAAACTAGTTTTATTAATATGACAGATTTCTTTTAGCAAACTTAAGAAATTATTAGTCTAGAAGTTTTGAAACGTAGATTTTTTTTGCTTACTAAAAAAACTTCATATGGATAATCTAAGGTTTGGATTAATTTATATGGTTATTCGTGGTAATTACTTCATTGTCGATTTGCTAATGACTTTAGACTAAAGACATGTTTATACACTTATCATTAGTGGTGACGGCGACGCACTTTTATGTTAAACATCTTAGTTAATTGCATGTATTACACTTAGTGAAGATCCTATATAGTCATAGAATCCATCATCAATCTTTCGTTAAATCAAATCCAGCGCCATATTTTCTCTTGTTCCAGGACTCCTTTTAGCTCTAGTTTCAACACTTTTCTTAACTTTAACACAATGTTTTCTACAACGCTCATAATTAAGACAATACATTTCTCAAGATTAACAATATAAGTAAAAGGGTTTGCTGTTTTATGAGTAAATTAATTGAACATTAATATATGATTCAGGAGGATTGCAAAGAGTGGCGACGTATGAGAAGAGTGTTTGGAGCGGTTCACGATTTGCAGAACCCACCAAGAGGCACTCTCTCTTTGAGGTTTTTAGTCTACGGAAGCGCCGGAATCAATTGGGTCCAATCGCCGGACGCTATTCCCGCCGATTGGACCGCCGGAGCCACCTACAACTCCAACATTCTACTTACTTGATTCTCATTTTTCATCTCTCTATCTCTATATATAGTGTGTGTTTATATAATATATGGTTTCTGTAATCTATGTAATGGATATATATTTAAATAACACCCTCTAGAACAACAATAATTATCATAGTATATTCTTATAGTTATGTCTTGTGTCTTTTAAGAATGTTGTAATGATTTGTAAGGTTTTGATTGATGGAGTAATCAATAATGATTAAAATATAACAAATAACCAAAACTTTTTTCGTAAGCTTTTTGGGTAAATATGATAATACATCATCGTGGTCAGTCAATCAAATGGCTTTCACGCTGCCAAAAATAATGGGCCAGATTATTTTATACAGGTAGGCCCATTAGTAGTCTTAACGCCCACTAGATTTAAATAGAAATTAATACGTCGTCGTATATAAAATACACGAAACCAAAAATCCAATTGGAAACCAGAGAAGAAGAAGAGAAATCCTGGTCATCATCCTCTTCGTCAGTCTTCTTCTTCGATTCTGGGTAATAATTATCAATTTCTGGAATTCTTCAAGGGCAAAAGAGAACCGAAACCCTAGATTCAATTCTGTTTTATATCCAATTTTAACCGAAGCTCATGAACTCTACCGCCAGATGCTCATGAACTCTACCGCCAGATGAGTAGATTTACATGTTAATCCTTCCTTGTTCGATTCTGGAGTTTCTTCTTCAGTCCTGTGTTGTATTTGAGTTTGATGAGATGATGCTCTGATGATCTAGTTGGCATCTAGTTCTTGGATTCGCATAGTTTGTACAATATTTCAGAAGCGTTCCTGTGAGTCGCAATAATCCCCAATTGGCGAAGATGCCGCAAGTTAAGATCATCGCGAAAAACTTTATGGACATGGTGGCGTCTCTTACCGCCATCAAGCTCGACAAACTCTACAACAATGTCTTCATCTGCGAGGCCATTCTCAGGTTTATTTTTTATTTTTTTTCTTCTTAAAATCATAAGATTGTTTGAAGAAACTAGTAGACCTAGTGATGAAATTTGTGCTTGGAGAATTTTGTTGCCGATCATTTGTTGAGGTCGAGTCAAGTTTGTGGATCTTACTTTCTTGAGGGTAATTGTGGTTGTATCAGGTCTTTGCCACCTCTAGCCAAGAAATATGTATTGCAGTTGCTGTACACTGATGTTCCTGTACCTGCCACGATGTTGGAGGAGTGGGTGCTTGCCGATGGCGCCTCTAAGCACAGAGTTGCTATAGATCGACTGACTCAACTAAGGATTTTTATGGAAACGGTAGATAGGTATGCGTTCTTGGTTCGTTTATCCCATCTCAAGTTTCAAGAAATCATTTTTAGAGTTATTCACGAGTTAGTAGTTAGTCCAGTAATACTTCAGCCTATCGAGTTTGGAGGAATGTTTATTTCAAATTCTTAATCCAGATGTTGTTTTTGAAGTCGGTTTTTATTAAAGAGTTGTTGACGTTGGGAATAAACTCGAGCACTTAACACTCTGAGCCTATTCTTATACTTATTCAATGTGCTTGGGATTGAATATGATTGATATGTGGCAAGATGATAGTTCCAGTTAATTTCCCTATAATATTTTAGGCTGCTCCTCCTACTTTTTCAGGAAAAAGGGAACCAGTTACAGCCTAAATCCTACATTTCAGAACAATCTTCAGAAACATATAATTTCTGGGTAAATACATCTTTACGTTGATGGTACAGTCCTTTTCCGTTTTTCTCTAGTTTTTTTGGTAAAGATGCTGATGAGTCAAACTTGAAATTTGCAGTGGAGTTTTGCCTAGGGAGCCTATGAACTCAAGCAATGGCATTAAGCTTCTAAGTCTACAAGAACTCGAAACCTATGCACTTCAGCAATGGGAGGTGAGTAGTTCTAACCACTTGTTAATAATACTAGTAAGATGGGTAGTAATTTGTAAAAGAGATATCTTTTGGTATGGATTTCATTAGTATCTGATGATATGTACTTATGTTCGTCAGTGTTTCTTACTACAACTCATAAATTCGAGTCAAGGTGAGAAGCTAACCGGCATCAGTTCGTCCATGATGAAAATCTTCCAGCGAGGTTTATTGAGTCTGAGGTATTGTTGCCATAAATGTCTATAGACGTAATATTGTGGCATATAGGCTCCTTATTTAATACAGTTCATGTGATATTACAGAGACAAAGACGGCCCGAGACTAACTGAGAGTGGCTTTCAGTTTTTGGTATGCAAGACGTGAGTCATTGATCTCTTAGTACTTGTATTCATTCATATAAGTAACCTTATTGGCCCTAAATTTTCAGCTGATGGATACAAATGCCCAACTTTGGTACATTATCCGAGAATACATATCAAATGCCGAGGTTCGTATCATGCCTTAAGAATGTTTAGTGAAGTTGATATCTCTGTTTTCCCGTATGAATAACCGAATGCCATTGGTGTTCAGGAGCGAGATGTAGATCCAGCAGACTTAATTTCGTTTTTGTTAGAGCTTAGTTTTCATGTTACTGGTGAGGTATAACAAAAAATTCACAAAAGTCATTTCAAATGTTCTTGTTCTTTTGCAATGGAAGCTTGTTAATTAATTCGTCGAGCTCAAACATTCGTGCACACATTGCAGGCGTATAACTTAAATACCTTGACAGAGGTTCAAAGAAATACACTTAAGGACCTTGCAGACTTGGGATTAGTCAAGCTTCAACAGGTTAGACCATTTGTGATATCTTTTTCACTACCAAAAGAAGATAAAATTTGCACAAGTTAAAGTTAGAGTGATTATAGAACCGGTCTTTATAACTATTCCAGGGAAGGAAAGACAGTTGGTTTATTCCTACTAAACTGGCTACAAATCTATCAGTCAGCTTGGCAGATTCATCAGTGCGAAAAGAGGTCACACCTTTTGATTCCCTGCTTTTGTCCCATTACTACTTACTGCCACCAACAGTTTTCTTGATTTTGCGTATCCTTGTGGTTTGTTATTCCTTATCAGGGATATGTCATGATGGAAACAAACTTCAGGATGTATGCTTACTCAACATCTAAGTTACAATGTGAAATTTTACGTCTGTTTGCAAGGTAAGAAGCTCCTAAACATCATTCTGAAACTCTACTCTTCTGTTTCTTGAAATCCTTTAGGTCTAAGTAGTTGCTGCTCTCTATTTTTCCAGGATAGAGTACCAACTTCCAAACCTTATTGCTTGTGCAATTACAAAGGAAAGTTTGTACAATGCATTTGACAATGGCATCACATCAGACCAGGTAAAATTGGTTTCATCCGAGGATTTTATGCTATCTTTGAGCGGGACCCATTACTGTCCATGAGATGTTGATCAAGTTGTTGATGCTTCTCTTAAAAAGCTTCTGAATATTCTCTTTTTCTCATTCTTTTGGTGGTTGCAGATTATAACTTTTCTCCAGCAGAATTCTCATCCACGATGTGCCGAACGAGTCCCATCTATTCCAGAAAATGTCACTGACCAGGTCTATACTCTCTCCTCCCATCTAGTAGCGTCAATTATATGAAAACGTGTATAGGATTGGTTTATACCTTGGAAAAGTGTGTATATACTACCTCAGTTTCCAATTCATTGGGTGTGTGCCAACGAATATAAATGTGTGTTTGTTTACTGTTTTATGGCAGATACGGCTTTGGGAGTCAGATCTGAAGAGAATCGAGATGACACAGGCTCACTTCTACGATGAATTTCCTTCAAAGGTAACACACTTGATTCCTCTCTTTTGTTTTGAATATATATCTCAGAATCAGTATACTAAATCTCAGTAGCTGTGTAAAATCATGTTGGGCAGGATGTGTTTGAAGCAGCTTGTGACTTTGCAAGAGAATGGGGAGGCCTTCTCTGGGAAGACTCTAAGAGAATGCGACTTGTTGTGAAATCCGAAGTTCACAATCANTGTACTTATGTTCGTCAGTGTTTCTTACTACAACTCATAAATTCGAGTCAAGGTGAGAAGCTAACCGGCATCAGTTCGTCCATGATGAAAATCTTCCAGCGAGGTTTATTGAGTCTGAGGTATTGTTGCCATAAATGTCTATAGACGTAATATTGTGGCATATAGGCTCCTTATTTAATACAGTTCATGTGATATTACAGAGACAAAGACGGCCCGAGACTAACTGAGAGTGGCTTTCAGTTTTTGGTATGCAAGACGTGAGTCATTGATCTCTTAGTACTTGTATTCATTCATATAAGTAACCTTATTGACCCTAAATTTCAGCTTATGGATACAAATGCCCAACTTTGGTACATTATCCGAGAATACATATCAAATGCCGAGGTTCGTATCATGCCTTAAGTATGTTTAGTGAAGTTGATATCTCTGTTTTCCCGTATTATTAACCGAATGCCATTGGTGTTCAGGAGCGAGATGTAGATCCAGCAGACTTAATTTCGTTTTTGTTAGAGCTTAGTTTTCATGTTACTGGTGAGGTATAACAAAAAATTCACAAAAGTCATTTCAAATGTTCTTGTTCTTTTGCAATGGAAGCTTGTTAATTAATTCGTCGAGCTCAAACATTCGTGCACACATTGCAGGCGTATAACTTAAATACCTTGACAGAGGTTCAAAGAAATACACTTAAGGACCTTGCAGACTTGGGATTAGTCAAGCTTCAACAGGTTAGACCATTTGTGATATCTTTTTCACTACCAAAAGAAGATATACTTTGCACAAGTTAAAGTTAGAGTGATTATAGAACCGGTCTTTATAACTATTACAGGGAAGGAAAGACAGTTGGTTTATTCCTACTAAACTGGCTACAAATCTATCAGTCAGTTTGGCAGATTCATCAGTCCGAAAAGAGGTCACACTTTTTGATTCCCTGCTTTTGTCCCGTTACTACTTACTACCAACAGTTTTCTTGATTTTGCGTATCCTTGTGGTTTGTTATTCCTTATCAGGGATATGTCATGATGGAAACAAACTTCAGGATGTATGCTTACTCAACATCGAAGTTACAATGTGAAATTTTACGTCTGTTTGCAAGGTAAGAAGCTCCTAAACATCATTCTGAAACTCTACTCTTTTGTGTCTTGAAATCCTTTAGGTCTAATTTTCCAGGATAGAGTACCAACTTCCAAACCTTATTGCTTGTGCAATTACAAAGGAAAGTTTGTACAATGCATTTGACAATGGCATCACATCAGACCAGGTAAAATTGGTTTCATACGAGGATTTTATGCTGTCTTTGACCTGGATTCATTACTGTCGATGAAATGTTGATCAAGTTGTTGATGCTTTTCTTAAAAGTTTCTGAATATTCTTTTTTCTCATTCTTTTGGTGGTCGCAGATTATAACTTTTCTCCAGCAGAATTCTCATCCACGATGTGCCGAACGAGTCCCATCTATTCCAGAAAATGTCACTGACCAGGTCTATACTCTCTCCTCCCATCAATTATATGAAAACGTGTATAGGATTGGTTTATAGCTTGGAAAAGTGTGTATATACTACCTCAGTTTCCAATTCATTGGGTGTGGGCTAACGAATTTAAATGCATTTGTTTACTGTTTTTGGCAGATACGGCTTTGGGAGTCAGATCTGAAGAGAATCGAGATGACACAGGCTCACTTCTACGATGAATTTCCTTCAAAGGTAACAAACCTGATTCCTCTCTTTTGTTTTTGAATATATATCTCAGAATCAGTATAGTAAATCTCAGTTGCTGAAACTGTGTAAAATCATGTTGGGCAGGATGTGTTTGAAGCAGCTTGTGACTTTGCAAGAGAATGGGGAGGCCTTCTCTGGGAAGACTCTAAGAGAATGCGACTTGTTGTGAAATCAGAAGTTCACAATCAGATGCGTGAGTTTCTTCACACCCAAAGCAAGTAAGAAGATGAAATGATTCGGGATGTTTCCAAATCATTTCCTAATTCAATTTGATGATTCTCTAGAATGTTTTAAATTCCTGTCTTATTGAATCATGCAATTGTTAGAATTATTCGAAATCCAAGATTATTAGAATAGTCATTTGTAAACGTTCTTTAAAATCTCGTCTTATTGAGAAAATTTTGAAAAGCGACCGTCTCTTTCGGTTCTCTTTCTCGTTTAAATTTGAACCTTTGAAGAATATAAATCGACGTCCTCGAAAGGGGAATAATGCTAGTTTATATGTTTTGCCTTCCAAGAGAGGTACGTAGCACTTTTTTTGTAAAATATTAAGAAAACAACCTCACGTGATAAGTTCTTGCACGCTACACAGACTACAATCTCGGTCTTGTTTCCTATCCCGTCAACCAAATTCCAAATTATTGAAACTCAACAAATGTGAGGATACTATCTCAGCTTGATCAACTTGCACTTGCTCAGAGGACTCTGAATCTATTCTGTGTCAAAACGAATACAAGATCTGTCTTTACTTTGCTTGAGCTTTTTCATTGGCTGAATCCTGGATCTTCTCTCCCGTGTTTGTCTCTACAGTTGCATTTGCATTTCCACTTGCCCGAGCGAGTCTCTCAGCTTCTTCAATCTTTCTTATAGTTTCCTCTTGTGTTGCATTCATCATTGTCCCCATTGTTTTCTTCTCTGATTCGAGCTGAACCTCCATTATGGTACCAGCTCGCTTGTCTATCGGTTTGAAGTAGTCTTCAATCTGAGCCTCCTGTATTGGTAAAGTCATGAAACAAACTTAGCCATGAAAGCTTTCTGAAACTTGACACGGACAAAAGTAGCACAATAAGGGACGAAAGGCTTTTTCTGATTTAAGAAACTGCTTTTGCTCTTTTCTTCCAAAATTTTATTGCTTTATGAATCTCAAACAACAAGAAACTAAAAGCGTTTTCTTCCCTTCTTTGAAAGCTTCGGAACCAAAAAAAGCACTTGAAGAACACAATATCTCAAACTCTTTGAACCACAAGAAATGTATGGATATTACGCAAGCGATAAGCTCAATGGGAGTAAAGTAAATCACTTGCAATATCTGGACTGAGAATAAAGACATGAGACTAACCGTATTCTCAATCTGCTTATTCAAATTCTGCATCTGGTCAACCATACGGCGGACTTCATCCAATATAATCTTCTCTGGGAGTCTGTTTATCTCTGCTTTCCTTTGTTGGGCCTGCAAAGCCAAAGGTTACCATCATATGAATCAGATAAAAAGGATAACGATGACCAACCTTGCTTTAAGGTTTAAGTCATAAGTACTGCTTAACAGATAAAAAGCCAAACTCTAAATGATTAGGAAACTCTAATGTAAGGATGTAAGGAACATCTTATTTCATCAGTCGCTTCAATTGTGCTGTTTGCAGATAATACTATTCAATTATCATAACCAGAGAAGTACAAATTGAAGTAAGCACTCATCAACATCCATCTTTAGTTTCACAATGATGAAACATGAGTAGTGTTCACAGAGATGAGAGTTTCTTCAAGCTCTCGTCCTTCACAGTCAAGTAGAAAGGGTTCTTCAAATTTATGAGATCAACTAAAGTCCAATACTAGGAATCAAGGTTTCATCATCTTACTCTATACCATTCATTCTAAGACAATAGATTGAGGCAGTGGTGAGGAAAGAAAAGAAAAAGAAAAACCTGCTGGATACGCTTTTCGAGTTGCAACCTGTAATTCCGAATTCTCCTTTCTTCATACCCAGAGAGGACTCTCACATAGAACATTGCTTTTCTCCCATATTCCAGCAGCTTATTCATCTTTCCTGCAAGCCACCTCCGATTCAATCAATGAAGAAGAAAACATATCAAGAATCGATTAGTTTAATGGATTCTGCAAATTAAGTTTTCGGCGTATCACAGTTAAAAGATGCAGCAATTGATTGTTCAAAACCCAGACTTGGCTGAGGAATTGAAGAACCATCGTTCGTCTAACATGGCGCATCAGTTAATCATAACCGATCAAATGGACAACGAATAACTACTAAAAGAAAATCAAACCATAGATCTAGAGATCAATATATGGAATCATTCGCATCCAAGACTACGAAATGACGAAAATCGCAAGTCCACGCCCAGAAAATCAGAGAAGAAACTACACAAGTGAAAGAATTATGCAACTAACCACAATTAGGTACTAAATTATCGATCGAGAAACTGAGAAACTCTTGTCAAAATTGCTGCTTCTGCAATAGACGGTGAACTCCGGCTCCGGCGGCAAGATAACACCGTCACCGGTCTGTCGCCTTAACTTGAAGATTTAACCATTGCTTCCGTGTCGTTCCCATTGTGGGCTCCAAATGGGCCTTTATAATTTGATGAAGGGCTTTTCCGGAACTTGGCCCATCCCGATACACCCTGCCGAAAACTCTTTTAGCTTTACAGCCATATTAGCCGTTGTTTGATTCCGACAGACTCATAAAGTCGTCCATAAGGCGTTCGTTGGGTGAAAGTAAATAAACGCCTTTGATTGATTCTTGTTTGTTTGGGTAAATACTTGAACGCTTACGTTTAAACAGCAAAAAAAAAGTTTCCATTGGGCTATCGATCATATATGACGAACATTTTACTTTTATAGCAATTAAATTATATACTTTTTAAGGCGGAAAAAATACTACTATCAAACACATATAGTATGGTCATTTGTCGTTGTCAAAAAATACACACTATCAAATCATTGTGTTTTGTTTTCTTCGGTATATTTGAAGTCAGTATATAATTCAGTTGATCTAAACATAAAACTGTAGGATATGCATTTGATCATCTGTCGTATTAACATAATTAACATAATTCAATCGTAGTAAGAAAAAAAATAGTGAGTTTCAGTGTCACGCTAATCAACAAGAACTAATCAAAGGCATATTCACCTTCACTCAACTAACGGCTGCTAGTGACTGTAAAAGCTGAAGAATTTTCCCAATTTTTTTTGAAGCTCGAAGTCAAAATCTGTAGTGACGAAAGTAACCCTGGAAAGAGACCATTATTACAAGAAAAAGAACTTTAACGGCTAGTTTTGAGCTGGATCTCCTTCTTGTTCTTGTTGTCTGAGCTAAGACACACACAGAATTAGACAGTATCTCTCTCTAGCTTCTCTCTTTCTCTCTGTGAAAATCTCTAATTTCTGATAAATTTTTAGTGTTAATGGAGGAATTCGAGCATATGATAGTGGAGGAGTTTAACGAAGAGGATTTCTACGAGACGATACAAGCACCCAAGTTTGTAGACCTTACCGCGCCAGACCATCGTCCAGAAGGCGATGATCGTTACTGGTTCTGTTCCAGAGTTGGTCAGAATCTTAATTCACTCTATTTACATTTCATTTTTTTTTTCTTTTTGAAATTTTGAATCAATCATTAGTAATAATACTTTCAATGCTCCAGAGATCTGGGAAACATGATAAGAAGGAGTTTAATTTCTAATGATCCTGGGGTTATTATAGTAACTGATCTGAAAATTGCTAAATTAGGGTTTTAGTGAACAGTTATCTGGGTTTTCTCTTAAATTAGCTTGTTGTTTTGATCCCTTTTGGTTTCCTGGTGATAATGTGTACTTAGGATGTGATCAGAAGCACGAGGAATTTATGGATTCGGAAGCAATCTACAAAAAATTCGTTCTTCGGGTTAGCTGAAAAATTCAGACTCTTTTATTTTATTTTAATTTTCTTCCTTGGTTTGATTTCGTTTCAAGGAATTCATCAGCTTAAGATTTGATGTTGATGAACATTACTAGGTCATGGCAGCGAGGAGTCCAAGTGTTCGTCTTCGAAAAGCTCTTTACAGAAAGGATTTCAGGTAATGAAACTTAAACCATGAGAAAAAAAATGTGTTTTTAAACTTAAGAGAGATCATCACTGCGATTTAACGTTACATTGTTCTATATACTTTTGTGATTACAGTGTAGAACCTAAATGCCCCAATACGGTTCCAGCAAAACCTTCGAGATCACGCGTTTCTAGATTGGCCATGATCTCATCAATTCCTCAGAAGGCTAATGGTACTATAAGGCCAAAAGAAGTAAAAGCAATTCCTACAAGCAAGATTGCAACTCCGAAGGCAAAGGTTGAAGGAAAGGAGTCATCAGTGATCTCATCGGTTCCTAAGAAGGCATTAACTGAGCGAAAGAAGCAAATGCAGAGTCCAGCAGCTTTTAGGAGTGCGCAGAATCCAAGAACTGCAACAACTAAACTGTCGGAAAACAGAGTTGTTGCAAAGGCTTTAGTGTTTCAATCTCCAAAGAAGTTGGTGAAGCTGAAGAGATCCGTGGAGCTTAGTTCCTCGGTGAAGAAGTTGTGTAACGGGATGAGGAAGCTTGAGATTGAAAACAAAAGAAATGGTTTGGGGGTTAATCATAAGGCTGAGACTTCAGTCCCATCTAAAAGACCACGAAAGGGACGAGAAGTAAAGAGCCGAGTGTTTGATTCTGTACGTTCACAGAAAAAACAGATCGATGAAAAGGCCAAAGGTTCTGGTACTTTGAAACAGAAGGTCAAGGCAAAGGAAGAGCCTTTGCTTTCCTCTGATCCTCCAAAATCTCATGAAGCTAATGGTATGGAACTTGAGAATCAATCTTTGTGCTCCGCAAGTAGTTTGCCAAGGAGTGAAAATAAATCTGAAGAGTTGTCAGACACATTGAAGACTAACATGGACGATCAACTCCAGGCCAGAGAAGATCTGGCTGTAATAAAGGAGAGTGGAATGGATACAGCAAAGCAATGTCAAATTGCAGAGATTGAAGATAAGGAAAATGCATTAGCTTTGGAGTGTGAGGAGAAAAAGAATGCTACTATCTCAACGGATGTCAAAAGAGAAGACATTTCTGTGATAAAGGAGAGTGGAGAGGATAAAGCAAAGCAATATGAGACTACGGAGATTGAAGACAAAGAGAATGCATCACCATTGGAGTGTGACGACAAAGAAAATGCTACTAATGCAGCGGATGTTGATGAAGAAAGCGATGATAAGGAAAATTCTTCAGCCTTGGACAATAACAGGTGAGGAAAATGTTGTTTAATTGCTTTACATTGGATTCTATTTACCCAAAACCTCACCAGATATACTTGTTTTGTCTGAATCTTGCAGGAAAGTTGACCAAGCCACTTACCCTCTGTTGAAAAAGAAAGTCTTTGGCAAGAAAGAAACTTGCAAAGCCACTCAAAAGGTAAGCTAAGTTTACTCTGTATAATTTTTTTGTGATGAGATCTTCTCCTATGTATTTATGTGTTGATCATGTACTCTTTCTACTGAACCAGGCGATGACAACAGCGGATAAGTGTTTCAATGGCAAGACTGTTTCGGCTAATACCCGTGTCAAGTATACAAAACCTAAGCTCACGAATCCAAAGCCTTTTCGCCTAAGAACCGATGTATGATGTGCATTACAACCAACCCAACAAAGAGAATTGTTCTTTCTTTTCTTATTTTTTTTTTTTTTCTGATGGAAGAACATGTACATGTTTCCAGGAAAGAAGAATACTCAAGGAAGCAAACACAGAGAAGAAACAACAGTGTGCTCTTTCCAAAGAAGAAGAAACTACAAATATTCTTGAGTTCCATGGTGAAAACATAGGTCCAAAACAGCAGCCACTTAGAGTAAGTTTTTTTTCTGAAACATTAAAACCATAGCATATCGATGATATCTGTTCATCTTGAGGGTTTTGCTTCTTTTTGTGACATACTAATTTCAACTGCAGCTGGAGAAGAACACAACTTCACGGTTAAAAGCTTTTAGAGGAACATCCACAACAACACTTATTAGACACGATGCATCTGGAAATATGGTGAATGCCAAGAGGTAGAAAACTACTTATCAGAAAACAAAGTGCATTCTTTTGCTTGCCACTTTCTTCTTTGTACCTAATGCAACCCTGAGGAAATTGCACAAAATTGTCAGATTTACATGTAGAAAACTACTTATCAGAAAACAAAGTGCATTCTCTCTCACTTGAGAGAACCGAGCAAACGAGTTTTGACTTGTCAATAATAGCCACCCTTTCCGCAGCATGTAAATCTGACAATTTTGTGCAATTTCCTCAGGGTTGCATTAGGTACAAAGAAGAAAGTGGCAAGCAAAAGAATTGAAACAATGGAGGAAGCCTCACGGATGAATGGAGAATCTAAGGAAGTTGCAAGCATAAACAAACCTTCTGTTTGTGCTTTTGCTTCAGGGGAGAAAAGATCTGCAACTGTTCCAAAAGGACCAAACTTTCATACCATTCACGTCCCGAAGAGCTGTACAAAGAGAGTGGTGCCACAAGTCTAAGATCGGTTTTTTTTTATTAGGTTTAATTCACACACGACACGAGAGTAATTTTGGTTGACCTTTGAAAAGTAACAGAACTGAGATTGTTTTGGGTGTGTGTAAAACTCTTGCTCATTAAAAAACTGAAAGTATCTTCACGTCTCTTGAAACATTTTGATGGAAACGCACTGAATAAAAATAACTCCACCTTCTCTTAATTGAAGTAGCACAACAACAACAAGAAGAAAATTCTTAGTATATAAAGGAAAAGCGAGAGATGGAGAGGAACGACTGATAATCTGAGGTTAAACAACTCATAAACTCACGAGCACATAATTCTCATGAAAGACTGAAGAGGGGACTTTAAAAGGCTCCAACTTATCTGAGAACAGCTAGCCATTCCTCCTGGGTGTATAAACCAGCCACTATGGCATAAGCTTCACGTTCTCCACATGGTTTAGAAAGATGTAAACTACACCATCCACGAAATCCTCCATTACTTGGATCTGAAATCTACTGAGAGAACATTTCTACATGTTATAGTAGTAAACATAGAAAGGAAGCAACTGACGGTCTTCCGCCGGCAAGAATTCATCAGTAATAGTCACTCCTACAATGGATAAGTATAATTTTTGCCCTTCTGCATAAAAAATCCTTCCACTTCAAAAACCCCACAATTCAAGACGTGTAGTTGCCTTATAAACCACGTCAGCATGGTTATCTGAACCTAGAGCAATCCCAAGAGAGACACCATTAGTGAGGTTCTTATTGATTAAATATTAATATTTTGTGTATTTTATGGATATAAGACACTTAGTAATATTTTGTTGTTTTTGAACATACAGACACTTTTGATGGGTGTCTTAAAAATAAAAATAAAAATATATTTTTTTTCATAAATTTAAGTAAAAACGTGTGTTAACAACTTTTAAAACATAATACATGGAAACATATAAATTAAAGAAGTGCAATTTAAAATCGCCAAATTCGCGAATGTTTTCGCCGTCGAGAGAGAGACAGAAAAAACAAATGCCACAGTTTTTTATTTTTTCATTCCTTTTCATCGACCAATTCCGGTTTGCCACGTGTGCGTTCTTAACTAAAAAAAAGATCTTAATTAAGACCCGGGTCTTAAACATTAACACCCATTGACATTTTTTATTCTGTTTTAATATTAAAAACACTAAATAAGACCTTTTAATATGACTATTGGAGTTGGTCTAACCAAATGTCATCGGGAGAAAAAGAACACCTAATTTGCGCTTGTAGTTTACAAGAGTTGCAGAATTATATAGCATCATGGCATTGCTCACATCTGGTTTTCCTAAACTTCTCAGAGCACAAACCAAAGCAAATAATCACGTTGTGCTTGTTACGCTCATTATCAGTCACATACCCTATGTAATGCAAATGACCAGCAATGAATATCCATGTAACTTCGAGATAGTGATGGGAATCATTGCACTCGGTCACTCTCCATGAAAAGTTATGACTCTCTAATGTCCGGAAAGATGAACCAAGACAACAAAAGATAAAATTAGCCCAGATTGACATGGTTAATCATATATGTCTACACGCAAAGTAGCTCAAAAGAAAGAATATGAGAACCCTCATGATCCTCTCCACTTATCCACTTTTTTATCCTCACTTTACAAAGGTTTAATGGATGTACAATAAAACCTCTATAACTTAATAATGTTGGAACTTTAAAATTTTATTATTTTATAGAGTTATTAATTTATAAATATATTTTTCTGTTTGAACTCTTAATGATCATCAAAAGATAATAGCAAATTAGTTTCAACAGTGCAAAAATTGTAGAGAAGATGTCGCATCAATGAATTTGGAAGATGAGACAAAAACATTCATAAACATAAAGTTGTGATTAATAATCTCAATTATTGAAAAATAATATATGTCAATAGCATATTCGACTATCTAGGTGAAAGTGATACATGCTTAGAAGTTCATAGTTTATAAAAAATTGTGGCTAACGTCCTTAATGTTGATGATGAAGTTGAAGATGATAATATGAAACATTTGGTAGTAGTTACTGCATATTGAGGAACCAACATAAAATCATCCATCAAAGGTATGTTCACTTGAATCTCACTCATTTGCTTGTTAAACATAGCTCTATACTTCTCCATAATTTGCTCCTTGAAGCGACCCGAAAATGGAAGCTTTGTTTTGTATGGTGGTGAAACAAAAGGACTCTCCTTGTAGGCAATAAGCGACTCTTTTACCGTCTCCCCAACTTTCTCTTTTCTTTCCCTTTGAATTACAAAATCATCAACAACCACATTCTCTTCATTTTGGATGATCACCTTCCCATCTTGTTTATCAATGTCCTCATTGATTGTAGAAGGTAGCGCTCTCTAGAAGGAAGTTGTTTACCGCTTCTCGGGCAACAAAGGCCGATATGTAGCTCGATATGGAGCCAGACGACTATTGTTGTACATCTTTCCGCTTCTCTTTCTTCCTTGCTCATCCATGAAATTCCAAATAGTCCTATTAGCCTCCGAAACACCTGAGAAACATTTCAAATGCAACAAATATGCAATATCCTACGTTAAAACTCACTAACCCTAAAATGTATATAAACTATACTATATGAATAAGCTATATGTATGAAACAATGCGAACATTACATTAAGGGTTTGATTGGTTCTCCCGCTAGCACCCGCAAACGCAGCTTTTGCGGGTGGTAGCGGTTGTTGGTGTTTGACAACAATCACACAAAACGCTTTCTACCGCTTCGAACTACTTTGTGTCACTCAAAATCAAAAGCTCCTTCCAGCTAGCGTTTGCGGTTGCGGGCGATTGCGGGTGGATTATTAAAATATTAAAAATTAAAAAAAAAAAAAGTTATTTAAAATTAAGATATATATATATAAGAAACTTTTAAAATAACATTTGAATATTATAATTACAATTAAATAAATAAATTTGATATTTTTTTAACTAATAATTCATTAACAATGTTTCATAATTTTATATGTATAAGATCTATAAACTCTAACTATTTTGATAAATTTTCTCTTCATCACTAATGTAAATATAACAACTAAAATTCTTTTCATCTAACATCTCCATACAAAAAAACCAATTTCTCTATTAAAATCATAACTTTCATCCAAATAAAAAAAAATTGAGAAATAAAAGTAATAATTTTATAATTAATTATGTTTAATTAATAATTTTATAGTTTTTTTTATAATAATATGGTTTTTAATATTTTTTATAGTTATAATTTTTTTATATATTGTTAATTTATTGTTTAACCGCTACTACACCCGCAAGTTAACCAGTCGTAAATATCCCGCAAACGCACCCGTTTCTAACCGCTGTGCCAGTCATACAACTTGCTTAATAACGCTGTTAACCGCAATCGTCCACTTCCGCAAACTCCTGCAACCGCAACCGCAACAGCTGCGTTTAAACCAGTCAGACCCTAAATAAATATCAAAATGGTGTAAATATGTCAACTATCAGCTACGCATAAAGAATCACTTATAGCAAAACAGAGAGTGGTGCCACAATTCTAAGATCGTTGTTTTATTAAAAAAAAAATATATATATATATATTCGGTTTAATTCACACACGACACGAGAGCTTGTATTTTGGTTGACCTTTGAAAAGTAACATAAGTGAGATTGTTTTGGGGTGTATAAAACTCTTGCTCATTTTTTCAATTCAAAAAAGATAGTAAGCTGTTAAATCCAAAAGACGATGATTTTTTTCTTTGATGCTCGTGCCTAAAGCTTCACACGGAAAAAATGATACTGGATGATTAATTGTAGGATGAATGAGTTTCCTCTCATCTCGGTTCTAACCAATGAATCATCCTTGAATCTTGACCAAACTGGCTTTAACATTAACCAAGCAACTTAGTATCCGGATTTGAAATTCAAATGGTTTAATTAAACCAAATCAAATTCTCAAATTTAACCAAGCCGAATTGAATCTAAGACTTGACAAACCGAGAATAATACCTACAATTAAAACAAAACTTGTAACTTCTAATCGCTCTCAAATCGTTTCCAAATCACATTACCATTCAACAATATAGTATTGCAACCAAATTCACAATTCTAACTAATCACATCACTCTCAAATTGAATTTCTGCACTAGAATCTCAATCGCACCTAAAACAGATTGCCATTGGGAACCCTAGTTATGGTGTGTTTTCATACGATTTAAAACAAGACTATAAGCAAATAAATATGTAAAGATACTAGTTATAGAACGTTTACAATAGTATTGAAACAGGCAGTAAGAAACATACATTAAAAGTAGTTAAACATATTACGACAATTTTGGACCGGCTTGATGATCCACATTGAAATGCACTATACCATCAATTGATCTATCTATACCACAAATGTTGTACTGCCCGTACACTTTTATCCAATTCTCCGACCACCATATTTTAGCTTCTTGCGCCGTTCTTCGGCTGCAAATAACCACTTATTTATACATTGATTGATACGAATCCTATATTACTATTTGAGTTTCTACAGACTGCTATGCAAAAAAAGAAGGGGTTAATATAATATTGTGTATAAGATCAGATTCCACATGCATTACCTGAACTCCACACGTTTGAGAAATCCGGTTCCGTCTCTAAGGATGCCAAGTGTTATATACACGCCTGATTCACACTCGATCTTTGCCTCATCCACTTGAGAATCACTCAATACAGATGTTGAGCTCCGAAAATCAAAAGAGAAGCCATTACCGGTTCGAATCCGATCATGCACAAGTTTGTCTCTCCCTTGGATTGCGTCCATGTTTCTTTGAGGCTGGGAATTTGAAGATTTCCCATTCATTGGACCTGCATGCAATGTGTGTTTTAGGGACTTATAAGAATTGTACGTCCAATGTTAACACTAGCTATCTCCATGCAAGATTCAAATATTGATTCCTTTACCAATGGTTAAACAAGCTATGTGATTTTTGAGATGCCTCTCATTCTCAGTTTCATATCTCCTATTGCTTGCATCCATATTTCTTTGAGGCTGGGGACTTGAACATTGTCCATGCTTTAAACCTGCATGCATAGAGATAAGGGTGAAACAAGAGAGTTGTTCATTCTGTGTGTTGGTGATATAGTGGTGCCGTTTGTGTTTGGATGCTGCATCCAAATGCAACATTTAGATGTACTATTTGGATTCAATATCTAGATGAAAATACCAAGTTGGACAAATAAACAACATTTGGTGCATTTATATCCGGATGCTGCATCCCAACGCTCATACAAACGGGCCATATGAGAAACTTGACATCTATGATTATAAGTCCAATGTTAAACACTCTCCGAGCAAGTTTTTTTTGAAATTATCAGTTTCATCACCATTGAATATTGAGTAAAAATGCAATACCTTGATCTTTGCCGTCTAACCCAGCGTAGCGAACTTTGTATTTTCCCTCAAAATTACCACCACCATCAATTGAGCTATCGATGTCATATATGTTGTACTTCTCGCACACGTTTTCACAATTCTCCGACCACCATGTTTTTGCATGTTGCGCTTGGGGTGCTTTTGGGCTACAAAAACAACCACTTATTGTTAGGTTGATTGATATGAATCCTATATTGCTACTTAAGATTCTCTAGATTTAGTATGCATAACGAAGGGGTAATAATATTGTGTAAGATTAAATTGTTCCACATTACTTGAAGCTCAAATATTTGAGAAGTCTGGTTCCGTCACTGCGGATGTGAAGTAATATTGACACGCCTTGTAAAAAGTGGATCCACTCCACCTTCACTTGAGAAGAACTTGAGAAGTTTCTTTGAGGCTGGGAATTTGAACATTGTCCATTCGTTGGACCTGCATGCATGTGTGTTTGAGGGACTTAATCAGCAAGAATAAATTGTAAATCCAAAGGTTAACGCTATCTCCATGCAAGCTTTTAATATTAATTCCTTTACCATTAGTGTAACGTGGAATGTGATTTTGATCGTTGTCATCTAACCCATCATAGATGATTTTTACATTTTGGAGATTAGGTAGCATCTTCACCCACTCCTCCTTGTCACTGAACTCTCTACAACACAAACCCAATCTGTTGAGTTTATTAGGAAGATTACCCGCAAGCTTTGTAGCTTTAACTGCGAGCTCCCTGTAACCACGAGGTGGAGAGTTTTTCCCAAAAGCAAATCGACAAAACATTTGAAGAGCAAGTTCTTCTGATGGGTATTCCACCTCATAGATACGGCTAATCTTGTGAGACTCGAAAAGCTTCCTATCACTACTAATCACAACGATTCTGCTCTCGGATCCAAACCATCCTCTTCGTCCTACCAAAGTCTTTAGTAGCTCTATATCATCAACATCATCAAGAAAGATAAGAACTTTCTTGTGCTTTACTCGTTGCTCCACCGCACCTAAATGATCTATCTTTATATCCTTTTGGCATAGGATTTCTGATAGAAACTGTTGTTCCCAAGACAACTTCATGTCAAAGTCGCTCCGTTTTGTTCTCTTATATTGTACGAAAGCCCGATGGTGGAATTGGCTCATGACTCTACCGTATAGAGCTCTTCCTATGGTACTCTTACCAATCCCTTTAGGCCCACAAATCCCTATCATTCTCGCTTTCTCGTATCCCTCGGAACCTAAGCGCAACATTGATATCAATCTCTCTATATGAGCTTCAAGCCCGACGAAATCACCGTAATTATTTGATGGTGTGATAAGTTTGTTTGAAACATCGTTGGCTATTTTCTCAATCATCGTTGCGTCGTCACACCTTAAAAAAAAAAGTCAAGATATTAAAATAAGTCCAATCAAACACATACACAAGTAAAAAAACACAACATACATGTTCCGAGAAGGCTCGCCAGCCAGATTTGTTACTTGCACTAGAGCTCGAATCCATTTTCGCTTCTCATTCTCTGTTCTTCCCTTGCAGGTCACGTCAAAGGCCTTACCAAAATCTCCAATCTGTTTTCTAACATGAGAAGGATCAATATTGTAGAAGATAGGAATCACCATTTGTTCCAACTCCTCATAGCACTTGTGGATCTAAACCAGCTCGTTGAGACACCAAATGGAAGAAGCATAGTTCTTAGAGAAGACGACGATTGAGATCCTCGATTCTCTTATGGCTAATAAAAGCTCAGGCTCTATATCGCGGCCTCTCTCGATCCCACTATCTTTGAATGAAGTGATCAACTTGCGGTCGAGCTCCCTGAGAAGATGGCTGAGGAATGATTGGCGGACATCTTCCCCTCTGAAGCTCGGGAATACATCGTATCTACAAGTGTGAGAAGAAGAATTAGAAGGAGAAGACGACGTCATGGAAGACAAATATTCTCAAGGGCTAGCATTCTGAACACTCTGAAAATTAAAGAGAGATAGGGAAGCTAGAAGAAAAAGACGTCACGGAAGACTTATTTGAGTAGGATATTTTAAAGTTGATTTTTCCACTCAAAGCCAAGATTTCTCATCCTATAGCAATTAAGGCCACCACATCCCTATAGGTCTACGGCTCATCAACACCACCACACACACACCACAAAAATCGACCCAATTCGAGAAGATTAACTATGCACTTTTTGAAATATACTCTTTACAAAATATCTGCCAAACAAAAATCTAAATCTCTTAAGAAATCCAAATTTAGCAATTAACTAACGTATTACTTGTTTTTTTTGTTGAATTATAACTCTTAGTTAAAAAAAAAAATATCTATGATGACATCGTTAATGATATAGTAACAAAGATATATATTTATTTCGTGATATAAATCGTTTTCTTGAGGATTGGATTTGGGATCAAATCCTTACAACTGATTCGTTTCCATTTGAAGGTGACATCGTCGCTTTATATGTCTCACTTCCAAAAGACAGAACATAGTGTTGACTTTACTCTCTGTTTCTCCTTTTACATTACAACATGTCACTTGTTAGATTTTTGGTGCAACAACTTGTCCAAAAGATTCCATGGTGCTTCTCAAAATAATGCTCTTGAAATTAAAGGGAAAAATGAAATGGGAATAAAACAATGTGAGAGAGTTTATCTTATTTGACAAGGATTAAAAAAATAAATAAACAAGAAACGGAGAAAGAAAAATGAGTGAACCAACATTTACAGAATGCTTGTATCTTGAAAGTTATCAAGACGACTTGCATAAGCTTTGTTCCTAGCATCCACTCTAAAGTGTTTCCTTGCTCTCTTATCAATGTTGTGAAAATGGAAAGAAGTTTTCTTCTAGTAGATGCAACATATTTGTAAAACTAATGTAAATGTATGAAAAAATGACACCGTCTGTCTTATTTGTTGTAGTGTATATGCATTGTGCAGAAAAAAAAAAGGTCCACTTAGAGAGAGAGATTGTTCACACAAGTCTTTTCTCTTTTTTCTATCATTCTATGTTGCATCTTGTAGAAGTCGAAATTTCCTAAAGCTTAAGATGTGTGAGGCAACTGAAATGTAAAGATTTATGTTGAACAAATGGCCTAAGAAATCTTCATTGTGAAGAAGTTGGTTCCGATCTCTAAGAAAAGAGTATAGTATTTGCTGTTTATTTGCATGTATAACGCTCGCTTTGAGTTTGCAGTCCCATTTGTTATTAAGACGATACTTCACATGCAAAACTTACAATTACCATTAGGAGCGTAAGTGTTTGCCTCTGTGACGATATGTCGATATCTCCATCACTAACTTCATCTTGTGAAATATAAAATCCATCACGCTTTCTTTTCAAAATCTTTTAGTTGAAGACATGATTTTAATTTCTTAGATTCTCGATCTCATCATAATGTTCCAATTTTTCATCTAGATATGATATTTTCCAATTTACGATGCGACATAGAAATTTTTTAAAAAACTCAATCAAACATTAACTGCAGCTAGCCCATATGATTTACAATCACAAGATCACTAAACAAAAGAATAACAAAACAAAATCTGGCCCTTCGTTCATGCCTTTGTTTCTCGAAGAAAATTATGTTGGGTCTCGGAAATTTTGTTCGAAGAAAATTGAGCCCACTCTTATGAAGCGTGGTTTAACTCTAGGAATTTCTAATTTAATTTCACGGTTTTGGCGCTAGAACCGCGTATTTTTGTGCAAATTCGTAATATTACTATTTGGATGCATAATGATAAACAAAAACGTATCATGTTGCGTAATGCTTTCGCATTATCATGACGCGTAAGATTTGTCAACGGATGTTAAAAAAGATTCAGACATTCCTTCTGCAAAAATAAATAACTAACATGACTTAAAACAATTAAATTTTGGTATGATTTCTATTTTTACTAAATACACATTGGAAAATGGTAGGGGCAATTGAAAAAGACAGTCATGTGAACGTCACTTTCTTTTTAGCTGTCCTCTTGGGTCGGGCTTATCCCTATTCCCTACCACATTATTCAGTATTCACTACCCCCCTTCATATTCTTCCATTCTCAAATTCAACATTTTCGAATTTTCTCACTTTTCATAAATTCAAATCTTATTCATTCATGTATTCTTCTATGAAAAAAAAAGATAAATAAATGCAATTCACATAGAATTGAACAATTAATTATTCTATAGAAAATTCCAAGATCACTACCTTCTTGTTCCCTACAAATATGCATTCTTATTGCCAATTACACAGCTTGCAATTTTAGCTTTTTCCTTGGCTCGTAACTATTAATTCTAGGAAAAACGTTTTCTTTTCTTTTTAATCAAAATAACATTTCTGAATAACGTATTTTATTTGTTAAAAATAATTACGCAGAGTGAGAAAATACATATGTATAAACGTTTATCTCTTTTTTTTTCTTTTTCTAGTAAATACATATATACATCGATATCATCGACTAAAAACGAGAGCTTGGTATTTGGTAATATTAGTGTTATGGTCCTCGTGACAACATTTATGTCTTACGACTAAGAATTAAGAAAGTAATGTTCTGTGACAATTTAGATAGAAAATATGAATTTACATCACATACAAAGTCTTCTTTTCTTCAACTAAAGTCAACGATAAATTTATTAAGCAAACAATGCAAACAAATGTCTGAATCGTACATATCAAACAGAAACTCAAGTATGATAAAACGATGAAACTAATCATCCGAATTAAAAAAAAAAATGAAAGTAGATTACACGAAAGTGATAATAATCTCAAACAAGGAGCAAATGAGCTGCAGCAACTCCGACAACGAATGAAAGTGTTACGACGTTGTTTCTTACATTGAAAGCTCCAGAATCCGGCGATGCCATCGCCGGCATAGGTCCCGGAGAAGGAGCAGATTCCATTGCGGACGACGGCATCATCGGCGGTGAAGCCATAGCGGGAATTGTTGCTGGGCTTGGGCTTGGGGCCGTAGGAGTAGTCGGTGGACCCATTGGGCTTGAAGATGGAGTCGTTGGCATCATTGGTGGTGTAGCCATGGGCATAGGTGGTGGAGTCATGGGCATAGGTGGTGGAGTCATAGGCATAGGTGGTGGAGTCATAGGCATAGGTGGTGGAGTCATGGGCATAGGTGGTGGAGTCATCATTGGCATCGGAGAGCCGCCGCTAGGCATCGGCGGCATCGACATTGAGCCAGAAGGAGCCATCATGGGAGATTGAGCTAAAGAAAAGTGAACTAAAACCATAGACAATGTGAGCAAAAGGAATGCTTGGGAAGATGCCATGGTTAGTTGTGTGTTGAATAGTGGTTTGTGTAAAGTGATATATAGAGAGATGTGTGAGTTGTAAGAGCATCTCCAATGCTTAGAACCTCTAATGGGTTCTTTAGATTATTTTAATTATATATTTTGTAAATTTTGAAGTTAAGAAACTCATTGAGAATAATTACAATTTGATTGCTCCAATGGTAGAACTAACATGAGGTTCTTAAGAATAAAAAAATTATATTTTAAAAATTATTATTTTCTTTCACCATTTTTATGTTTAACACACCATTTTTATGTTTAGTTTTGAGGTTTTACAAATATTTGAGCTTTGCAACATCAATACCAAACATAAACTAAACTTGAATGTTTCTTATGGCCATTCTCGGATAAAACAACTTCAGTTTTGCTGCAATGTGTTGCCTTCACCGTAAGGTGCAATGTGTTGCTTATGTTTCACTTCAAGCTTCCCTATAGCTTTCTTAATCAAATCAAATCCTCCTTCTTTCCTCATGGATTTTGTACTAAAGTTTGTATGAGCCGCTGCTCCGTGTTCCAATCACCCTAATTCAAACGCCATAGAAAAGACAACCTCAATTCAAAAAAACGTTCAAGAAAACTCCAAAAACAGATTCTTGATGATCATAAGAGATCGATCACCTCGATTGGTTTAGGATCGAATGAGACAATCACACCGCAGATCTCAGTGATCCTCTGTCAAAACACAAAATGATTCATATGAAAAATGTTTATAAAGTGTGTACAGAAACAAGAATGATTAGTTATATCGTTTTTTATTTACCTCGAGGATGTAACGAGCAACCCATAATTGATCACCTGGACCAATACTAACACTAGGACTGATTTGAAACTCCCACTGACCAGGCATTACCTCACCATTAGCACCACCGATGTTTAAACCAGCGTAAAGACAAGCTTTATAGTGAGCATCCACAATGTCACGACCAAAGGCTTTGTCTGCACCTACTGCACAATAGTACGGTCCCTGTTAATCATCAAACACAAACAAAGGGGACGGAGAGCATGTAGAATTATCCAAAGGGGACGGAGAGCATGTAGGACTAGTCGAATTGTCATTATGACAGCTTACCGAAATCTCACTGCCAATAGAACTCCCTGATAAGAGCGAACAAAAAAACAAAAATTGATCAAGCATAAGAATATCAAACATTGATCAAGCATAAGAACATTACAGAATTTAATGAGAAGACCAACTACTGAAACAAATTATCTTGCTTGGAGTGATGAGCAAAGATGAAACAGAGTGATAGAAAATCAATAAGTGAACATTAACAGAATTTAACATCACTAATAAATCTCCAAAAAGATCTAAGTTTTCAAGTTCCCATCTATGAAAATCTCTCGGAATCACTAAGCTAACAAGAAACTATAAACTGAACCCACACAAACCCCTAATCAAAACATTATTGCTTTCAAATCAATATCCTCTAAACAACAAAGCAAGAAGAAGAAGGACTCACAGTTTCACAGTTTCACAGTTTCGTGACTCTACACAATTTACAATTTCAGTTCATAGCCATGATATCTAAGACGAACTCAGAAGTACCAAAGTTTCTCCTTGAAATTCACAAAAAATAGCCAATCAAGCAAACAAGAATCATCTAATTCACACCAGATACATAGGCATCACAAAAACAAAAACTGGAATCCAGAGTAATAACAGAATTCAACAATCCTATCAAGATCTTTAAGGCTACAACTTCAATCAAGCTCAACAACGATCCAAAGTGCAAATTGTCATAAATATAAAAACCCAGAAAATGAAATCGAAGGTGGATTATTTACCTCTGGATAGCTTTCTTCTGCGCCAGGAAACATTCGAGGATACACTCCCTGCAGAAGACATGACCCTTGTGACAACACATCGGATCGATGAAGGGCTTCAAGCAAAGGGAACAAGCATCGAAAGGCTTGATCGAGTCTTTCCCCAATATGTCCTTCTGGGTTCCATACCCTAACTTCTTCTTCTCGTCGTAAGTAAAATACGCAAGAACGTTGTTGTTCTCCGAGTGTCTCTATGGCATGATGGATGTAGCAGCGAGGAAGAAGAATTGGGTAGAAGAGGAGTCAGGTGTGTCAAATTAAGGAGCCAAATCGGAAACCCCAGAGATTGGGTGCTGAGGCAAAGAGCGAGAGAGCAATCCGAGAGAGCATCCGCCAGAAGATGGCGTCGGAGAGAGCATGAGAGAAATCGCTTCCAGAATGAAGAAGCGAAAGAAGAGAAGGAAGAAGCGGCGATGGAGGCCACATGAGAAAAAGAAGAAGAGTCAAAACGGTGTGCGGAGGAGAGAGGGAAGACTTCTGGCTCTAGATCCATGGCGAGGGTTTGATTGATCGGTGTTTCTCTCCGCCATCGACACACTCAAGAGAAAAAGGGAGAAAGAGGGAGAAAGAGAGAAGGCCGAGGCGAGAAAGAGAAGACAGATGGTATTTTTGATTTTTTCTCTAAAAAAATATTGACCGATAAGAATGAGACACGATAGGATTTCTTATCAACTCTAAAATCTATATGTTTAGAACCGATTCAGGTCTTTTAATTTGTTTTTGATTTTTTTTTTCTTTTATTTCATTAGAAACTCTAGATCAGAACCTCCATTGGAGATGGTCTAAAAGAGCGGGAGAGAAAAGTGAAGAAGGTTCTTGTTGCTATTGGGGATATATATATTAGAGATTATTTGTTTTTTGTTTTTGGACCGTTGGATATATTGTGTGACACGTATCAGTCGATAGATAGGTATGAGATGCTGATTTATTTTCCTCCACATACGTATTGAGAAACAAAAATAAAGAGATGAAAATTCCAAAATGAAATCTCTTTGTAGGTACAGATAGAATAATCAATAGTCATGAAAATGGGGCTATTATGAGTATACTGCCTTTTATTTTCATTCTTTATTTATTTTATTGTGGAAGTGTGGAACCATCAATCCGATTCACGGGTTGGTTTTTGAGGGGCCATATATTCAAAGTTATTAGAAATGTCATTAATGATGTTTGTTAGCCAATCGATATGCTAGGACGATGAAATGTTATCAGACTTTTATAACAAAGTCAAGATATATCCTATAATATCATCAGAAAAAACACAATTTAATAGAAAAGTATAAAAGGTCATAATGCAATGTTACAAGAGAAAAAACAAAAAGGGACCATTTGTGTTGTATTTGGTGACACAGGCCAAATATAAGCTCCACGGCCAATATTATGTCCGCAACCACTAACGACATTTTTGGTTACCCCATACTCTTTTCTTTTTCCCTCTCACGAGTACTCTTTGTCCCTCATTTACTATATATCCATCTTTTACATTACACCTAACATACGTACATGTTCCATTCCATATATACACTCATATATTTATATAAATTTGATTTGATTTCAAATCGACAGGATTGTTGATTTATAACCCATCAATTCTTGGTTTTTTGTTGTTTATTGTAATATTTCATCGATTGCAAGTTGCAACCCTTATGATCATCCCTTGATCCAAAGCCGCTGACCATGGGCTAAAGTTCTTAAAGCAAGAATTTTAGAAGTTCAATTAAATTCTTTAGGTATAAATTCAGGTTTTTGTATATGTTCACTACAGTTGATGGGTTTTGAACATTATGTTTATCTTCTTTTTTTTAATAACCATTCGAAACAAAATTTTGTTACGGTAAACGTACATAATTTTTTGGTGTGTTTTAGGCGTTATATGACTTCGGGCTAGCATGAAATGTATTTTCTGATGAAATTATGTGAAACAATAATACATCACTTGAATTAACAATACCGTTAATCATATAAGGATTTCAGTATAGCGTTTGGGCTTTATAATGGCATATAAAAACTTGTATGGGCTCATTTTAAATGGGCCTGCAGTCGGATTAAGCAGTATTCCAGCTGGCAGAGAAATGCGCGGGAACATTTATGTACAAAAGACTCGAAACAACGTCACTCGTACCGCACGTGCCATTTATCCCGCCCGTTCTCCATTTTCCCCAAATCTCAAATTCTCTCCAATCCCTAGCTTCTTCTCTCTCTCCCCAGATTCACAGCATTTGCAAATGTCTGAAGACTCGGGACCGCGTCAACTCGGGAGTTCTACAGGCGGCGGAGAGCTAATAGCTCTTGGTCTCACCGAGTCAGACGGCGACGAGCATCTCTATTACCGGCAAGCCTCGGAGTTATGTGGTCACCTACTTTCCCTTGGCCACTCAGAATCTGTTACACATCTTTATTCACGGTGCACACACTTGCAAGCTTCTCCCGAGCTCGTCAAAATTCTCTGCTCGATCCCGAATTCCCCTATCTCCCTTACCGAAGATGGATTATTCGTGACTCTCTCGTGCGAGTTTCTCTCCGCCCCGGCCAGTTTCGCCTGTAGTTTGGGTATGCCGGAAAATTATCTGTTTGAACGGATTACGCGTTTCATGGATTCGATATCTCTCAAGCATAAGCGAAATGGTAAATTTTCATTTGAGTCGTAATTTTGCATCTGATATGTGTTGTTTAGTAGTCACACTTACATAGTGATTCACTGATTCTCGTCTCGGCTTTGGGTTAACATTGGATAACATTCAGAGAACGAGGAACAAGTGGAGCTAGAGCTCATGCCATTGCCAAAAAAAAGCCGAAAGGATGAAAGCAATGTAAGTATCTGTTTATAAAATTGAAGTGCTCACGTTATAATTTAGTTTGAAAATTGAGGGATTGATTCTTTGTCTCATTGATTTTCCTAGGTGAATCACTACTCTGTAATGGATAGCAGCGCTAACGACATGACAACTATTGCCAACGGATCCATGCTTGAGACTCTGAAAGCTTTTGAGACCAAAGCTTCGCTTTTAATTTTAGGTACAGATGATGGAGAAGTAGGGGCATTTGACCAAAATCCTTGGTCTGCTCCACGGACTCGGATTTTTGGCTGCGAGATTTTCCCCAATGCTTCTGTGGATGTGGATCCTATGCATTGCTTGGGGGAAAACAAGCAAGATTTGCCATCTACTGGAGATGATGGATATTGTAAACAACTAGAGATTGGAGATTTTCAGATTGTTGACAACCTAAGATTTATGGAAGACGAAGAGGATATAAACGAGAAGGATTTGTTCCCTAAGGAGGAGATACAAACTCCAGATGTGCAGTCCGATCCCGCTGCCACTTTGATGCCAACAGAAAATGAGTTGAGATCAGTTTACATTGTGGAGGACACTGAAGATAAGCTTGCCTTGAGCTGTAACCCATTAAAGCTAGAAGACCAAGTTGTAGACATCTTTAGCGCCCCTGTCAGAGAGCTGCCACTGAAGCCTTCTGCTACAACAGATAATCAAGATAGATCTTTGGTACAGAAAACTCAGGATCTGTGCAAATCCTCGGGAAACAGCAAAGCTTACAGCTGTTCCCCTGAGAAAAAACACACCAGGAAAAGTAAAGCCACACAGAAGTCAAAGCAGAGCTTGAACGCTGTTCGACCTAAAGACCAGAAGGTAGACATTTCTCTCTCATCTAGAGTGAGCCCCTTGCAATTCCACTTTTTTGTTTTATTTTATTAAGGCCTTCCTTTCCATGTTGCTGAAAATACTTTTGTACCAACATTTAGAATTAATCCACTATATTAAGATTTCTCATATTTTTGTTGTTTAGGATCAGTCAACACAGAACACATTTCCAGATTTTGATTCTTACACTATTGTAGAGGAAGAAGGCTCAGGTAAATATTTCCTGACAATTTCATCTATATGCTTCATTCTGTTGAAACAGCTTAATTGGTTATCGGCTAATCATTGGTGAAATCCAACTGTAGGTGGCTACGGGATTGTTTATAAGGCAAAGAGGAAAACTGATGGAAAAGAGTTTGCCATTAAATGTATGGGCAGAAAATGATATGTTGCTAGATTTGTCAATGCTTCACTTTTTAGTTTGAAAACTTGTCTCATGTGTTTTCCATACAGGTCCCCATGCTGGTGCTCAGAAATACTATGTTAATAACGAACTGCGAATGCTGGAGCGTTTTGGGTAAGTAACAAAATATAATCCGGTAATGAACCTCCTACATTTTTTAACCTACATATCTGAAATTGTTTAATTGTTGGTTCACTTAGGGGGAAAAACTTTATAATAAAGTATGAAGGCTGTCTTAAGAACGGAGATTCTGATTGCATCATCCTTGAGCACCTTGAACATGACAGACCTGATTGTTTGAGGAGAGAAATAGACGTGTATCAGCTACAGTGGTACGGCTACTGTATGTTCAAAGCTCTGTCAAGTCTTCATAAGCAGGTACTGCCGATTTAGGACTAAATTTTTTGAGCATTCGTATTTCAATCACGCAACTAACCAGTTCTATTGTTTTTCTTCTGAAAATGTGAAGGGTGTTGTTCATAGGGATGTTAAGCCAGGCAACTTTCTTTTCTCTAGGAAGAACAACAAAGGCTGTCTCATTGACTTTAACCTCGCCATGGTTAGCAATTCTCTGGCACCCTTCTTTTATCAATACTTTTCTAGCAACAGTTATTGGTTAGTGTTTCATATAATATAATCTGAGGTAACGAAACCTCCTTATATAATACTAAGGTTAGTGTCTAACAGAGGCACTGAAAAGCTTGAGCTATCGCAAACGTTTGTGTTATGTTCCCACCCACTGATATTAATCTCATTTTCCTCTGTGACTTAATTAGGATTTGCACCAGAAGCACAGGAGAGCCGGTAAAGTTCTCCCCTCGTGCATTTGGGTTGGATTAAGCAAAAACAAATGGAAACTAAAGCTATCTCTTACATGTTTTGTAGATAAAATAAAAGCAGCTACAAATCTCCCAACCACCAGCAACAAGCATCATACATTGATTAAATCTCCTGACACGACAAACCGAATGACCAACAAATCTTCTCAAAAAGCTTTAGCGCCCAATAGTCTGAAGAAAGCAGCGGGAAAGATAAGAGCTCGGAATGACATGAGCAGATGGGAGAGATTCAATAGCCAAGGGGCAGAAGGGTCTGGCTTAACTTCGGCCAAAGATGTGACCAGCACAAGGAACAACCCTTCAGGTGAAAAGAGGAGAGAACCTTTGCCATGCCATGGAAGGAAAGAGCTTTTAAACTTTCTGCAGGAGACAATGTCTGGTCCAAATCCAAAGCATGAAGTATCATCCAAAGCTCCTATGTCTATGAGAAAACGTGTCGCTGCTCTTCCAGGGAATGCTGAGGAGCTTCTTCATCTGACCCCAATGCCACTGCGCTCTAACGGTCGGCCTGAAGCAGGTAAATTTCTTGTGTAATCCCTTTTTATTTATTTTTTTATCGGAGTTTAATTTAAACCGTAATAATTTTTTGCTGACTTTACTAGGGGATGTAATTAAGAAGAAAGACGGTCCTTGCTCAGGAACCAAAGGCTTCCGAGCTCCAGAGGTACATCAACTGTAATTATCTTTGACTTCCAATGCAAATGGGTTTAGGCTTCCAAGTTACTAGTTAAATCCATATATGAATCTTGTGCCTTGAGACTAAAGATGCTGGCCTGGGCTACTCATTAGTACATTTAGAATGGGAAAGCTAATTCTCCGGGGCTGGATTGGCTTGTGCAGGTTTGCTTCAGATCTTTGCACCAAGGAGCCAAGATAGACGTGTGGTCTGCAGGAGTAACTTTATTATACCTAATGATGGGAAGAACACCTTTCACTGGTGACCCTGAACAGTTAAGATTTGTGTTTGATTGAATCTGCTATCACTTCATTCCATTCTGTTTTTTTTTTTCTTTTTCTTTCTAGCCTTCTTACAACGCCCCCGTGATTCTCAGGAACATAAAGGATATCGCGCAACTACGGGGCAGTGAAGAATTATGGGAAGTCGCCAAGTTGCACAACCGTGAATCTTCTTTCCCTGAGGTTAATAATCGCATCTTATCACCCTTCTAGACTCATCTATTCATCGATTGCTGCATTTGTGTGGCATAATATGGCTATACGCATGCTCTGTTCTTTAAGTCTAGAGAAAGTTATCGTCAAGATTGCACAATTAAAGGCGTCTTGTTAAGTTTAGAGAAAGAGAAGGTTGATCTGGCTAATACGTGTGATCTGTTCTTCTTTACCGCCAGCATTTGGTTTCAAATATCAAATAAGAGGGTTTTCAATTTTAGCGTTTTGCGTCCTATTGCGGCAACCGCACTCAGAAAACGTGATATATCTTAAAATGTACATTATATTATCTGATACGTGGTATAGATAGATGATTGGTAGAGATGAATTCACGTAGCAATTTTGTGTTGTTGTTGCAGGAATTGTACGAGTCGAGGTACTTGAAGGGGATGGAGTTGAGAAAATGGTGCCAACTCAACACAAAACGCAGAGACTTCCTAGACGTGATTCCACAGTCGCTCCTTGACCTTGTTGATAAGTGTTTGACTGTTAACCCAAGGCTACGAATCAGCGCAGAGGATGCTCTCAAGCACGACTTCTTCCATCCCATCCATGAAACCCTTAGAAAACAAAGGCTCCTAAAGCAGCAGCAAACGCAATCGCAGCCTCCAGTGGTAGCTGACTCACTGTGCCAAACGCTAAACTAATATTATTTATAAATAAGGTAAAGTAAATAACAAAACATTATATGAACAGCTTCACTCCACAGGCCACACCACACATTGCATGCCATACTCCTTAAATCATTACAAATCTTTGTTCTTTTTGGTTAAAACTATATATGACTAGGGGAGGGGAAACATGTTATACTTGTATTAGAAGCAAAATTAACTTCACTTGGGCTGGCTTTAAATAAATTACAGAATTACAATTAGCTGAAATTTTATCTTGTGTTTGATTAGTATTAACATGGTTTAAGGCGAACCGCTTCCTTTGTTACCAATCATAACCGATTTAACCTTTATTTTTAAAATTATCGTTTTTTTTATCCGGTTTAACACTTGGAATTAATGTTAACCAATTAAAAGGATGATAAGTCTTCTGTGTAAGTCTTCGTCTTCGAAATGGAAGAAAGTACCTCGAAGTGTCTCCTCTCTCACTATGAATTACTTCAGCGTGCTTTCCCTTAAGGATATGTTTCTCTTCTCTCTATCTCTTCCATGGCGTCTTCTTCTTCTTCTCGCAGCCGGAGATACGACGTTTTCCCGAGTTTCAGCGGTGAAGATGTCCGCAAATCATTCCTCAGCCATCTTCTTAGGGAGCTCGACCGCAAATCAATCAATACATTCATAGATCATGGGATCGAGAGAAGCCGCCCAATCGGCCCTGAGCTTCTATCTGCGATTAGAGAATCGAGGATCTCAATCGTCGTATTCTCTAAGAGTTATGCTTCTTCCACCTGGTGCTTGAACGAGTTGGTGGAGATCCACAAGTGCTATAAGGAGTTGGCTCAAATGGTGATTCCGGTTTTCTATAAAGTAGATCCTTCGGAAGTTCGAAAGCAGACGGGAGATTTTGGAAAGGTCTTTCAAGAGACATGCAAGGGCAAAACGGAGGATCAGAAACAAAGGTGGATGCAAGCTCTCGCAGAGGTAGCAAATATGGCCGGAGAGGATCTTGGGAACTGGTATATATCTTGTTTTTTATATTCCAAAATTTGTTTTCTCTTTTTATAGTAGATTATCTCAGATCAGGAGTTTCTTTGCATTGACTGTTGTTATTAGGCCTAACGAAGCGGACATGATTGGAAAGATAGCAGATGATGTTTCTAAAAAACTTATTACAAGGAAAGCCAATGCTTTTGGCGACTTCGTGGGAATTGAAGATCATTTAGAGGCAATGAGTTCGATGTTGTGCTTCGAATCTGAGGAAGCTAGAATGATCGGGATTGTAGGGCCTTCAGGGATTGGTAAGAGTACCATAGGAAGAGCTCTCTTCAGTCAACTCTCTAGCCGATTCCATTATCGCGCTTTCATCACTTATAAGAGAACCATCGGCGACGACTATGGCATGAAACTGTGCTGGGAAGAACAATTTCTATCAGAAATTCTCGGTCAAAAGGACTTAAAGATATACCAATTAGGTGAGGTGGAACGAAGGTTAAATCACAAGAAAGTTCTTATCGTTCTTGATGATGTTGATGATATAGCGCTGCTAGAAACCTTGGTGGGACAAACTGGTTGGTTTGGATCCGGGAGCAGAATTATTGTGATCACTCAAGATAGGCAACTTCTCAAGGCTCATGAGATCGACCTTGTATATGAGGTGAAGTTCCCATCTAAAAGTCTTGCTCTCAAGATGTTATGCCGATCTGCATTTCGGCGAGACTATCCACCCGGTTATTTCTGGGAACTCGCCGTTGAAGTTGCCAAGCTTGCCGGTAATCTTCCTTTGGGTCTCACTGTCTTGGGTTCCTCTTTAAAAGGAAGGGACGAAAAAGAGTGGACGGAGATGCTCCCTAGGCTCCGAAATGGTTTGAACGGGAAAATTGAGAAAACATTAAGAGTTGGCTACGATAGATTAGATGGCGAAGATAAAGATATATTTCTTTACATTGCGTGTCTATTCAATGGCAAGAAAGTCGATGAAATCAAAAACCTGCTGGGAGATAGTGTTGACAACGTTGGGTTTAAATTGTTGGCTGAGAAGTCCCTCGTACGTATAACTTCACCGGATGGAACGGTGGAGATGCACAGCTTGCTCCAGAAGGTAGGTAGAGAAATAGCTCGTGAAGAGTACATGTACAATCCCGGAAAACGTCGATTCTTGGTGGATGCTAAAGATGTTATCAAAGTACTTACCAATAATACTGTAAGTTTTTTTTCATGCATGAATCCTTATTACTATATAGTTAAGTGATCTGTTGATTGATTGATAACGTGTTACGATTGTTAAGATGGTAGTTTTCTTGGGTTTTGTTTTTTTTCTTTTCAGGGCACAAAAAATGTGCTAGGAATACATTTCAACACATCAGATATCAAGGGGCCAATATTCTTAGATGAAAAATCTTTGGAAGGCATGCCTAATCTTCAATTTCTACAAGTTTGTGCGGATCACTGGTTGCCAGAGGCTAAAGACAGATTGAAACTACCTCAAGGCCTCGTCTATTTGCCCCCGGGACTCAGATTGCTTTATTGGGAACAATATCCATCCAAGTGTTTGCCTTTTACATTTAAGGCGGAGTTTCTCGTCGAGATCAGTATGAGACACGGTAAGATTGAGAAGCTGTGGGACGGAACTCAGGTACTAATTTTAATTTTATTACAAGTTTCATACGGTGTTAATTTAGAACAAAAATGGATTACAATATTTTTGTTAAAAAGCTTAATGAGTATCAGTTTAAAATGTTTTGTGTATTCTCTTTTTCCCCTGTTCTGTTTTCAGCCACTTGGAAGCCTCAAGAAGATAGATTTGAGTTTTTCCAGAGGTTTGAAAGAAATTCCAGATATTTCTAATGCCATAAACCTCGATGAACTAGTGCTTTTTGAATGCAAATCTTTGGTGTCACTTCCTCCCTCGGTTCAGAATCTCACTAAACTGGAGAATTTAACTATAGCTCGATGCAGAAAGCTCGAGTTTATCCCAATATTGCCTGTCAACATGGAATATCTGGAGTGGCTGAGTTTCACTGGATGCCCCCGGTTAATAAATTTCCCTCAGATTCTATTCATCAAGGAAGAAAGTTTAGTTCGCGTGGATATCGACGATAGTTTATGGTTCGATGAAAAACACTCTGGATTCGATTGTTTGGGTCCCCTTTCGAAATGTCTGCCTGGTCAATTTGGCCCAAAACATCTCACAGTGTTGAGAGTGAAAAGCAAGACGCTTAAGAAGCTATGGGAAGGCCCCCAGGTACATTATACACCCATACACAATTATTACAATTATTAATATACGTTTATACCCCTGCATAGCCTGAAGCTTGAAGCATAACAATATATGTTTTTTTTTTTGTTTTTTCAGTCGCTTGGAAGTCTCAAGGAGTTGGATCTGTCAGGATGTGAAAATCTGATAGAATTTCCAGATCTTTCAAAGACCATCAATCTGGAGAGATTGCAACTCGACAATTGCAAAAGTTTGGTGACGGTTCCTTCTACAATTGGGAATCTGAATAAATTGGTTAAATTGAAAATGGAAGGATGCATAATGCTGGAGGCTCTTCCAACCGATGTCAACTTGTTATCTCTCGAAACACTCGATCTCACTGGGTGCTCAAGCATGAGAATTTTTCCTCAGATTTCACCGAGTGTTAAAGCTCTCTATCTACGTGGCACAGCCATTGAACAAGTTCCCTGCTCCTCCACTGAGAATTTATCTAGGCTCTATGTACTAATTATGCGTGGTTGCGAGAGGCTGAAAAACGTCTCCCCAAACATTTTCAGATTGGAACGTCTTGTGGAAATGGACTTTTCAGACTGTGGAGAAGTCACGGCACTGAGTGATGCAATGGTGGTGGCAACAATGTCAATGGAGGATCACTTTCCTCCTAGATCATACAGGGAGTCAAGATGGGAATATTGGAACTTCAATAATTGCTTCAAATTGGATGGAGATGCGCGGGAACTCATCCTACGATCATACATCAAGCCTACGGTCTTACCAGGTGGAGAAGTGCCTGCGTATTTCACGCATCGAGCTTCTGGAAATTCCCTGACTGTCACTGTACCTCAGAGCTCTCTTTCTCAAGAATTTTTGGGATTTAAGACTTGCCTCGTGGTTGAACGTCAAACCGACCCGGAGGCTTTCTCTGATCAACTGGGGCTGCGCTGGTACTTCAGAGGCAAAAGTGGTATGTGTAAAATAAACGTTAGCTTGGACCCACGCCAGATGGATCATCTCGTTATGTTCCGTTTTGGGCTCCCGCTAGGAGAACTCAGTGAACCTCCACCTGAACTAGTAGAACTCAGTGATCCTCCACATGTGAAATTTGAATTTTTCGACCATACCTGTGAATGTTGTGGCAACACCCAGTGTGAGCCTTGTCCCTTGTCGCTCGAGAGGATAAAACGATGTGGTGTAAGAGTCTTGAATGTCTCTCCGTCTGCATGTGGTGCTACTAGAAGTTCTGAAAGTGAATACAACCAACAGTCTGGAGATGTAGAGACAGGGAGAAGCAAGAAGCGAATGCGGGTAAGCTTTAGTTTAAACTGATCAGAAAATCATAAAGCTTTCTCCTGACACTTTCTTTAAGGATCAATACCTTAGGGATGAACATATATATAATAGAACAAATGGTTTGATTAATAATGCAGATGGAAGTAAGAGTATCTGAAGAATCCTCCAACATATTGTGTGGCCAAATAGTAGAAGATCCAAACTTAGAGCTTTTGTTACCGTCGTCATCAGTTTCTTCTAGCAACTTTCATGGCGAAGGAGCATCGTTGGATCTTTCCCTTTCTCCTTCTAATCCATGTCTGGAGGGAGAAGCTTTGTGCGTTGATCCCATGATTACCGAACAACAAGATACAGAAACAACCACCGCGGATCCTTCATTCTCTCCATAAAAAAATCAACTTCTTAAGGTAACTGAAACATCTTACTATTCTGTTTTCAGAATCAGCTTGGGATCGACCATGACAAAACGATTTCGTAGTTTTTCACACAAGCCATATTTTTCCTGCAGATGATGGAGAACTTTCCGAGAACCAGAACTCGTTTTACGGCTCCAACTCCGGAGCCTGAGATTGTTTGTAAATTTCTTCTTTCGCAGAAGACAGAAGCATTCTGTTCTTACTTCTTAGAGAAATTCAAGTTATAGCACATTCTGTAAAATAAAATAAAATTTAAGCTAAGTTTTGTATTAATACCAGTATCAAATATCTGTCCGTTTATAGTCGAAAAGGCTTTGGATTTGCGAGCTTGTGTTTTAAAATACTTGACTCGGGTGCTACCCGAAACGGTCTTGCCATATCTCAACATGCATGTGATCATCATATGTTTTTATTTTTTAGCTCAACGAATAAATTAGCATTTGGCCAAACAAAAATGTATATCACAAATTCACAAGAGAATTAACAACAAAAGAAAAGTGTTAAAACTAATTTCACTGAAGCAAATGACGACTTCAGAGACGGCTTCAAGAATCCTCCAGCGTATTGGATTTCCGAAATAATTCCATATTCCAAGTCTTTTTGTAACACAAAAGCAAAAAAAAAAAAAAAAAAATTTTAACTTTTACCCACTCAGAAGACAAACAAATGTTTTTAAGTCTTCTCTCAAGTCTTCTTCGAGTCACTGTTGCGAAGTTACTCACTCTCTCTCTCCATATCAATATTACTGATTTGGATTAATCACAAATCAGTATTTTTGACCAATCAAAAAACAGATCTCCATCTCCCTCACGATCCCTTGTCCGCCATTAAAGCAGCTCAAGCTCTCTTCCCATTGAAGCTACTGCATCTTCAAATTCTGGTTAATACAAGTATGTTTTCGTCGTATTTCGTCATCTCTAAGGTTGAAATCAAGTATAGAAGTCGATTTCATCTATAAGAATCAATTTTGTTTTGTGTTTAGAAATTGAGTAATTGAATTGGATTTGAAATTGAATCTATTTGGTATGCATATTTGATTTCTAACCATGATGTATGCGTCGATTAGGACCATGCATTGAAAAAGAATGGATTATAGTTGTTGAATCGTAGCAAATCGTAAGTAGATTAAAAACCCAGATAACCCCGAAATCATCCGATTTGAGTTGCAGGCGCTAGAACAACTGGGTAAAACTGGTATTACTAAGTACGAAGGTATAACTAGGTAGACCTGGTATTACTGATTGATTGTTGCGGATGAAATATTGGGTTTCTAATTGATTGTTCCGGATGAAATATAAGAATTGCAGGTCTTATCTCCAGATTACACCAAAAATGGAAGAAATCAAGAAAGAAAGTTTCAATTGGCTTAAGAACGGCATCAAAGGATGAGTACTAAAGAGTGACAAGACGAAACTTTGGTAGATGGTTTGAGTCGATTGATCAATACTAGTAGTGAAACTTAGTTTGTGTTTTTTTTACACTCTTTGTTTTGTACAACTTCTTAAAACTTATTTTCGTATTGGTACAATTAAGTTCAACTCAATTTCAAAAGATTTAGAATTTAATGAGAGAAACAAATAAATCACACAAAACAAAGAATTATACATTATATAAGTAACTATTATATATAAAAAACATATACTAATGAGATAAAAAAAAATTATAGCATTATGGTTGTTATTAGAATATGTACACAACAAACACCTTATACTTTTATGATCACTTTATTAATATTAACCACATTAGGATGCAAAACATACAAAAAATATGATTTAAGATATTTTAATGCATAAAAACTTTGGAATGTACTTTAATTGACTACAATGATCGGTAAAACTAAAAAAAAAATTATTTTATGGCAAGGTAATACTAATTAAAAGTAAAAAAACACCAAAAGTAATACTATTTGGAAGCAAGTAATACTGAATTACTAGGTATAACTATGTGAAAAATAACCGCTTTTTTTATTGTCACGTGTCAGTTCAGACAGCAACATGTGTGGAAAAAACGGCGCACATGTGGAAAATGACGGCGGACATGTGTTTTAAATATTATATTTATCTGTATTTTTAGTTTATTTAGTTTTTTATTTTTTCCTCCCAAATTTTCATTCTAGGGTTCTTCATCTTTTCTTCTTTTCACTTACACCTCCATTGTAACGATTTGTAGAGATTTTCCAAACTCTAATGTAACTCGAATTTTATGTTTATTTCAGATTTAATACTTGATTTCGGATTTGTTTATGGATTTTGCGTTTATTGTTCGCTCCTGATGTTCGAATTTCTGGGTGTCTGAATTTCTGATTTTCTGGGTTTTTGCGTTTTTGTAATACTGGGTAACACTTGGTACAACTACATTTAGTAATAATTGATACAACGGAAACCCGGACAATATATGATTCTGACTAAATGGGGAAAATGGCGAATCAAGTTATATGTAATGAGTGAACCTTAAATATGTTTTAGTCAAACAAAAGTTTCAAAAACAATGATTGCGTTTTTTCTTCAAATATTAGCAAGTGTTACTTTTCGTTTCAGATTTTTTGAAACTTAGCGAAATTTGAAATTTTTGGATTTTTTTTTTGTTTTAGTTTTAATTGGTAGATCCGTATTGATAACACAATCGGGGTTCGATCTGATTGAGTTGGGTGGGTTTTAAAATGGGTGGATAAATGGTTGGTTGGATGTGTAAATTGTTTAAGTTTTCAAGGATAATAAAGTAAATAATTATTTTTAGATTAAAATTAAATAGAAAATAAAATAAAAAAAGTAGAATAAAAGTCCACTGATTTAGATTAGTGATGTGATGTCCCTATAAGTATTTGAACTTTGGTATCTTTTCTGTATGGCTTCTTCTTCTTCTTCTTCTCGCAGCCGGAGATACGACGTTTTCCCGAGTTTCAGCGGTGAAGATGTCCGCCAATCATTCCTCAGCCATCTTCTCAGGGAGCTCGACCGCAAATCAATCAATACATTCATAGATCATGGGATCGAGAGAAGCCGCCCAATCGGTCCTGAGCTTATTTCGGCGATAGGAGAGTCGAGGATCTCAATCGTCGTCTTCTCTAAGAATTATGCTTCTTCCACGTGGTGCCTGAACGAGTTGGTGGAGATCCTCAAGTGCTATATGGAGTTGGCTCAAATGGTGATTCCGGTTTTCTACAAAGTAGATCCTTCCGAAGTTAGAAAGCAGACCGGAGATTTTGGAAAGGTCTTTGAAGAGACCTGCAAGGGCAAAACGGAAAATCAGATAGAAAGGTGGATTGAAGCTCTCGCAGAGGTAGCAAATATGGCCGGAGAGGATTCTCGAAACTGGTATGTTGTTGATGATTCCATTTTTTTTGGTGGATTTCTCAAATTTATGGGTGATTATCTCAGAATTGGGGTTTCGTTCCTTAGACTCTGCTTGTAGGGTGCTCCTTGTTGACATTTTGACTATTGATATTAGGTGTGACGAAGCAAACATGATTGAAACAATCGCCAACGACGTCTCCAATAAGCTTATTACACCATCGAGTGATTTTGGTGACTTCGTTGGGATTGAAGCTCATTTGGAGACATTAGACTCAATGTTGTTCTTGGAATCTGAGGAAGCTAGGATGGTAGGGATTGTGGGACCTTCAGGGATTGGTAAGAGTACCATGGGAAGAGCTCTTTTCAGTCGAATCTCTAGCCAATTCCACTTTAGCGCTTTCGTAGCTTATAAAAGAACCAACCGGGACGATTATGGCATGAAGCTGTGTTGGGAAGAACAGTTTCTATCAGAAATTCTATGTCAAAAGGACATTAAGGTTTCCCATTTAGGTGCGGTCGAACAAAGGCTAAGGCACAAGAAAGTTCTTATTGTTCTTGACGATGTGGATGATCTAGAGCTACTAAAGACCTTGGTGGGACAAACTGGTTGGTTTGGCCCTGGAAGCAGAATCATTGTGATAACTAAAGATAAACAACTTCTCAAGTCTCATAAGATTGACCTTATTTATGAGGTTGATTTCCCTTCTGAAAATTTGGCTCTGCAGATGTTTTGCCGATGTGCTTTTGGGCAAAACTCTCCACCCGATGGTTTCACGAAGCTAGCTGGTGAAGTTGCGAACCTTGCCGGTAATCTTCCTTTAGGTCTCAACGTCTTGGGTTCTTCTTTAAGAGGGAAAGACAAGGAGGAGTGGATGGAGTTGTTGCCTAGGCTCCGGAATGGTCTTGATGGGAAGATTGAGAAAACGTTAAGAGTCAGCTACGACGAGCTAGATTGCAAAGATCAAGAAGTTTTCCTTTACATTGCGTGTTTACTCAATGGTCAAAAAATCGATTGTATCAAGAACTTGCTCGGAGATAGTGTTGGCATTGGGCTCAGAATACTGGCTGATAAGTCCCTCATACGTATAACGCCACCACGCAAAACTGTACATATGCACAACTTGCTACAAATGTTGGGTAGAGAAATTGTTCGTGGAGAATCCATTTACAATCCTGGAAAACGAAGATTCTTGGTGGATACTAAGGATATTTGTGATGTATTTACCGAAAATACGGTGAGTTTTTTACATATGCTTTTCATCTTTGAATTTATTGAAGTCATTTGGTATCTGGTAAACTGTTGTGGTTGTTAAAATTCTAATTTTCTTTTGTGGAAATTTTCTTTTCAGGGCACAGAAAATGTGCTAGGCATGTATTTCAACACATCAGAAATCGACGAGCCATTGTTTATAAATGAACAATCATTCAAAGGAATGCTTAATCTCACATTTCTAAAATTTTGCAAGGAGTGGTCGCGCGAGACTGGTGAAAGCAGATTGTATTTACCTCAGGGCTTCATTTATTTGCCCCGTAAACTCAGATTGCTATATTGGGATGAATATCCGTTGACGTGTATGCGTTTCAACTTTAGGGCTGAAATTCTGGTTAAACTCACGATGGAGAATAGCAAACTTGAGAAGTTGTGGGAAGGAGACCAGGTACTACTTTTATGTTTTATTTCTTAGTCTTCAATGGTTAAACTTACTTCTTTATGTTAGAGCATTATTTTCTTCTTATTCAGTTCGATTTATGAATAATCGACAAAGCAGAAGGTTCGAAGAGTCATATATGATATATTTAAAAGTTTTTGAGTGTGTGTAGTGTCTTTTCTGCCATTTTGTTTCAGCCACTTCGAAGTCTCAGGAAGATAAGATTGGATGGGTCCAAGAAGTTGAAAGAAATTCCAAATCTTTCAAATGCCATAAATCTTGAAAAATTGAATCTTTGGGGATGCACATCATTGGTGACACTTCCTTCCTCGATTCGGAATCTCAATAAACTAAGGAAGTTATCGATGGAGGGATGCACAAAGCTTGAGGTTCTTCCAACTAATATCAACTTGGGTTGTCTTGATTACCTCAATCTCAGTGGCTGCTCAAGGTTGAGAAGTTTTCCTCGAATTTCGAGGAACATTTCAGGGCTCATTTTAGATGGAACTGCAATAGATGAAGAAGATTCTTCCTATCTTGAGAATATCTCTGGGCTTACTGAACTCGATTGGAATGGTTGCCCAATGAGATGTATGCCTCCTAACTTCCGCTCAGAAAATCTCGTTTATCTCACAATGAGAGGTAGTAAGCTTGAGAAGTTATGGGAAGGAATCCGGGTATGTTCTCGTAAAATTATCTGTTAACATTCTTTAAAAACCTGTGTCGTGGAGACTTTCTTGGTCTTTCTTCTCTTTGCTATCGCATTTGCTGATTGGCTTGAGTCCCAAAGAAGTTTTTGACGTGGTGGGTAAGGGTCAGCTCATTTTGACATTCCTAGCTATTACTTAAAAATTGAATAATCTTAGTTTGAGGGTCAGTAACTAGAATGCATGCAGACAATTTAAAAACTATTGTAAAGCTTATACTTATGATTCAACTAGAGTGGTTTAACAAAAGAAAACAAGTTAAGAATAGGGAACTAAAACTAAAGCTTATTTTGAGGGTCAGTAACTAGAATGTGTCACGGACCCTTAAAACTCAGACTATGCAAAAAATATAAGAGGTTTCTTATTTATATGTTGAGGACGTCTATGTCCATCCGTTGCATGAGTGTGGATGTCATTTTTACTCAATGGAAAGATTAAACAAAGCGTCCTTATTTGAATATAGTTTCTTTCTCTTCACCTTTCAAAATCAATGAAAGCATGATTCTCTTTTCCTCTCTCTTTCTGTTTCAGTCACTAAGAAATCTCGTGAGGATGGATTTGTCAGGATGTGAAAACCTTAAAGAATTTCCAGATCTCTCAAAGGCCACCAATCTTGACAGTTTGGAACTCAACGATTGCAAAAGTATAGTGATGCTTCCTTCTTCTATTCGGAATCTCAAGAAACTGACGCGGTTGGAAATGAGAGGATGCACAAAGCTAAAAGTTCTTCCAACCGATGTCAACTTGGAATCTCTGGAGTACCTCGATCTCAGAGGATGCTCAAGGTTGAGAAGTTTCATTTATGATGGAGTCCAGGTAAGGTTCTTGTCAATTTCCATTTTGGTGTTCTATAATTCACGTGTTTCTATGTATATATATACAATGGCAAGTCCAGTAACCATGACAAGTTAAGTTAGTCTAAACTCAATCGGTACATGAGAACACAAACTAAACTGCTATCAAAACGCAGTTTTTAAACAAAAATAATGAACAATCAATACATAGATTGCTTATTGCATGTCAATAAATACTTCTTTTATTTTCTGATTCAGTCGCTTGGAAGTCTCAAGAGGATGGATTTATCAGGGTGTGAAAGCCTGAAAGAAATTCCAGATCTTTCAAAGGCCATCAATTTGGAGTATTTGGATCTCACCGATTGCAAAAGTTTGGTTATGCTTCCGTCTTCAATTCGGAATCTAAAAAAACTGGTGGATTTAAACATGAAAGGATGCACAGGGCTCGAGGTTCTTCCAAGTGATGTTAACTTGGTATCTCTTAAATGGGAATTTGATCTCAGTGGATGATAACGGTTAAGAAGTTTTCCTCAGATTTCAACGAGCATTGTTTATCTCCATCTAGACTACACTGCGATTGAAGAAGTTACTTCCTGGATTGAAAATATATCTGGCCTCACTACACTAACGATGAGAGGTTGCAAGAAGTTAAAGAACGTCGCATCAAACAGTTTTAAATTGAAACGTCTTCAGCAGGTAGACTTTTCAGATTGTGAAGGACTCACAGCTTTCAGTGATGTAAGTGCAGTGACACATAGTGCTGACGATCAGCTACCAGTGACCGAGGAGGCTTCTTCCTTTCATCTTGTATACTTAACAGTATGTGTGAAGAATTGTAAATCTCTCCAGAGTATATCTCACTCCTTCTTCAATCCAATGAGTTCCCTGAAATTCCACAATTGCTTCAATCTGGACCGAGATGCACGGAAACTCATCCTCCAGTCAGACTTCGAGTCTGTGGTCTTACCAGGTGGAGAGGTGCCTACGTATTTCAGGCATCGAGCTTGTGGAACTTCGCTAACTATCCCTCTACCTAAGAGCTCTGTTTCTCATAAAGTATTGCGCTTTAAGGCTTGCATCATGCTTGAACCTCCGACTGACTACACCAAGCATCGTTCTGCAAGAATCAGGGTACACTGGTACTTTAGAGGCAAAAGCAACATTCATAATGTTTACGTTGACGTTGACTCGTGTAATGTGGATCATCTGGTTGTGTTCCACTTTGAGTTCTGTCCTTCAAAAGAAGTTGATCGTCATCCATATGAATTGGACTACAACAATGTGGAATTCAAGTTTGTGTATCATGGCAGTACTTGTCCCTGCGACATGTTTTTCTCTAACGACTACAAGCAACTTTGTCCTTATTCATTCGAGAGGATTAAAGGATGCGGAGTACGGCTCTTGAATGTATCTCCATCTAAGGATGGTAGTGGTACAAGTTCTCAAACTGAGTACAACCAAAAGTCTGGAGAAAGTGACATAGAGAGTGGGAGAAGTAAGAAGCGAATGCGGGTAAAGCTTTGCCATAAATCTAACACTTGTTTCTTTTTCAGCATCAACTGGAGTATAGACCATAGGAATTGAATAAGATCGTTTGATTTTATTAATGCAGATGACGGTAAGAACCTCCCAACTTACTAGTTAGCAAATCAGTAGCCAACACAAGATTGATGGCTAAGGGCAGGGTGAAGCTTCCGGCCAGATGTCTTCCACAAGTATGATACCATCGTCATCAGTTTCTTCGAGCAACTTTCATGGCGATGGAGCATCATCGCATCTTTCCCTTTCTCCTTCTGAACCATGTCTAGGGGGAGAAGCTTTGTATTTTGATCCCATGATAACGGAACAGCAAGACACAGAGACACCCATCGTGGATGGTTCATTGTCTCCACAGCTTATCCACTTTTTACGGTAACTGAAAGCATCTTAGAATTCTTTTTTGTTCTATTTCAGGATCAACTTGGGATATAGTGATACTGACAAGAAGACTTCATAGTTTTTCACTTAAGTCATTTTTTCCCCTGCAGATGACGGAGAATTTTCCGAGAGCCAGAACCCGTTTGCAGCTCAACTCCGGAGCCGGAGAATGTTAAATCCATAAATGAATCTTGTGCCTTGAGACTAAAGATGCTGGCCTGAGCTACTCATTAGTGCATCCAAGATGGGAAAGCTGTTTCTCTGAGGCTGTTCTTGGCTGGATTGGCTTGTGCAGGTTTGCTACAGATCTTTGCACCAAGGACCTAAGATAGACGTGTGGTCTGCAGGAGTAACTTTGTTATACCTAATGATGGGAAGAACACCTTTCACTGGTGACCCTGAATAGTTGAGATTTGTGTTTGATAGAACCTGCTATCACTTCATTCCATTCTTTCTTTTTCTCTAGCCTTCTTACAACGCCCTCGTGATTCTCAGGAACATAAAGGATATCGCGCAACTACGGGGCAGTGAAGAATTATGGGAAGTCGCCAAGATGCACAACCGTGAATCTTCTTTCCCAGAGGTTAATAATCACATCTTATCACCCTTCTAGACTCATCTATTCATTGATTGCTGCATTTGTGTGCTATAATATGGCTATACACATTCTCTGTTCTTTAAGTCTAGAGAAACTTATCGTCAAGGATTGCACAATTAAAGGCGTCTTATTAAGTTTAGAGAAAGAGAAGGTTGATCTGGCTAATACGTATGCCCTGCTCTTCTTTACCGCTAACATTATATGAACAGCATCACTCCACAGGCCACACCACATATTGCATATTTGCATGCATACGAGTACGATACACATCTCTGGTTTTTTTGGTTAAAACAGTTAAAACTATAAATGACTAGGGAAACATGTTATACTAGGTGATTGGTTGTGCAGATCTCTCAAACTTAAAACAAATATTTTATTTGTTGTTTAGTTATGTATATTATATGTTGCTTCATTATTATTTGAATATGATAAATTTTGTTGTAAGAACCTTTGATAGGTAAAAATGACTATAGATCAAGTGATAATATCCTAAAATACTCTATTAAAAATTAAAAATATAAAAACCAAAAAAAAAGTGAAAACTGCTATAAAAAAAGTGATAACTAAATAAACCAAATAAATAAATAAAACGTGTACTAAACTGTTTAAAATAATATATCAAAATCATTAAAACTAAAACAATTTTTTGTAGACGATGTTAATCATTTTTTGTTTGGACGATTGTTATTGAGTAAGATTAATATTGACAAAACATTATTAAACACTTCAAATATCCAATTGTTTAGAATAACATCGATCAATAATTAACAATGAAGAAGATTATCATCTCCCCAAAAATCAACTTGTGTCCACAATGACATAAATTATAATAGAATTATCGTATTTCATATAAACAATTTGAAAGTTTTTAGCAAATGGTACTTCAAACTCACATCTCAGTGTAACATTCTTACAAAGAAACTAATTTATAAAATATATTTAACCAAAAATGTAACTATTATTTTGTTGTAAAAAATATACCAGTCGGAAAAATGGTTATGGCCCAACAATTCCAATGACAAGTCCTGATCACGAAATTTCAGTCTATTTGTTGGGAATTAATGTTAACCAATTAAAACGAAGATAAGTCTTTTGTGCAAGTCTTCGTCTTCGAAATGGAAGAAAGTACCGCGAAGTTTCTCCTCTCTCACTATGAATTACTTCATCGTGCTTTTCCTTAAGGATCTGTTTCTCTTCTCTCTATCTCATCCATGGCGTCTTCTTCTTCTTCTCGCAGCCGGAGATACGACGTTTTCCCGAGTTTCAGCGGTGAAGATGTCCGCCAATCATTCCTCAGCCATCTTCTCAGGGAGCTCGACCGCAAATCAATCAATACATTCATAGATCATGGGATCGAGAGAAGCCGCCCGATCGGCCCTGAGCTTCTATCGGCGATAAGTGAATCGAGGATCTCAATCGTCGTCTTCTCTAAGAATTATGCTTCTTCCACGTGGTGCTTGAACGAGTTGGTGGAGATCCTCAAGTGCTATAAGGAGTTGGCTCAAATGGTGATTCCGGTTTTCTACAAAGTAGATCCTTCCGAAGTTCGAAAGCAGACGGGAGAATTTGGAAAGGTCTTTGAAGAGACCTGCAAGGGCAAAACGGAGGATCAGAAACAAAGATGGATTCAAGCTTTCGCGGAGGTAGCAAATATGGCCGGAGAGGATCTTGGGAACTGGTATATATCTTGTTTTCTCTTTTTATAGTAGATTATCTCAGGAGTTTCTTTGCATAGAGACTTGGACTGTGCTGGTCGCTCTTTAATGACAGATTAACTTGACTGTTGTTATTAGGTCTAACGAAGCCGACATGATTGGAAAGATAGTAGATGATGTCTCGAAAAAACTTATTACAAGGAAAGCCAATAGTTTTGGCGACTTCGTGGGAATTGAAGACCATTTAGAGGCAATGAGTTCGATGTTGTGCTTGGAATCTGAGGAAGCGAGAATGATCGGGATTGTGGGACCTTCAGGGATTGGTAAGAGTACCATAGGAAGAGCTCTCTTCAGTGAACTCTCTAGCCAATTCCACTTTAGAGCTTCCGTAACTCCTAAAAGAACCAACCGGGACGATTATGGCATGAAGTTGAGTTGGGAACAACAATTTTTATCGGAAATTGTGGGTCAAAATGACTTGCAGGTTTTGCATTTAGGTGAGGTGGAACGAAGGTTAAAGCACAAGAAAGTTCTTATCGTTCTTGACGATGTTGATGATCTAGAGCTACTAGAAACCTTGGTGGGACAAACTGGTTGGTTTGGATCCGGGAGCAGAATTATTGTGATCACTCAAGATAGGCGACTTCTCAAGGCTCATGAGATCGACCTTGTATATGCGGTGGAGTTCCCATCTGAAGATCTTGCTCTCAAGATGTTATGCCGATCTGCATTTCGGCAAAACTCTCCACCTGATGGTTTTCTGAAACTTTTAGCTGAAGTTACCAGGCTTGCCGGTAATCTTCCTTTGGGTCTCAGCGTCTTGGGTTCGTCTTTAAGAGGAAGGGACAAAGAAGAGTGGATGGAGATGCTCCCTAGGCTCCAAAATAATTTGGACGGGAAAATTGAGAAAACATTAAGAGTAGGCTACGATGGGTTAGATGGCGAAGATAAAGATATATTTCTTTACATTGCGTGTCTATTCAATGGCAAGCAAGTCGATGAAATCAAAAACCTGCTGGGAGATAGTGTTGGCAACATTGGGTTTAGAATGTTGGCTGATAAGTCCCTCATACGTATATCACCGTACGGGACGGTAGAGATGCACAGCTTGCTCCAGAAGGTAGGTAGAGAAATAGCTCGTGAAGAGTACATGGACAATCCTGAAAAACGTCGATTCTTGGTGGATGCTAAAGATATTATTAAAGTACTTACCCATAATATTGTAAGTTTTTCTCATATGCTTTTTATGCATGAATCTATATTTGTTTGGTAAAGTTATCCGGTGATTGATTTGATAACGTGTTACGATTGTTAAGATAGTAGTTTTCTTGGGTTTTTTTTTTTCTTTTTCAGGGCACAAAAAATGTGCTAGGAATACATTTCAACACATCAGATATCAAGGGGCCAATATTCTTAGATGAAAATTCGTTTGAAGGCATGCCTAATCTTCAATTTCTACAAGTTTTTGCGCATCAGATATCAAGGTGGCCAGAGTCTGGAGACAGATTGAATCTACCTCAAGGCCTCGTCTATTTGCCCCCGGGACTCAGATTGCTTTCTTGGGAACAATATCCATCCAAGTGTTTGCCTTTTACATTTAAGGCGGAGTTTCTCGTCGAGGTCAGTATGTTTGGGAGTAAGATTGAGAAGCTGTGGGACGGAACTCAGGTACTAATTTAAATTTTATTACAAGTTTCATACGTTGTCAATTTAGAACAAAAGTGGTTTACAATATTTTTGTTAAAAAGCTTAATGAGTATCCGTTTAAAATGTTTTGTGTATTCTCGTTTTCCCCTGTTCTGTTTTCAGCCACTTGGAAGCCTCAAGAAGATAGATTTGAGTTATTCTAGAGATTTGAAAGAAATCCCAGATCTTTCTAATGCCATAAACCTCGATGAACTAAGACTTTGGGGATGCATATCTTTGGTGTCACTTCCTCCCTCGATTCAGAACCTCATTAAACTGAGTATTTTAGATCTTCATGAATGCGAATCTTTGGTGTCACTTCCTCACTCGATTCAGAATCTCATTAAACTGAGGATATTACTACTTGAGAGATGCAAATCTTTGGTGACACTTCCTCACTCGATTCAGAATCTCACTAAACTTGAGAGTTTAACAATATGTAATTGCAGAAAGCTCGAGTTTATCCCAATATTGCCTGTCAGCATGGAATATCTGGAGCGGCTAGATTTCACTGGATGCCCCCGTATAATAAATTTCCCTCAGATTCGATGGTGCAACGGTATGGTAGATGGATCTCTCGTGGATGTCCGCGATTGCTTATGGATCGATAATTGCTATGGATTCGATTGTTTGGGTCCCCTTTTGAGATGTCTGCCTGGTAAATTTGGCCCAAAACATCTCGCAAAGTTAGCAGTGCAAAGCATGACGCTTAGGAAGCTATGGGAAGGCCCCCAGGTACATTGTTAATGCTATAATACTAATATTTGCTGATTGGCTTGCATCTCAAGCTAGTATTATATATGTATAAAAACATATATAGTTAAGAAAAAAGACCATTTACAGAATTAAAAATTACTATTAAATTTATAATTATTTAACAAAATTTTAATTATATTATTAAATANCTTGCATCCCAAGCTAGTAGTACTATATATGTATAAACATATATAGTTAAGAAAAACGACAATTTACAGAATTTAAAATTACTATTAAATTTATAATTATTTAAAAAAAATTTAATTATATTATTAAATATTATATAATATACTATTATACTTGTTTAGGATTCCTATTATACCACTGAAGCTTGAAGCATAACAATATATATATTTTTTCAGTCGTTTGGAAGTCTCAAGGAGTTGAATCTGTCAGGATGTGGAAACCTGATCGAATTACCAGATCTTTCAAAGACCATCAATCTGGAGATATTGGAACTCGACTATCGCAAAAGTTTGGTGACGGTTCCTTCTACAATTGGGAATCTCAGTAAATTGGTGAAGTTGGAAATGAAAGGATGCGTAATGCTGGAGGCTCTTCCAACCGATGTCAACTTGTCATCTCTCGAAACCCTCGATCTCTGTGGGTGCTCAAGTTTGAGAAGCTTTCCTCTGATTTCACCGAGTGTTCAAAAACTCTATCTAAATGACACAGCCATTGAACAAGTTCCCTGCTCCATTGAGAATTTCTCCAGGCTCTCTGTACTAATGATGCGTGGTTGCGAGAGGCTGAAAAACGTCTCCCCAAACATTTTCAAACGTCTTGTGAAAATGGACTTTTCAGACTGTGGAGAAGTCACGGAACTGAGTGATGCAATGGTGGTGGCAACAATGTCAATGGAGGATCACTTTCCTCCTCCTAGATCATCCTATGGGGGGTCAATATGGGAATATGTTTATTGTAACTTCAATAACTGCTTCAAATTAGATGGACATGCGCGGGAACTCATCCTACGATCATACTACTCGGCTACGGTCTTACCAGGTGGAGAAGTGCCTACCTATTTCACGCATCAAGCTTCTGGATATTCCCTAACTATCACTGTGCCTCAGAGCTCTCTTTCTATATTCTTGGGAGTTAAGGCTTGCCTCGTGGTTGACCATGGAACCGACTGGTTTTGGGAGGCTTTCCCTTTTATTCTGGGGGTGCGCTGGTACTTCAGAGGCAAAAGGAGTATGCATAAAGTTAGATTGAACCCAAGCAAGATGGATCATCTGGTTATGTTCCATTTTGGGCTCCCGCTAAGAGAACTCAGTGATCCTCCACCTGATTTAGGCTACGAAAGTGATCCTCCACCTGATCTAGGCTACAACCATGTGAAATTTGAATTTTTCCACCATACCTATGATTGTTGTCACTTCGCCGAGCGTAAGCCTTGTCCCTTGTCGTTCCAGAGGATAAAAGGATGTGGTGTACGGGTCATGAACGTCTCTCCATCTGCATGTGGTGCTACTATAAGTTCTGAAAGTGAATACAACCAACAGTCTGTAGAAAATTGTGATGTAGAGACAGGGAGAAGCAAGAAGCGAATGCGGGTAAGCTTTGGTATAAATTGATCAGAATATTATAAAGCTATCTCCTGACACTTTTTCAGGATCGATACCATAGGGATGAACATATATAATAGAACAAATGGTTTGATTAATAATGCAGATGACAGTAAGAGAATCTGAAGAATCCTCCAACATATCGTGTGGCCAAATAGTAGAAAACACAGGACTGACAGCTCCAAACCTGGAGCTTTCGTTAGGCCAGGGAGAAGCTTCCGCCCAGGTTTCTTCTAGAAGTAATAAGATACCGTCGTCATCAGTTTCTTCGAGCAACTTTCATGGCGAAGGAGCATTGCTGTGTCTTTCCCTTTCTCCTTCTTATCCAAGTCTGGAGGGCGAAGCTTTGTGTGTTGATCCCATGATTACCGAACAACAAGATACAGAAACAACCATCGTGGATCATTCATTGTCTCCACAGTTAATCAACTTCATAAGGTAACTGAAACTTCTTACTATTCTGTTTTGTTCTGTTTTCAGAATCAACTTGGGATCTCGACCATGACAAGACGATTTCATAGTTTCTCACACAAGCCTAACTTTTTTCCTGCAGATGATGGAGAACTTTACGAGAACCAGAACTCGTTTACGGCTACAACAAACATTCTGTTCTTACTTCTTACATCTCTGTATTTGCTTCTTTGAGAAATCCCCATTTCCTAAAAGATGTAAATATGTCTCGATCTGAGAAACATTCTGTAGAGAACAAAATATCTTTTTTGGGAGGTTTTGCCATAAATCTATAGGTTTTTAGTCCAAACGGTCTTGCCGTCAATAAGACACATACAGTATCTCAACTTGTGTGTTACCAAAAAAAGCTTTTACCTTTTTAAGCAATGACTAAGTTATACTGTAACCAAAAAAACAAAAATGTATACAAAAATTCACAAAAGAATTAACAAAAACTGTTGGAACTAATGTCAAATAGCAAGACCCTCGTTATCAGCAACAGTTACATCGCTGTTTCCATGACGTTTCCTACACTCACAGTAAAAAACGGTAACTACAACATAACTCAGCACCACTTCAGCCCCATACATACAAACCAGCCTCCACCCGTCCCAGCCACCGCTCACCACCACCGACCTCCACCACGACCCGGAGCTCGAGTCCACATCTAGCTCCTTCGCCAGCTTCTCCATCCCATGACCAATGAAACTCGAAAGAAACACAAACACACCAGCCAAAGCCAATCCCGTTATCCTCCTCTCTTTCATCAGGGCGCTTCCTTCCTTAATCGCATCAAATCCGTATCTTTCTTCTATCACAGAGACGACTAGGCCAAGCCCTGCTATAGCCATTATGTACACCTCAATGCCGTGGCTGATAACCGTGATGAGGTAACGCAATGTGGGTGTGTAACCCAGGAGAGCTGATAGAAACACGGGAATTGGTGAGTAGAGGAAGAGCAGACCGTAAACAACAATGGAAGTTGCTGTTACTCGCATCCACGAAGACTTCACTGAAGCAAACGACGACTTCAGAGACGGGTTTAAGCCGTGGTGTGAGAAGGAAGTTGATGTGACGACGGTTATGGAAGCGATACAGGAGAGGACGAAGGACGGGACGAAATACCGGAACTTGAGGTGTAAAAGCGAGACAGCGTCTTCTCTTGACTCTTGCCAGATCTGTCTAGCTTCAAACCGTGTGTGCACGACATTGGCCAGGGCTTCTAGACGGAAGACATGGTTTTTAAGGCGGAAGGAGGAGAGAGTTAGGGAGAGATGTAGGGCTGCGAGAGGGATCGCTATAAAGGCAAAGATTGGGAGTAAGATGTGTTTGTTTCTGAAGAGAATCATGAAGGAATCAAGGAGCGTTGTGGTGATCCTCGTGGAAGAACCAGGTCGTTTTACCTCACTCATGATTTCGAAAGGCACATAGGAGTTTGCTGCTTAAGCTTCAATTGGGACAACTCAAAACTGAGTCGATACTATGCTTCTAGAGAATGTCTTGTATGAGGCCTGTGTAGACAAGAAAGCACAAAACTTTTAGCAACTCAGAGAATCAATACAAAACTATGTGCAGTGCAAAACCGAGAACTCTCTCCAATACCATTTTCTCGGCAAAAGAATCACACTTACCTAGAAATCACATTTTTTTCTCAGGACAATCTATGAAAGAATGACACTTTTAGCGATTATTCCAAAAAAGGAAACTTAAGCAAGGTTTGGTTCAAACAACAAGTCCAGAGATCATATATAGTTGACCGAAATGTTAAGCCTTTGTCTACACACCAATGAGTTTTTTGGAGTTCCAACAAGCTCGAGTTCCTTGAAGAATATAAATCCTAATACGAGAAAACGAATTGATGGTATGTTGTCAAATTAAATCAAATTCTGTGATCAAAGAAACAAACGAGATCAACTAGACACAACGAATCCAGAACTAAGGGTGAATTTCGATTCCCCGATCTAAAACTCGACGGCTAAATCCCAATTAGGTTTTATCAATCGTTTTACTTGATTACGATCTAAGCTGAGATCGAGACAAACCTGAAAGATGCGAAGACACGACTGGTGTAAGATGAAGATCAAAGAAGCTTGCTTGGAAGGAGAATTCATTGATTTGAGAGACAGAACAAGTCAATATTGAACCACTGTTATATAACTCGGTAACTGTGTCCTGATTTGTTTTGTGGATGTTTATAATGTTTTCACCAATAGAATTATTATTATTAGATTACTAATTTGCCAATTACCATCACTTAATAATGTTTTAATTGTTTCTAAATTGAGCTGTGATGTTTGAATTTGTTATTTACCCACCAGAAATTTCACACTTTTTTGAAGAAAAAAAGTAGGCTTTTTAATCAAAGACACGAGTGAGATAAATACATCACTTTTTCAAACAATCCCATATGACTATGAATGTGTGTGTGTAAAGAAAAAACATTTGCGACACAAATTGTCTCGACAACACAACAAATGAGTTTGCGGCAACAAAAGAGTCTTCTTGGCAGTGAAAAGTTGTTTCCTGACTCAACCGCAAATGTGTTCCCTCCCCATTGAAGACTTAACATTTTGCTTCTTCAACTCAACTCAACTCCTTAACGCTGCTGACAAATTCCAAAATCCATCACTGGTTTAGTTATTGTGACCATTATTATATGAACAAATTGAAACCACAGTTTAACACAAAGATTCTAAAACTGCAGAGACATCTCAAATGTGGGTCTTCGTGAATTTCTAAGTTCCACAAATCACAGACTGAGTCAATTTTCTGCATCTATGGATGAAATCGATAACCATCAGATAATCAACCACGATGGTTTCTCCAATTTCTCGGTTTTACCTGAATGAGAGAAGAGCCAGAGGATAACGACGCAGAGCAATAGAATGAGAGGAATGAAATGGATGACGTTTTCTGCAGATCTGAATGTTGACTTCTCTCTCTTCCCCGGTTGAGAATTCGGGTCGAACTTTGGCAAAAGCAGCTCCACATCATCTTCCATAGCTGTAACGCTCTGAGATCGTGGTGGAGTCAGTGACGGCGTTGAAAGATTCGCCGGAAAATTTTGATCGGAAACCGTTGAGCCACTCGCTGATCTACGCATCTCTCCTTTAACGTAACTTCTCAAGTCAAAGGTGGAAAAAAATTTCACACAGTAACGCATATATATATATACTGTCTTCACGTCAGATTTGACCAATAGAGAAGAGTCAAAGGTCTTCTCTTTATCACCAGTAATCGCCACAAGAGCAAGCCCCATCTTTGAAATGGTGAAACCTTGTGGTATCTCTCACTATGATCTCTCGTCTCTCTATCTCCGATATACACTTGATTGCTTTATGGCAATCACCACAGATTCTCAAGTTCTTGAAAACTTGTATCGGTGAGCCTTCCGGGAGTTTAAAGCACCCGAAAGCAACAGCTAACTTCTCGCTATGCCATAACAATAGCTTCTCCTTCTGATCTTCCTCTACATTGTGTAGAGCAAACTCTAGCTCTGGTTTGTATCCAGCCAGCTTCATCTTTTTCTCCAACTCCTTCAGTTTCTTGTGTATTGAGTCTAACTCGGGGTGAATCCGATCACTTGATCTGAAATGGTGAATCTTGTTTCGAATCTCGATCCAACTGTATCCGGGTACCTGAAAAATATCAATTGAACACATAAAAAGTCTTGTAAAAAAACGAATAAATAATCAAACTTTCTCAATCACCCCACCTTCACAACATTGCTCTGCTTCATTCTCTTGCGAACCCTTGCAACGTCTTCCCAGCGATTCCTTGATGCGTAGACATTCGCGAGCTGCACATACCCGGCTGCATTTCTCGGGTCGAGCTCAAGAAGTTTCTCGGCTGCGAATTCAGCCAATTCCACATTCTTGTGCACCCTACAAGCCCCTAAGAGCGTTCCAAACACTGCAGCGTGTGGTCTAAACGGCATTGATCTTATCAGTCTCAATGCCTCCTCAAGCTTCCCAGCCCGACCCAAAAGATCAACCATACACGTGTAGTGATCAGGCCGCGGTTCTACCCTGTAATCTCTCACCATCGACTCGAAATGCTCCATCCCAGTATCCACTAGTCCGGAATGGTTGCAAGCCAGCAAAACCGCGACAAACGTAATCCAGTCCGGCCTGATATTGTCATCTCTCATCTCACTGAACAAAGACAGAGCCTTTTCCGCACGACCGTGCTGCGCATACCCGGATATCATCGCGTTCCACGCCACGACATCTTTCTTCCTCATAACCTGAAAGAGTTTCCAAGCATCGCCGAGTTCTCCACATTTGCAGTACATACTGATCAGAGACGTCAACGCGGTTATGTCACTGCACAATGTAGATTTACACACTATCTGATGGATCTGCCTCCCTAATCGTAACGCCGATAGCTCGCTGCAACCAAGCAGTACGCTGCTTAGTCCTGACGGGTTAGGCCTAATTCCATCCTTGAGCATTACTTTGAAAAGCTTCAATCCATCTTCCAAGTAACGAGATTTCGACATAGCCAGAGATCATAGCATTCCAAGTAACGAGATTTTTCTTCACTGTCATGTCTTTGAACATTGCCTCAGCTAATTCAACCTTATTGGCTCTCATGTACCCTGTGATCATCGCCGTCCACGCCACGACGCCTCTAACCGGAGCCGTTTTGAAGAAATGCGATGCCATTTCCAAATCCCCGCATGCTACGTAACCAGAGATCATGGCGTTCCAAGAAACCTCGTTCTTCTCCGTCATGGAGTAGAACAATTCCCGCGCTTTTTCCATTTCCCTTCTCCGAGCGTACCCTGTGATCATCGTGTTCCATGATGCCGCGTCCTTGAATGGAGCCACATCGAAAAAGCTCCGGGCCTTCTCGAAGTTGCCGTTACGAACGTAGCAAGACAACATGATGTTGTAAGAGAAAGTATCTGGTTCAGGGATTTCGTCGAACAGTTGGTGTGCTTCCCTCATTCTGCTTGGATCCTTTGAAATCCCAACGAGCAGGGTATTCCAGGTGACCGTGTTCTTAGCTCTCATCCCGTGAAACACTCTGAGAGCTCCATCTATATCTCCTGAACGTACACATCTGGCTATAATCTTGTTCAACGGGAAGATCTCGTCTTGATCAGAAGGTTTATTCGTCGTTTGAAGCGTCAAGTTATCGGAGCGAACCAGAGATGGCCCTGGCGATGAACAAGAGGAAGACAAACATGATGCCACCAAAATAGCATCTGGGTTTTCTACGAAGAGCGAAAAGAATCGAACTTTCCAGCGTTTGAATGGCTGATGAATGTTGAAGCGAGAACGCATTTTACACGGTTTATGAATGTTCAAATCCTACAAAACCCCCAAGAACGTCGCCTTGTTCCAACAAAATATTTGGTAATATTTTAACCTAGCCGGAGAATCTGAAAAGAGTCCGAGCTTGCTCATGCAATCGATTTTAAAATCACACATAACTCTTGCTAAAATAAACTTTTGAATCTTATGCTATACAATGTCAAAGTATAGCAGATTTTATAACATCCAAGAAAACGATCAGAAATGAGAAAGGAGGTGACGGAGTGAACTCAGTGAAGACTCAAAACGACAACATTAGAGAATTGTCTGTCTGAAAACATGTTTCATAAATAAGAAAACAACAACGACTAAAGACTAAATGGTAAACCAAAAAGAGAGTGTTGTTTCAAAAGTAAAGAAACAAAAAAAAAAAACCGGTCAGGCATAAGTTTGCTTAAAATCTAAAAACTGACAACTAAAAATTTACACCTGACAACAAAAGACCGGCAAACAGTAAAACCCTCGCACGAAATCTTTCACTCTCGATTTCACCAGAGAAGGAAAACGAAAGGAGACCGCACAAGGTTTGACGTTTCTCATTGATGGATCTTACTTGCCCCCAAGAGATGGGAACTGAGCAGTATCACCAATGGCAGGCGCGGCTTCATTACGGTAACCACCAAATCCGCCACTAGGAACACCGCCACCTCCACGGCCACGACCACCACGTCCACGGCCACCACGACCACCACGACCTCCTCGGTAGTAGTTCTCACCCTCAGCTGGCTTCAGAAACTCATTGATGCTCACAGCCTGCAAATCAGAAAAACACATCCTTTAGCAGACTTATTGACGTATACAAACTGTTTAATTCATCAATGAGAAAACTTATTGACTTCTACAAAATGTTTTGACTCAGACAAACGATTTAAACCTTCTTAGCCTTCTCTTCTTTGTCATCTTTGCGTTTGTCCTTATCAGAACCCTGGGAAATAGATGAAAGCAAGGTTCAGAATCGTTTAAGCAAATTTCTAGACGACGATGAAGAAATGATACAGGATATGTCTTACCAACTTGATGAAGATTTCATCGTTAGACTTCTTGTTTGAGAGTTGTTGCATTGATTCAAACTCTTTGGCATCAACTTTCCTCTCAGAGGTGTTCTGGGATTGAAGGGCCTTTTTCTTCTCCTCAAGAATTTTCTCATACTCATCCAGAGTCATTTCCTATCAAAAGCACAAGCCAATAAGCAAACTATGAGAACAGCAAGTGGAAGGGCCTAATAACTACATCATTGATTTCAGTGGGAATTGAGTTCAATCTCCTACTCTCGGCTTACCTTGTTCTCCGGCTCTTTCTCCTCCTCGACTTCAGCAGTGTTCTCCTTGTTAGCATCAGCAGCTACATCATCAACAGCAGGCTTCTCCACAACATCTTTCACAGTCTCAACACCAGCTACTTCTTCAGTCTCACTAAAAAAGACAGGAGAGATTCATTTAGTCCAAATTCCCAATCTTTATCGGATAAAACAGCAGAAAGGTTCTTAAAAAATGCGATCAATCCGAAACAGATGCTTACCCAGCAAAGGCTTCTTCTCCTGGTGTTCCCCAATTCCCACGACCAGATCCTTCACGTTTGAAGTCACCCCTAACCAAAAGATAAAGCTAAGCTAATGAGGATTCACGCAGTCTATTTCAATGGCAGAATATGCAAACAACAACAACAATAAAAGTTGAGAGAGAGTAAGACTGACCCTCTGCCAGTTCCGCTACGACGCTCAAATGCCCTACGAGGACGTTCACCTTCACCATCTTCACCACGTTGACCATCACAGAAGGAGCCCCACAATATCCACTACCACATCTCTCATAAGAGGACTTTGAAACGTCTCCTTCCCCTGAGGGCTTACTGTATCCGCCTGAATATCCATTGTTACCTCCGGGGCCAACACCACGCCTGAAATCACGGTTGTAACCACCAGGACCACCACGACCACGGCTAAATCCTCTACCACCACCGCGTGGAGCATCACTCCTAGCCTCTCTCACTAATCAAGAGAGTTAAAACCAATCAAATACCAATCTCAACGACTAAAACAACAATATAAGTCGCCAAACAAAAAACGCCGTGAATCATATATATATAGAATCCACTCAACAAGACAGACAATCTTACTAAAATGGAAATCGAATAGATAAGAAGATTATAATTTGCTAATAGTGTTAAGGAGACTCACCAGCTTGAGAAGGAGGAAGCTGCTTCGACGAAACCTTCGCAGCAGCTGAAGTCGGTCCAGATTTCTTGGACTTATCAGTTTTCTCCGGTGGAGCGATGGAGACGGCGAGCTGGCTCGGATCCTCGGCATCGTCACCCAACAGATCAAAAGGGTTCAAAGTTGCCATTTCTTAGATCAATCGAAGTGATTAAAACCCTAGAACTTCTTTTTTTCCCCAAAAATTATATCACACACAGACAACAACACTAGTAATTAAGCGAAGCCATGGATTAGTAGATCTAAAGAAAAAACGTCGAAATGAAGGAGACGAAACGAAATGATAATTAAAATGTGGCAAATTTGGGAGTGGCCGAAAAGCGGCGGAGAAAAAACCTAATCACTTAGAAAAACTCAGCTTCCTCACTGATTGAGTGCGGACGACTGTATGATAAGAATAATTATGAAGAGCCAGATCCAGCCGTACGATGCAGCGATTCTAGAATCAAAACGAGAAAACATAAACTTCTCATTATTGGGGCGAACATATTCTTCTTCTATGGGCCATTAAATGTTTGACCATTTAGGCCCACTTAAAGAAAAAGAAAAAAATTGTAAGTGCGCCTACTTATACGAAAATACTCATTACAAGTGGGATCCCCATTACAAGTAGTAGTAATTTACAATATATTTGTGCCTTATGAAATGATCATTCTACTGCAACACTACATTATTTAGCTTTATTTTTGTGTCTACACCATGACACATTGACATGTCTAGGTGTCTCTACACCTATTTTTGTAATGAAAATGTAATACTAACACCATCTTTTTTTTTTTTACTTTTCGCTTCCATGCAACGACATTTTTCTATTATATTCACATCTTTTTTTGTTTAGATAAAATTATATTCACAACTTTGTAGAAAAAAAATCAACATTTATTAAAACAAACGCACAGGCAAGTCTCCATTACACAACTTTTATCATCGGCACATGGTACTTACCAGAAAAAGACAATTGGTTTTAACAGGCCAATGGATATAAACAAACCATAACAAATAAATAAAAACAAACAGGTTTTTCTCGAATAAATAGCTTAATTAATAAATATCTTAAGAATAAATAAATAAATATTCAAAAGTAAAAAATAAAAAATCAGAGCTCAAGACGACGGACTAGGCAAAACATCTCCGTGATCGAGAACATTAGTACGGTTGAGTCTCAAAGACTTTCCAGTGTACAAAGCCTTGACGTTGGGCCGTTGCTCATCCAACAGCTTCCTCAAACTCCGTTTCGCGTTTGCCCTAAACGGACAGTTCGACGCCAAAAACCCGTCGACTAAGTGCAAATACGCCTCCAGGTCGTGGCAGCACGCCACGTCAGCGTTCGGTTTCAAGTACGGAGACATCTTCATGTCCACGCGCAGCTCCGCTCCCACGTGCGAGTAAGCCCATGGATTGTTCCTCTCCACCATCTCCATTATACCCCCACGACTCTGCCCCTGCTTGTTACTATTGTTATCATTATCGGAGAATATTCCGGGAACTTTCGTCACCACGTCTTGGCTGTTCACGACGCGGAGGACTTTCACTCCCTTCGAATCCAGCCGATCGGCGAACTCCCGGTTCCCAACCCGAGGCCCACCGAATGAAAACACCGATACCGGAGGCGCGTAGGGAACACGCTCGGCGATGTCGTCGGCGGCCAGGAGAGCGATGGCGGCGCCGAGACTGTGTCCCGTGACGCTGATGCTCAGCTCCTCTCCGGCGTAGAGATCCACGAGCCGGCTGATCTCTCCGACCAACGACTCGGCGAGGCTCGGCGCCTGTTGGCTACCCGTCGTGTAGAGGCTGTTGAATCCGCACTCCACTTTGGGCCGGGCCGGGTCGGATGGATCGGGTTTGGGCTCAGGCATCGAAACGAGATTCGGCCTGAAATTCTCTGACCACTCGAGCAACGTGGCGGTTCCACGGAGGGCGATGACGATCTCCCTCCTCCCCATCCGTCGGATCTCCCTCGGATCATCACAGACGGCCACGTACCCAACCCAGCTCGTCTGCTTAGTCATCCACCGTAGATCCGGTGCCAAGGTGTCAATCCACTTAGGCAAACGAACGGATGACGTGGCGTAAAGACTCTTCGTTACTTTATAAGACCCATCAGGTAATGCCACGTGTCTCGGCGAGCCTTCCTGGTCCGAGTGAAACGCGTGATAAGCCGCCTGCACAAACTCTCCGTACCGGACAAGCTCTCGCCGGAGGTTCTCGTCCAGAGGATCCAGCAACCCGGCCCAGTTATTCGACCCATGTAATTCCTTCCATTTAGACCCGAGTTTATTTTTCGGCGAACGCTCCTCGTATGACTTCGAGAGAAGCCTTTGGAGACGCTTCAGATTCTTCGGCGACATTTCTTCGACGGCTGCTTTCATCTGAGGCCAGATTCGCGCCAAATTCAAACCTCCGAGTAACGTCGAAGTCGTCGTCTTATCTTGACGAGAAGATACGTTGTCTACATGATCTGAAGGGCTCGGCGAGAATTTAAGAACATTCTCGAGGTTCCTGAGATGGTCTCGGTTTGTTTTCTTTCCCGGAAAAACGGAGAGCGGCTTCGTGGGGATCAACGTCGTTGTTTGGGTACTGCAAGTGAAACGACGGCGTTTGGCGTGGAATAAGTCGGTGTTTGGCGTAAGTGTCTGCATAAGTAGGATGGATGGCTAAAGACTAAAGTTTTTATGGGACAAGAACAGAGGGGGTCGGGTATTTAAAATGAAAACGTCGATGTTGGCTGTGACGTGATTCAATTTGTATGAAGCCTTGGACTTTGAATGTTTTACCATTTTGACCCACTGTTTGACTTGACTTTGTTTTTATTTGATTTTGTTTTCTCCTTTATGTTTATGTGTGTTTAAGGAATATTGAAATTCTTAGGACCGTATTGGCTGGCCATTTTTTAGGATATTTTAATTTGGACCGTTTCCATTATAAGTCTCCAAAAGTTCCGTGTGTATCAAGAAAATTCCTGCTATTTTTCTTTGCACATGCAATACAAACTACCAAAAGGGTACTTCGATCGCAGTACATATTAATGTGTGTATTTAATTATGTAATTTTAATTATATAAAAAAACGCAAACTAATATCAGGATTTACAGTTACGGTATGAATTGTATATTTGAGAAGTTTTAATTTATATTTGTTTTGAATTAAACTAAAATTAAACATATAAAAAAGTTGAAGCTAAAAGAAAACAAAAAAGCGAAAATGAAAATTATTCCCAACTAGTTAGTTTTATGGATACTGTTGTTTTGCCGTTTTGATGGACGAGTCTGACTTTAAAGTAGAACCTAGCTACGTGATGAGTTATAGTATAGCTAGAGTATATCAGTTTTGGTCTATTATGCCGTCTTCCTAGATACTAGGAGTCTAGGATGGTTGGATTGTCCTGTTGTCCTGTTCCTATAAAGGTGTACAGTCCGTATAGTATAGAAAGGAACCCTCTTTTATTATAAGAGATGAAAAGTTTGCAAAAGTCAACTTAAACGAGTAAATTCGGACACCCTGTTTAAGTACATAGGGGGATATACAGTATTGTGATAAATTGATCTATCAATTTTGTAGACTGGTTTCCTGTCTTTTAAGATTTTAAGTTTAATATATTTGTTATGACGAATGTAATCATGGTTTTTTGTTTCTGATTTAGTATTGGTATCCGAATTTTGCCGAAATGTCCGACTGATCATAAAGAAGATCAGTGTATGCCTTTTATAAGGTTAGTCTCCAATTAAATGTAATAAAACAAGGTGATTTAAAAAATCTGATGGCTTTAACAGATATTGGAAAAAAAAAGTATATTAAATTCAACCTAATCCACAGGTTTTTGGTGTACCATAACACTCTAAAAGTTAATAATTAAAAAAAAAAATCTAAACCAAACAATCAAAACACCGCGTAACACAAATAGCGTAGGATATAAAGTATATAAAAACTTTGACGAATTAAAAGGACAATGTTTCGATTGTGACTATGATCGGTCAATTTTAATTCAGTTTATAATTTATTTTTCTACCACCGTTTGTCGCTATGTACGAACTTAGGGGGTGTTTTTTATTAAAAAAAACAAAGAAAAACAAAAATTTTAGATGTGAAAGTTATGATAATAAAGTTATTGCAGTACGGTAGAGACAACATATATTGTACCACCTTACCGTTCGGTTCAGGCATGGTTTCAATATTATTGCATTTCGGTTGTTGAAAACTCAGCGTCGCTCTCTCTCATTCTCCGGTTCGGCGCTTATCGCTGGTGCTGTGAGAGGGTCTCCCGTGGTTCATCTCGCGTTCTAGGTCTTCATCTGCGGTTTAGGAACTCTGCCGGTGGTCTTCAGATTATGCTGATGATCTTTCTCATCTCGATGCCATTTTGGGTAGATTAATTAATAATATTATTTTGATTAAAAAAAAGAATATTGCATTTCAAACATTTTGTGTTAAACAATTATATTTTTGTACAATGTAGTTCTGTTTGGTGACAGGATCAAAATGTTATATATACATAAAAAACTTGTTTCCGAACAAAACTATATTTTTTATAGTAGATTTTTATATAGTAGAGTTTCCATCTTCCATATAATTTGTTTTTTTTAACTTTACAAAGACTAGCTACTTTATAAAAAAAAAAAAACTTTGCAAGGACTTTAAATCGACCGTATAAAACCTAGTAGTATAAATATTAAGAAATATTAAAAAATCTTTGTACTTTTGTCTAACCATTACAAGCAGAAACAACAAATTTCGTGAATTTTTCTTACATTTATTACATGATATTGCTGAGTTATATAAGTGACATCTACGGTCCAAACTTAACAACCTTTTCAACATACGAGACCTTAATTCTAACGTCGTAGATTTATGATTTACGGTATACTTTGTGTATTTCTAAAGTTTGAATCCTATACACGAGCGCAAAAACGCAACTACTATTAACCCTTGTTTCAAAATAAAAAAATAAAACAAAAAACAAAATCGCAGCTACTATTATCAATATTAATTCAGTCGTTAATCTACAAATGCAAAACGTCAACACATACTCAAATTAGAGTTTCATCGACTTAATATCTTAGAAAGATCAAGATATCTACGAAATTCCACTATTTTTACAAGTTTACAAAAATCAATCTAGTACGGAAAAGAACAATTCTTCGTAAACGTCACAAGTTATGACGATCACAACTACAACAACCTGGCGTCACGCGTGAGTATAGTTTATACAAATATATGAAAAGAATTAACAGGTCAAATATTTCTGTTGCATCCAAATACCAAATGCACAGGACAGGACAATATATATTCCCATATTCCTGCATGGTAACTCGTTCAATAAATAAAAGACGTACGTTTTGTTCAAAAAAATAAGAATGACGTACGTAAGCTGTAAGCATTACCGCCCAATCAACAAGTATGGAATCATATTTGAAGTTTTCAAATCACATGTTAGACAGTTCATATGTATGATCACCTTTTCAACAACTATTGTTACAACTTACACGTAGCATTTTAGCTCGGATCTGCAAATTTACAATTGTCAAAAAAAAAAAAATTATCTTTGTTCTTTTGTTGGCCATCGCTCGACGATGGCTTCCGAAAAACTCTCAACAGTCAACTAAGCGTGTTGAACCGTTACGGTTGCCCTCCAGCTCAGCTGTCTTAATGACACGTGGAAAAGTCAGGCCCGTCTTCAACATTTGACTAAACTTCTTCTTTTGTTCCGAATATACAGAATCGCAGACGCTTAATGGGCCTAATTGACTTATTATCTCATAAATGTCTCTTGTTAAGCCTGTTTACTTAACCCATTTTTCATCGTCAAGACACGTGTGATTCCAATTCATTTCATTGTTTTCCAAATTTTCAATACGAAAACGTAAACAAGACTTTTTCTGAGTTTTTTTTTTTTTTTTCCATCTAAAAACTTTTCATTAATCTTCGAAGATACAATCGTTGTTTACAAAACATTGTAGAAAATACGGACAATTATGGAACAAACTCCATGATAAATGTGAGACAATAGCTTTTTTGGCTAATGCATCAGCACATTTATTTGCTACTCTACTCCTATATTTAAATTTGATCGAATTAAACATTTTTGCCCAACATTCTATTGTGTATATGTAAGACTTGAATCGTAAATTAGTTGATACTCCAGTTAGAAGTTGGTAGAGGTTGAGGTTGTCGCCTTCAAATTCAATACGATTGTAGCCTAGAGACCATGCTGATTGCATAGCCCATATCAATGCCGTACATTCTGCTTCAATTGGTGTATGCCGCCCTTGGAATTTTCCCATACTTCCAACCAAAAAAATTCCATTCTGATTTCGTATTAGCCATCCCATTCCCGATGTGGAGCTTGTAGCATGGTGAGAGGCGTCATAGTTACATTTTAGCCAGCCGTTCGAAGGGGGTTGCCAACGTGCCCCGTTTCTGTTAGTCATAGGAAAAGTAGTAGATACCGTGGTCTCTCCTCTCGTTGCATCTCTCCATTCTTTAACATCTGCAATTGATCTGTTCAATGTTTCTTCCTCTGTAACAAGTCTGTTGTTGTAGTAGAGTTCATTTCTACTTTTCCAGATGCGCCACATAATCCAAAATGGCAAATAGCGGAGATCCTCATTGATGTTTGAATTTGAGTGTATAAAAAAAAGAAACCTGAGCTTATCTTCAATAGATGTATAAGGGTTAAGTATTATCTGCGTTGGGAAGCCGGCCGTTCTCCATATTGTTTGCGCAAAGGGACATGAGAAGAAAAGATGTTCGCTTGTTTCATCGGTCGAACAGCAACGTGGACAGATTGGATCAACATTGATTCGTCTATGGCATAGGTTTGCATTAACTGCAATTGATTTTGATAGGATTCTCCACAAGAAATGTTGAAGTTTTGGCGTGATATTTGATTTCCAAATGCTTTTCGCCAAGTCTCGGTGTTGAGCCAAAGGAGCTTGTTGGTGATCATCAGAAATTTGTACAGCAAGATGGTAGCCTGATTTAACAGTGTAACAGCCATCGGTAGTATGTTGCCAAATTAAACGGTCATCTACAGGCCACGGCGGAAGAAAGGTTTTAATAATATTCTGGTGATCATTAATGTCAATAAGATCCTTCAACACTTCTTCATCCCATTGATGTGTTGTAGAATTGATCAGAATATCCACTGGGAGTAACGGGTTAGTATAAGGGAGAATGGAAGGAGCCCTTGGCGGTATAGATGGGATCCAATTGTCTGTGATTTTTGTGTCTTTTCCATCTCCAATAATTGGTTGCAGACCTTGTTGTAAGAGATCTCGCCCAAATAAAAGCGATTGCCACCCGTATGATGGTTGTGTTCCTTTTTTAGCCGATAGTAGTGAACCATCTCGGAAATATCTCCCCTTGAGAATCCGATAAAGTAAGCTTTGCGGTCGTTGTAATAGTTTCCATACTTGGTTACCAAGTAAGGCTTGATTAAATTTATGGAGATCTCTAAATCCCAGCCCCCCAATAGATTTTGACGTTGCCATTTTTTTCCAGGAAACCCATGCCATTTTCCTCTGTGTCGGAGTACTTTCCCACCAAAAACGTGCCATCATACCATCAAGTTCGGAGCAGAGTTTCTTAGGTAACTGAAAACAGTTCATGGAGAATACATGCATTGCAACGGCGACCGACTTTAGAAGTGTTTCCTTGCCCGCTGTGGATAGGAATCGTGTTTGCCAACCGTTGATCTTTTGTAGTACATTGTCTTTGATATATTGGAACATTTCTTTCTTCTTTCGACCAAACTGTTCAGGTAATCCTAAATACTTCCCACCACCTCCTATGTTAGGGATCTTGAGGATATGTTGGATTCCTGTCCGAATATGTTGAAATACCCGTTCACCAAACGTGATTGCTGATTTGTCAAAGTTTATGATTTGGCCTGAAGCAGTTGCATACATGTCAAAAATCGTAGACAGATTTCTACTATTCTTGTAATCTGCTTTGACAAAAAATAATGAGTCGTCTGCAAATAGAAGATGCGATATGGGGGGTCCTCCAATACTTAACCGAATCGGTTGGATGTTGTGGTTACGCTCTGCCTGTTGCAGAAGAGAGCTGAGCACATCTGCACATAATATGAAGAGATATGGGGAAAGAGGGTCTCCTTGTCTGATACCGCGTTTAGTATTGAAACGTTCATAAGCACTTCCGTTGATTAACACTGAGAAAGATACTGATCTAACACAAGCCATAATCCATCTAATCCATATTTCTGAAAATCCTTTCTTCCGGAGAACTTGTTTTAAAAAGTTCCATTCCACTCTATCATATGCTTTACTAATATCAGTTTTAACAGCCATATAAGAGTTTGCACAGCGCTTACGTACCCGGAGAGAATGCAAAGCTTCATGTGCAATTAGGACATTATCAGTGATTTGACGACCTGGTATAAAGGCGGCTTGTTGCTCAGAAACAACTTGAGAGAGGAGTGATTTCAGACGCAAAACCAAAATTTTGGAGATGACCTTGTAGACAACGTTGCAAAGTGCAATAGGTCTAAAATCTTTCATCGTCACAGGTGTGTCTAGCTTTGGAATGAGACAAAGATTTGTATGATTCAGATCTTGCGCCATATCTCCTGTCTCGAAAAAACGTCTCGTCTCTTCTACTACTGCAGGTCCTACGATATCCCAATATTTTTGGAAAAAAATGGCAGTGAAGCCATCAGGACCTGGTGCACGATGAGCACCAATGGAAAACATTGCTTTTCTCACTTCCTCAGCCGTAATTTCCTGTGTAAGAGTAGCATTCATATCATCAGCCACCACAGTTGTGATATTAGTAAGAACTTCCGCCATTCTTGTGTTGCCATTACTGTCAAAAAGCTCTGTGAAATATCTCTCTGCTTCTTTGGCTATAGCCAGATTACCCCGAATATCTGATCCAGAAGCATCTTTGATGGAATTAATGCTGTTGCGAGACCGTCTATTTTTGGTGGAAGCATGATAGTAACGTGTATTACGATCTCCTTTGGTGAGCCACTTGTTTCGACTTTTGATGTACCAATATGATTCTTCATCTCGATAAGCTTGCAGTAACTGACTTCTTAAAGTGTGAATGGTATCAATAGAGACAGAATTATCAGTATGCGCTACATCAATCTGATGAACGAGATCTTTGATTTGCTTTGCTGAATTGGTGATGGTTGTCTTCTTATATCCAGAAATTCGTTGACGACATAGTCTAATTTTCTCTGTAATTGGAGAATAAAATCTATCAATACAAGACCATCCATCTTGAACAATCTGTTTGAAATCTTCCTTCTCACAAAGACGACTATCAAATCTAAAATCTCTGCGCCCAAACTCTGTTTCAGTTCTGATTTTAATGATTGCCGGCCTGTGATCTGATTCAATAAGTTCAAGGTATTGAACTTGTGATGCTGGGAAAACAGCACGCCATTCATCGTTTGCCATGGCACGATCCAACCAACTTTCAATTGTAAGATCTCTACGTTTGGCCACCCAAGTCATGTTACTTCCCGTGAAAGGAAGATCAGATACACGACAATTATTAGTCATGTTCTGAAAATCCTTTAAACTCCATGGTTCTCTAACACGACCTCCTTTCGTCTCATTAGCATTAAGGATTTCGTTAAAGTCACCACACATAAGCCAAGGACCCGATCTATTTGCTGATAATCTCTCTAAACGTTCCCATAAAACATGTCGTAACTTGCGAATTGGATTTCCATAAATGCAGGAGAAGTAAAACGAAATTTCCTTCTTATTAATCTTACAATCAATCATTCGTTCATCAACTGAAATAAAAGAAACATCTACAGACTTGTTCCATAACAAAGCAAGACCTCCACCAATTCCTATTGGTGAGACACACTTAACATAATCATAACCAACTTGAGCAGCCACGTCGCGGATGATATCATCGGGATTCTTCGTCTCAATCAAAAAGAGTAAGTCCGGGGAATAAGTTTCCTTAATCCCTTTTAGGCGTCGAACTGTCAAGGACCCTTTAATACCTCGACAGTTCCAAAACACTGTATTCATTTTGATTCCGGTGGATTCTGGCCCACCGTGTCGTCTCGATTAGTTGGTGTTGAATCAGTAGCGTGATATCCTCCATTGAAGTTGGAAGAACTTGCTCCTTCAGCAAAAAGGCCCAAACCAGTTCCTTGTTTCCATTGTTTCTCCTTGTACGCATCGCCTCTTGTATGTCTGTTCTTGATAATCATCAACTAGGAAACCACGACGCATATCTGCATAGAGAAGAGGTGTCGATGTAGTTGTTGTCGGACTTTCAGTACGTCTTCTCTTCTGGGCGTTTCCTTGTGCATCTTCAGAATTATTAACATTGTTGGCCTCTTCGGGGCGTGCCGTTTCTTCATCCTCATGTCTCTGAGTAGGAAAACCAGGGGGATGATCATTATTCTCATCATCATCATCATCGTCTCCATCCGCGGGATCCTCCTGGGGATTGGTTTCGTTCAGAGGACAATCAGATCCATCATGATTTAGCTTTCCACATATGGGACAAAAACCACGTAGTTTCTCATAGCGAAACTTTAGAACCGCAGTCTCATCCCCAAATTTGAAAATCCGTTGGAATCTTAACGGTGTGTCGATATCCCAGAGGATCCGCACACGAACGTAGTCGACATGAAGGGCGCCGTCTCCATTGAAATCTGTTTCGAGAAAATGACCCATCATGTTCCCAATGTGTCTTACCATTCGCAACGTTAGGAATTGTAGGGGAATTCCTCGTATCTGAACCCAGAAAGGGATCTTCTGTAGATCATTATCAGAATGCGACGGATTCCACTTTTGGATTACGCACATCCAATCGTTGAAAGACCACGGTCCTCTTTTTAAGATCGAAAGCATGGATTCTTCGGATTGGAACAGAAATTGGATCTTCTGATTTTCGATTATGCGACCAATAACTTCTTCTCCGACACCCCATAGTCGCGGTAATGCCGACAACATCGCTCGGAGGTTTTGTTTCCGAGGGTGGATTGGTTTGGCAATCAAACTGAATCGGGTTTCCTCTGCGGCTTCCATACACAGGTCCGTCGGAAGGCTGATGATTTCATCTTCAATACCAAGAGAAATCTCTTGCATCTTTATCCTTAATTTGTCTGCCATGATTAAGATGAAAAGAGGGAACAATTTTGCTACACTCTGTTCTTCACACAAAAAACAGAGACAATCACAGGAATTATTTATAGATAACGGAAACGGTTGATCTATGAGAGCAGTTATTCCGTTACTGAATCCTGAAGAAACCGCCGATAACTGCCGGCGAGAAACACTCTCCGGAGAGAGACAGAGGTACAATGGGTACAAAAGACGCGATCGCACAAAAAATCGCCTGATACGCTCTCTCATTGTTTTTATTTGTGGGCTTTCATTATTCTTTCTCTTGTTTTTTCTGAGTTTATTTATTGAGTGAAGGCCGCAAAGCAAAATATTTATCAACATTATGACTCTCGTGACCAAAAAAATTTTGCTTTTTTTTTTTTTAATTATTGTTTTTGCCTCGAGACCAATCTAGATAGATTTTTGTATTTCGTTAACACGAATTGTAAAACCTAAACATTCATTTCTCAATAGATTAAAAATAATTTTTTTTTGTCAATATAAAATCTTTTAATAATAACTAAACCAATAAATGCATTGTACAGTTGCATCTTTTCATAATAACATCTTTTCATAATAACTTCTTAGGGCATGTGCTTTTTATTATTCGTTAGTACATTTTTCTTTATAACCGTTTATTTAATAAAAAAATTATGTATTTTTAATAACAATTATGTATTTCAACTATTTAATAACAATTATGTATTTCAATTCTATGTATATCTTTTAGTAAAAAATTATTTAATAATAATAAAAAAATACTTAATAACAATTTCTAAAAAAAATATTTAATAACAATTATGTATTTCAACTCTATGTATATCTTTTCGTAAAACATCTTCTCATTTATAGATTTTAAATCCATAATGCTTTCCAATCAGAATTTCTATAAACAACTTTTTATTCTATTAGGTCTAAATTATTCTTGTGCTTGTTCTTCTACTTCTAGCTTTAACTCGGTCACTCCTTTCATCGAGTTTAAGTTTCGTTTCACTGTTTGGCGATTCCGTAAGTTTCACGGTTTAAGGTCCGGCTAAAACACTGCATAGATTTTGCTTCCAAGTTTTTATTATTTTATTTTATTTGCCATGAGACCAATGTAGATAGATTTTTGCATCTTGTTAACACAAATTGTAAAACCTAAACATTCATTTTTCAATAGATTTACATTTTGTCTTAATAAAACCAGAAATGATTTTTTTAATCTCAAAATCTTTTAATAATAGCAAATCCAATATAAATGCATTTTACAGTTGCATCTTTTCGTTGGCGAGTAAGGCTTGGTACGAAAGCATCGTGGAAATTCACTTCTTCATCGTTTTTTTTAATGTTTGGTTATGTATGTGTTGATGTGTATGTGTATTTGAATTTGCTCGTTATTGATGTATTTTGGATGTACCAACAACTCTTGTATACATTTTCAAATCAATGAATGAATCAGATGTTAAAAAAAAAAAAAAAAACTCTCTTATAACTGGTTTTAGGGCACGTGTTTTTATTGTTGGTTACGTACATTTCTGTTTATAACCGTTTATTTAATGAAAAAATCAATCTTTTAACAATTATGTATTTTCAACTCTATGTATATCGTTTCGTAAAACAACCTCTTATTTATAGCTTTTAATTTCAGAATGCTTTTAAATCATAATTTCTATAAACAACTTTTATTTTATTAGGTCTAAATTATTTCAAAGTTGTGTAGAATTAAGAATCAATTTAAACTATTGAAAAATATAAATCTCACTTACCAAGCCATTGGCACTAATCCAAGGTTTCAAGAATTCATGCTTATTGGGTGGTTAAAGATACATAAACATGATCAAAAGTCACAGGTTTGATATATGTTCAATTCTCAACAAAATATGTATGGAACAAAATCCGACATAGTCTTAGGATCATGTTTATTGATCTTGTTAGAAAATCCGAATTTTCCCAGGCCCCGAGGATTAGACTTGTTTTCGGTTTTGGATTCTATCAGTTAACAACAAAAAGTCTTTGTTCTTTCCGATCAAATCCGCTTCTCTGATTAACTCTCACGTTATTATGTCACGAGATCTGTCATATGTGAACGCCTTAAGTGATAAGAAAATTTGGATACATGCAATTGTGCCTATTAAATCTGGTGTTATCTTTTTTCTCAGAACTCTTCATTATCTTTACTGGTCTCTTAATAATAACTGTTTAGATGAAACTTTGCAGGATTGCATCTCTTTATCATAACGTTTTGATATTTTTTCATTTATAATCAATTTTTAATAATCCAAAAAATACTTTGAAAGCTCGTGTTTTTTTTTTATCATTTCATTTCTAACCGATATATATATATATAATTTTTTTTTTAGATATTCACATCTGTATCTTCAATTTTCATTTAATAAGTTTTCACGTATAATTTTTGAATAATTTATATTTAAATTTTTTATATATGGATTTTTGCTCCGCGATTTTGCAGGGGTTCGAGTCCTGGTTTAATTAATAACAAAATTAGCGAATACATATTATTATGTTATATTATAAACAAACAAAATTAAAAATATTAGCTAATTTTGTTAATAAAAAAAGTAAGGTAACATGATAATTATGCGTTTAACACATAATATGTAAACTTATGGCGATACCATACTATTTACCATGTTAATCAAATAGATATCCACCAAAAAGCACAGCTTGTTTATTGCATGGGGCATGAACAATGTCGTTGGTAACAGGTGAACATTGTTGTCAGCATCAGAAAAACAGTGTCGCCGGCAAATTGACATCCGGAAAAATAATGTTGATCAATGGAATTTTTTTTTTGGGTCAAGGGATCAATGGAACTAAATAGAAAGTATAATTATGGTATACATTTTTTATTAGAATTAATCTAAATAGAAAGGATAATTATGCTATACATTTGTTTCCTACACATTTGTTAATTTCCTGTTTTTAAAATTATTATTGCCATAAATCTATTTTCTCAGTCAAACTATTATTATTAAGTACATTCACTCTATGAATGGAAAGCTATATCAAGATGAGATTGTGTAAGAAATTGCCTATAAATGAAAAGCTACAACAATATTTAGAGAAAATCATCAGACACCTTTTCGCCAGAGTAGTACTACAAGAAAGTTATCTGCTAGAAAATTAGGGATCATGACTAGCAACACTCCACCGGCCATAGCTGAATCTTCTAGTTCTATGGAGTCTGATGCTGAATCTATTTTAACATGCGAATCTGTGGCCCCTGATACTAGGAAAAGAAAGTTGTCTCCTGAGCGATCCAGCCACAGCCTTCTTGAGATTCGCCAGTTTTACCATTCTAATGGTCAGGTAAATTAAGTTCCGTTCACCGGCTTCTTTTGCATATATTCTTTGAATTGCACGTTAGATATCTTAAAAGTCTATACTTGGTCCCAGATCTGAATTCACGATACTCTCCTTTGATTGTTCTCGTTCATATATATGTATTTATGCTTTCTCGTTGTATCCACGCAAATAATGCTATGATATCTCCATGTTGTCTTAAACAAAAAAAAACTGCATGTTTTTGTGGCTTAGCCAATGTCGCTGGAGGAAGTTATGAATGGTGAAGATAGCGCAGATGAAATGGATGACGATAACCAGGTATTCCATGATTTCTTTCTACGTTCATTATATAAAACAAGTGGAAAATTGTATGCGATGTAACGTGGTAGTGGCTTTTTTGAATCTTTTAAAAAGCTGCAGATGCTTCGTCATTTTGAGGGTGCGAATAAAGTGGAAGCGAAATTCATGAATATGTGGAACTCATTCGTAAAGAAGCAAAGGTTACTTACTACTTCTCTTACACTTGAATGCTCACACACAATCATATATCGTTCAGAGAGATGTTGAATTAGATTTATTTACCAAGACAAATATGTCTTACGTTCCATAGTTTTTGTCTTAATGATAATGCTTGTGGAATTTTTGTTTTTCTCAAATCAGATTTATGATTTTTTTGTTGTTGTAGGGTTCTCGCGGATAGTGATATTCCTTGGGCATGTGAAGCGTTTTCAAAATTTCACAAGAAAGAGTTGCTCAATTGCTCACACCTCAACGGGTAAATCCCTCTCAGAACTATATACACACACACGTAGACATAACAAATTATACACAATAACAGTATTTTTTGTGTTTCGTTTCTGGTAAAAAACAAAAAAAACAAAAAAATTCAGGTGCTGGAGAATGTTTATGATTAAGATGTGGGGCCATGGACTTGTCGACGCAATCACCATCAACAACTGCAATCTCATGCTCGAGAATTGCAATAACTCAGACAACACCAACAGCAATAACAGTGTGGATCATCCCACTGACATCAAGATTAACGATAAGGATGTTGAGGACGATGGCAATAACAACAAAGACGAGTAATAAGGAAGATCTCCGATTTGAACTTCAAATGCCGTTAATCGGATGGCAACTTCTGCTTTTCTAAATTGCTTGGGAATAAACAGAGATATTCCAATTTGCTTTTCTAAATTTGAACCTGGTTGAAGTTTTAGTTGGAAAATGGATCTGCTCAATATTTATCAGTTAATAAGTTAAAAATAAAAAATGGGGAAATCCATTTTTTTATTTAATCATCGATTTTAAAGTTAATTTTCTAGGTTTTACTAATAAAACTCAATTGCAATTCATTTCAAATAATTCAATATACAAATAATATTTGTATTCATTGAATAACATCACTTTAAAAATTTTTAGTTATGATTTACAAATAAAAGATCATATAATCATGAATTTTAAAATACAATTTAGAATTTTTAATTGAATAACAACGAGTTATGGTTGGATTTAAATTCTATTAAAATTCGTGAATAACACTTCTTCCGAATTTAATATAATAAGAAATAAATAAGAAATAATATAAGAAGAAAGATAAAAAACAATGGTGCATTTCCTTTTGGGAGAATTTGTTAATAAAAAGGGCAAATGACACTTTCATTGTATGTTGATGAATCTAAACCTTTAGAAATGAATGGTTGATCAATTATACCTTTGTAATCAGATTTTATCCTTAAGTTTAATATTTCTAATATTTACAAAATTAAAAAGGTAAATATATGATAACCAAATAATATATGTCAATATTCGTTAATTAGGAGTTTTTTATATCCATTTATGCTATGCAGAATTTAAAACATTGTATCTACATATTCTAAATTTTGTATAATATAAAGATTATGCAATCTATAGGTAGATTTATAATATATTTTACCAATTTTTTTGTTGACATCAATGAAAATTATAATGTTAATGAAAAGTGAAAGAATAATTACAATGCATGTCACTAGAAAACTGAAAAATAGGTTAATGTTCTGACACATTTTTAATTATGTTTGGCCAAAATAATTACGTTTGACTATCTATAATGTTAATAAAAAATGACCGAGTAATTACAATGTATGACAATAGAAAATTGAAAAATTAGGTTAATGTTTTGACACTTTTTAATAGTGTTTGGGAAAATGTAATTACGTTTTATCTTTTACAATTTTTTAAAATCCCGACCAAATCATTATCCTAATAGTATTCTAAATTTTCGTAAAATATAAAAATTATGCAATCTATAGGTCATAGAATCATAATATATTTTACCCAATTTTTTTGTTGACATCAATTAAAATTATAATGTTAATGAAAAATGAACCTAAAATTTTAGTCAATTATTAACATTGAGTAGGATTTACTATTAATGTAAAGTAAATTTATTGAGATTCATTTAAAATAAAAAAAATTGATAAATGAAACAAAAAAAAGATGAAACAAAAGTTGGTAAAGTAAAAAAAGGAAACCGAGAGAAGAAAAGTACCTACTAACAAAAATATAAAATAGACCTTGACCGTGGTGATGACACACTTCTGCTGACTTTAATTAATCATCCTCCTCATCCTCCTGGGTTTCCGCCGATTCTCTGTGTATCTTCTCCGGCACATCGACTCTGGATCAGGTCTCAGCTCTTGTCAGCATATTTAGCTTCCACATTACCATGGCATGAATTCGTTTCGTTTTTTTCTTTCTCTTCCATGATAATATATCAAAATTTTGAATTTCCCTCTTGAGATCTCGATTTCTCTTGGTCTCACTCACGGGGAGTCTTATGCTCTTAATCGAAGATACAGAGTATTTATTATAATTTGTGTTTTTAAGCTCAACGCCGTTTGTTGTTATTTCATCGATCTGCTTCTTCGATTTTCCTTTTATTCCATTGATAATCGTAATTTCTCTATTGTAGGAACTTTACCCAGAAGATTAGGGGATCTTATCGTTGCGTCGAGTTGATCGCTATGGCGTAGAAGAAACCCTAACTTCGGGAGGCCTCAGGATTTGCATCAATCGGCTGATAGTAATTGGACGAGAATGTGTAGGCAAAATTGTCGCGCGAAATCCTCGCCGGAGGAGGTGATTTCAGCTGATGAGAATCTCTTGATATACTGTAAACCTGTTCGACTATACAACATTCTTCACCTTCGCTCTCTATACAACGTATGATTTGCTTTCCTCTCTCTATCTCTCTCTATCTCCCTCTCATCATTATTCTGTCATCTCCTGTGTAGATTACGAAGATGATAGTTTTGGGTTTTCATTAAGCTGATTCTGCTTGGTTCTGGTCTCTGACTCATAGCGAAATGTGTGTGCTTCTTTTGCCTCTTAAATGTTATCCTAATTTGTTATTTGTTTATGCAGCCATCGTTTCTTCCAAGATGCTTAAACTACAAAATCCGAGCAAAGGGCGAAAGAAAGTATGAGATTCCTTCTTGGATGTAGTAGTTGCTGCAGTGATTTTTTATCTATCTTTTTTTTCCTGTCTAATATGGAAACTGATGACATATATCTATGTTGAAGTAGATATGGACATGATGAATGGTTTCTTCTCTGCTCATGCGTTTTTTTTTATTTGGTCCAGATCTACTGAGATGGTAGTTTTCAACTATAAGGATTGTAGCAACACATCACAAAAAACTGAAGGTGAGTTCTTTCTCTGCTTTTCCACATTTCGTTGTCTCTCTCTCCCTCTCTCTCTATGTTTCTCTAGTTTATTTTTATTAACTATTTTTCTGTTATGTCTTGCAGTTAGGGATAATTGTTCTTGTCCATTTTGCGATATGCTATGTGGTAGCTTCAAGGTGGGCATTTAGGTGTCAAAAGACATATTTAACACATTTTGTGAAATGCTATTGCGGTTTCATGTTGTATACTTTCATATTTTGTGTTTCGTTTACCTTCTTTAAAACTTTCGGGTGTGGTTATATTTGAGAAAATGTGTTCCAGATGGAGCTTATAATCCATGTTCTTGTGTCTGTGCAGGGGCTGCAGCTTCATTTGAATGCATTTCATGAGTTATTTGAATTTGAGTTCATGGTATGTGGTTTTAATGGAATTCCTTGTTTTGCCATGTCTTTTTTCTACATGAAATTTAGTTAAAAAGGGGTCTTTCCTATTGTAGCTTTCAGAAGAATACCAGACAGTTGATGTTTCTGTAAAACTTGATGCATTTGAATTTGAGGTCAGTTACTTTAAACTTGGTAAATTGGGAAAACCCTACAGCTGGTGAAAATTTAGTTGATACTCCATCGTTCCTTATACCAGGAAGAAGTAAGGAATGAAGACAAATTTAAGCCGTTCTCTTTTTGGTAACTTTCAGAAGCCCTTAATATACGTTAATAACAACAACTCCTTGCTTTTCTTGTCTCCCTAAACCCCAACCATAATGTTTTGCAGCTCGAAAACTCATAAGCGTAGACGAAGAGGTGGTAGAAGGAACGCCAGGCGATTCAATGTACGCTTTCTACCGTTGGATTCACCCAGTTTAGCTGATGGCTTGGAAATTGGAATCGCCCTGCTGAATGATGGTAAAGTAGCATCTTCTCCTGCTGTTGTATTCCTTGTGGCTTTGAACTTCAAATTATGGTAGAAGATACAGTGTCTTGATTATCCAGTTTTTGTACTTCTCCTCGCATCCTCCTTGCGTGGGAAATGTTACCAAAATTGATGTACATGAATGGCATGCTACAGAACTTGCTGGACAATTTGGGATGACTAGCAACACTCTAGCAGCCATAGCGCAATCTTCTCTGGACTCTGATGCTAGACCTATGGTAACAAGCGAAACTGTGGTCCCTGCTACTAAGACAAGAAAGCTATCTGCTGAGCGATCAGAGGCTAGAAGGTTTGTTCATCATGACAGTAGTTTACCATTTCTGTTGTTACAAGCTGTTCTTATTTCTTCCTGTTATTAACTAAGAACATTCTTCCAGCCACCTACTTCTTCAAAAACGTCAGTTCTATCATTCTCACAGAGTGCAGGTAATTTAAGCTCCTTCACCGACTTCTTTTGCATATTCTTTGATTGCACGTTAGATGTATACTTGGTCCCAAATCCCAATTTACGATACTCTGGTTTGATTGTTTTCATTCATATTTGTATTTTTGCTTTTGTTTGTATCCACGCAAATAATGCTATCTTAATGTTGTCTCTAACCAAATACTGCATGAATCTGTGACTAAGCCAATGTCGCTTGAGCAAGTAATGTCTGATCGAGATAGCGAAGATGAAGTGGATGATGAAGTTGCAGATTTCGAAGATCGCCAGGTATTCCATGATTTCTCAATTCACTCGTTATATAAACAAGGGGAAAATGGTATATGATGTAACGTGGTAATGGCTTTTGAAACTTAAAAAAGCTGCAGATGCTTGATGATTTTGTGGATGTGAATAAAGAAGAAAAGAAATTCATGCATCTCTGGAACTCATTCGTAAGAAGGCAAAGGTAACTACTTTGCTTACACTTGAATGCACTGCACACACACAATCATAGGCCCAAGTTTACTTGACACATATGCTAACTGCTATAGAATAATTGATCTAAGATGTGAGAGATATTGAATAGATTGATTTACAAGTACAAGTATGTCTTACATTCCATACTTTTGCCTTAATGATTTTGCTTATGGAAGGAGCTTTTTGCTTAAATAACATTTATATGATTTTTTGTTGCAGGGTTCTCGCGGATGGTCATATTTCTTGGGCATGTGAAGCGTTTTCAAAATTTCACAAGAAAGATTTGCTCCATTGCTCACCACTCTTCTGGTAAATCCCTCTGAGAATTATTTATATACACACACGTAGACATAACAAGTTATACATAATAACAAGATTTGTGTTTCGTTCGTTTCTGGGAAAAAAAAAAACCCAAAAACATTTAAGGTGCTGGAGATTATTTATGACTAAGCTGTGGAACCATGGACTTGTCGACTCGGCCACCATCAACAACTGCAATTCCATACTCGAGAATTGCAATAATAACTCAGACAACGCGAACAGCAATAACAGTGTGGATCATCGCATTGACATAAACAGCAACGATATGGATGTTGACGACGATGATAATAACAGCAAAGACAAGTAATAGGAAGATCTCCGATTTGAACAATGGCGTTTATCGGATTGCAACTTCTTCCTTTTCTAAATTGTTTAGGAGCAAACAGAGATATTTATTTTTTTAGTCTGCAACTGATTGCATTTTTAGTTGAAGAATGGATCCAGCTCAATTTTTATTAGTTAAAAGTTAAAACTGAAAAATAGGGAACTCTTTATTTAATTTCCTAGGTTTTGCAACATTTAATGGCTTTAAAGTTAATTTCCTAGGTTTTGCAATATTTAATGGATTTAGTTAGGGACTTAGGGTTATTGGTTTGTGTATTTTAATGGAGTTATAATATTTGTGTATTTTAATGGATTTACAAATTCAAACCAAATCAAGTGTTATATTGGTTTTATGATTTTAAAATTTATATTCAAATTTATGTGTTATTGATTATATAATTATAAAAATTGAAAAATAGGGAACTTTTTATTTAATTTCCTAGGTTTTGTAATATTTAATGGCTTTAAAGTTAATTTCTTAGGTTTTGCAATATTTAATCGATTTAGTTAAGGTTATTGGTTTGTGTATTTTAATGGATTTATAAAGTTTGTGTATTTTAATAAATTTATAAATTCAAACCAAATTAAGTGTTATATTGGTTTAATGATTTTAAAATTTATATTCAAATTTATGTGTTATTAATTATATGATTATAAATACTAATTCAAATCACGTGTTATTCAATCATACATATTTATTAATAGATTTGATTTCACATAGATTTTAGAGGATTTAAAAAGATTTTTATGTTAAAAGTACAAAGAGTTAAATTAGGTAGCGCTAGTTTGGATTTTCGAACCGCTATATGTATCGAGGATGTTGAAAAAAAGTACAAAGACTTAAATCCGAGAAAAACATACGAATTTACAAATACTAATTAAAATTCACATGTTAGATTTGACAATCAGTAAATTTTACAAAGATTTACAAATCCTATATATATATACTAGATTAGGATCCGCGTATACGCAGATTTTTAGTTATATATTTTAAAACCCGTAAAAATAAATTGAAAACAAAAAATAAAAAACAAAATCGAATTACTTGTGAAAATTATTTTTATTTTCATTTTTAAATGTTTCCAACTAAATTTTATTAAATATCTCTAAATTTTGAGAATTTTGTATTCCTATATGAATTATGTTTATTTCTAATGATTTTACTACTTCTACATGTATTTATCCTAAAATTTTGATGAATTGATTAATATTCTTTTTGAAATTATATTTATTTGTTTAACCATAATTGACTTTCTTAATTATAAAAAAATTATTACACGTGTTAAAATTTGATGGATTGACTCAGATATATCTCAATCATTTAAACTTCGAATGTGATCTGCATATACACTCGCTTATAATTAACTATTTTATAACTCATTAAAAAGAAAATAAACATGAAAAAGTAGAAAAAGAGAATCAATTGAATGACTTATAATTAACTATTATAAAATCCATTAACAATAAACTAAACATGAAAAAGAAAAAACAAAATTAGATTGGTTATGACCATAAAAAGGTAAGACTAATAACGCTTACGCAAAACCACTAATTACATAACATAGCTTTTTTCCATTTTAAAAAATTTTATTTAGTTTTTAGTTAAATTTTATAACACATTTATAAATTTTAGAGTTTTTATTCCTAATTTAAAATATGTTTTTGATTTATAAAATTTCTTTAATATAATTGAAAATTAATTTTTCTTTTTGTTAATTTTCTTATTTACCTTTCTGTTCGAAAACATAAGCGATACTTATTTACCTTTTTGTTTTTAAAACCTTTAAGCTATTTTTTATATTGTAAAAAACTTTTAATCTAATTTTCCTTTTTCTTAATTTTCTTATTTACTTTTTTGATTTTTAAATATTTTCTTTTTAATATTAGCGATTGATCATACAATTTCCATAATCTATATTTTTTTATTATGTAAAAAACTTTTAATTTATTTTTCCGTTTTTCGTAATTTTCTTATTTACTTTTTTTATTTTTAAATATTTTCCTTTTAATATTAGTGATTGATCATACAATTATCTATATATATATATATATATATATATATATCTATATCTATAATTTTGACGAATTAATTATCCTACTTTTATCATAACTAAAATCTAGATTAGGATACGCATATACGCGAATTTATTATAATAAAATTTAAAACCCGTTGAAATATTTTTTTAAGAATATAAAAAACAACACTGGATCACTACTGAAAAATATATATGAAAAACACAAAATCGAAACCTAAGAGTTATTTATTTATTTTAATTTTAATTTATTTTAAAATAAAATATTCAAAAGACAGAATTTGTTGCAAGTCCTAAGCAACATTAACTCTACTTCTCATATAGTTCACACACTTTTTCAACTATCTTTTTCTGTTAAGCTGCATTAAAAAATTAGGTATGCAATTCGAGTCCTTCGAGTATGTTAACGATCTACCCATTAACTCTTTTCAAGCAAATAAAGTCTATATTTCTCTTCACATTCATCTATCGTATATGATCTCTCTGCTCTCTAGAGAAGTTATGTTTCTCAAGACTCGAATCAAAAGTCTCTAAAATTCTTGATATCCTCCTCCTCATTGAGCTCATCATCGTTTAATGTAATATCATTAGTAGCTAAAATTTTCTTTTTTTAATTGAAATATATCCTAATCAATCAATTTTTTTTTAATTTACTTTTTTTTGTTTCTTCCTTATATGATATTTTTGCTCTCTAGAAAAGTTATGTTTCCCAAAACTCGCATCAAAAAAGAAAATAGAAAACAAAATCTGATCACCACTGAAAAAAAAATATATGAAAAACACAAAATCGAAACCTAAGAGTTATTTATTTATTTTAATTTTTAGTTATTTTCAATTAAAATATTAAGAACACATAATCTGTTGCGGGTCCTAAACAACATTAATCTCATTTATCATATAGTTCACAAACTTTATCAACTATCTTTTACTGTTCAGCTGCGTTAAAAACTTAGGTATGAAATTCGAGTATGTTAACAATTTCCTCATTAATTATTTTCAAGCAAATAAAGTCTCTCTTTCTCTCCACATTCATCTCCCTTATATGATCTCTCTGCTCTATAGAGAAGTTATGTTTCTCAAGATTCGCATCAAAAGCCTCTCTACATAATTCTTGATATCCTCCTCCTCATTGAGCTCATAATCGTTTAATATCATATCATTAGCATCTATAATTTTCTTTTATTAATCGAAATATATCCTAGTTAATCAAATTTTTTTTTTTAAATTTACTTATTTGTTTCTTCCTTATATGGTATTTTTGCTCTCTAGAGAAGTTATGTTTCTCAAGACTCGCATCAAAAGCCTCTCTATATGATTATTGATATTATACTCATCATTGAGCTCATCATCGTTTAATGTCATATCATTAGCATCTACAATTTTCTTTTTTTTAATTGAAATATATCCTAGTTAATCAAGTTTTTTTTAACTTACTTTTTGTTTCTTCCTTATATGAGATTTTAGCTCTCTAGAAAAGTTATACTTCTCAAGAATCGCATAAAAAGCTTCTCTACATGATTCTTGCTATCCTCCTCCACATTAAACTCATCATCGTCAAATGTCATATCATTAGCATCTAGAATTTCTTTTTTTAATTAAAATATATCTTAGTTAATCTAATTTACTTTTTGTTTTTATTTTTCTTTTATTAAAATGAAATAGATCATTTTGTCTTAATTTCTTTTTATTAAATTGAATATATCCTAGTTAATTTCTTTTTATTGATTAACTTGTCACGTGTCACGATCATATTAATTACTAACTTTGACGTTTATTTTTTCTTTTTAGTAATATTGAAATATCTTTCCTTTTATTTTATTTATTTTTATTTAAAAATAATAGTAATTTTCTTTTTCTTTTAGGATTAGTATATTTTTCTTTATAATAAGATATCTTTTTTTTTTTAAATAGTAGTATTTCCTTTTTAATTTAGGATTAGTATATTTTTTCTTTATAATATTTTTTAATTAAAACACGTGTCAAAATCTTATCGATTAACTTATTTTTATTTTAAAAATAATAGTAATTTCCTTTTTCTTTTAGGATTAGTATATTTTTTTTCTTTATAATAAGATATTTTTACTTTTATTTTATTTATTTTTCTTTTTAAAATAGCAGTATTTCCTTTTTCTTTTATGATTAGTATATTTTTCTTTTATAATAGATTTTAATTAAAACACGTGTCAAAATCTTATCGATTAACTTGCCACGTGTCACGATCATGTTAATTAGCAACTTTGACGCATCCAACTTTATATAATAAGATTTATAAATCAGCTAAAATACATAAACGAATATCATCAAACTTTAAACTATATTAAACATTTATAGATAAAAAGTAAAATTTTATAATTTTTATAATCATTAACTGGATAACAACATATTGTGGTTGAATTGAAATTTTATTAAAATTCATATTGAATAACACCCTATGAGGCACTGAACTAATTTTCTTAGAGCATCGGTATTGCTGCACAACCTCAATACGGGGTTTTTAAATATATTATTAATTTAAATAATATATTTAGAACTCAGATGGGTATGGGCTTGCTACATCATTTTTTGTTTTCTTTTTTTTTTCACTTAGACCAACCCCGATGGATAACTTGGGGGATCTAAACCAAGTGTCTTATGAATATAAGTGAATAAATAAATGAAATTGAATGTTTTAAATATAAGACCAGTGTCTAATATTAGACACTGGTCTTATATTTAAGACATTCAATTTCATGGCATAAACTCTGTTGCATTTCTGTAATTTACAGTAAAACCTCTATAAATTAATAATGTTGCGACTTCAAAATTTTATTATTATCTTATAGAGTTATTAATTTATCTATAAATTATTATTAATTTATCGATAAATTAATAATTTATTAATTTATAGAGATATTCTTGGTTTGAACTTTTAACGTTCATCAAGAAACAATAAAAAAATGTTTTCAAAATTATAAAATTCATTTAGAAAATATCAAATCAAAAAATTTAAAGATAAATTAACAATGTTTATAAGCTTAAAACAATAATTTAATCATACTTTACTATATTACCTTAGCTATATATGTAAATATATATGCTTAAATGTATAATTATTAATTTACCTTATTATTGGGACCATATATATACATAAGAGTTTCAAAAAAATTATTATCTTATTATCTTATCGAATTTTGCTAATTTTTACACTGTCCCGACTCGGGACCATGAAAATTTATTAATTTATAGTGATTATTAATTTATCGAGTATTAATTTATAGAAGTTTTATTGTATATGTTTTAATGTATTATATTTTTGAAAATGTATTATGTTTCAATATATTATATTTTTACTTAAATTAAAATAAAAAATTTGGTTTTTAAGACACTCATCCAAGTGTCTCCATTGTAAACTCAAAATCAACAAATTTTAACAAAGTATCTTATATCCAAAAAGTACACAAAATATTATTATTTTATCTTTAAAACACCATACTAAGGGGTGACCATTGGGGTTGCTCCTAAGAAGCTCACATGGGCTCTGCAATACTGATGCTTTTATTCTTCTTTTTTTTCTAATCAAATTCATCTTTTATTGTTCACTCATTCATTCTATTTCTCTTAGAGCACTATTTGGACCCTTAATAGAAAGCTAGATAGTGCCTATGGGTTTTTAATTAATTTGGGTTTGAAGTTATAGGCCCATTAATAATATAAAGTCCAGTATCATAATACTATGTTTCCGCTTTCAATAATTTTGAGGGAAATTAGCGCGCGAAACCATAAAATTTCGAAAATTAAAATAAACCTCTCTCAGATTGCTGAATGCTGAGGGGGAAAAGAAAGATTGAGAAAAAGTTACTTGCGGAGAGAGTGAGACGGATTAGAGTCTTTAGAGAGTTCTAATGGACGAATTAATCTCGGTGGTGAGAAATTTACTTCTGTATAATCTCTCTGTGAAATTTTGTTCCCATTTTGATGAATTTGTTGCTGAAATTTCTGGACAATTTGCTAGGTATTTAGTTGAGAATCCGATCTTTATCTTTTCTAATTTGCTAAAATCTCCGGATAATCTTTTTGGCAGGAACCTGGGCACTCCGATTCTACATCTCTCCTTTCCGGTGAGTCATTACTGGGTTATGTTCATATCGCACGCCTTTATTGCAGTTTCTAGTTTCTGACATCTTTTATTTCTGGGCATTTCCTACAGAACCACCAGATATTACCAATTGGTTTTCCAATTACATCTATGAATCGTTCCCTTTGTGTTCTGTACTCAAGGAAAGTGAAAGCGAACTAAATGGGTTTTCTGTTGGAGAGGTTAACACAAATCTTGGTGTTGCTGTTGCGGAAAGCAAACCCACAGAGAAGTTTGTCTCGAACAAAGATCATAAGCCTATGAACAAGAACATGAAACCGGTTTGTGTATTTGATTTGTTAGAACCCTCTTGGATTGGTGGTTTTGTATTCTCATTTCTAATACATTTTACTTTTGGGCAGATTTCAGATAGGAGGAATCTATATGAATCACTCCCTTCTGGTAAATCCTCTTTTTGGTTACCCTATTGTTAAACATGTTGATTATTGTGAATTTATGGGGAACATGCAAGTCTCTTAGCTGTTGATGGATTATGTTGCAACCTAATCTGGTTTCCTCCATTTGACTTTTCAGAACCTCCTGATTTAGGTAATTGGTTTTCGAGCTATAACTTTGAATCGCCGATGCTGGATACAAGTGATGGTCTTGAATTCTCGGTTCCTGGAGAAAGCGAATGTGTTAAGGAGACGCAATTAGAAGAAGAGATAACAAACAATGATAGAAACGGTGTTTGTCCTAGGTTGTTTGAGCAGGAACTTGTCTCTTCTGCAAAGGTATTGTTTTTGCACTCCTGACTTTTACTTCTTATGCCACAGTTGCATCAGTAAATTTTCCCAGCTCTTATTGTTTCTCATTGTTTGTTGTTTTTCCTATAGATTTTATATCACTATCCGGCTGACGAATTAGTCTCTTTGCAGGTTACAGGTTTCTCTCAGTCGCAGTCTGTTCTTTCGGGTGAGAAAAGCCAGTTGTTTGTACATATAATGTTACTGTGTTTGCTTTCTTAACATGTGTTATTACATAAGGTGGTTCAGGTTTTGAGCTGAACCTTACTTTTCTTATTGCTTGTTCTATCAGAGCCTCCTGATGTCAGAAACTGGTTTTCAAGCTATGAGTATCAATCTCCTCAGCTTGACACTCATGAGCTTGAGTTTTATTCTTCTGAGAAAGATCAGTTAATCATTGACGAGAGTGACACAGAGGATGAAAATAGTTCTGGTATTTTTCGGAAGACTAGGAGCAAGCAAGAGACTACTTCTCCTGGCAAGGAGAACATAGCTGCAGACACGGTAAGTTATGTTCTTGAACCTTTTAGACAACGGGGAAATCATTACTGCACTTTGTAGTTGAAAGAGAAAAGATTGTGTGGATCACTACAAATTAGATTTTACCAGTTTTCACTTATTATCAATAGCACAATTTTGTTTTAAATTTCAATTCTGTTAGCTCTCACTGACTCTTTCTCGATTGTTCATGTTAGACCAATGAGGTATCCTCAGACAATGCATATTTAGACCAAGAATTGGAAAAGAAGTCATCAGTTGGATTGTTCAATGACTCAGAGAAAGAAGAATCAAGCTTCGAGCAGGAACCATTAATCTTTGAACCAAGGTGTAACCCTGGAGTTTCCCAGTACAACTCAAAACCGCAATTTCCCTCAAAGAAGAACGAAGCTTCTTTACATGAGCTGAGACCGCAACACACCCAAGAAACCATTTCCATGACCTCCAGTAGACGAAAGTCTCCAAGAAAAGCCGCTCAAAAGGCTTGTCTAGAAGAAAACCTGGAGTCACTAGACCAAGAATCAAATGACAAGGAAAATGCTGACGGAAAAAGCATTGAGGCTGGATTTGTGACGATGAAAAAGGCGAGATTCAGAGAAGCAAGAGACCGATGTTCCATGACGAAACCGCATAGAGGAGTTCTAGTGGAGTGTTCGAGAGGTAAAGAGTTAAAGAACATAGCTGGGGAGGAAGACAAAGAAGAAAGAAAGAAGAAGAGAAGAGTTTTGGGGGAAATGTCGAATCACCAGTTCTCTGGAGCCGAGGAGATTGCAGGAAAATGGCATTGCCCTCAGAAAAAGAAAGGGAAATCAGGTCCGCCATTGAAACAGCTTCGACTTGATGCATGGATACATAAAGTCTGAGTCTTTAAGAAGGCTTCAGGCTTCATCAACAATGTATTGCATCCTTTCCCTCTCTTTTTGTATTTTAACAAATTTTACTCAAGCTGGTAGATAACACAGACCGGATCAGACCGAAATTAATTTAGTTAGATTCCTTCTACTTACATTACACTACTCTAAACCCGAACCGACCAAACAAAACTGAATCAGATCAAAGAATACGTATTTGGATAAGCATTGACGATTAAGTACTCTCACTCAATAAAGAAAGACATAAAAGGATTGATTTTTTCACCTAAATGCTGCTTGCATCCGGGGAAAAACAAAAACAAATCAAAGTTCCTAATTTATTTCTTGATTTCAGAACCGGAGTGTTCTTCAGACTCTGCATTTTTTAGCTAAAAGGAAAAAGGTTTTTAAAAATCAAAACTTTGAAGGGCTCACGGGTCGGAGAAGGTGAAGATGAGCTTCGTTAAGTATCTCCGCCGAAATAGTTTGCTCCAATTAGCCGGAAAACCATCTCTCAGCCGAAATTGCATGCTTCAGACCCGCCGGACTCTCATCATTGAAACCGCTCCGCCTGAATTTGTCAAGCTTAACCGTCTCTCTGGTTCCGATTCTGGTATTTTCAGTTTTCCTTATCGAATTGGTGTGTTTTATGGGTTTAGTTGAGCAATCTGAGTAATTCCTTGTATCTGTTAGGGTTCTTCAATACACTTTTTTTCTGGGTTGATTGGGTTCGACTGATGTGCGATTTTGTTTTGCTTTTGTCGTTGGACTTGCTTCTCTCTGTTATGCTACTCTAGCTAAACTTTTAGCCACCTGTTGTTATTTTTGGACATTAGAATTTGATCTCGTCCTGAAAAACCTTTGAACATTTGGTTTCTTATTTAAATCTTTATACATTTTGTCTGATTAGTGTGTGGTCTCTAATGTTCTGGTAACTTTTTGGGTTTACACCAACTCTTTTATATCATTGTGTTTGCACAAACTTTTTGAGTTTACGCCAACTCTAATGCACTGTGTGTGTGTGTTTATGATTTACAGGGATTATTGAGGTTAATCTAGACAGGCCTGTGGCAAAAAATGCCATTAATAAGGAGATGCTGAAAAGTCTGCAGCACACATTTGAGACCATACATCAGGATAATTCCGCTAGGGTTGTGATGATCAGAAGCCTGGTTCCAGGGGTTTTCTGTGCAGGTGCAGATCTGAAGGTAGTTTTGCCACTGTCCTTTCTTCTGGAAATGCTCGCATTCGATATGTTAGCCATGCTTGAAAATTTCTGTTTTTCTTATTTGTTTTGATGCCAGGAACGTAGAACTATGAGTCCATCTGAGGTTCACGCGTATGTCAACTCGTTGCGCTACATGTTCTCGTTCATAGAGGTATTATGCTCATATATCCTTGTTGGTTCTCACTGATTAGCTGCTACTTTCATTCATGAAAAGATTGTTGGGTAAAGTTAATTGTCAATATCTAAGTATGTCTGGCATTAATCTATACTAAATTTCTCATCAAATCGTTAGGATGACCACCTACACTTGTAGACCTATCTCTACTATATCAAGATTTGGAATTTATAAAAGAGAGGAGGATAGTGCTTCTAGTGCCGCAGCTTCATGTGTTCCTTTATTTCTATGTAAAAGCTCTAGGATTTGGTTCTCAGTGAGATTCTCATGCTATAGTGACTTCGAAGACTTGTGTTTCTAGGGACTGAGTATCCCGACTATTGCTGCAATAGAAGGTGCGGCATTGGGAGGTGGACTCGAAATGGCTCTATCCTGTGATCTTCGAATCTGTGGTATTTTCATATCTGGTCATTTTCTTATTGTAATCTACATGCCGAGATGAGCAATTATTGTTAAATAACTCGGAACTTTTCAGGCGAAAATGCAGTGTTTGGCTTGCCCGAAACAGGACTCGCTATAATCCCCGGGTACATAATAAGCTTCATCGCTCTTGATAAACGGTTCTCTTATTACCATCTCTATCAGTCTTGTGATGATTTCTTTCTCTCGGCTATTCAGGGCTGGTGGGACACAGAGGCTCTCGAGGCTGGTCGGGAGATCCGTATCAAAGGAACTTATATTCACAGGTCGAAAGATTGATGCAAGAGAAGCTGCTAAGAAAGGTCCGTGGCTATTAAAGTTATCATAACGAATTGTGAACTTGTTTTTGACATATACTCAGATAAAGATGATTCATATTCTCTCTTTTTGGTTTGTGTGTGTGTTGCAGGGCTTGTGAACTTTTGTGTTACGGCGGGTGAGGCTCATAAGAAAGCAATAGAAGTGGCTCAGCAGATAAATGAAAAAGGTCCAATGGCTATAAAAATGGCGAAGAAAGCGGTTGATGAAGGAATAGAGACTAATATGGCTTCGGGTTTGGAGGTAGAAGAGATGTGTTATCAGAAGCTTCTTAATACTCAAGATCGTCTTGAAGGGTTAGCTGCTTTTGCTGAGAAGCGTAAGCCTCTTTACACTGGCAAGTGAAGCTCTTATCTAATTTAGTTTCCATAACCGGGGGGAGATAGCCATTGAATTGGATGTTAATAACCGGGATGGTTTAGGATCATAATAATGTGTATGACAGAGAAAACAAGAAGAAGAAAAAAAAACATTTAAATATCACTGTTTGAGTTTGTGCATTCATAAGAAGGAAATAAGGAAATGGCAAAAGCTTGAATCGGATTTGTAGTATAATTAAAGTTGGTTAAAACTCAAAATGTTGAAACCAATGGTTATACTCTGTGCGTATGTTTTAAGCTACTGGTTTTAATTCAAAGGTTTACTTGAACGTTGTCGTCATCTCAATGAGTTTAGTGAAATGTTCTTTTTAGTGGTAATATATAGATCTAACTTTTAATGCAATGTTGTGCATTAAAAAATTACTCTTTATACTACGAAACTTTTTAATCCTCGAATTTTATTTTAATCGTTAGCTTAAATTAAGGGGAAAAATTACTTTGGAGTCAACAAAAGTAGCCGACCCGTGTGAGTCACCGCCCCATCAAAGTGGTGCCAAAATGATGTATCGATGATTAGACTCTTTTTCCAATTTGACGTGTCAAGTTTATTTCAGTGATTCTTTACTAACTACTCTCTCCGTTTCACAAAGAATGTCGTTTTAAGATTTAATTCTTGTTTCATAAAGAGTGTCGTTTTATATTTTCAATGTAAATTTTTTTTAAAAAATCCAGTTTTAACCCTATTGTTTTAATGTATTAATTAGACAGAGAAAGCTGTTTAATGAATTTATAAGGGATAGAAGAGACTTTTTATCAAATTTCTTAATTTGTGTGAAAAGTGTCAAAATGACACTCTTTGTGAAACAGAGGGAGTATAAAACTGAAGCTGCAAACATAAATTATTGAGAACCATTATGTTTGGTCGTTACATTCATAATAATAAAATTATTGTCACTCTCTAAACGGTAGGAATTTACCAATATTTTCACGCCCGGACCGGACCGCCCGGTTAACCTGCGATCCGGTCACTATCCCGATCTGGTTCTACTGTTAAAATATGCTACTTTTAAAACCGCCAAATCTAGAAAAATCTGCGGTTAAACCGTGAACCGCTGATCCGTTGACCCGGATGAACCGCCAATTTAACTTTTAAATCTTTTAATAAACGTAATCTTTCGCTAAATTTAGGGTTTAATACAATGGTTCTAACTTTTAAGAATATTTGTACGTCTTAGCCGCTTGAGAAAAATGTTTTGTGTTCTCAAATCAACAAAGCAGTATGTCTTGTCTTCTCTAATCTCTCTTTTCTTTGTTTAATATTTTTTTGTCCTATATATTTTGTTTCTAATTTGTAAGTATTCCTTGCTCATTTTTTGTCATTTTTGTCTTTAGATTTTGATGAAGACTTCACAATGTCACCTCAAAAACATGAGAGAAATGATTATGAAGATAATCACGATTGGTTGTTGTGATTCTCTATTTTTTTAATATCATTCACTATTTAGTTTGTTAAATTTGAATTTAAAATATTTAATCATTTTAATATTTTATTATTGTTATTGAATATATTTGTTTTTGTTAAACATGATATGAATATTTTTATATCTAATTTATTGTTATATTATCAAAGCTATATAATATATATATATATATATATATATATATATATATATTATATAAAAATTTATAAATTAGTTGATCCACAGTCGAACCGGCTCGACCCAGATAAACCCGGAAACTCGATGACCCGACCCGTTAAACAATATTGTGAAACCCGACCCGGACAGCAAACCGAAATACCTATCGAGGCATCGGTTCACGGTTTAACCGCGGATTTTTCTGGATTTTGGCGGTTTTAAAATAGCGGATTTTAACTGTGGAACCGGACCGAGATAGTGACCGGCTCGCTGGTTAACCGGGCGAATTGGGCGGTCCGGTCCAGGCATGAAAACATTGCATTTAAACGTCCGGTGTTGAGGCTTATGTGAAGTAAATTCTGAATTTAAAAGCCATTCGATTCAAAAACAAAAGAATAAGATTAAATTCGTTAGCCGCTGGGTTTGTAATTTGTTTTTTTAGTTTTGGTTGGTGGTTGTTGTGTTGGTGGTTAGTGTGGTTGTTTGATTTGGCAAGCGTCTAGGTATTTTCGTTTGTAAGAATCGTGCATCTTTGGAGTGTGTCTGGGTGGATTTGCTTTTGTTCTCTGTTGTACTTCCCGTCTGTTTCTCTCTCCAAAGCTCTTGTGTTTCGAGTTGGTTTATGTCTCCTTTAGGACTCGTCATTCGGATGGTATCTACTAGCTTCCTCTGATTTTTTCGAGGTTAGAGGGTTGTTAAAAAGCGAATCAGTGAGTTCGCTCTTCAGTTCTTCTCTTGCGAGGAGGTGGTCAATTTTTTGTCTGTAGATTGCATAGGCCGGTTTGCGAGTGTCCGCGTGTAAGAATTGTGGAGCTTCTTTGGCGTTTTCCCTTTTGGAGGTCAAGGCTTCTTTGCTTTGAGTCTATGTCTGCTCGAGTGCTTTGGTTTTGTGGGTGTATTGGAGATGGTGTTATCTCTTTGTTCTGTTTTATGGTGGTTCGGCGTTTCCTTCTTCTAATGTTGTGCTTGTTGTTCTCGGATTTCCCTTTCTTTCAAGCTGATGGTGTTGTTGTATTATGTTCTGCTTGGAGTTCATGTCTCTTGGCTCAATGTTGGTGTCTTCTGGTTCTGCTGAGAGGGCCGTCGGTGTGCTTCATTTCAGTGGCAAGGATTTTGCATTCAGAGTGCTTTAGTTATTCATTCAGTTTTAAGTTTACATCTTTGCATTCTATCCTGTATTTCACTTCGTATCTTATCGTGTATCTTACTTTGCTGTTTTTTTTAATATAATATCAGGTGGAAAAAAAAAAGATTAAATTCGTTATTTGTATTCTTTTTTTTTTGATTTTTAAAGTTCGTCATATTCAAAAGGTACAGATGCTATGCCTTATCTACAAATTTGGTCATTGATAAAAGTTAAAAAATCGTTATTATTTTTGAAGTCTTCCCACGTCCGGTGAACTAAAAATGTGTAAGATATAATTGTATTTAATTGTTTATTTGTATGTATTTTAAATGGATTTGGTTAGTAATTGTATCGTTTTATTTTAATGTTTTCAGACACCTGCTGCGTAAGAAAAAAGCTTTAGCGTAGACAGACCAAAAGAAAGGAATCCAGATTCCTCCGGGGTCATCATCATATGCCTACGCGACCTCTACGATATTCTCTCAACTATTTCATGTATTATTTACCAATTCATTACCCTCTTTATGCTACACTTTTACATTTTTAACAAGTTTTATAATGTATAATCTGCTCCCTTTATTGCATTATTACCCGACCAAGACTATCGGCTAATGTTGGTCGTATTTCTCTGTTTCATTACTTACACTTACACTTAACATTATAGCAACAAAAAAAAAACGAAATTTAACTCACACATCAGAAAAAATATTTATTGGTTTGAAACTCTGTGATCAAGATACTCACCTTGTACTGTTGTACATATTATTGAACATGGAGAATTTCTTAGTTATTAAATATATATATAGTAGCCAATATGATATCAAATTTAGTTATGTTCTCTCTTATATTATTTCTTTCTGTTTAATTCATTCACTACAACCCAAATTAGTTTGAATTCTGATAATGATAATATAACGGTACTAATAAATATCACAAAACTACAAACCTTCAATGTAACATTTGGATCTTCCACACAGTTTTAAGTAGCGATTCTCCAATCGCTGTCAATCATCAGAAATAACGTTAGAATAGTATTAGAAACCAAAAAACAAAAAAGTTTGGAGTGAATTCACATCAACTTGGATTTCAGATTTTGTTCTCTTTCAATTTTCTTTCTTAACTTAACCTCTAAGTCTTAGCATTTCCACTAACTTATCTCTTTTTCTTCTACCAAATCCTCTTTCATCGCCCAAACACAAAGAACCTTTACAACAACACTCACTTTCTCTCTCTCCAACTCCAATGGTGGAAACAAGAGGCTCAAAGAAAACAACCCAATTGGGTAACAAAGAAGATCAAAACCCTAGAAAATTCTACTCTCGATTCCTCTTCAAAGCTCTACTCCTCGCCGTGTTTTGCGCCATCGTACCTATCTTCCTTTCTCAGACGCCGGAGCTCGCTAACCAAACCGGACTCCTCGAGCTTCTCCACCTTGTTTTCGTCGGCATCGCCGTCTCTTACGGCCTCTTCAGCAGCCGCAACTACGACGGAGGCGGCGGTGGTGGAGGAGGAGGAGGATCAAGCAATAACGATCACAAAGCTGATAACAATAGTAATCCGCATTCGTATGTGCCTAAGATTCTTCAAGTATCCTCTGTTTTTAACGTGGATCACGAGAGTGAATCTGAGCCGTCCGATGATTCCTCCGGCGACCACCGTAAGATTCAGACATGGAGGAACAAGTACCACATGAAAAGTCCCGAGGTTGTTGTTTCTAAAGATCACGGGACTCGTTTCGTTGATCGAGTTAGTTCAGGGGTCAAAGAAAAGCCTCTGCTTTTGCCTGTTCGGAGCTTGAACTATTCGCGGGATTCCGGCGATCATTCCGATCGATGGGAGAAAGTGAGATCAAAGAGACAACTCCTAAAGAGTCTCGGTGATGATAACAGTGATGTGCTTCCTTCTCCGATTCCATGGAGGTCAAGATCATCATCATCATCAGCGGAGAATGAATCTCAGCCGTCCATAAAGAATCTGGCTACAATTGAATCACAGCCGCTGATCAAAACTCAGGCGAATCTGACGCCATCTTCCTCTTTCTCTTCTTCTCCGAGAAAGCCGACGCCTTTGCCTAAGCTCTCATCTGAGTCTGGAGCGAAATCGGCGGTGGACGCCGAGAGAAAGCATGAATTTCACCAAACACCGTCACCTCCTCCTCCTCCGCCGCCGCCGCCATTGCCGGCTTTTTATAACTCGGCGCCGAGAAAGGATTATCCTCCCGGAATTTACAGGATTGGATCGAGAGAATCAGTTCACAAGACGAAATTTGCCGGCGGTGAGTTTCATCCTCCACCGCCTCCGCCGCCACCACCTCCGATGGACTACTATAAGTCTCCTCCGACGAAACTCAGAGTAAGCAGCGAACGGAGAAAATCGTCGGAGCAAAAGTCGAAACTGGATGACCGTTCAGCGAAACGAAACTCTCCTAAAAAAGTATGGTGGTCCGATCCAATCGTGGATTCCAAGGAAGATAGAGTTATCAGAGAAGACACGGAGAAGAATGATCGAAGGAGTTTCTTGAGAAGCAAGGCAATTGAGGAATCCGAGGATGAAGAACATAGGAGGAGAAGAGAAGATGAAATCCACGACGATGATGAGATAGAGGAGAAGAGGATAGAAGAGGAAGAAGGAGTTTGTGGGAACAGCAGTGACGTGGACAAGAAGGCTGATGAGTTCATCGCAAAGTTTAGAGAACAGATTAGGTTACAAAGAATCGAATCCATCAAGAGATCTACTAATAAGGTCTCTGCAAATTCTTCGAGGTAGACCGTATGTATTAAAAATATTTAATAACAGATGAGACGAAGAAATTACAATTTCAACTTACTCTGGTTATCATCATAAGGTTGTAATCAGTAATCGTAGCACCGTTAAAAAATCAGGTATAAAACTCTGAACAACGATAAAAACAAAAAAATCAAGATGATATCAAACGGAAAGCGTAGAAATGAGACCTGAAATTTTTGATGTGTTTTACGGTTGAACTTCTATAAATTAATACTCGATTCATTAATATCTCGCTAAATTAATATTTTTTATCAATCATAAAATTAGTTTATCAACCAATTAATATATCTATAAATTAATAATCACTATAAATTAATAAATTTTTATAAAAATTCATGGTACCAACATTATTAATTTATAGAAGTTTTACTGTATTATGTTTCCTAAGTTAACTACTCTTGAACTTTTATTTCTCATTCATTTTTAGTTCGATGATGAATATGTGAATATATCATATTATAGTTAGTATTCACAGTAAAGATTTTGACAGACTAATATTCCGGTCATTCTGGTAAAACGTCCTGTAAGGGATTTGCTTCCATACACTGTTTTCGGTTATTAATCCCATCTTAATTATCTCTTGATTTTTGTTTAATAATTGTTAGAGTCGGGATTCGTATCCCCTCTAAAAAGCACGATGAAATTCAGATCGGCCCAATTAAAAACCCTACTGTTGGCGATCGCAACTTAAAATCGGCTACAAAAACAAGTTTACTCGCTTATTCGGAGAAAGCGTTAGCTCGGCCATCTCTCGGAAAGAAGAGAAGGCACGAGGTCGGCTATCAATAAACAAATGGGGAAGAATCTTGGTCGGCCACCTTTCGAGAAACTCCTGCGAAAAGGAAGTTTTCATCTTAGGCCGACCAGAAGACATTTAGAAAGGCCGACCAGAAGACATCTAGAAAGGCCGACCTAGAGACATTTAGAAAGGCCGACCTGAAGGCATTTAGAGTTGGCCGACCTGACGGCATGGCACAATCCGTCAGAGTCTCCACTCAGTCTCTCAATCAGCACGCAGACCGCACTGAGTCAGCGCCATGCCGCACTCAATCAAGGCCATGCCGCACTCAGTCAGAACGCAGACTCCACTCAGTCAGAACGCAGACTCCACTCAGTCAGAGCGCAGACTCCACTCAGTTTAAATAATATATTTAAAGTCATCTTTAAATATGAGCCCTTAGATCGAATCGATCTAGACCGCCCGATTATGAAGTGTGTCCTCTATAAATAGAGGGGGGACTCGAAACAGAAGAGGGGTCAGTTCTTTTCTCTCTGAGACCTTTGTAACCAGCTTCTATTCCGACAATCGGAACTATCAATAAACACAAAAGCTCCGGATTATCTTAAACTCAAAAGAATCTCTTGAACAAAACTCATTAACTCTAATCTTCTTTTAACAAGCCGATTTGAGTTATTACATTTGGCACCGTCTGTGGGGATTAAGTTCAAGAGAATCTTTGAGAAAATCAAAGAACTCAAAGATGGCAAGTACTTCCGCACAAACCGACACGAGAGCTATCAACAATGACGAACTTCGATCAGAAGATTTAGCAACAGATCGGCCCGACGAAGTTATCAACTCTGATCCACAAGTCGATTCGTCAACAGATCAACAATATCGCTCAAACTAAGATCGTCCTCACCATCGCACTAACTGTAGCCGACGTCGCTCCCGCCCTTGATTCAACCGACACACCAGATTGGCGGATCGAGATTCGACACTTCCTTGAAACTGGCGAACTACCTGTGGAAAAGTGGTCGGCTCGACGACTACGCGCCCGCAGTGCAAAGTATACTATCGCCAACGACATCCTATGCCGCTGGACAGCTTCCGGAACACTCCTAACTTGCATCCACGGAGACGAAGTATGCCGCGCCATCAAGGAAACTCACGATGGGGCTGGAGGTAACAATTCAGGTGGACACGCACTCACCCTCAAGATCAAAAAACACGGTCTCTTCTGGCCAACGATGATGGAAGACTGCAACAAGTATGCACGAAAATGCGAATAATGCCAACGCCATGCTCCAATGATCCATCGGCCAACCGAGCTGCTGACATCAACCATCCCTCCTTATCCATTCATGCGCTGGGCAATGGACATCGTCGGACCAATGCCATCGTCCCGCCAGCGCAAGTATATACTCATTATGACGGACTATTTCACTAAGTGGGTGGAAGCCAAGGCATTCGCCAGCATCAAGGACAAGGAGGTCCAAGATTTTGTCTGGAAGTACATCATATGTCGTCACGGCCTACCTCATGAGATCGTCACGGACAACAGATCACAGTTCATATCCAAAAAATTCGAAGCATTCTGCGAGCGCTAGAAGATCCGACTCAACAAATCCACACCTCGACATCCACAAGGTAACGGCCAAGCCGAAGCAACTAACAAGACAATCCTCGACGGCATAAAGAAACGTATCGACACGAAGAAGGGTCTCTGGGCCGACGAACTTGATGGAGTCCTTTGGTCGCACCGAACGACACCAAGAACTGCCACAGGAAAGACTCCTTTGTCTTTAGCTTACGGATGCGAAGCAATGGTGCCTGCCGAAGTCAACGTCGGCAGCTTGCGCAGAACAATCCTTCCAGGGAACCCCGACCTCAACGACGCAATGCTGATCGACAACCTCGACACTTTCGAAGAAACAAGAAATCAAGCCCTACTCCAAATGCAGAATTACCAAAATCAAGCTCCACGCTACTACAACAGGAAGGTTCAAAACCGACATTTCGATCAAGGCGATCTGGTCCTTCGGAAGGTCTATGAGAACACTAAGGAACGCAATGCTGGTAAGCTCGGTGCAAATTGGGAAGGGCCTTACGTCATAACAAAGATCGTCAAACCGGGGGTCTATCAGCTCGAAACCACAGCTGGCGACGAAGTGCCTCGCGCTTGGAACTCGATGAGTCTCAAACGCTACTACTACTAAAGTCGGCATCATAAAAGCTCAGACTAACTAAAAAATAATAATAATAATAATAATAATAATAATAATAATAATAATAATAATAATAATAATAATAATGCTCACACGAGCAAAAAGAACTACGGAGCGGTTTCATCCCCGAAAGGGGTACGTAGGCAACCCGTCCTACGACGGGTACAACTGCTCCCCCCAATCAAAAAGGGGGGGACTTAATCCCTTCAGTATGTAAAGCCTGTTCGGCTATTCTATCATGAATAAAATGAAAAGGGAAGTTTTAGCTTCGGCCATCTTTTCATATCGTCGTCTTTATCAGACGTCCGGTTCGCCTAAATCTGGGTCTGATCCACCCAGTTCGGCACAAAATCCAAGTCATCTTGCACGCGTTCTTACGCCACGTTTCGCCGTGTATAAGCCGACCTGATTCGCAATATCTAACTCATATAGTACATAAGCCGATCAGACTCGCAACCTATATTCGACTTAGTTTTTTCTAAGTGGTATCGAGAAGAACGCCGACCTGTTTCGCAATCGGTATTCACACTTAGAAAAATAAGTGGTACAGTAACAACTTAAGTCGAGCTGCTCGCATGTTCTGTATTCACACTTACTTTAAAAGCCGGATTTTGTTCCGCAATCTTAAGTCCTGCAATATTATTTAGCCGACCAGGTCGCATCTTGTAGTCGACTTAAGAATATTTTTAAGTGTTCTAAATATTGCCGACCAGATTCGCATATTCTACACTTAGAATTTGAAGTCGCATGATTGTTAAAATCCGATATTGTATCGAAATATCATGTTCGTACACCAAAAAACACGATCATTCTTTAAAATAGAAATTCTGATTTCATAAAAGACCGTGAGTAAAGTTACAAATCGAAAAGAGCATGTTCAGCTACAAAAGTACTTGAAGAAAAACGGGTAAAAACATAAAGCTACGATTTGACATCGGCTACGAAAGTATACTTAAAACAAAAATACAACTTGGGGATCAGTCCCCGGACTTTTCGACCATCTCCTCGGTCCTTTCAACTTCGGATGCTCCCTTCTCGGCCACATCCTGATCGGCTCCTTCTCGCCGATCTTCACCTTCGTTCGTCTCCTGAACTTCAGGAGGAGGAACCACCTCTTCCGTCGTGGTCGGTGCAGCGCGCTCAGTTGGCTCAGCAACGACCACAGAGCCAGTCTCAGGTACCGATACATTCGGGTCGGTCGTACTCATGGGCACCGACGCGATAGGTTCTCTCCGAATGACCGGTCTTTGGTCACCAAACAACTCGTCAAGAGTTAGAATTCTCAGCTCGCCAGGCTCGAAGCTAATCTCCTCGAAAGCGTCTTGTTTGGCCTCCCATTCCTGAACAGTGTCGGCTACCTTTTTCTTCACAGGGACGGGAAGCATAAGACCTTCCTTCTCAAAAAGACCAACCGCCTGTTCGGCCCCTTTCCACTGAGATGTGGTGGCGATAATGGTTTCGGCTTCTTCCCTCTGAGCCAATTGCCTCTTCATCTTTTCGACGAGGACGGCATAACGGTGATTAACCCTCCTCATCGCATCCCTGGCAGCCTCACGCATCTTGTGATTCGTGTTCTTCTCCAACTGCAACTTTTTAACAGTACGACTTGCAGCCTCTCGCCACTTTTCAGCCTCTTCTTGGGACGACCTCAGAGATTCCTTCGCCTCACGGGCTTCAAGCTCCAGCCCCGCGGTCTTTTCCTTTTCGGCCTCAAGCTCTTTTGCCGCAATTTCGAGCTCGGTACATCTCGCTCTCTCTGACTCGAGAGCCTTCTTGAGAGATTCCAGCTCGGCCTCATTATCCGGTCGCTTCTTAGCGTCGCGGTCATAACCACACATCACGTTCAATGTGGTGCTAAGGGCCTGCAAAAAACAAGACCAAAAACGTACCACCTCTATTAAAAAGAGTACAAGGAAGAAATCAAAAAAGGTGAAAGACGCGAAAATTACCCGAGCTTGTTCCATCGCGAAGCGTGCGATATCCTCTTTCCGGATAAGACCGGAAATGTCGGTGGAATGTCCCGCTGGATGATCCTTAAGCTTAAGGAAGAAATCGAGACAAGCCATCGGATCGCAGGTGATCGGCCCAGCTCCGCGGTATTCATACGAGAAACCAAAGGGATGGAGGGCTCTCTCGATCCGAGATCTCTTCGCTACGGGTGTCCCCTCACCCAGGCCCGAAGGGTCAACGCTCCCGTCAGAGATTCCCTCCGTACTCTGGTCGGCTGCCTCGTTTCCTTCAACCGTCTCCGGGGTTTTCTTGCGTTTCTTTCTCTCGACCTTCTTTTTAGGCCTTACCGGCCTCCTTTGCAGCCTTCTTAGCCTCAGCTTTCTTAGCAAGATCCTCAGCTTGTTTAGCAGGCTCATCATTTCGGGTCGTCTCCCCGGTTGGAATAGCCTGATCCTGGCTTGTCGCCGAACGAGAAACAAGAGAACTGAAAACGTCCCCGAGATCACCAGTTAAGTCGGCTAACGCACGAGCTTTCATTTTTCTACGATGAACTCTGGCTAAAGCGGCTGCACAAATACGGAAAATAAGTTACTATCAGGTCGGCAACAAAATCAAAATCGTTAAATCAGACCATGTCGGCCGCTAACCTTGAGTTCTCGCGAGTTTTTCCTCCGTAATGCTTGGCCAAGTGATTGCAGAAAGCGCTGCAAATCGTTCCTCGGTCTCGTAGATATCGGTTGGATCGTCGACAAAGGCGATAGAGTTATAACCTGCAAAAACGCACAAGGATGATCAGAAATGATGTCGGCCCCTATACTAAAAATACAAACAAAGATTTCTAACCGGTAATCTTTCCCCATTCCGTCCTAATCGGTATATCCCGGTCGACGATGGAGAACTCGTTGATCAACACGAAAAAGTAGTTATCGCGCCAGTTCCCGACTTTAGAAGATTGTTCGCCGGTGACAATGTTGAACCTTGGCTTCATACGAGCCTCGATACTTCAGATCGGCTTTATTCCTCCTTGTCAATGTCATCGCGTGAAACGCAGCATAACTCAGAGGAATCTTATGCTTGACCGAGACATACAGAAGGCTGACGATCAGACGGATGGTAGAATGCAAAAACTGTGATATCGGCAAACCTCTCTTGTCGGTGTACTCTAGCAATAGACGAGGAAGAGAAAACCACAGATGGAACTTTCGGAAGAAGCTCTCGTAGAGGCACATCCATCCTGGAGGAGCGTCCCATGGCCGTTCAGACGGACTAGGGACCATGAAGATGACCTCCGGACCAATGCTACATTCCTCCTTCAGAGAAATCAAGGTTTCCTTGGTGGATTTCGTTGGAAAAGCCCCATGTTCGTTATCGGCGACCGGCTTGACTTTCGTTTGTCCTTTCTTTCGTCGGACCTTTTTCACCCTCGGGTTCAGATCAATGATGCCGAACCGATTCGCATGTTCCTCAACAAATAGGATGTTCAGGTCGTCGCATATATCCATCTCGTTCGATCCTCCAGATCGGTCGTCTTCATCATGGGACACAGCCTCGCCTGATCGGTCATCTTCACGATAAATCACCATCGCGCCAGGCCCCTCTGACCGGTCATCTTCATGATAAATCACCATCGCGCCAGACCCTTCTGATCGGTCGTCTTCGTCATGAAGCTCAGGGATTAAGAAAGGGGCACGAGTCGATGCCTCGCCATCACCCCTCGGCACAATTCCGACTTGGTCGGCAACAAAGCGATCGGCTGCGGCTTTCCTTACCGCTATTTCGATCTCGTTCTCTTCATTCGATCCTGGAGGAGATTGATTTGGAGACAAGGCGACCTTTTTTCCTTTAGATCGGCTCTGAACGACTGCATCCTCTCGCGATATCTTGAGAAACTCAGCGAGAGATAGGCCGATCTCGTCAGCCTTATCTTGATCCGACCTGGATTTTCTGGGTTCAGGTAGGCCTTCTCCAATCTTCAACATCGTCGAAGAACACGGCGGAAGATCTTCTAACTATTCGAAAAATGTGGCGGTAGATCTTGAAGCAAATCGGAGAAATCACGGCCGAACGGCGAACGGAGACGGCGGAGAAAGATTACCGGCGAAATAAAATAAAATAAAAAGTTAGAGGAGAACGGGAGCTAACCTTATAAGCTTTTCTCTCGAAGTGACGAAATGAAGGAATGAGGAACTCTCGTTCTATTTATAGAGAATTCGAGAACGGTTCCCAAGAGTCATCATAACCTCGGCGACGGTTTTCATTTCTTCGAAGTTATTTCTAATCGGCAGCCATCGCATGGGTGACACGTGGCAAACCTATGCCTAGACGAGCAGACCTACGAGGCTAGATTCGGAATTCACGCGCTGATGCTAGGGTTTCCCTTATATACATCCGGTCAGACAATTGAAAGGTGCAAATTTTATTTAACTTTTAACAGGGCTGACCTCATTTCCAAGTCAATCCGTCTCATCCTAATTCGGTAAACACTCGTTTGCCGAACTTGGAGGGGGACTAACTGTTAGAGTCGGGATTCGTATCCCCTCTAAAAAGTCCGATGAAATTCAGATTGGCCCAATTAAAAACCCTAATGTTGGCGATCGCAATTTAAAGTCGGCTGCGAAAACAAGTTTACTCGCTTATTCGGAGAAAGCGCCAGCTCGGCCAGCTCTCGGAAAGAAGAGAAGGCATGAGGTCAGCTATCAATGAACAAATGGGGAAGAATCTTGGTCGGCCACCTTTCGAGAAACTCCTCCGAAAGGGAAGTTTCCATCATAGGCCGACCTAGAGACATTTAGAAAGGCCGACCAAAAGACATTTAGAAAAGCCGACCAGAAGACATCTAGAAAGGCCGACCTAGAGACATTTAGAAAGGCCGACATGAAGGCATTTAGAGCTGGCCGACCTGACGGCATGGCACAATCCGTCAGAGTCTCCACTCAGTCTCTCAATTAGTACGCAGACCGCACTGAGTCAGCGCCATGCCGCACTCAATCAAGGCCATGCCGCACTCAGCCAGAGCGCAGACTCCACTCAGTCAGAGCGCAGACTCCAATCAGTTTAAATAATATATTTAAAGTTATCTTTAAATATGAGCCTTTAGATCGAATCGATCTAAACCGCCCGATTATGAGGTGTGTCCTCTATAAATAGAGGGAGGACTCGAAACAGAAGAGGGATCAGTTCTTTTCTCTCTGAGACCTTTGTAACCAGCTTCTATTCCGACAATCGGAACTATCAATAAACACAAAAGCTCCGGCTTATCTTAAACTCAAAAGAATTTTTTAACAAAATCCATTAACTCTAATCTTCTTTTAACAAACCAGATTTGAGTTATTATAATAATATATATTTAAGGGTTTGGATTCTTAATTTTACTTGTTTTCCTTTACTGATAATACATAGATGGTAGGCGGAAAAAAAATTCTTAACGTTTTGTTATTCAAAACGCATAATACACCTCCGGCTAGAATAATGCTCATATCCGATCGGGTGGACAAAATGGCTTCTCTCTCTTTGCATGGATCAACAAGATACATGTGGATTCAACCTTCTTTTGGCATATACAAAAATCTACTTCGAGTATGAGGACCCTGCTCACTACAGAGTATGAGAAATGGCCCAATAGTCTACCCTTCATGTTCAATAAGGCCTAAATTCGGCCCATATTCATGTCAAGAACAACAAGGGTCTTTATGAGTATGGATAAACAAGTCACAAACATAAACACCAGCAGACTTGGGACCATACATGTAGCTGTTGTTTGGTTCGACAGTCTCACAAGTCAAGTATCCGTTGTTAGGTGGGTGAAAGTAAATGCCTTTGATTAATTCTTGTTTGTTTTGGTGAAAATGAGATGAATTAATCATGCCCCAAACTCGTTGGTCAACTCGCAACATTTATCGTAAAGATATGTGTTTCGATTATCCTTATATCACATTTGGAGAGAACGGAATAGGCGTCGACAGAGAGAAAATTTGACTCCTCTGCGCATGATCAAGCTCATCGACAAAAACATTCGCAATCGCCACTCAAATCCAACCATAGGATCCGATAAACTCAATGTTCGGTTTTTTCAGTTTTCAAACTCATGTTCTGTTCTTTAAGGCTTTTTTCTCTTTGTATCTATTATCCAATAACTGATGCAAAAATTGTAAAATATGTTTTTTTTGCGCGAACAAATTTAACATTCATTTATAATAAAAAAACCGATATTGACATTTTTAAAAAAGTTTTTTTTTTTTTTTTTGTAACACTAGTTTACCTTAAAACTAAATATTGTTCTTGATGGAAAATATTAATTCTGATAGTTGTGTCCACAATAACTATTGCAATAAAACTAAAAAAAAAAAAAATTCAAGTAATAAGTATCGGTTAAAATGGCTGTAAACATTTGTTGTCACTTTTTAGCATGAACATCATGGTTTAAAAAAGAAAATACCATTCTGTTTTTTTTCTAAAAATAGTACATACATGTTAACAACTACACGCATCTGGTCCCCCCCCTGAAACTGAGTAAAATGACCGAGATGCCCTTTGGTTGCGAAACTCAAGACCTAGGACCGAGGACGAAGAGCGTCAAACGTCAAGCCGTGAGAAATCCTCGCCGCAGGAGCCCACGCATTGACCTGCAATGACCTGTGGTGGTGTGCTGACGTGGCAGCATGAGATGGTGGTGGTGGTGGTTGTGGGACCGACACGTGCTCACACGAAGGGCACATGGTCAGGGTGGTGGGTGGGTTCATGTGCATGTAGAACTGAGGAGAGAGCTTAAGCGACCTTAACTCCGTTACTTCTTTCTGCAGCCGACGGTTCTCTTCCGTTAGATTCTCGCAGCATCGCCGTAAGAACTCGCAGTCAACCTCCGTCTGCTTCAGCTTTGTTCTGTTCAAAATTACCAAGATACCCTTATTAGTAAATAGATTAATCAGGAGCAAATCCGGGAAATTAATTATAGAGATCTGTGTGTGTGTGTGTGTGTTCTTTTCTTACCTTGCTCGTCTGTTCTGAAACCAAACTTCCACTTGTCTTGCTCTTAATCCTAATTGCTTAGCCAACGCTTGCTTCTGCTTCTGTAAAAAAAAAATATTGAAAATAACCTTGATTCAGTTAAAAACTATAAAAAATGCAAATTTACAAAATAATACATATCATTGCTACATTTATTGACTCATCAAAAACAAAATAAATAGTAATAGTAATGTAGAAAAAAAATTGAGAATATTCACATGGGCGTTTTTTTCGTTTCCAGAAACCAAGATTCCATAATTTTAATTTCCATGGCCATTATTTTTTACCGGGAAAAAAAAGTAAAAGAAGAAAAAATTACCGGATTGAGAGTACTGTGATCCTTGAAGGTCTCTTCGAGAATAGCAGATTGGTCTTTGGAGAGTCTAAGCTTCTTCCTCGAGTTATCACCGTCTTCGTCGTCACTGATTCCTCTTGAGCCCTGCGGATCTGTATCCTCTTCTCTCTCGCTCCTTTTTCCGGTAGAGCTTGAGACTGTGCTGTTAGGAGAAGATACTCCGGCGTCTTCTTCGCCGTATTCCGCCGTCGACGGTGGTCTGTTCACGTCGATTCCACGGATGAAGGTTATTGTTTCTACACGAGATGAATCTGAGTTTGGAACTGCATGCAGAAGATGTACAAATATTCAAAGGTGAGACCTTTAATGTTTTGATTGGTTATGGATTTTTTTTCTTTTCTTATGAAAGTGAAAACTCGCAAAGATGCTGAAGGAAGGTTCGATCGATATATCTGAAAGATCTCTGTTTGTGTTTTTTTATCGAGAAAGTAAAAACAGAGGAACCCAAAGAGCTATGGCGTACCTGAAGATGTAAAGCTCTCGTTCAAGGAAGATCTTCGGAGTAATCCAAAAGAAGAAGAAGATGGAGTAACAGAAACAGAGGGATTGGATTTGAGATTCATCTGTTCCTTGGGAAAATTCAAGCCTAGGCTCAGACCCAGATCATCTTTCTCCAACATCATCCTTNCTTTTTCCGGTAGAGCTTGAGACTGTGCTGTTAGGAGAAGATACTCCGGCGTCTTCTTCGCCGTATTCCGCCGTCGACGGTGGTCTGTTCACGTCGATTCCGCGGATGAAGGTTCTTGTTTCTACACGAGATGAATCTGAGTTTGGAACTGCATGCAGAAGATGTAGAGATATTTAAAAAGGTGAGACCTTTAATGTTTTGATTGTTTTTTTTTCTCGAGAAAGTAAGAACAGAGGAACCCAGAGAGCTATGGCGTACCTGAAGAATTAAAACTCTCGTTCAAGGAAGATCTTCGGAGTAATCCAAAAGAAGAAGAAGATGGAGTAACAGAAACAGAGGGATTGGATTTGAGATTCATCTGTTCCTTGGGAAAATTCAAGCCTAGGCTCAGACCCAGATCATCTTTCTCCAACATCATTTTTCGTTTTTTTCCTGATAATCTTCTTAGGAGAAAAAAAAAAATGAAGACTTTTCTTGGACTCTGTTTTGCACTAAAGTTTTCTGCTTTTCTTTTGAGAGAGCGAGAGAGAGAGGAGAGATGATGAATGGCAAACAAGGAAGAAGAATGGTTAATATAGAGAGAGGTAGAGAGAGAAAGAGAGAGAGATTGATGTTATATTTTTAAAAATTAAATTTTCTTTTTTCAATCATGAGTGTGTGACTAGCTAGCTGGGGGCAAAATAAGTCAATTAAATTATTGAAACTTTAGTTCGTAGAAATAGTTTTATAATCACAAACTGTGCTTCTTTGTCCCCCTCTAACTTTCTCAAATCTCAACCCAAACAAATGATCAAATCTAAGAAATATGATAAAATAACAATTATAGTCACGCTATTAATGATAAATGCTAATACATTAATATTCTCAGTCAAAGATGATGAAACTATCATCTTTTAGGATAGCCATATGACTTTTAATAGACCTCTACCTCGTAATTAATATTAAATAAACAAATACGACGAGAACAAAATCTAATAGTAATAAATATTTTTATTTTAAATGATCCTAGGTGTTACTTTTATATTTGACAAATTTTTCAATCAAATGTTCTAGTGATTTGATTATTAGTTAAGTCGTGAGAGGATATGAACTAGTCAAAGAAAAATTACAATGTCTCTTTGAAAAGTAATTGTAGGGATTTATGAAGTGTGTGCCTCACGATTTGACTTTATTTTAAGAGATTTTTAAAGAATAATACTCTCTCCGTTCCTTTATATTTGTTGTTTTAGAAATTCATTTTTATTTTAATTTATTTGTTGTTTTTGACACTTTTTATGTAAAGTTAATAAAGTAATATTGGAATCTGGATAAAAACTTTTTTTAAAGTTTCTTTTTTCCAAAAAGTGACTATTTTCATTATTTAAAAGATGATTGTAATTACTTTTTTTGTAATTAAGTGAATTTTTTAATATGCCTGAATTATGTTAAAACAACAAACAATACGGAACAGAGAGAATATAGAAAAAGGTGAAATGATAAGGGATAATTTGATGAATAACTATAATAAAAAAATTACAAAGTAACCAAAAAAAGTAAAGAAAAATAGAAAGAGTTAGAAAGATAAAATGATAGTTTGTAGGTTAGGTTTTTTATTGAGGTTATATTTACAAAAAAAATCCCAAATGATAATGCAAAAAATGATTACCCTTCTTAATGGCTCTAAATGCCAAGAGTCACGCTTGTTGCACACTTTTGAACCCTTTTTTTTTACCTTTTGTCACTTTTTATTTTTTTTAGCAAGCTTTTTTACTTTTAAGCATCACTGATTTTAATTTAATGAAAGCCAAACAAAAACGGTTGAATTGAATTCAAACTTCTTTCCAGATTTTCTTGTTCTAATGCATGATGAGTCGACCGCATGAGTATTACTTTTGTCGTTGAACCACTTAATGACCAGCAAATAAAATAATAGTACTACTAAAACTTATTGATAATTTATAATGACGCTGATGATGAGAAAGTGTCATCATATGCCATAAATGTTTGTCTGTGCGGTAGTAATTATTATCATAATTAAAAACACTGTATTGCTTTCCAAACCCAAGATATTTAAAACACACACAAACATATTCCAAAAATAAATAAAATATACGCGTATCGTAATCGTATGTATACGTAACGTACGTACTTTGCTTTTATCAAACAAAGCCTCAATCAACTTTTGCAATTAAAGTTAATACTTCCTCAGATTTTTATTAAGTGTAGTTTTGAACTTATTTTTTGTTTTAAAATAGTTATCGTTTTCATTTTCTAATGCAAATTTGTGACAAAATTTTCAGTTTTATCTATATCTTAATAGTTTATTAATTACTCATATCAAACAAAATAATATATTAATTAAGGATAAAACATAATTTTTTTTTTTTAATCTATGTGAAATCATGTAAAATGACAATTAAATAAAAATAGAGAGAATAACATCATAAATTAAGCATGGTTAGATGTTGTAATGGGAAATCATTTCATAATTTTTAGATCAACTTGTTACTTGTGAAATCATACAAATATTTTAAAACTATTTAAACATTTTTAAACTGGCATAGTTAGATATTGAGAAAGTAACCATTGAATCATTTAACATCTATCGTGAGTCGTGAGTCGTGACTATGTTGTTGTATCAGAAAAGGTCGCAGCATCAATATTGATTCCTTTTATTAGTTGCAACAAGATTTTTCTTCCCTTCAAAGTTCAAATCCTTAAAAGGATATTATTAATTCAGCATTAACAGTGAGGGGTCCTAGCGACACGCCAAAAGAAGAAATGATCATAAGATGAAAAAAAAGGAATGGACGGCCACGATTAAAGCTTGAGAAAACAAAAGCTGAGAAGAGATCGTACGGTTGAGAAACGTTTTCAATTGTGTGGGCCCCGCTTAATCCAGCTATATGCTTTTGACAACAACCATCAAACATGAAATTGGATCAATATGATTGGAAACCAGACACACAAACTTTCCGTCTATCTGATTTTCATAATCAATGCGGGGCCCAATTTATAGTCGTTTTTTTTTTGGTATGTGCGATGAGCCAATGACGATGGTCACATAGGAGCGAGATTTTGAAAGAAGTTTCTTTTTTTTTTCATTACAAAAATTGGATTGGTAACATTATCAAAAAACTGCCTTTAAGACGTTTTAATATTTATCAATCATAAAAGTTGTACATAAAGCGTTACTAACAGTATTACACTCAGTTTTTTTACCGCTTTTGTTTACAGTTCTTTTTTACAGTTTTTAACTATTTCATAAGCACTTATCAATTTCAGGTTACCGGTAAAATATTCAGCTTACCGTTAAAAATCTCATACTATTTTAGATTACCAATCGGACCCATTATTTTTACTAAAGAGATGAACCTTTTTTCAAACAAAAAAAATAGATTAAGAGATATAGGATAGAACCAGAAACCGTATACCTCGAGAACAAAAAATTGTAACCACACATTGTTAGATTGACTTGAAAATTAAGTTAGCCAAATTCTAGAGATAACATAATCGAATTACGATTGGGATAAAATTAATATTACATATTGTGTTTCTTGCTGGATCTGTAGAAATTACAGATTTGTCTCTAAAACTTTATGGTAATCATAGAAAAAAGAAAAAAAAAATTGAGGTTATCCTGTGAAACTTTTTATATATATGACCATGTTTTACGTGTCTATATATGATAAGAATTTGTATCGGCACATATAACTATTTGAGGTTATCCTGTGAAACTTTTACAAAAAATTTAAGAGATCCGTTCAAATTTTTATGATGGTGGTCGAGAAAGCCATAGTCATGAAGGCTCAGGCAATCATGGAAACATTGACTAAGACTTTCGCAAACTTGTTTCAAAAAGAAAAAGAAAAAAAAATCGCAAATTAATATTTTTTTCATATCATGTTATGGTTTTCCCAAAATTTCATGTTGATTTAAAAATTTACGTTAAGTTTATTTTTTTAATCTTTTTAAACTTTTGTTTTTGTTTTTTATTATATTTTTAACTTTTGTGTTCAAACTATATAATCTTAAAAATTCAGAGTTTTAGTCTTGTAATCGTTATTTTTAACTTGAGAAACTTTTAGTAAAAGAAAACTAAAAATATTGACGTGCCCATCTATATAAAATGGAAACACTCGCCTACAACACTATAGTTATATTAATTTTTTATTAGAGCTTTGTTTTGAGATTATTGTTTAGCTACAGTGACAAACATCTCGTAAAGCATCTCATTTTGAATAATATTGTAACCAGAAATGCATTTTAGCTTATTGAAATATATGATTCTTGATTCGTATACTATATTTTGAGTGCACTTGTATATAGATTCAAAGTCAACACATTTTAAACATCCTTCATTTTCTATAACTTTCAAAGTGAACACATTTCAATATGACTTTTTTTTGTCAAAATATTAGAAAAGTGGTAAATGTTCCGATTCGTAGTTTTTTGTAAGCTTGAAAATGGATGGAACAAGGACATAAATTCGCTATAACTCCATATTCAATTTTAGTATATGTGTAAACACGGCACATGAACAAACTTAACCAGCAGAGCTGTTTGGTCCGTATGTTTTACTCGTGATGGGTTTTATTTTTGCCAGTAAACATATTCACCTCCAGAATTAGTTGACGAATCGGCAAAAAATCCGAATAAACACATCGCTCTGAACTTTTTGAAGACATTGTTTTTTTTTTAAACATGTTGTCTTACATCGAACACTTAATTCTATATCTTTTTTGTGATGATATTAATATTTGTTAGAAAAATATAGGGTGAATTTAACTTATAGCTTCAATTAATATTGAAATAAAGAAATGGTAACCAATAGTTGAAAATTAGATCTCTCTCTTCTCTTGATTATTTTTTCTGACAAAAATGCTCCTGAAACTCGGTTCTGACAAAACTAGCAAATTATCAGCTAACGTAGTCGTAAATAGTTGCGTAACAATGTTATTATCATGTTAACTAATATTATATCATAATAGTTCGGAGACACTGTTCATCAACCGTTCTCTAACACTGTTCATTTGAGGTTCAATCATTCTTCAACACTGTTATCATACAGTTACGTGTTAACTCAATTAGCATATCATAGAAAATATTGTGTTAAGTTTGTTATCATATTATAAATTTAACATGTTAACCTTGTTATCGTGATACCCACAGTACTAACATTCTTATCATTTTATAAAAACTTTGAATTATTGATTAACTAACTTTGTTAACTTTATAAGTTATGCGAAATTATTTCGATAACTACTTAACTAACCGTCACCAGCGCTAACTTTATTGTTGCTGTCGTATACCAATGTTACCGTCACCGGCATCCACCAGCGTTACTGCTACCGCTGTTCACCAGCGTTACCATCGCTGCCGTCCATCGCGTTAACATCACCGTCATCCACCAGCGTTACCGTCGCTATCACCAACGTTGTCGCCATACGTTGCGGTCATCACCGTCATCATCACCGTCAGTACCGCCGTTATCGCTGTTACCACTACCACCATACTATGATCGATATTATCTTCTTCCTTTTCCTCTTTCTTCATCTTTCATCTTTGATCTTCTCCTTCTTTTTCCTTCATCTTCTTTTTTCTTCTCCTTCCTTCTGCTTTTTCTTTCTTCTCTTTGCTTCTTATCTTTCGTACTTCTCTCTCCTTTCTTTCTTCTTCATAATTTAAGCAAACAATAAAAAAAGGGCAAAAATATCTTTTAAATGTGAATAATATGTGTCAGAATTGCACTTTTATTGTCGGTTAATTGTCAGTATATATAAGATTAGATTTTGCAATTACTCAAAAATATACTAAAAATATAGTATGACCAACAAGACAGATAAACAATAGTTGATGAAAGGTGGGATTGAACGGATGATTCGTCATTTAAAAGGCCGGCAAAATCATTCAAGAAAACATAAGAAATTTATTACATCAAGAAAATATTTATATCTCTTGAAAATTGTTTGGCTTTCTTTTTTAGAGGCTATACATTACATCGAAAATATGACACTGCCTTGTAGGATTATTTGTGTGTTCAAAAAAAAAATTGAATAGATAGGCTTATCTTGACTGGCTGACAACCAAAAAGACTTATCTTTACTTATTATCGTCATGGCTTATTTCCTTAAAATGGGGGGAGGGGGATAATGTAATTGTCAAGTAATATCTAGTAGTAATAATCCATAAGCTGTGCTAGTTTTTAGTTCAATGTGTTTTACAGTAAATACTAAAATCATATAAAGAGTTATCTCTTATTGTTAGCAAATTAAAGTACAAAAAAAAAATCATTATATTGTTATTGTTTTATTATAAAAATTATGCAAAAGTTATATAGAAATATTGTTAGACATTCCTAATCATAAATACAAAAGAAACTCGGATGTAACTCTGTTTATACGCAACAAATATCATATCAAAGCTATAGATCACTCACTTTATTGTAAATTATGTAGTTTCAGATACATCTTTATGAACCTTCACAATTGTAGATCTTAAACCACAACATCAAATTTAGCGTTGTAGTGTCTCACTTTTTTTTTATCTACAATTAAAACACCAATTCTCACACTAAAAAATATTATCTATTATTATATAATTAAATTTAAGTTTTTCATTATTTTTTATAGTTTTGATAAATATAGATGATTTTTATAAATGATTAGTTATAAGTTAAGATTACAATCGATAAATTAAAAATAAATTACTCATATTAAATTTTATGTTTGTTTAATTTTAATTTTGTAATTTTTATGTTTCCAGTGTTTTAATTGAACTTAATATGTATATTTAATCTTAATCAGTTTGCATATTAATTTAGATATTTATGAAATATTAATTACAAATAAAATTTGATATTATAAAAAGGAAAAAAATATAAAAATATTAATGGTATATCTATTTTTTAGTTAGAAAATTTATTCAATTAATAAAGAACAATTTAATTTTATTATTTAATAATAAAAATTAATGTTTAATGTTATGAATAATGCTGCACCATATTTATTTGGTGTGATACTATTCATAAAACACTAAAAAAAAAAAATTGCAGTTGATTATACCGTCCGATTAAAGCAAACAATATACCAGATTTGACGTTTTAATGTTTGGCTGAAATTGATTTAAAAATGCCTCTAAACTTAGTTTAAAAGTTTTTGTCTATAAAAAAAATTAGTGGTGGAGTTAACGTGGGCCGGGGTGCAGAAAATTATTGAGACATTTTAATTAGTTTTGTGGAAAAGGTAATAATGTTTACACAGTCCGTTCCTCATAGTTTGATGTTTTAGATTTTATGTTTGTTTCTAATAGATTGATTTTTTATATTAAATTTAATATATTTCTTTTTTCAAGACAATAAACAAACAAAAAGTAATAGAGAAAATAAATTTAAATTCAAAAACAAATAAAAAGTAATAGAAAAAATAAGTAATGATTGTTTTTTAATATCTGTGACAAATCTAAAACATCAAACTAACTGAGGGAGTATAATATAACATCGGATATCTAGTACATACTCCTTCCGTTCCACATAGTTTGATTTTTTAGGTTTTATTTTTGTTCTCCAGAGATTGATTTTTTAGGTTTTATTTTTGTTCTCTAGAGATTGATTTTCTAGATTAGATTTAATATATTCTTTTTTTCAAGATAGTAAACAAATAAAAAGTAATAGAGAAAATAAATTTAAATTTAAAAACAAACAAAAAGTAATAAATAAGAAAAGAAACTCACGTGGACCCAAAATATTGATACGAGCCAGTGGGAGGCGTCCAACCACGTGACTCACACACACGAGAGTGTCGAATTGTCGGTTCACGCGCCGACAGAAGAAGTCTTGACAATCATACGATACTTGTTCTTCCCTAAAGACAGCAAAGTCCATGACCATTCCTCCATCATAAGCCTCCCTCCTTTTTATCCCATTTCGTGTTTTGCCCATTTAAATAATAGTATTGTGTAAATTAATAGAGCATGGCCTCCTTTAATGATACAGGTTCGATTCTACACTGTTGCACGTACACTTTCGGCTTGATTGGTAGCATTTTATTGCACCGATCACTGGTGTGAGCTTTTTTTTTTTGTTTCTTTTATGTTTTAAATTATATCAACAGTTGAGTTGATCCCAAAAAAAAAAAAAATTTATATCAACAGTTGAAATGTACTGTATGAAAAATACAAACATTACACATTTTTCTTGTAAAAGAGAGGTAACACTACATGTTATTTAAAATACAGTTTTCAAGTGCTGATCCGTTAAAAAAAATTTATATACACTTATTAAAGTATATATCATTTTGCTGTAAAAACATAATGTAATGGAAAAATATTTAGCAAAAAAATCCCAACTATAAAATTACAAGATAAAACTTTTGAGATACAATTTTCATTTTAGTTTTTTAGTTTTCCAAATTTCATAATAATTTTTGAGTTATTTCTCTTCATTTATCATTTTTATCTTTCAACAGATATCAACGATATATATTTTTTTTTTGACAAAAAGTGTCAACACTATATTGACAAGATTTGTGGTGGTACTTCACAAGAGGAGGAGGGACTTATATTTGTGGTGGTGCTCAATGGAGAGGCTAATCTTAACCCTTATAATCCTAGTCGTACCACTTTTGTCCACTATCTCTACTTCTAACCACCGTAGATATTTCTACTGATTTGGGGTATCAAATTTTTCTAATGATTTGTAACTTTTTTTTTCTTTGTCAACAATGATTTGTAACTATTTTATTATCTACTGTTTTTAAAAGATTCTCTACATTTTGTAGATTTTAAATTTTTTCATCTTATTGATTTCGCTATTTTACTATTCAACTATTATGCTATTTGATATATCAATCAAGCACAAAGTACTATAAATCATTTTTTTTTGCTTTAATTATTTCCTAAAAATCGGATTAAATTGTGATCCAAATCCTATCTACCCTCTAATTATTGGCATATAGTAACTATTTTGTTATATATACATATATTAATGTATTTTGGGTTAAATCACACATATTAAAGCTTATGGGAACCACAAGCTAAACTTTGTCCACCATAATTTACTCTCGTCCTTATAATAACTACTCTCGTCCTTATAATAATTACATCATAACATGTGACTCCGAGTTCGTGTATGAGATGTCGGCTATGGTCATGGCCACAAAGCTAGAAGAGCTCGGATTCATAGGTTAACTTTGGTGATTGTTTATGCATCATCATCTCCACAATTTCATGTAACCTGGTCCCCTTGTCTCGATAAAATGTTAAGTTACGCTATAACCCCTAAGAGTAGGTGGTGTGATATTTTCTGCGGGTATTACACTGTACTTAATGGTTCAATTATTGAGTTCCTCTTGACCAATCTTGTTGTCGGTCGATATTTTTTTTCCCTTAATTGTTCTGTTTCTCATATTTATGTGAAAATGTTTTTGTATTTAATTCATTGTCAAGCCTAAAAAAGAAACATTTTTGGTGCTGCAAAAACCGCGAATCATATGAGTGATCATACGAGTGTTTCTTATATATGGGAGGGAAATGCTTACCACTATTACGACACTATATTAAATTTGACACAGATGGAAAATTGATTATAATATATCAATACATCCTTAATTAAAAACGGTTACAAAAAAATACATCCCTGTTTAATGTTCTTGTAATAAATTTGAATGATGTAAACTCAAAATTAGTTAACTTTAATTAAATTAAAAATTAGGTATTTGTTAAGAAACAAAGTAAATTCTAAATTATAACTAAATTTATGGTAAAACATAAACCTCTAAAACATTTTTTTTTATGAAACTAAGAGAGTATATATTTTGAGTATTCTACATATATTGTTTTCACCAAACAAACATATATATATATATATATATATATATACCATTTGAAAACGTATAATTTAAATTTTTTTCCCTATTCCATTTACTTATTATATTTTATTAGATTATAAACAGTTAGAATAAATACGACCGTTTGTTCCATCATTTTTATTTCTCTAAATGTAGAACAATTTGTATGTAGAAACATAAACAACCGTTTGCATTAACAAAAAAAAAAATACAACAACATAAACTTTGATCATAAATATTTATTTCTCATTTTACAACATCATTTTTATTACTAAAAAACATAAACAAACTTAATGAAAACATTAGCTTGGAGTTGTTCAAAAATATATATATATATTTTGGAACATAAAATATTTATAAATTTGAGCGATTTTATACTTGTGGACAAAAAAAATGGGGATGAGCCGAGGGACCAATATTAATCATGTTGTTTGGACAAAGGTGGGATGTGACTGACTGTGTAAAACCCCACAAAACCATTGTAGATCTATCCACGTGGTATGTTGTCATTGGAAGTACTTAATCATTGATTATGTACATGACCCTTAAGCTAATCGACAAGTCAACATCCCACGTGCGAATCGTGCGACTCTCTCTATACTCCATCTTTACACAGTACGGGGCTCGTGTGTTCACAACGATAACCCGCGTGACATGCACGTGAACTCTACCCCTTCTGCTTTTGGTGGTATTATTTTTTCTTCGTAATAGACTCGTTGCGTATTCTCTACAGTGTTTATATATATACAACTCCCTCTGTTTTTGAAAATAAGATATTTTAGTTTTATTTTTTGTTTTTAAAAAATTAATGTTTTAGCTTTTAATTAATATATTTAGTTTGACAAGAAGCTTTATAATAACTGAAAATAGAAAAATATTGTTAATATAGAAATTGAAAACAAAAAATAGTTAACAAATAAAGAAAAAAAATAGTAAAAGCGTGTCTAAATATGTATGAGAAAACTAAAACATCATACTTTCAAAAACAGAGAACGTAATTTAAAAAAAAATTTGTGTGAGTCCCGGACCTTTAGCTTATAATTTACTGCAGTACTAGATATTAACATTTAGATTGATTTATTTTTACTAAATCAATATTTGAATATTCTGATAAAAATAACATTTCGTACCACCAAAGAACGAACACACAAAATAACCCAACCTATTTGTATTACTATTACACCACATTTTTTGTATGTTTATATGTGTCTATATATATCATTATTACAAAATTTTACTGACATTTGTAACGAAAATAGGATTTTTTTTTAACAATGATTTATTAATCTATTGTAAATTATGAGAACTGTTACATCGACGATTTTACAACGGTCAATTCTACCGTCTTATGAAGATCTACGACTAACGGCTCTACCTGCACCACACTTACCATCATATGAAGATCTACGCCTGACGGTTCTGCTTGCATCACGTTGAAGATCTCTTGTAAGCTTGTCTCCATTAATAAGCTTGCCTCTAGGATTTGAAATTCAGACCTTTTGGTGTAGAAACATTAATGAACCCTTGATAACCATTGGAGCAAGGAGACTTCCACAACGAGTAGGACGAGTATTTTAAGAATGTTACACTTTTAATTTCACAATCATTCGACTAGAGGAAAAACATGTGAAGGCTATATATCAATAAGATGCATTTTCAAATGGGGTCAAAAATATAGTTTGTGATATAAAATACTTCTCTAAAAAAAGTCCATTATTGAAAAGCCATAAAATATAATTTTTTGATAATATTTTTCGTATTTTTGTTACAACAATTTTATTTTATTTTTATATTTTTCGCTATGAGAACCCATTAGAAACTATTAATACACTTGTCCATTTTTAACTGGTTTAATTTATTTTGAATATTAAAATTTAATTGTATACAATTGAGATATATTAAAATGTTATATATTTAATTTTTTAGAAATGTTTTTTTTGAGAATTTCACATGAGGATGCTCTAAGAGAGGGACCCATAGAATGACCAAATGATGCATGGAAAGCATGTGAAGTTCACGTGAAGCTTACCCCACAACGGGACCATGAACTGGGCTGCGTCCGAAGTTAAGAAGGTGTAAATGACAATTTTGTCCTTTCAGCGTAACATCGCTCAATTATATTTGTGGGCCCCGCCGATGCTTTTGTCCGATTTGACTTCCAATTTTGGGGTTCTTCATTCTCTAATCATGACGACTCCTCTCCAATTATTTGTACTCCACAGATAAGTAAATAACGATGGCAAAAAGAAAAAGAAAGTAAATAACAAAAACATAAATAATTCTTTTTTTCAAAAAAATTGTTTTTTTTTCTGACAACGCATTTTGCTGTCTTATATTTTCAGCAGTCTTATTTTTCTTCGCGTAAATTATCCTCACACTGATTTTTGGATATATATTTTGTTTATATTTTTTGGTTGATTGCAAGTTCGTTGATTTCAGGCTGTTGATAGGATAATATCACTAACTGAAAACATAGTAATTATGTTAGTTCATGTATATTGTGTATTTTTTTTTAAAACTCATTAATATGTTTTCATATATATTTTAATATCTAATGATATCATGTTTTAATATCTAATTTTTTATTAAATCATGCGCAAAAGAAACGCAAAACTTGATTAAGATTTTATCACCATGTTTTTTTTTTCTATTTTGACAATTCATTTGGTGATGTAACAAATTAGCTCTTGATTATAGCTTGTATGTAAATTTATGCGTATATGCACTCTAAGCTCATATAAGATCTTTCTAAACAGTAACTTTAATTTTTTTCTCTCTGATTAATAAAATTCATTTTTAAAATATATGTTGAAAAATTATAGTTTTGTTCAAAAAAATACTCCATCTGTTCCTAAAAAAGGTATTTTTGAGTTTTTCACACATATTAAAAAAATTTTACAAAAACTTTTTAACCTTGTTTTTATTAATTATTACTTAAGTTATTCTTTAAATATTAAATGTTATAAGGGTAAATTAAGTAAAAATGGACAATAACTACACCTAGAAAATTGAACTTTCTTTTTGAAATAATTTTTTTTTCTAAAATTACCTTTTTTAAGTAACAGAGGGAGTAATATATATTGCGATGCATAGAATGATAGAAATTAATTGAATGCATGTTTATTTTTTTCCGGATTTCTAAGAACATCTTCAATGTATTTTTCTATTTGTTCTATAAAATAAAAGACCTCTAAAATATAGGTGGATTTTTCTGCAATGTATTTTTATTTTACCGAAAAATAGAGATTTTAGAGGAAAAAATAACAATTTTTATTTGAGAATTAAAAGTAGAGGTGGGTTAAAAAGTATTTTATTGTAAACTGTATTTTATAGTCAAAAATAAAGATGGTATAAAGAATCTGGTGAAACCTGGCAGTTACGATTTACGAACTTACGAGGACATCGACAGGTCATTATGATCAAATATCAATGTAATAAATGTGAATAAATGACCCTTTTGTGACGATTAATTAGAGATCTCATATGACACCACGACTTGCGCTGGGAAATTGATACCTAGACTAGTAGTTATTTTGTGACAAAAAAAATGAAGACTAGTTTATATAATCAAGGCAATACATGACACTGATTTCTCGAGTCATTGATTACCAACGCGTACACGGATGGATGTGTAATACCCAGGATCGCATTAAAAACTGTACATTACAAGATGTGCAAATGTACAGAAACCCAACTTAATTTTTTAATTTTTTGCTAAAGGGTTTGCTATTAATCCCAAATGTTTCTCTAAGCATAAGATTTTAAACACAAAATTTCTGATTTTTTTTGGTACTGCGTTATCAATTGAAAATTCTTAAAGTTTGATGAAATTAGAAAATCCACACACATAAAAACAAACATTCATATGTTACAATATTAGAAAAATAAAGTGACTTAGAAAAACGAAGTTGTTAAATCCATTTTTTTTTAAAGTGTAATAGTAGTTTGTGTATTCGAATTCCACCCTAAATAAGTGTTTCAAAACAAGAATATAATTTTCTGTTAGAAATATTTTAGAATAAAAACTCTAATCAACATTTTTTTTTTTTTGTAACTGTCTAATCAAAATTTGACACATCAAAATTACATTTTTTTTTTGTTTTTTTTTTTGCTAAAGGATATAAGTTCTTGTTGCCATGTATTAGCTCGTTTTACCTCTGTTTCTAAATTCCACTGTAACCTCTGCTATGTTCTTGGTTTGTAAACTCAAAACAATGTCCCTTTCAAAAGGAGATAAAAGGAGAGATGGAAAAGTGATATAGTTTATATATATATATATATATATATATATACCAACTTTTTTTGCATAAAGTTTTCAAGTAGTATAAGATGGGTCTGATAGTAGTATTATTATTATAATAAACATGCTCAAACCACGACACCATTAAAAAGACAGACAACGTTAAATCATATGCATAAGAAGAAATAATTAAAAGAACATTAATGTGAAAAAGGATAGGAAGGGATCGAAAACTAAAGGCAAGTTGGTTCGAGCATTACCAGCTTCACGTGGAAGGGACGTGGAGCTCGAAGTTCCACACTCGATTCAGAATCATAAGACAGCGAAGCACACGTGTGTCCTCGTTTTGCCCCATAACGCCTTCATCTCCTCAACTGTAAAAAAAAAAAAATCTCCCAAAATTCGATGACTTCTTATTCCGGACTTTATTATCAGATCATTAGTATTATTGATCTATAGCGATTGATTTAACATGAAGATACAAGTGGCGAAACACTTAAAAGTTAAGATACACATATCGTACGATATCAACGAGGTACAAAACGTATTCCCAAAAGAAATACTGAACTCCATGTTATAACTTATAACAACAAGCACGAAAAATATGGAAAAACACATAGCACGATTCAGGCTAATCCATGATATATATATATATATATATGAACCTTAATGCTCTTAAATATTACTGTTTTATTTATAGTTTACTAGTATCATATGCTTTAGTTTGGTAGATGTTATAAGATGTAATTTCTACTTTTACTTTGATGAACCAAACCAAAAAAAAAGAAATTCTACTTTTACTTAAATCAAATATAACATATCATCGTTACCTTTTTGAGGTGTCAATTATATAGTCTCCCTATTTAGTCACAATTTTTTTATATTTTTTAATAAAAAAAATTATATAGAACGAAAAATAAGAGTCATAGCCGTCCGGTGAAAGCAGGAGGAACCACCATCGTCCATTGATGACAGAATCCCTGGCACGTGCGGGTACGTGCATTTCCAAAAACATACAAAAAAATAATAATAAACAAACTAACAAAGCGTGGCTTGGGAATGGGCTCGGTTCGGGGACTGGTCCCACGTGTCTCCGCCATGTGACCAGCTGAGCTGGCACAAGCGATTAACCGCTAAATCAAAAATGGCAATAATCATTTGCTTCATTAGATCGATAATCACTCGTTTATTAATCTATTGCTTAAAAGCTGTGCCACACGTGCAACCTCGTCATGGATACTCATAGGATCTCTTTAGTTTTTTTATGCCTCCATTTGCTAGGTTTACATATATATATAACCTCGGCTTAGTTTTTTTTTTTTTTTTTTTTTTTTTTTTTTTTTTTTTTTTTTAACAATTTGTAACAAGCATGTTTACAGCTTGGTTGGTGGGATGTATTTTTTTTTCTTTTCTAATTAAAAAAATTATTCTGAATTTTTAAATTGGATTTTAGGTCAAAATCTTCGCTATTTTGTCCATAATTTGTATGTTGATTGTATACTATAATGACGAAAACAAGTTTTGACGAACTCTATATTGCAGTAACTCAAACCTAACTATAATCAACAGAGAGTACGACTTACCCAATAGAAATACCCGTAAAATAAGATACTCATACAATTGATTGCAATAACTGAGTGTTGGTAAAATCAAAATTTGTTGTTGATTGATTTGTTATGAGTAGATTTTATAAGGTGGTGCGACCAATTCAATAATCTGTCGAGATTTTGCAATCAAATCTCGGACATAATGATCTATACATATAATTATTAAGGAAGCTAAATCATTATTGATTTATGTGGCCAAACTGTCTTTGCCCTTTGCTTAAAATGATGAAAGTTGTCCCCCACAATATATAGTGATTGCTCATAATATAATACTCCCTCTATTTTAAATTAAATGTTGTTCTATATTAAGAAAAACATTAAATTTTCTGTTTTACCCCTAATTAATATATTATTTTGTTTAAGATAAGTAATTAATAAGTTAAAAAGATAAGGATAAAACTGGAAATTTTGTCACAAATCTGCATTAAAAAATGAAAACGACAATTATTTTGAAACAGAAAAATAAACCCAAAACGACACTTAATAAAAAAACGGAGGGAATACTAAATAAATATATACATACACATTTCCTTCTCCAACTTATACGTATAATGATATATAACATTGGTCCGTCAAAAAAAAAAAATTACAAAAAAACAGTGGTCCGTAAGTACCGTAAGCCATTCTATATGTGCAATCAAGACAAAAATAAAATAAATATATGAACTTTGTGTTATCTCAGAAAGTAATTTCTCCACATAATTAGCTTGTTCTTTTACATATTTTATCCGTGATATAATCAAGCAATTGATAAAATTACAGAAGTATGTCAAAATTATGTTTATAGCTATGGTAAGTTACAAAAATCCTGCTTCCTATTAATTGAGAATCCCTTTTAATGAAAAAGCTTAGTTGTTAATTCTAGAATCAAAGTTAGTGTATTTTTTTGATGACATGTAAATGTGACATGTCAAATTTTTTAAAATAAACGAAATGTTTTGATTGGTTGAGTTTAAATTAAATAAATTATAAAATTAAAACATTAATACACTAGATTATAACACTAAAATTTATAAATTTATATTAACAGAAAATAATAATTACTATGATTTTAATTTTTTGTACATATATTCATAATAAATTGTATAAAATATAAATACGAAAATCTTACAACCAATATATCTTATATTTTTATATAAAAATAATAATATATTATCCTAATAGGATAGCAAATACGTTATACCATTTTTTTTTATCTATTATTCATTTTAAAATAAATAAAAAGTTTACATCATACTCATATATAGTCTCATTGTAAATCGAGAATCGGAAATAAAATGAAATGTAACTCGATGAAAAAATAAATTATAAAAGATAAAACAAATATGAATAAGAAGTAGAAGTAAAAATAAAAATAAAACTCTACAGTTTTATTTTTCGGAAACATTCTAGTACTTTGTTTTACAAAGTCGTTTAAAAAACTTAAGAAACAAATTTTATAATAAACGCATGTGCGACTCAAATTTTATAATGAACACATGCATACATGCCAACCATAATAAATATATTTTCTTCATCAAACTAATTTCTTAATATTATTCAAAGAGATGAGAGGAGATCTACCGGAGAATTTTATAAAATATGATTTCACAAATTTTATAACAAATATTTATTATAATTTTTATTGAAAAGTAAAATTACTAATAGATTATCCAATGTACTACATTATATTTCATGATAAAGTCAAATATTATATTTTAAAATTTTAAAAAAATACTTGTAATTTTTGTTAATATTTAATATAAATTTATTTTGAAACCATATATCATAAAATGCTGAAAAATATAAATTTTTTATTAAATAAAAAAATGATGGAAACGGTTTTCCTGATTGTTTTTAAATACCAAAAACTACATCGTGTAAAAACATAATGTTTTGCAGAAAATATCAGAAAAACTAAGGAACACCTAAATATTACAATTCACTTATTTTTAACTCATACTCCTTCCGTTTTTATTTAAGTGTCGTTCTAGACTTGTTTTTTTGTTGACAAATAATTGTCGTTTTTGGAATTCAATGAAGATTTATGATAAATTTTCCAATTTTCACCCTATTTTTTAAAATTATTAATTGGTCATATCAAATAAAATAGTGTATTAATTAAGTGGTAAAATAGAAAAATTAGTTGTTTTTTAAATATGTGTGAAACAACCTAAAATGATAATTTAAAAAAAAAACAAAGGGAGTACTTACATGCATAAATATACGTATTTATTTCTTTTTAAAATTCAACCATACGTTATAAAAATATATATTACAAAACATATACTTTGTTATATTTTTTAACACATAAAACTCATACTTCGATTTTTCCACAAATATGCGTCTGTATATAAATATTAATTATGCAAAAGTCAAAGTCACATGCGAACTTGTCGTGCGTGCATTTTGTTAACCTCGGTTACAGTCCAATTTTAGTTTTAATTAGTAAACAATTCATATATATATTAATCTCTATATGTCCTAAGAGCGGTGAAGTGGTTGGTATACACGAACGTGCGGGCCAACCATCTACACACTCTTATGATAAGTAAAAATTATAAAACCTATTTTGGTTTAGTTAGCAATAGGTCAAGGAAAAATATATATTTAAAATATATATATTGGCAAGATTATATTATGTAAAGAGAAAAGAAAGTATAGTATAGATAATATTCAAGACATATTATAATAAATTAATTATTATTCAATGTAACTTTTACTTTTGCAATTATATGTTACTGTAAACCGTATAAATAAAATAAATTTTTTTAAAATAAATCAGTTTCAAAAAACACAAAACGATATGAAACGTTTGTGTGATTGTTGTTAAACACTAAAACTGTATATGTATAAAAATATAACGTTTACATAATATATAAGAAAATTAATCAATACTTTAATATTACAACTATTTATGTTTATAAAAAAATTATACAAGCACATGCGTGCAGGCCAACCATAAAAATTAAATAAATTATTATATCTTTTAATATTTTTGAGTTTATTTAGTTATCATATTTACACTTTTTATCTATAGAAGTATTTTAAAATCTTGGTTAATGGCTTTTTATCTTCAATTTTAATTGAAATTTAGAACATTTTTCATTTAATTTATCATTATTTTATTATTATTAAATATTCATATAATATAATGTTATTATTAATACATAATTAATTATTCAATATACAATATATAATATATTTTATAGCTCACACACGGTGCGGACCAATCACCTAGTACTAATATAACCACAAAAAATAGTTACCAAGTTATAGTTACGAGTCATGATTTTTTTTTTGTGACTATAGATTTGTAACTGACCTTTTTTGTAGTTATATTGGCTTTTCATGGTTTTTTTGTTATATTTTCAAAATAGCCATGGAAAATACATAGTTATTTCATAGCTAAACGAATAATTTTTATTTAGTGTAAATCCTGAAAAAAATCACTAGCTAGTGAATATAAAAAGTAATATACCTAGTCAAATAAATTGGACGGAAAGAAACAATGCGATCGACAGGTTATAAAAACAAACAATGCGATTAACATTTTTTGTGTGTGTGTGTGTGGTAACATAATTAAACGAGAAAAGCTTAACTGAATTTACAAAATTAATGGAATACTACTGATTTTGTTACTAGTTTAGGTAATTCTGTGAAATGATGAAATGATCGTCGATCGAACTTTAAAAAGATTTATGGAGAGGTTAATGTCTAATGATGTTGAGTGGAGACCATGTTAATGAAACAAAAATCTAAGAGAAATTGTGATTGGGCAATGTCTTCTCATGTGGCTTTGGAATCATCAAAATTAATGTATGATCATTAGATATATATGGTCCACTTGCATTTATTATATTTTCCATTAATTAGGGAATCACTGTCCTGAGATCTTTTTCTTTTCTAAACACTGTTTGATTTGAAATATATCATACGTACTATGTATTTATGTCTTTTTTTTTTTTAACAAGGACTATGTATTTATGTCATAAGCCGTTAAATCACATGACTATTTCTAATAAACAAAATGATATCGATCAAATGTATTGACGGGAACAAGGTCAGCAATATTATATTTATCATAAACGTTCTATTTAAAAATTACACGAGTCGGCGGTATGTCTAGCTTTTTTGGGATTTTTTTCATTTAAAAAGTTAATTTATTAAGTTTACTATTTCCTTTTTAAAAACAACACCTCAAAATATTCATATAATTTGTCATATACTTCAACAATGTTAGACACTTAGCCTGATGAGAGTTTTTGGAACTTTAAATATGTATTGTCCGTGATTATCTAGCTACCAAAATGACCGCTGACACATGGACAAAGCCTCGTTGGAATGATACGGAACCAAATTGACAAAACACTTGGCCTTTCTAAAGAATCGATACGCAACAGAGGTCTAAGCGGTTTGACCGTTTGACCCACCCACATAATAGTATCTCCGCATGCAAGTTGAGTCTCTCAAAGCCATTTTTCAAAATTTCCACATGCAAATCAACGTCCGGCCACTCAGAGACGATAAAGCATGCAATACTTATAAGTATAAAACATGCAACGTACGCTTTTCTGCTATCAAAATAAAAGCCGAGCGAACTGCGCCAAGATAGTCCAATCACTTTGTTACTGACCAAAGCACATAGCCATCGGACTTCGAAATCATACGACGAAGTTGTCTCGACCCATAAAACATGATCTCCGTAGTCCGTACTCAAGTCCTTTTTTTATTTTATATAAATTCTTCTCTCGTTGCTTGTGGGACAAAAATAAAGAAAAGTGAATAGAGTAATCTGTAAACCATATTCAACGGAATATGAGACATTAACATCTTCACACCTTAATACCATTTTTTAGGGAAAGAGGTCCTCTGATCCTAGACTCTCCCTCTTTTCAGTTGTATCCACATCTTGGATTGCGAACTGTATTTTATACAACCCACTTTAGGAGGAGCTACACATTTCTGTTGAAATCATGTCCGAATCTACCAAAATTTATTGCCAAAATCTACATAATATTTGCTAATATAGTTTTTTTTCTTTCGATTTTCGTATTACTTTCGTATGTTTACATTTGATGGTTTGATCTAAAATACGATGAAAACGTGAAATTGGACGAGAATCTAATCCAATGGGCCTAAAACCAGTATATATAAAAAAACTCGGGCGAGAAGAAAAAGGAAAAAACTCGGGCGAGAAGAAAAAGGAAGAATTTTAAACACGGCGTCGTATTGTCATGAACGAATATATTCTGACAAGTGCAGACTGCTGATTGGAAGAGGAGATTTTGCTTGAAAAGCTCTTTAAGACCATCTGCATTGGTGGTCTCTCACCAAGTGTCTCAACATAAAATATTAATAAAACTAGAAAAAGTGAAGAGAGAGAATGGAAAAAGTCTCTCAAATGAGAGACTATAAGAGACTCATCTCATGTGTTGTCTTTATATCATTAGTTTATTTTTTATTTTTAATCTAAAACTAAAAAAGAAAGAATTTTAAACACGGCATCGTATTGTCATGAACGTATATATTCTGACAAGTGCATACTGCTGATTGGAAGAAGAAATTTTGCATGAAAAGCTCTCTAAGAGCATATGCAATGGGAGGTTCTCAAGTGAGTCTCTCACAATAAAAAAAAGAAAAATAATCATAAAAGAAGAGAGAGAAAGAGAAGGGGTTCTCAAATGAGAATCTATTCTCATGTTGATGAAAAGCTCTCTAACAGCATATGCAATGGGAGGTTCTCAAGTGAAAAGCTCTCTAAGAGCATATGTAATGGGAGGTTCTCAAGTGAGTCTCTCACAATAAAAAAGAAAGAAAAATAATCATAAAAGAAGAGAGAGAAAGAGAAGGGATTCTCAATATTGTTGAAAACCTTATAAGCCACTTGTCTAAATTACATTGGTGTGTATCTTTTATCAAATTAAAAATTAATTTCAAATATTAATTATATTAAAATTATATTTTTTGAGAGAACTATAATGATTCTCACCATTGCAGATGGTCTAAAGGTTCTTTACGTTATGTAGCTCATGAACGGACATATTCTGACAAGAAATGTTTCCGGAAAACCTCCACCTCCAAAGGTTCTTTACATTATATAGCTCATGAAATTGCTTGATCCTTCCAATGAACATGTGTTCTTCTCTTTTTCTGTTTGCTTGAATTATTGTTTCATTAATTGGGTTTAATCTATGGCGTGATACGGTACCAAAACAAAATTCCACTCATTTTATTGGCTAAATGGGTTTAATCTATGGCGTGAGACTTCGATGAGCCCATAATAGCGGGGTATTAATTACACGTGTAGTCGTATTGTCATCTCTCACTCTCTCTCTCTAAACGAAACGGCAATGAGAAGAAAACAGAAATAGGATAAGAGAACAAAGGCTTCAAAAAAGAGGAACAATGCTTACGGATCTAAAACTTCCGATCATCGATCTTTCTTCGCCGGAAAAGATCTCTACTTCCCGGTTGATTCGTCAGGTTCTTCTTCTTCTTCTACTTATATATTTTTGTTTCATTGAGAAAAAAAAAAACAAAATGGCGAGTTTGTTTGTTGTTCTTTTTTTTTATATATACTCTAGTAACTGTTAGCTGCTTTTTTGGTTAAAAAATTGTAGATGATTATTATTTCCAATATCATTATAGGCATGTCTCGATCATGGGTTCTTCTATCTCACGAATCATGGCGTTTCCGAAGATTTGATGGAAGGAGTGTTGAGGGAGAGCAAGAACTTCTTCTCTCTCCCTCTTGATGACAAGATGCTGATGGTTCGCCTTGGTTTTCTAGGTTACTCACCTTTATACGACGAGAAAAGCGTATTGTCTTCGACCTTCAAAGGTTATTTAGAATATAGCTCATGAAACTGCTTGATCCGTCCAATGAACATGTGTAATTCCAGCTTATAGTAACAGGTGATCCCAAGGAGATGTTCACTTTTGGATCTTCAGAAGGAGATTTGGGTCAAGTTTACCCTAATAAGTGGCCTTCTCAAGGTAAAAAAGCTTATTGGACAATCCTAATTTCTTCTTTTGTTTTTCTTGATTTATGGATTTTATGGGTTTTGTTAGACCTTTTGCCGCTTTGGAGGGAGACCATGGAATGCTACTATAAAACTGTCATGTAAGCAGCAAGAAACATCCTCTGCTTATGCTTACCGTTGAAGCTAGGCTTAAATTTTATTAATCTAGTCCATTGATCTTTGGTTCTTGTATATACTGGATTGTGTTTAATTGCCTTTGTTGCTTCTTAGTGATGCTGGCAGGAAACTGCTTGGCCTAGTGGCATTGGCATTGGATTTGGAGGAGAACTTCTTCGAACGAGTGGGAGGTTTCAATGATCAAGCAGCAGTTGTTCGCCTCTTACGTTATTCAGGTCCTTAATCACCAATAACTTGTAGCATTTTAGAAAATTTACTCTCAGGTTGAGAGATTGGTTTCAGTATATTACTCTCTCAGATTCCCACTTTTTTACATTACAGGAGAGTTGAATCCACCTGGAGAAGAAACATGTGGAGCCTCTGCTCATTCAGATTTTGGAATGCAAACTCTTCTTGCAACAGATGGAGTTCCAGGGCTTCAAGTATTCATCTCTCAGAATTTCTAATATTGCTTATCAAAACCCATAATTGTTTCTGACAAATTATGTTGACATACTTGAAAGGTTTGTAGGGATAAAGATAAAGAACCAAACGTTTGGGAAGATGTCCCTGTAATTAAAGGGTACGTAATTAGTTTTCTAAAACATAGACACATAATTTGATTAACACTAATCTTATTTAGTAAGCCTTAATGTGGAACTTTGTGTGAAAACCACCACAGGGCTTTTGTTGTCAACGTCGGCGACCTTATGGAGAGATGGACTAATGGGCTTTTCCGGTACATAAAAAAAAAGAAAAGAATTCAATTCTTTTTAATTTGGAGTTTCATTTGATTTCAGGCATTAATATATTCACCTTTGGTGTGGTTTTATAGATCAACAATGCATAGAGTGTTGTCAGTGGGGAAAGAACGTTACTCGGTACGATGTACATTTCATTTGCTTGAATTATTCTTTGTTTCATTAATTAACGTGCTAATGTTGTTTGGTTTAATTACTTTGAAGGTGGCTGTATTTCTAGATCCAGACCCTAACTGCTTAGTGGAGTGCTTGGAGAGTTGTTGTAGTGAAACATCTCCTCCTAGGTAAACTTTTATACCCATCACGCTGAGGGTGATTTTTGCGCCAATTTAAAAGTTTTGGTCTCTTATTCTGAAAACCAAAAAGGTTGATTTGTCAAATTTGTTGCCTCAGGTTTCCACCGGTCCGGACCAGAGATTATTTCCACGAGCGATTCAGTCAATCCCTCACCTCGTATTCCTCCACTTCCGGCTAAAGAAGCTCGTGATTTTTCTTAAATAAGACTTTTTTCAAATATTTTGGAGTTTCCTACTTCTACGTTACATAATCTGTAACGTGAGACTTCGATGAACCCATAAATGGCCCATGTCTACTGATTCGCAAATAATTACTCTTTAATTACTCGTGTAATCGAATAGATGTCACATCTCTCCCTCTCTCTCTGCCACGAAACGAAACGGTAACGAAAAGAAAAAAACAGAACAGAGAAAGGATAAGAGAGCAAAGGCTTTGAGCCGTTGACTACTGTTGACGGTGAAGTGGTAAAAACAAAAAGTTGATTTTGCCAATATTTTTGCTCTCACCAGTTGGGGCCAGAGACTATTTCGACAAGCGATTCTGTCAAATGATCACTTATTCTAAAATATATTTCTTATAGTTTGATGTTTATGATTTTATTTTTGTTTCCAAAAGATTGATGTTTTAGAAAATTAAATGTATTTTTTTGTTAATTAATGTTAATAGATTGTAAACTTCAAAAAATCTTAACTAAAAGTATTTATATTTTTGAATTGTTATTGGTTAATAGTTATTGAAAAGTAATTCGTATAAAAAAAAAACTCATTAATAGGTAATTATTAATTGTTTCTTAATTTGTGTGAAAAAATCAAAACATCAAACTATCATGAACATAAAGAATATGAAATTTTCTAAAGTAAAACATATTTCAAATATTTGTGTTTTTGGATTCTATGTTACATAAACTTTGGTATAATCTCTGGTTTTTTTTCTCTCATGAACCCTAAATTCTCAAATTGATTTTGGGGGTTTCGATTTTATATTTCGTCTTTTGTTTTAATAAGGTGATTTAAAAAAAAAACAATCCACACGTTTTAATTTTATGAACGGTGGTTTATTGTTACGTGGTGGAGTTAGATTGTTCCGTTTATTTTTTGTCGGTGCAGATTTAACAACAGTTATAAGTGTTAGTTTTCTTAGTTTGATGGTTTAGATTGATGGCGAATTAAAGAGTTAATGATTTCTACTTTAATTTTTTTTTTAAAATTGATTTATTATCATATTACAAATTATGAGAATTATTATATGACGATTCTACAACGTACAATTTTACCGCATTATGAAGATCTATGATTAATTCCACGACTGACGGGTTCCTCTTGCACTACACCGAAGATCTCCTCTTAGTGTAAAAGCGTTAAGTAATTAAAAATGCGAGACTTTCATCAAACAAATACTTGAGTTTTTAGCTTCTTATTACATAAACCTTAATATCGTGAAAAGATGAGTAACACGCGAAACTGCCTCCCATAACCAAAAATAATTTCATCTAAACAGCGAACGTTGATTTTAACGTTTTACTTTGTGGTTTTCCCATCATCTTTTACTGAAAATTTATGACATGATTGCATCAAATTTTAGAGAATGGCGTTACTTAAGTTTTTTCTTCGTTGGTTATCATTATAATAATTGTATTGAATGTTTTCCGTATATTGATAGAAAGGGTTTGTACAAGTATTTATACAAGCTTTGTATGTAGAGAAAAGGAATATGTACATAAGTGAAAAGGAAATATTCTAGTATTTAGAATATACTCCAATACGCCCCTTCAAGATGGACGTCTTAGATGAGTCCAATCTTGCCAAAGAGAAGACCAAACCGTGATCTTGTAAGTGGTTTGGTTAGAGCATCCGCAAGCTGATCAGTAGATGAGACATGACGAACACGGAGTGTACCATCCTGAACTTGATTTCGAATGAAATGATAATCCAATGCGACATGCTTCATTCGGGAATGAAAAACTGGATTGGCACAAAGATAGGTAGCACCAATATTGTCACAATAAATTACTGGTGTTGCTGGAATGGGAACACCGAGTTCTTGAAGAATCGATGATACCCATTGAACTTCAGACACGGTTGCGGCTACGCTTTGATACTCTGCTTCCGTCGAGGATCGAGCTACTCCTTTTTGTTTCTTTGATGACCAGGATACTGGATGTTTCCCAAGGAAGACGACATACACTCCAGTGGAGGTGTAATCATCCTTGTTGCCTGCCCAATCTGCATCCGAGTATGCATGAAGTGAAAGAGGACTGTTGCGATCGAGAAAAGTACCTTTGTTGGCTGTGCCAGCAAGATATCGTAGCACTCTTTTAACTGCATTCCAATGATCAGAAGTCGGTTGATGCATGAATTGTGAGAGCTTGATGACCGCAAAGGCTATGTCAGATCTTGTGAAAGACAAATACTGAAGACTTCCCACAACCATGCGATGTTCAATGGGATCGTCAAGCAACGTACCACTATGGAGAATGAGATTCGTATTTGGACAAAGAGGTGTCGCCACTGGCTTAGCATTTTCCATATGAGTGCGACGAATGAGATCAATGACATACTTCCGTTGTGTGAGAAGTAATCCTTTCGGAGAGCGGACGACTTCAATGCCAAGGAAGTACGAAAGTTCTCCAAGATCCTTGAGAGAGAATCGCTTGGAAAGAGCATCAATGAATGCCGAGACGTGAGCTTGAGAAGATCCTGTGATAATTATATCATCAACATAGACGAGGAGATATAATATCGCAGTAGCATTTTTGTAAATAAAAAGTGATGCATCCGCTAGAGAATTGGTGAAGCCGGACGCAAGTAGATATGTGCGCAATTCATTGTACCATGCTTTTGGAGCTTGCTTGAGACCATAGATCGCTTTTCGGAGCTTGCATACATAGTTTGGTTTATCACGATCAACGAAGCCAGAAGGTTGTTGCATATAGACATCTTCATTAAGAGAACCCTGAAGGAAAGCATTGTTGACATCAAGTTGTCTAAGTGGCCAGTCTTTGCTTGTCGCCACACTGAGAACAATACGGATCGTCGTCGGCTTGACCACAGGGCTAAACGTCTCTTGATAATCAAGACCAGGGCGTTGATGAAAGCATTTAGCAACAAGCCTTGATTTAAACCTGTCAACAGAGCCATCAGGTAAATATTTAGTACGAAAAATCCATTTGCATCCAACAATGTTGGACGCAACTTCGGGTGGAACCAAATCCCAAGTGAAGTGACGAATCTGTGAATTGAATTCATCACTCATAGAGTTACGCCATCTCTCATCTTGTAATGCTTGAGTAACTGTAGCAGGCTCAACGGTTGTTTCAAGCGAGACCGTAAGACTGTATTTGGTGTTTGGCTTGTGAATGTCATTCTTTGCCCTTGTAACCATATCGTGTTTATTTGATGGAGCTGGTTTTTGTTTATTTGATGGAGCTGGTTGCGCTACAGGTGACTGTGGTTCAGTGGTTGTTGGAGATGTGTCTTCATCCTCAGTGGTCGTCACGGTGTTTGACTCCAAAGGTATAACGTTGTCAACCAGCAACGGTGAAGGATCTGCGCTTGGAGGTATAGATATGTGATCTGGGGCGAGTGATTGACCACGACATGGAAGTGGCGTGACAGTAGGAGACCAAGATGGTTCGCCAATCTCGAAAGAAGAAAGGAGAGTTAGTGACTGAAAAGGAGGAAAATGGGAATTGTGACTCACAGAATCGTACATGTCGAGAGACATATACGCGAGATGACGTGGGTTCCAAACAATAAAAGGCACTTTGTGAGAGTGAATATCCAAGAAAAACACATGGAAGAGAACAATGATCAAGCTTATGAGAGGCATATGGTCTAAGCCATGGGTAGTATAGACAACCAAATATCTTGAGTTTTGAGTAGTTTGGTGATTCTTGAAACAGCTTATAGTATGGGGACTCCATGTGAAGAACTGGTGTGGGCATTCGATTTATCAAGTAAACCGCAGTAGCAAATGCATATGTCCAGTACGTGGTTGGCATTGAAGCATGAGTGAGTAACGCCAATCCCGTCTCGACAATGTGTCGGTGACGTCTTTCAGACATGCCATTGTGTTCTGGAGTATGAGGAGGTGTTGTCAGATGCGTGATTCCATGTCTTGCCAAGAATGATTTCATGACTATGTATTCTCCGCCATTGTCCGTATACAACGTTCGTATACGTTGCTTGTATGCATTCTCTACTAGTTCCTTGAAACGTAAGAAAGTCTCATAAACGTCAGATTTTTGCTTGAGAGGAAAGTACCACATGTATCTAGTAAAGTGATCCACAATAACTAGATAGTATTTAAAGCCATCAATGGAGTGAAGTGGTGATGTCCAAAGGTGTGAAAATAAGATTTCAAGAGGATGAGAAGAAGAGATCGTAGTAGTTGCAAACGGTAACTTATGACTTTTATTGCTTAAACACGCATTGCAATCTGAAACAGAGTTTGAACAGGAAATAGATAGCTGAGACAATATCGATTTAAGTATAGGAAGAGAAGGATGTCCAAGACGCGAGTGTCATTCTTGGACCGAAGATTTTGAAGATGAAAAAGCTGAAATAAAAGATGTCGTGGTTGGCCACTCATAAAGCCCATTATTAACCGGTCCGGTTAGAAGCGGTGCCCCCGTGGTCAGATCCTTCACCTGAAAATTTCAAGGAAACAATTCCAAAGATACGTTATTGTCTTTGCACAATCGACTAGCAGAAATCAGATTTTTACGTATAGCTGGTACACATAAGACATCATTGAGTGTATGAGATGTAATAGGGAGTTTAGTGGAACCAGAATGTGTAATCGGAAGGCCTGTCCCATTGCCTATGACCACCGAATCTGAACCGTTGTATGGGTTGTGAAGTGCAAGGTTGTTGAGATCTGACGTGATGTGGTGCGACGCTCCGCTATCAATTAACCAAGCTTCCTGTTCGTGCGGATAGGCCATTGCCGTGTGAGCTTGTGGTCTCCACGACAGATTGGTTGGTGAGGCTGGTTGTCTTGTGCCTTGATTGTACTGACCACCTTGAGTGTATGGTTGCCGATATTGAGGGCACCAGCGCGCACTATGCCCATGAACTCCACAAATTTGACACTTGCCGAGGTATGGTCGCGGTGAGTTGCGGTACTGCTGTGGTGCATCGTGGAAGTTTTGATGGTGTTGTTGTGTTGGTGGACGCCAGTGACCTCTTCCTTTTGTAACGGCGGCATTGGCGGTGACCGGAAATTGTGCTTGTTCTGGCTGAACACGAAGGAGATCAGCCTCACGATTGAGTAGCTTTTCATGGAGCTCAACAAACGTCATCGGAGTTTCTCGACCATTAGCTGCATCGACGATGGACTTGTAATCTTCACCAAGACCATCGAGTATGTAATCTATCATATCTTCATGATCTAGTGGCTTTCCAAGTAACGCCAATTGATCTGTTTTAGCACGAGTGAATCGCATGTATTCATCAACAGGCTTTGTTCCTTTCTGAAGATTCTTCAATTGGTTTTTGATTTGTTTAATGTGACCCCGTGTCGGAGTTCCATAAGTTCTTTCGAGCGTGGTCCAGACATCAAGGGACGATGTGGCACATGAGACTAGTGGTTGCGTGGTGTTGGCAAGTGCTCCAAGAAGAGCTGAGTGAATCAAGCGATCTTGGCGTTTCCGTGTTGAAACTTTGGATTTGGTTCGGCAAGGCCGTTCTCTGTTATTACATATGGTGGTGCGGCATCGTTGTTGTTAATGAAGTCTTGAAGATTGTGACCTTCAAGAAGAAAACGAATCTGCTGGCTCCAAGCTATGTAGTTTGCAGCGGTGAGTTTGGTAACATTAGACATGTTGACCGTGAGGATAGGGCTGTTTGGATCCTTTGGATTGAAAACAGAGACGGAGCTGTTGGAGGTTGGAATGGTGGCGGCTGAAGCTTTTTGCTTTAAGGATTTAGGGTTTTGGATCAATGCTCTGATACCATATAATAATTATATTGAATGTTTTCCGTATATTGATAGAAAGGGTTTGTACAAGTATTTGTACAAGCTTAGTATGTAGAGAAAAGGAATATGTACATAAGTGAAAAGGAAATATTCTAGTATTTAGAATATACTCCAATAATCATGACAATTCATGTTCTTCCTCTTCTCGAGGATAGTTAATTCCAAAGTTAATGTTGGATTGGGATGGTTTCTCGACGGGCAACTGCATCGTGTATCACCGTTACGGGAGTTATGGCTTATTGCGATGGAAAACTAGCAATTGACAAGGGGATCATTCCTCTTGGATTGATGATGAATGGATTTTCCTTATATTTATTGGTAATTGTTTTTTGATGGTTTCCAGTAGAATTATTATGTTTTTTTTTATTTTGTAAAAAAAATTTAATCTAATTTTCTTAATTTAAAATTTGTAACATATTTTTAAAATTTAGAGTATTTTATTTCCTTAATATAATTGGAAAACATAAGAGATACTTATTTGCCTTTTTATTTTTAAAACCTTTAATTTTTTTTTTTTTACAACTTGTACAACTTGCTATTGCATTGTTCTTTGGTTATTGTATATTGGATTGTTATGGTTTTTGTTTAATTGCCTTTGCTGCTTCTTAGGGATGTTGGCAGGAAATTGCTTGGCCTAATGGCTTTGGCATTGAACTTGGAAGATAACTTCTTTGAAAGAGTGGGAGCTTTCAATGATCAAGCAGCAGTTGTTCGCCTCTTACGTTATTCAGGTCCTTAATCACAAAATATTGTAGCATTTTTGGGGATAGATTTGTCTACTTTGTGTAAAACCAAACCACCACACAGTGCCTTTGTTGTCAACGTTGGCGACCTTATGGAGAGATGGACTAATGGGCTTTTCCGGTATTAAAACAAAATTCCACTCTTCTTAATTTGGTGTTTTCATTTCAAGCATTATCTTTTGATTTTAAACCTCTTCTCTTTTGCTGTTTTATAGATCAACATTTGATTGAATTAGTCTTTGTTTCATTAATCATCGTCCTAATGTTGTTTGGTTTAATTACTTTAATTTGAAGGTGACTTTATTTTTAGATCCAGGCCCAAACTGCGTTGTGGTTTGTGGAGTGCTTGGAGAGTTGTTGTAGCGAAACATCTCCTCCCAGATATAATCATAACTCTCCTGGAACCAGGTGTGGTTAGTTTAACTGGAAAAAATACTTAAGACAAATCCTACATATCACAAGATTTTGGTACGGGACTAACATTACAGGGTGTGGTTTTGAGCCTGTTGGGATTATGGATTTCGTCCCTGGTAATCTAAAAAAAAAAAACATAACTCTCCTGATTTGATGTTTCATGTTATAAACTTTTTGAGTTTTTATTGTTTTAGCCACCCCATCACGCTGAGGGTGATTTTTGCGCCAATTTATAAGTTTTGGTCTCTTATTCGGAAAACCAAAAAGGTTGATTTGTCAAATTTGTTGCCTCAGGTTTCCACCGGTCCGGACCAGAGATTATTTCCACGAGCGATTCAGTCAATCCCTCACCTCGTATTCCACTTCCGGCTAGAGAAGCTCGTGAATTTTCTTAAATAAGAGCTTTTGTTTCAAATATTTTGGACTTTTCTACTTCTACGTTACATAATAAATGGGCTTAATCTGTAACGTGAGACTTCGGGTGAATATGAACCCATAAATAGCCCAAGTCTACTGATTCGCAAATAATTACTCTTTCATGTCACATCTCTCCCTCTCTTCTCTGCCACGAAACGAAACGGTAATAAAAAAAAAAAAAAACAGAACAGAGAAAGGATAAGAGAACAAAGGCGTTGAGCCGTTGACTACTGTTGAGTGGTGAAGTGGTGCAAAAAGAGGAACAAACAATGCTTACGGATTTAAAACTTCCGATCATCGATCTTTCTTCTCCGGAAAAGATTTCCACTTCCCTATTGATTCGTCAGGTTCTTCTTCTTCTTCTGCTGCTTGTATATCTATATATATATATATATTTGCTTGCTTCTTTGGTGGAAAAAGAAACCTGATGATTATTTCCAATATCACCAGGCTTGTCTCGATCATGGATTCTTCTATCTCACGAATCATGGCGTTTCCGAAGAGTTAATGGAAGGAGTGTTCAGGGAGAGCAAGAACTTCTTCTCTCTCCCTCTTGATGACAAGATGCTAATGTCAGGCCGTGGTTTTCGAGGTTACTCACCTTTATACAACGAGACATTAGAATCTTCCTCCAAATCCAAAGGTTCTTTATATTTTATGAATATTGAAATTGCTTGATCCTTCCAGAGAAGATATATGTGTGATTCCTACTCCTACTATAACAGGTGATTCCAAGGAGGTATTCCGTTTTGGATCTTCAGAAGGAGATCTGGGTCGACTTTACCCTAATAAGTGGCCTTCTAAAGGTAAGAAAAAGCTTATTGGATAATCATAGTTTCTTCTTTTCTTTATGATGTTGATTTGTCTATATCTTCTTGTGGGTTATGGATTTTTTGTTAGAACTTTTGCCGCTTTGGAGGCAGACCATGGAATGCTACTATAAAGATGTCATGTAAGTAGCAAGAAAAACACTCATGTTCTTCCTCTTGTGAAGATAAGTACTCCAAAATTAATGTTGGATTGGGATGGCTTCTCGGTGGTGCTACTGCATCATGTATCACCGTTGTTGGAGTTGTGGCTCATTGCGATAGAAAACTAGCAATTGATAAGGGGACTATTTTCTCTTAGATTGATGAATGAATTTTAATTAAAATTATTGGTAATTTTCTTCCGATGGTTTGAGCGAAATTATTATGGGTTTTTTTAATCTCAAATTTTGAGTGTTTTTCAACGATTTCTAGTGGTTTTGCAATTTTCAGCGGTGTGTGTACGAATTAGTCTTTTAACCGTTTAGTTTTGGAAAAAAACTACTATGAAAATAACTATGGAGGAGATAAAATTTTAGACCTGAAAATACATCTTTGTTGTATGGCGAAATTCGTATAAAATTGGCATTCATAAATTTTATTTCTATAGGAAAAATTCGAAGAAAAAATTTATCAAAATTCTTTTGATTAGTTTTACCGTCTTTTCAAAATTTTATTTATGCATTTGAATATTTGATTGTATTTTTATTATTTTCTATATTGTAATTTTTGTTTTTTTATATAAATAAAACAGAATCTTAATATTGTGGTATGGGCCTCATGGGTAAATGGGCTTAATCTGTGGCGGGAGACTTCGATGAACCCATAATAACACATCTCTACATTTGCAGATACTTTGATGATTACATGAAGTCGGTATGGATCTCATCTCTCTCTCTCTCTCACGTGCAAAATATCCCGCCGTTAAAATAAACAAAAAATGAGCAAGAGAACCAAGGCGTTGACTGTTGTTGAGTGGTGAAGTGGTGCAAAAAGAGGAACAAACAATGCGTGCGGATCTAAAACTTCCCATCATCGATCTTTCTTCGCCGGAAAAGATCTCTACTTCCCGATTGATTCGTCAGGTTCTTCTTCTTCTTCTTCTTATATATTTTGTTTCATTGAAGGAAAAAACAAAAAAAAGGCGAGCTTGTTTTTTTTTTTTTTAATATACTCTATCATCTTTGGTGAGAAAGGTCTTAGATGATTATTATTTCCAATATTATCAGGCTTGTCTCGATCATGGGTTCTTCTATCTCACGAATCATGGCGTTTCCGAAGATTTGATGGAAGGAGTGTTCAGGGAGAGCAAGAACTTGTTCTCTCTCCCTCTTGACGACAAGATGCTGATGTCTCGCCGTTGTTTTCGAGGTTACTCACCTTTATACGACGAGACATTCGCATCGTCCTCCACCTCCAAAGGTTCTTTACATTATATAGCTCATGAGATGGCTTGATCCTTCCAAAGAACATATTTGTGTGATTCCTACTTCTAATATAACAGGTGATTCCAAGGAGATGTTCGCTTTTGGATCTTCAGAAGGAGATATGGGTCAACTTTACCCTAATAAGTGGCCTTCTGAAGGTAAAAATCTTAATGATTAGTTTATGTTGATTAGTATTGGGTACCCATTAGTCCTATCTTCATATGAGTTTTGGATTTTTTTGTTAGAACTTTTGCCGCTTTGGAGGCCGACCATGGAATGCTACTATAAAACTGTCATGTAAGAAACAAGAAACATGCTCTGCTTATGCTTATAGTTGTATTAAATTTAGTCCATTGTTCTTTGGTTCTTGTATATTGGATTGTATATGAATTGCCTTTGTTGCTTCCTAGTGATGCTGGCAGGAAACTGCTTGGCCTAGTGGCTTTGGCATTGGATTTGGAGGAGAACTTCTTCGAACAAGTGGGAGGTTTCAATGATCAAGCACCAGTTGTTCGCCTCTTACGTTATACAGGTCTTTAATCTTGTAGCATTTTGGGGGGATTGATTTGATGGCAAATGATTAAAAGATTGGTTGGAGACATTTAGCAGAAAAATCCATTACTAGTTCACTATTNAAAGGTGGCGGCTGCAGAAGAAATCTCTCTCGAGGTCTTCGACTCCAAGCGCCTCTCTCTCTCTCTCTCTTTCTCTCTCTCTCTCTCTCTCTCTCTCTCTCTCTCTCTATCTTTGTTTACATTATAGGAGAGCTGAATTCATCTGAAAAAGAAACATGTGGAGCCTCTGCTCATTCAGATTTTGGAATGATAACACTTCTTGCAACAAATGGAGTTCCAGGGCTTCAAGTATATATTCATCTCTCATAACTCCTAAAATTGCTTATCAAAATTTTCTTCATTAATTGTTCTAACAAATGTTTACATACTAAAAAGGTTTGTAGGGATAAAGATAAAGAACCAAACGTTTGGGAAGATGTCCCTGTAACTAAAGGGTAATTAGTTACATAAACCACATATAGAAACTATTTATATAGTAAGCTCTCTAACTCTTATGACTACTTTGTGTAAAACCATCATACAGTGCTTTTGTTGTCAACATCGGCGACCTTATGGAGAGATGGACTAATGGGCTTTTCCGGTACACAAAAAAAGAAAGAAACAAATTACACTCTTTTAATTTAGAGATTTCATTTTAGGCATTATTTTGACTTGAGAACTCTTTTTTTTTTCGTGTGATTTTATAGGTCAACAATGCATAGAGTGTTATCAGTGGGAAAAGAACGTTACTCGGTACGAAAACAAATGTGCATATTAGTTGAATTATTCTCTGTTTCACTGATCATCATCTTAATGTTGTTTGGTTTAATTACTTTGAAGGTGGCTTTATTTTTAGATCCAGACCCCGGTGATTTTAGGCCAATTCAGAACTTTCAGTCTTTAATCGAAAAAAAAGAAGAACAGAAGTTGATTTGTCAAATTTGTTTGCCCTCAGGTTTTCACCAGTCTGGACCAGAGATTATTTCGACAAGCGATTCAGCCAAACTCGCATCACTTATCCTAAAAATATATGAGATTTTCTTAAGTAAGACATGTTTCAAATATTTGAGTTTTCGGATTCTACCTTACATAGGCCCCGTTCGTTTTTGTTGTTGGATGCTGCATCTGGATGCTGCATCAGACGCTGCATCTAGATGCTGAATTTAAATACTGTTCGTTTTTGATTTTGGAATAACTTCCAAATATTGCATCTGAAAGCTATTATGTTCGTTTCTGATTTTGGAACAGCATCCAAATGCAACGTTTAAAATTAAACAACTAAAACATTAAAAATTAAGGAAAAACGCACTATTGCGGTTTTGGCGGAAAAACGCAATTTTACGAATTTGGCGAGAAAATGCGATTTTACGGTTTTGGCGGAAAAACGTGATTATGCGGTTTGTTCGGGACAACGCGATTTTACGGTTTGTTAGGAAAAACACGATTTTAGGGTTTTTTCGGGAAAACGCGATTTTGCGGTTTTGTTGGGAAAACGCAATTTTACGGTTTTGAAAACGGGAATTTGCGGTTTTGGCGGGAAAACAAGATTTTAAGGTTTTATGGTTTTGGCGGGAAAATACTATTTTAGAATTTTAGTGGAAAAACGAGATTTTGCGGGTTTGTTGAAAAAACGCAATTTTACGGTTTTGGCGAAAAAACGTGATTATGCGATTTTGTCGGGAAAACGCGATTTTGCGATTATAGCGGGAAAAATATAATTTTACGGTTTTGGCGGGAAAACGCGATTTTGCGGTTTTGGTGGGAAAACGTGATTTTGCGTTTTTGTCGAGAAAATGCGATTTTACGGTTTTGGCGGGAAAACACAATTTTACGGTTTTGGCGGGAAAACGCATTTTTACGGTTTTGGCGGAAAAACGTGATTTTGCGGTTTGTTCGGAACAACGCGATTTTACGGTTTTTTTCGGGAAAACGCGATTTTGCAGTTTTGTTGGTAAAACGTAATTTTACGGTTTTGGCGTGAAAACATAATTTTATGGTTTTGGCGGAAAAACGTGATTTTGCGGTTTTGTCGGGAAAACGCAATTTGATGGTTTTGGCGGAAAAACGTGATTATGCGGTTTTGTCGGAAAAACGCAATTTTACGGTTATGGCGGAAAAACGTGATTATAGGTATTTTAGTCTTTAGATTTTTGAGATGCAAAATTTGCATCCAAACTCTACTTTTTGTAGCATCTCAAATATCCAGATTTTTTAGATTTTTTGGATTTTCCATCCAGATGCAACATCCAGATATTGGCTCTAAAGTTTCAAACAAACAACATTTGAGCATTTGCATCTAGATGCAGCATCTAGATGCAAAAACGAACAAGCCTATAGATCTTGATATCATGATATGTGATTTGAGATTTCGATGAGCTCATTAGAGCAGCTCCAATAGAGCCTCTTAATATAGGGTTCTTATAGAAAAAATTAAAAAAATAATTCAAAATTAAATAAAATGTTAAGAACCGGTTTTTAATATAGAGTTTTTAAAATTGTTAAAAACTCATACGTGTCAGTTTGTGATTGGTTGGTTTATTTTTTAAACAAAAAAAATTAAAACTTCACAAAATTTTAAAACTTCACAAAACTTAAAACTTCACGAAACTTAAAACTTCACAAAAATTAAAACTTCACAAAATTTATGAAATGTAATAATTTTTAAGTTTTATAAAGTATAAAATGTTTAATAATTTAAAAAAAATAAATTCTACTTAAAAAATATTCTACTTAAAATATTATAAATTTTAAAATAATATTTTTTTATTTTTAAGAACCTCAAGTGGTGTTTTAGCATGAAGGCATACAATTTTATTTATTTTTTTAAGAGATTCTTAACTTAAATATTTTCAAAATTTATAATTAAAAAATGTTAAGAACCCATAAGAGCTTACTTCTAGATTCACAGTATTTTTTAATCTTAGTTTCCTTTCTACTATTGCACCTAAGAACCCATAAGACCACCTCCAACGCCAAAATCTCTTTTCATAGGCTCTATCATATATAATATTAATATAAGTTATTTATTTAATTAAAATTAAAATTATATAAGAAAAGAACCAGTAATTACTTGACATGTGTAAGAGATAAGTAAGAGACGCTTCTAAAATCACTGGTTTCAGATCCGATTCTAGTTTCTTTTTCTTCCTTTTCAATTTTTTTAATTTTTTATTTGTTAAGAACTCTTTTAAGAGTCACCGTCGGAGGTGCTCTAAGAGCCTACTTCTAGATTCGCAGTATTTATTATTGATAACCGATCGAGTAATAACGGGTAAAGGTTAGATCAAAGAATTTAGGATTTCAAACCTATATCAATAACAATTTAAGATTTCAAGAATCCTAAATTTTACGCGTAAATCATCTCTTTCCCAAAGGAGGAGCGGAATAATTTTTACGTTTCTTTTATTTCACGCGTAAATCATCTCTTTCACGTGTAATTTTTGGATAATATTAAAATTTTAGAAGTTTTGAATAATTTTTAAAACTTCTAATTTTTAAAAATTTGAAAATTTTGAAATTGTTTAATTACCTAAACGGTTTGGTAATTCGAATAGCTCGAGTAATATATAATCCAAGCTAACTCTTATTCGTTAAAATATAAATTCTCATAATCCAAAGCGGGTAAAAAAATCTATTACTATACCCAAAAATGTTGGGATAAATACGGACCGGGTACATATAGCCTGATCCGAAATGCACCATTAAACGATCAGAACAAAATCAATTTCGAAAAAAAACGGAGATTATGAAAAATGGGAACGTCGCTACTTCTACTTCCAGTCGTTGATATATCTTCGCCGGACAAAATCTCCACCGCAAAATTGATTCGTCAGGTTCTTCTTCACCTCTCTTTATCCGTATTTTTGGTTCTAGAAGTGTAGTCAGGTTCTTAGTTAGCATTAGGATTTTCAGGATTTTTCTTTGGATTTTTCCACTTTCACTCGTTTTTTTCTCGCGGATAGGTAGCGAAGTTGGGTTTATCACTCTATTTGGGCATTTATGATTTGAGTATCGCAATTTTGGTCTGCGTTATGATTTGAAGGAGGCCCTTGCGTGGTTTCATTTTGTGGGTCTATTGAAATTGAGCACGATGCCTGTCGCTATGATTTGGTGATAAAACTATTTGTTGTTGTTATATGTCTGTAAGGCATGTCTTGATCATGGATTCTTCTATGCCAAGAACCATGGCATCTCGGAAGAATTAGTGGGAAGAGTTTTCAGGGAGAGCAAAGGCTTCTTTAATCTTCCTCTTGAGGAAAAGATGGCTTTACTCCGTCGTGATTTGCTAGGTTATACTCCGCTGTATGCCGAGAAACTCGACCCGTCCTTGAGCTCCATAGGTTTATTCTTTCTTGCTGATGTTTTCTCTCATTTTTGTTTTTGCATATATGGCTTCTTTTTCTTGCTGAGTTTGTTTATGATCTCTCTTTCTTAGGTGATTCCAAGGAAAGCTTCTATTTTGGATCTTTGGAAGGCGTTCTGCCTCAACGTTACCCGAATCAATGGCCTTCTCAAGGTAGTAGTTTCTTACTACTTGTTTTTGTTAATCGGCTTTGATCTCTATCTCTCAGGGAGTGTGTTTATGTGAAGATCTCTTGCCATCATGGAGGCAAACCATGGAATGTTACTATAAGAATGTCCTGTAAGTACCTGCTCTTTTCCCTTTCTTCTGCAAAGTGAGCCGCAAACAAAACACTGTATCTTCATCCTCATTTGAAAAATAGGTTCCAAATTCATATCAACGGTTAGATGTGAACCTTGATGGTAGATTGGTAGGTGCTTGTGTGTTCTTGAAATATCTTCTATTCAACTTCTAAATTGTAAAAGAGACTCTGCTATTTCATGAGTATATATTTGTGTCTTTATAACTTCCGTGTTACTTTCCTGAATCAACTTGCTAGTTGTGTTTAATATTTTGCTTCGGTTCTTTAAGGTCCGTGGGTAGAAAGTTGCTCGGCTTGATTGCCTTGGCATTGGATTTAGATGAGGACTTCTTCGAACAAGTTGGAGCCTTGAATGATCCTGCAGCAGTTGTTCGCCTCTTACGCTATCCAGGTACCTCTCTCTGTACATCAAACTATGGTTGGATTGATCTTAATCTTAATGAACTTTGGTAAGAGTTAGATCTTGACGTAGCAAAGAACCTTGAGCCATAATTTGAGAGTTCGAGTCAGTTTTTTTTTTTTATCTCTGTTCTTCCTATGGTTATAGGTGAAGTGATTTCGTCGGATGTAGAAACATATGGTGCCTCAGCTCACTCAGATTATGGAATGGTCACTCTTCTTTTGACTGATGGAGTTCCAGGACTTCAAGTAAAATATTTCTTCATATCTCTCGTAATTCTCTTGGTGCTCAATTCCTTTAGTAACCATATGTGCTTGCATTGTCTGTGATCTCTTAGGTTTGTAGAGACAAATCGAAACAACCACGAATTTGGGAAGATGTCCCTGGAATTAGAGGGTAAGCCTAGCTTTTAGCTACTGGATATTTTGGAGGTTTGTTCATTAGAACAAAATGTTGAACTCATGTGACTTTCTGTAATCGTAGGGCGTTTATCGTCAACATTGGTGATATGATGGAGAGATGGACCAATGGACTCTTCCGGTAAACGTTATGGAGTTTTAGTATGGAAGTGAGTTTGGTTTCTGGGAAATTTTGTCTTGGATCAAAACATGTTGTGTTTTCTTGTAATGGGTTTAGGTCTACATTGCACAGAGTGATGCCGGTGGGAAAAGAACGTTACTCGGTAACTTATTTCGTTCTTTCTAATTTCTATGCAAATTGATAAAGTTTTGGAGTATAGAAACAATTCATTTACGGAGAAGCTTTTTGTAGGTGGTGTTCTTCCTAGATCCCAATCCAGATTGTAACGTGGAATGCTTGGAGAGTTGTTGCAGCGAAACTTGTCCCTCAAGGTATTTGAGAAAACTCTTCTTCAATCTCGGTCCTGTTTTAGGCCGAGGGGGCACATTGCACATTTGTTAAATCTTTTGGTCGTGAAGGTTATAACAGCAAAAGTTGAGTCCTTTTTGTAACACACAACTCTATTTGTATCGGTGCAGATTCCCGCCTATACTCGCCGGCGACTATATTAAGGAGCGATTTAGGCTAACATACGCCACCTCCTAGTCTATGTTTATGATGCTTTTGTTACGAAACTTAATAAAACAAAGGAATCAACTTCGTGTGCATGAAATAATGTTTATATAAACGATCTGTAGTTCCATAGGATTCAACTTCGTATGCATGAAAATATGTTTATCTTAATTAACGATCAGTAGTTCCATAATAATCCTTCAACTAAATTTGTATTACCGGATAATATTTTAGATGGATCTCTCACATTTTCAAATTTTTGTACATTCATTATTGGAAATGAAATGTATAGTCAATGGCAAAAGCAAGTTCACGAAAAACCGAAATTGTAAGTTGTAAGACACGCAATTGTTTATGACATTGTATATTTTTTTTTTTTTTTTGGTAAACGAGACATTATATGACTTTCCATACATGTCTTGTTTTATTTACTAGTTAATCAGTGAATATCAACGAAGTTGTAAGAAAAATAATGTTTTCAATTTACATTCGACTTGTCTTTCCCAAAACATAGTCAAAGACAAAAATATTTAAAACCCGTGGAACTTGGAAGGGAGTTTACGTATTTGGACCATATACTGTAGTACCATACTAACATGTGCTGAAATTTTCTTTGGTTCATACTTTATAGCGACAATTTATTTGTTTATAAAATAAAATGTCGTCTTTTACAATTATAATTAAATCAGCACAGAACGATAATAATTACGTACCTGACTTTTTTTTGTTCGATGTCACTACCGACCTATACCTATCATTCTATAAAGTATAACGAACTTTGATGGGAAACAAATCTCAAACAACTTTTACTACACAGACTGTTTTATACATTTGACAGGAGAAAAATAAGGCGTAAATGGAAATTGAATTTAAATACTTTTTTTTAAGTTTTTTATATTCGAACTGCGCCCATAATAAGGCAACTATACATTGCGACCATATCCTTTAAACATAAGGAAACAAAACATTATCTTATCTTCTTCAGTTGATTTTTTTTTATCTTGTGTCTTTTTATCATCATGATCTTCAGTCTTTTCAGATGCATGCATATATTATTTCCTCCGAATTATATTTTATTACACGTCTGATTTTATGGTCTTGTTTTACTGTATTTTTAGTAAATAGGACAGGTAGTAATTACGCTTATTTGGAATATAATCCAATATTACTCATTTTCCACATGGGGTTTTTCTATATATGACTCTAGTCATTGGATTTAGTGAGACCGACCAGTCTGGATCTGAGATAAACCAGAAATAATTTGTTATTTCGGAAACAAAAAAAATCTATTTTTCCTCCATTTGTCTTTGTTTTCCTTTTTATTGACTAAATTAGAGTTTTATTTTTCTTCCAACTACTCTTACAATAAAAGCGGTAGAAGCATCTGGCTCTCTTTTGCTCGCTTCGGTTATTTTCTGAGTGAAATAAAATTATCTCGGAGATTTTCTCGGGAAAGTTTTCTAGTGTTTAGCTGCTGGATTCTCTGGTTTTCTGAATCATGGAGGGAGTTGATCACCTTGCCGATGAGAGGAACAAGGCGGAGTTCGATGTCGACGAGATGAAGATCGTCTGGGCCGGTTCCCGCCACGCTTTTGAGGTTTCCGATCGAATTGCCGGCCTCGTCGCCAGCGATCCGGTGAATTCTCTCAATCCTCTCCTTGTTTTTTCTTCTTCTTTTATCTTGTCTCCCGATTATTTGATTTCGTTTTTGGTTTCTCGGGAAATGTTTATGCTGGAGATTAGGATTAGGGATTTTTTCTTCCTGTGTTCCGATTTGTGAATTCCTCGATTTCGTTTATCATCATCCGTAGGTCTTCGAGAAAAGCGATAGAGCTCGGTTGAGTAGGAAGGAGCTGTTTAAGAGCACGTTGAAAAAATGTGCTCATGCGTTTAAGAGGATTATCGAGCTTCGTCTCACTGGTATGGATTCGTTCTCACGCACCTATTTTTGTTATCGTGGTTCCGTTGTTTTGGTATTGCGTCTGTTTATTGTGTGTTATCCCGTTTTTTTCTCTGTTGATTACAGAGGAAGAAGCAGGAAGATTGAGATTCTTTATCGATCAGCCCGCATATGTGGATCTGCACTGGGTAACAAAGATAGATATACTTTCTATTGACTCTTCTAGAGACAGAATTTTGATTCTTTGATTCATGCCTTTGTTTCTCTTCTCTAGGGAATGTTTGTGCCTGCTATTAAGGGGCAGGGCACGGAGGAGCAGCAGCAGAAGTGGTTGTCGCTGGCGAGTAAGATGCAGATTATTGGGTGTTATGCACAGACTGAGCTTGGTCATGGCTCAAATGTTCAAGGCCTTGAGACAACCGCCACATTTGATCCCAAGACGGATGAGTTTGTAGTTCACAGTCCAACTCAGACTTCATCCAAAGTGAGTAGACCAAGAAGTTCTTTGATTGAGTATGCAGAGTCTCTTAGTTTTTTCTAAGATTTTCATCTGTATTTTGCTTGTTGAATAGTGGTGGCCTGGTGGCTTGGGGAAAGTTTCTACCCATGCTGTTGTTTACGCTCGTCTCATAACTGACGGCAAAGACTATGGTGTCCATGGTATGTACCGGGAAACTTTCCCCGGATTTGTTTGTTCCGTTTTCTCTTGCTCTGGTATTGATTGCTTAAACTTCCTCTTCCAGGATTCATTGTGCAACTGCGCAGTTTAGAAGATCATTCTCCTCTTCCGAATATCATTGTTGGTGATATCGGAACGAAGATGGGAAATGGAGCATACAATTCAATGGACAACGGCTTTCTTATGTTTGATCAAGTTCGCATTCCTAGAGATCAAATGCTCATGAGGTCCTCTCTCTTAGCCTTTTTTCGTCTGCTTTTAGTATGTATTCACGATGTACTGATAGTTCTAGAGGAAATGGCTTGTGCTTATATGCGGGCTTATGGATTGTTCCCTCGTCCAAAACGTTTCAGGCTGGCAAAAGTTACAAGGGAAGGAAAGTATGTTCCATCGGATGTTCCAAAACAGCTGATGTATGGTACTATGGTTTATGTGAGACAATCAATTGTGGCAGATGCTTCCAATGCACTGTCTAGGGCAGTTTGCATAGCTACAAGGTACAGCGCAGTACGGAGGCAGTTTGGCGCACGGAATGGTGGCAGTGAGACACAGGTACTCCATTCAAACTCATTTCATAATCAAGCATACTCACGGTTGTGTAGAGCTTTTTTTTCTTACTTTCATTAACGTTTGGTGACTATTATGTTGGCTAGAAAAGGGAATGTAATTTCCTGCATGTTGTTATCACAGGTGATTGATTATAAAACTCAGCAAAACAGGCTGTTTCCTCTGCTGGCATCTGCATATGCATTTCGATTTGTTGGGGAGTGGCTAAAATGGCTGTACACGGATGTAACTGAAAGACTGCAGGCCAGTGATTTCGCAACATTGCCTGAGGCTCATGCATGCACTGCAGGATTGAAGTCACTCACCACCACAGCAACTGCGGTATGTTACAGAGCTGATCCTTTATGCTCACTAGACTAGGCTGATCGGTTATGTTTCTCTATGGGTCTAACCGCTCACATGGTTGAGAGTTTGTTCCCTCCTTGACGTGGTTTGGAGGTGTATTTAGGACTTGAAAAGTCAGCTTAATCGTACCGTTGGGTGCAGGATGGCATTGAAGAATGTCGTAAGTTATGTGGTGGACATGGCTACTTGTGGTGCAGTGGGCTCCCCGAGCTGTTTGCTGTATATGTTCCTGCTTGCACATACGAAGGAGACAATGTTGTCCTGCAATTACAGGTATTTATTACGTTTCTGTATCAAGTGTAAGCTAGTCTCATTAACTAGGATAGCACTGTCATCTACCTAGCACCTGGCTCTTCAGCTTATAGCTCTCTGGACTTTTGGCTGGATTCTTAGTTTAACATGTTTTCGTATTGTGAGTTTTATGCTTTCTTAGGTATAACTATTTGCAGGTTTTTGTCAGTTTCACATTTTTGGTCAATACGCTAAGCACATTTAACTGCTTTTGAAGTGTTTGCTCTAAAACCTGTAAGAGTAGGCAGTTATTCACGTTATTGTTCGAAAATCGTGTTTATAGGTGGCTAGGTTTCTCATGAAGACAGTCGCCCAGCTGGGATCTGGAAAGGCTCCTGTTGGCACAACTGCTTATATGGCCCGGGCTGAACATCTTTTGCAATGTCGTTCTGGTGTTCAAAAGGGTGAGTATTCAAGTTCATATTTTTGATTCCTTCTTCTCGTTACAATTAAGTAATGGTCTTTTCTCAACATGATTCCCGAGTTAATGATGAAGTTGGTTTTAATAATTGGGAATGTAGCTGAGGATTGGTTAAACCCTGATGCGGTACTGGAAGCTTTTGAAGCAAGGGCTCTGAGAATGGCTGTTACTTGTGCCAAAAATCTCAGCAAGTTTGAGAATCAAGAACAAGGTACTTACTCTTCTAACTCCATGATTCCACAAAAATTTGCCAACATATGTCAGATCCTAAGGGAAAGGACCAAACTCTACTAAGTTTTCTCACAAATTCCTCCTGTTTGCAGGATTCGCAGAGCTCTTGGCCGAGCTGGTTGAGGCCGCAGTCGCTCATTGCCAATTGATCGTTGTTTCCAAGTAAGCTTCTTCTTCACCGTTCACACGGATCAAATAAGTTATTTGATTCTCTCGAGACGGCTCCTGAATTTCGCCAACTTTGTCTCGGTTAGGTTCATTGCGAAACTAGAGCAAGACATAGGAGGCAAAGGAGTGAAGAAACAGCTGAATAATCTGTGTTACATTTACGCTCTCCATCTCCTTCACAAACACCTCGGCGATTTCCTCTCCACTAACTCCATCACTCCCAAACAAGCCTCTCTCGCCAACGACCAGCTCCGTTCCTTATACTCTCAGGTTCCTCCTCGCTCTCTCTCTCTCTCTGCATCTTGCTCCTGTAAAAGCTGAGTTTTTAACATTTTTGGTTCCTTGTTTTAGGTCCGTCCTAATGCGGTTGCGCTTGTGGACGCCTTCAATTACACTGACCATTACTTGAACTCGGTGCTGGGGCGTTACGACGGTAATGTGTACCCGAAGCTCTTTGAGGAAGCGTGGAAGGATCCATTGAACGAGACGGTGGTTCCTGATGGGTACCATGAATACATTCGACCTTTGATCAAGCAGCAACTTCGTACCGCAAGGCTCTGAAGAGTTTGCTTTTTGCTTTTGGGATTTCTCTCCATATGCTTTCTTCTTATTCTCGTTCCGGTATTGCTTTGAATAAATTCGCCGGTAACCCCTTATTTATATGCACCAATGTAATACTAGCTAATATACTGTCGTCATTTGGCGGCATTTTATTGCTGTTTTTAGTATTAAATGAAAAATTAATAAATTGATCGTTTCTACTGAAATGTGTGATGTTTGTAATCTTCAAACTTCAAATGCTACCCCTTATTTATATAATTGTTTGTAGTAAGAAATTGTTTTAGATTTTTCTTTCATTAAAACTTTATGGGATCAGAAACTTTTTATAATATAATTAGAAAATTTAGGACCATTAAACTTAATTTTTTTAAAAGATATGAATTTTTTAATGTTAATTGCACTGGCCAATACATCAAGTTAAATTGTTGGTTCTTTTATTACTTTGTAATTTAACCCACACACAAGTTGAATGTGTAAATCCTAAGAAAAAAGTTTGCTTTCATCATCAATTTTAAAAGAAGTTTGCTTAAACTGAAACATGCATGTGAAATTTTCAGGATTGTGCTTTGTTTCAATTAGCCTCTTTTCCCGGCATATAATTTCCGGGCCTTTATATTTATTAAGCATTTAATAACCGAATTTGGTAGGTGAATAAATATAGTTCAAAATAATGTTTTGGTTGTAATCCTCTTTACCAGCCAACTGTTTTACAAAAATTAAAACAATTTCAAAAGTGGCATTTATCTTTCATTTTCTAATGGTTAGTAGTTAAAGTGTTTAGAAATTAAGACATCCGAATAAATAAATTTACTTTATCTTATACTTTTGTCATCAACCTAATCTGACCTTCTACATATATATTTAAACATACATCCAGTTTTAGGAGTTTAGATGCACTTTACTACTGTATTCTGTATTCTGTATATGTATCTGTAATCTCTATGTATGAGACTCTCTTTCGATCAAATATTATTCGCCGAAACATAAATAATTAATATCTGAAACAAACAAAAAATCACAACAAATTTAGTATAAAAGGGGGGGGAGGGGGGGTTTAAATTTTTTATTGTGAAATTAACCACTGAATTATCACCATTTCGTAGTCTTTTAACTTGTATATGTAAAATGATGTTATTTTCTTATAATCTATTTTATCTTTTTGATAACCTATATGTAAAACTTGTTTGTAGTTGACTTCGTCTTAGTCGTCAAAGGGACCCCACGATAAAACTAATACGTAACTTGCTCCCTCTAAATTTGTAATATATACATCTTCAACATCATATACTTTGTACATATACACAACTTACGTGTGTTTATGTCGTTTTTGCGTACGTGCGTCGTCCATAGCAATCTTCTACTCGGTTTCTTTACTAAAAACGCCCATAAACTAAAATATTAATATATCAAAAAAATTCTACAATTATTATTCGCGCATATCCGCAAATGTCCAAGTGCAAAACATAATACGTCGACTGTTTATTTAAGCAAACGTCTACATACAAACATTGACTGACCGTTGTTAATAGTTTGTCTCATATATATGGTTAGATAATGTTATTATTTTGTAAAACCATTAAAAAAGAGAGAGTTATCGAACGTTTTGTCCAGAAATATGTTCCGGTCAATACATCTGAACTTTTTGATATGGAATAAATCTGAACTTCAAGCTATAAATTAATACATGACAAAATATTTTCAATACATGAAATCAAGCTAGAGTATTTGATGACGACGACGCATATTTCAAAATTCAAATGAGTGCCTTTTCATTCGTTTTTTGGTTAATATATATAATTAGAAAAACGAGGTTACAAAAACTTTTATTTTTGTTACCAAGTAATGAGAAGTGGGTTAACGAGTAGTTTTTTAGTTAATAAATAAAATATTAAAGTTACAATTAAAATTTAAATATAATACCAACAAAAAAATATAGTGTTATATATATATATTATAGTTATATATAATATAACCATATTGTATATTGTATATAGTATATATTATCATATTAAAATTTTGAATTAATCGATTTTTCGGTTTAATTAGTTTAAATTGTTTATATCCGAAATATATTTGAATCCTATAATTTTCATAAAGTTACAGATATAAGATTAATATCATAATATGAGATATCCAAAAACAAACCATATATTATATTTCGGTTTAATTTTGTTCGGTTTGGTTCGGTTTGGTTCGGTTTTACCAAATTGAACACCCCTAGTGTCTTTCTCAAACTTGATCCAAGTGAAAAACGTGCATCACCTTTGTAGGCAGACATGCATCATAGTCGGGAAAACGAAATATAACATTTTGAGGAGAAAAAACAAATGAAGGGAAATTAGAAGAAAATTTGTGATGGTAAAACAAAATGACAAATAAATAAGGGCCCACAACTTCCAGTTGAATCTCACATTTTTCCTAATATTTTTACTGTACGCGTGAAAATGTCTGCATACACCACCACAGAAACAAAAAAAATAGATTTGGAAGACTGGAGTAATATCCACATGTAGACATAAAATTTACTATGAAATAGATTATCTAAAAAAATTAAAGAAAAGATGGCTTAAGCATATGTCAAAATTTTAAAGCTATACATGTTTTAAAAGTGCCAAACTCCAGTCTCATAGATCTCCTACAATCCAAACCAGAAACAATTTTAATCTCTCTTAACAGAACTCCATGCTTAACCAAATGAAATCTCTACTATATAAGTATTTTCAAAACTACTAAAAAAATGATAAAACTTTGAAAACTATTTCTGGTTTAGTTTGATTTAGTTGAATCGGATTTTTGTTTTGTTACATTTTAAAACATTTTTTTATGTATATAGTTCATTTAAAGAGATCAAACTAAAATTAATACTAACTCGGCTTATTTTGTAACGGTTTCGATTAGCTTTTATTCGATTTTGAATATTTTTTTATGGGGAAAAAAAAAATAGTTATTATTTTACAATAGTAAGTATTTACGTTTAAATGTCAAAATACTATATGTACACGGTGATTTTTTTACAAATATAAAAAAAATTAAACAATCGTTACAGCGTATTTAAAAATTATGGTTCATTTGAAAGCAAATACAGTACGTTGCTATAGAACATAAATGTAATAAAAAAAACAAAAATATTGCTAGGTTTTATGGTCTTTTATCTCAAAAAGTGTTCAATTACTACAATGAATAATGATTCTTATTATATTGTTTTAGGTTATAATTTATTCTTGATGTGATCCTTTTTTCGTGCAAATATTATTGATGTGAATAAGATTGTCAATATAGGTAAAAAAATGCAAGTTTGGCTTAAATTGGTTGGCAGCGTAGTTTGGCTTAAACTATTTATAAATTTAAACGTGTGGGTTATATTAAAAATATAGCTTATTAATTTTTTTATTTATTTATTTTGTATCTGTTTTGAATCACATTTTGAAAACGTGAAAAAATCAAATACCATTAAATTATATGTTAAAACTAGTGGTTGGTCGGTGTTTCACGCGAGAGTTTTTTATAATTAATTTTTAGTTGTAATTTTTCTATAGTATAATTATTCTATTATTGTGTTTTTCATTCTATAATCTCTGTTCTTTGATTATATATTTTAATTTTTATAATATTTGCTCAATTCAAATCTTGATTTATGCTTTCTTACTATCTTCAGTGTTTATTAATTTTGCACCAGGGTTGTTATTTTATATATTATTTTTGTATTATTTTATGTCGTTTTTTAATATTATATAATATTTGGTCATTTTCAAATATTCGTCAATGTTTGATGTTATGGTCATGTTTTGATTATTTTATTACTCATTGTGTTGTGTTACTTAAATTATATGGAAATGAATTTGCATATTTATATCAGGTAGAGTTTGTATTAATTTTTCTCCTTTCTTCTAAAGGCAATCATTGTAATGTATGAGTAAATTTTAAAATTAATAACGGGCCAAATTTTTTGTTTTATGGTCATAATCCCCAATAGCGCAAGAAATCCAACAATTGATCATTATATAAACCGGTTTTGTTTGGCCCTATGATTTGCCTGAGAAGAACATGAATTTCGGTCGTATGAGTTGAATTCCTTCTCCAAAAACCGAGAAGCACCAAAAACAACCAAGAAGATCCTCCGCCTCACGCCGTGATGATAATCAATGGATACAACTTCTCGACCGTCAACAATCCATACGATACTCCGGACCCAAATCAACTCTCTTATCCCCCAACCAACTCTCAATTGCACCCTCCTTATATAACCATACTTGAACCGTATTTATTCATTTGAAGAAGGGATCCATATCATGTTGCGGTATCTTCTACAGTTAATTTTTTTTTTGTGTTCAGCTACATTTGTAATCAAATTTCCTTTTGCTTGTGGGTATGCTCTATCCGAGGTCGCAGCCGATTCTTCTATGAGGAGGATGTGAACGCCCATCAGCTCTCTGGCTTTTTTGACATTCCGAGCATACTATAAACGGAGCAACCTAGCGACAACACGCTGGACACGACGCCCAGACATGAGCTGAAAGAATCTCACATATGGTCCTTCCGTCGGTGTGAATGTTTGAAGAATGAGTGATGAATGAGATGAGAGATTGATATTGGAGAGCACCATCTACAATATAAAAGACGAAAAATGAATTGAAATTGTAATTAATGGTGGTAGTGCCGGCCTAACAAAAGTAGTTGTCCAAAACCCAAATAAAGAACCAAGGTTATTTAATTTTTTAATATTTATGGCCTAATTTTTAGCCTAACAATTTAATAAAAATGTTGGTGGTCCTAAGGCATGGCTTAATCCGCCTGAATGATGGAATGGTGGAGGTACATTATTTACATGGCAGCACCGTGATGCTATCGAAAAGAGCTTAATTGGCGATAGTCGGAAGCGGAGATTATGACTGAAAGAAGAATACAGAGTGAATACGTTTATGTTAATTGGGTTAAGGGTATTGGTTCACTGTTGAGCTGGTTTTTCTGAGTTTCGTATTGATCTGAACGTTTGTTGTCAAATGTTTATGGACTATTGGGATGTTTTTTGTGTGCTATAATTATTGTTTTATTGTCGTTTAATTGTTCAATGTTGATTTAAAATTGCGCTCAGTGAGGTTGATATTGAAATTTGTTCCAATTATGTGTTCTAAAATGTAATAGGATGCAATGGGTGCTGATGTGGTGCAAGAAAAAGTGAGAAAATATAACTTAATATATATATATATATATATATATATATAGATTATGGGTCAGATTGGTAACCGAGATTTTCAGCGGTAAGTTGGATCTTTTAGCGGTAAGCTGGAGTGATAAGGTGGTTATAAAATAGTTGAAAACTGAAAAAATGAGATGTACGTCAAAACGGTACAAAAAGTTGAGTGTAATACTGTTGGTAACGCTTTTTGTATTCCTTTTGTGATTGGTAACTATTAAAACGGTATAACTTGTACCACAGCTTTACGGTAAAGCTTTTGGTTACCAATCAAAACCATGGATTTGATTGGTAATGCTTTTCTATTACCAAAAAGTTAGAATACAACTTATACCGTTTTAATAGTTACTAATCACAAAATTATACAAATAGCGTTACTAACAGTATAACACTCAACTTTTTGTACCGCTTTTGTTTACAGCTCTTTTTTACAGTTTTTAACTATTTCGCAAATATTTATCAACTTCAACTTACCATCAAAAAAATCTAACTCACCGCTAAAATTCATGTATTATTTTAGGTTATCCTATTTATTTGAAACCGATATGATAACAAACTAAAAAGTACATGTATTCAAAATACTAATTTATGCCTCGATTTGACATTTGTGTTTTTACGTTACGTCTCGATCATTGTTGATTCTACTCCCTCTGTTTTTTTAAGAAACTATTTTTATAATTTTTACACATATTAAGAAAACACATTAAAACTTGATAATAAATGTATAATTTTCTGTGATTAACAATTTCCTATAAATTTAAACCAATAGCAATTCAATAAATTCAATTACTTTTATTGAAATTTACAATTTATCATTATTAACTCATAAAAAGTGCATATAAAATTGAAAATTACATTCTTTTTTAAATAATTTTTTTTTCTAAAACTACATCTTTTAAGAACAGAAGGAGTATATATTTTGTCGTTGTTGTTAAAGAGTAACATCTATATTCATAAACTACGATCAATTTTCTTTTAAACTTAACGAATTTGGTTTATTTCTTCTAGACCGTTTTATTTTTATATATATAAAATTGGTGCAAATCCAATCAGAATAATGTAATTTAAAATTTTAATTCGGCCTGGTTCATCAAGTACGTGTATTTTAAGTTGGAAGGACTATTTTAGGAGAAACAAGTGATAACAGTACACGAGGATGCTACAAATGAACAAGTGTCCAATGCAGGTCTAAATAATGAATATTATATTATTATACAATATATAAAGTAAAGTAATCATATTGCAAGACAAAACAAAAAGAAAAAGGAAAACAAAAAATCTTAACGCAGTCAAGAAGTCTTTTTTTTATAGCTTTAATATATATATATATAAATAATGAAAATAAATAAACATACACAGAAGAATAATTGCTTCGTATTTGGATGTATATATTAGACGAAGCAAACCAATCTCTCCTCCTCACAACTATTCCTTACTCTCAAGTCTCAACCCCCAAAATACAAAAAAAAATAAGTTTTTTTTTTTTGTTAATCTTCCCACCAAAATTTATCTCTATCGTTACATGCAATTCCATTAGATGCAAGACACTTCTCTTCCCCGATCGGAACGCAATCTCCGGTCACCGGCGCCGGAGAGAACCGGAAAGAACTCGAAGACTAAAAATGAGCAAAAGGGTGTTTCTAAGCATCCGAATTTTCGTGGGGTCAGAATGAGACAATGGGGAAAATGGGTGTCTGAAATCAGAGAGCCAAGAAAGAAATCAAGAATCTGGCTCGGCACTTTCTCCACGCCGGAGATGGCGGCGCGTGCACACGACGTGGCGGCTTTAGCCATCAAAGGCGGCTCTGCTCACCTTAATTTCCCGGAGCTCGCTTACCATTTGCCGAGACCGGCAAGCGCAGACCCGAAAGACATTCAAGCCGCCGCAGCGGCAGCCGCCGTCGATTGGAAAGCGCCGGAGTCTCCGTCGAGCACGGCGACGTCATCGATGACGTCATCTCCGGTCGCCGACGACGCTTTCTCCGATCTCCCTGATCTATTGCTAGACGTGAATGATCACAAAATCGATGGATTCTGGGACTCTTTTCCGTGCGAAGAACCTTTCTTCTTGGAAGATTATTAGGAACTCGGAACTCGGGAGGCAAATTCCGGCCGGAGAACGAATTTCCGGTGAAGATGGGAAACGGTGTCGTTTCTGTAAGTTTTGTCTTTGTGGGGAAATTTCGTTTTTACGTGTAAGTTTCCGAATGTGTGATGTGTGTAAGTAAGTACAGGTTATTTATTTCTTTCTTACTTTTTTGTTTTTGTACAAATACGACCGTAATTAACAAAATGTTCCATTTATTGCGTTGTTTTTTTTTGCGAAAGACATTTTATTGCGTTGTTAAATTTTGCGTAAATTACCTAAACAATCGCACTATCTCACTTATCAAGATTAATTAAATAACTAGTAAATGGTAAATTCGTGATTGTGTAACACGAAAATGTTTTTTTCCTTATTCGAACAATCATGTTATTTTATTAAATATTGCGATAAAACAATACCGTTGCTTTCTAGCAACAAAAAACAACAACAACAACACCGTTGCTTTGAATGGATCGTGTAACTAAAAGAAATTCATTCTTTTACGGTTTAATGAAATATGACGTGTTATTTTTCCAATACCATTCCTGTAATGAATGGTGAAATTGTTGTCTCTCATCTTCACTCACCTTAAAAAATCTACTTAACAAAAAAATGGATTGTTATTTAGGAGTTTGTGCAAGTCTTTTGACCCTTTGTTTTCCCATCTTTTAGGTCTGTCTCACATAAACTTTAACTTTACTCCCATAAAGCCGGCAAAGAATATATATACATACATATATATATATATTTTTTATATATATATATAGAGTAGTTTCTTCAAGACTCGAATAAAAAAAGAAATCGGCGTGTTAAAACAAAAATAAATACTCGTTTTATATCAGTTTGTTCATGGCAATTGGCAAACATAGTTATTGACCTTGTATTAGTTATTCGTTATGTACTCAATCTCAAAGTTAGAATCTCTAAATTTTTTTATTAATACAAATACCATCGTTTTCAGGTTTAAAAAAAAAACAGTAAGCATATTTTGACACTATATGTTTATCAATTCTCTCGTCTCTTGTTGTGACATTTATAAAGGTAATTGATATAAGATATTCGAAATATACTGGCTTTGATTGGTAACCAAAAGTTATACCGTAAAGCTGCGGTACAAGTTATACCGTTTTAATAGTTACCAATCACAAAAGCAGTAGAGAAAGCATTACCAACAATATTACATTCAGTTTTTTTTGTATATATTTGATGTACAGTTTTTTTTTACAGTTTTCAACTATTTTATAACCATTTTATCACTTCAGCTTACCGATAAAAGATCCAGTTTACCGCTGAAAATCTACGGTTACCAATCTGATCATCTATGTAAGTTTTTGGGTTATTGGTGTGTTGGATACTTATAAAAGGAGTGATAAGACTTACGAAGCTCAAACTTTTAGAGCCCTAATAAAATAAATCAAAGAAAAATACTCGAATATATAGTATGAAATACTTCAAAACATTATTTTAATACTTGAATGATAGGTATACTAAAAGAATATCTAAAATTCTGAATATCCAAAATTTCGAAACCAACTATAAATAATATATTATATATTTACTAGATATTAAATATATACAAAAGTGAACAAACCCAACTACTATATACACCCTCTACTATATTTATATATGCACATAAACACTGAGCTCGGCCACATTTTGCCTTTCGAAAAGCACAGTGTTCCATGGATTTAATTTGTATATACAATTGAGAAATCTAAGCAGCCAAAGCCCAGAGTAGGTAGTAGAATACAAAGAGAAAGATGGCAAATTAGTACAAGAGACAATCTTTACGGTCTTTTCTATCATTTTCCAATTTCCACTTTGATTTTCTCCTTTTTTGGTATCATCTTATTGGCCCTTATAAAGTTTTTTTTTTTTTTTTTTTTGACCAACGGCCCTTATAAAGTTGGAAAATTAAAGGACCCATTGGCCCATTTATTAATTAAATGCGTGGTGTATTTAATGTATTTTTAGTTAGTAATACTGATTTTCATTCTCGATCATGTTCAAATTGTGTCAATTTTTTTGTAATCAATGTATCATACGGCTTTTACCAAACTTAATCGACATATATTAGATGGAGCATAACTGTTCAAACTATTGGATGACTTATGAAACTGTTTCATTAAGATGTTTTATATTCGTATTTAGATCACATTCAAGATAAAAAAAAAATTATGCAAAATGTTTTGTTTTTCGTAAATTAAGTTTGCTTTTTTTGCTTACTAAGAAACTTCTTGAATATTGAGTGTTGAAATAAGAAAACGTATTGTGTAAGAGATTTTTTTTTTTTTGGTTATTGACATATTGGGTATGAGACTGAATGATGCCAATCTTTGATTCCACCGAATAATTATAAAAAAAAAAAATACTTGAATAAACTTTCAAGGGCGAATAGAGGGAATGAGGGATGTTGTCGTATAAAACTTTGCTTACGTGCATTTTGAACAATGTCAATTTTTTTTTCCAAATTATCACTATTCTCACAATTTTCTGAAGTATAAAATAAACTAGAAGGTGAGCTGGCTTTTCTTGTATGCTATTTGTCCGTTTCTAATCATTTTGCACATATATTTACTTTTATAATTCTCTGACACATGTTTTTACTAAATGTTCTTTTGTCCGCTGCCTCGGATAAAAATCATTTTACAATCGGAGGAGAATTATAAAACTAGTTACATTTATCATCAAAGTAAAAAAAGAAGAAGCATTTTCTAATGTAGGGAAAGGCTTATTTGTAAATAATCAATATCAAGAGAAAATATTTCAAGATGTTACATAATATTGTTGCTTTCTAAATATTGAAAGGTTAATACAATAAACCTAATAAACTAAGTTTGTTTATAGAGCCTAACATTCACTCCATTTTGATATCCGAATATCTATAGTTGTAACCAATTTTAAAATCCATAATGTTTTATTTTCACTTTTTAGCATGATCCACAAATCACCTAGTACAAAAACGTAAGTAATGTTTTTTATTGGATCCAACTAAACAGTATTATGGGTTTAAGACTTTTAAGTCATACGAAATTGGTGACTAGTTGAACAGTAGTTAGTATTTTTTAGCAATAAATTCATAATAAATGAGTATTCATTTTTGTTGTTGTAAATTATGAAAAAAAAAATTCAAACTTTTCATTCAAATCATAACATCTACGACTAAGACACTTTGTGTCGCAAGTTCGAATAGGCTAATGAAAGATACTATGGGGTATTGTACGGACATTAGATGTAGATCCTGTTGTGTATTTAGCAGCAAATGTCGAAACACCACCCTTCGTGAAATTATTTTGATAAATAGTCCTTTAGATAATTAATTTTAGTAGAAACATCGTGATACTATTTTATAAATATCCCTTATATTATAAGGTAGTGCTTATGTGGGAGGTTGTGAACCGTGTATCGCATATACCAAATCAACATCATTGCTAATTAACAGCAAGTCAGCAACAGTTTTGAATATGATTGAGCTTTGATGATGCAGTCCATATTTAGTTTAATTACGGGTGTCATGTCAGTATAACGCTTTGTTTGGTTACACCGTACCGATATATCAGTTTTGTTTATTTAATTGATTTGATTATATACCTAATTGTCAATATTAATACATTGCGTCTAGAAACTAATCTCATGTTCATGTCGGCTGTGGATTTATTTTTATTCGGACCTAAGTGAGGCTAGGTACGTATAAAACAATAATTAAATACTTACATTGTTTTATTAATAGTTGATGTTTAAAAAGTTTAGTTTAAACTAATCTCATGTTTATGTTGGTTGGCCTTAGGAAATCTTCCATACTATTTAAGAAGAATTGTAAGTTTGATGAGGTAATTACTCTTCGGTTTAACTAGGTTTACTTCTGTTTTAGTCAATATCGAGGGTTTAACGGTTGTATCCTTCAAATATATTTTTCAGTGTGTTTCAATAAAATCTTCAGATGACAAAAAAAAGTTTAGTTTATACCATCAGTTGACAAAAAATTAAGAAAATAGAAAAAAAATATTTCAAAATTGGGTAAATAGAAAAGAAAAAACAATTTTAATCATTATTTTTTTTTAGTTATGGAAAATGCAATTGATCTAAAAATTATCTTGTCGACGAAAAAATCTGACATCATTGTTTACTATTAACCGACAACACTGTTTATCCAAAGTTAATAATGCATGTCGACAATATTATTGTACAAATTAACATGTTATACAAGTTAACATATTATGAAAAATATTATATAAAACAAGTTATCTATCACAAAAATATGAAATTATCATGTTAATCCAATCACGAATATAGATTACTAACTATGTTAACTTAACAAATTATACTGATAATCACTTAACAAACTTTGGTATTTGTTAACTTTCATCACCATTACCGTTACTATCACTGTGCCTTTATCACCATTATCGTCAGCATTATTGTTATCATTGTTGTCACCACGTTACTATCATCGTCACTGTCGCCGCCGCTATCGTGTTACTCATCATCACCAATATTTTATTCTTTTTCTTTTTTTTCCCTACCCTTTCTTCTTTTTTTTCTCCTTCTCCTTCTTCTTATTTTGTCTCTTTCTTTTTTTAATCTTTTTTTGTCATCGTTAAATATGTGAACAATATATCGAGAGCGAAAAATCAAAACATATAATTAGATAAAAAAAAAGATAAAAATAAAATAGACTTCACCATATAAACAGTATAAGACAACTGCAAAAACACTAAATACCATATTAATAATTGTTATCCGATGTAATTTCCCTTTAAAAATATGTTTTAAGCAAAATTCTTTTCGTTTGTCAACATATTCCGATGTCGATGTTTCGTCGTGTACATGTAAATAGAAAACAACTAGCAATACACTACTTGGTGACAAGAATGGCTAGACCTATTCTATACAGCTTAAACATTCGGGGGCAATCCTGTTCCAAATATACATATTGGAATAGCCTGTTATAGAAAGACGGTATTTGCTACACCAAAATATAGTTTTTAAAATTAGATTGACTAACTCTTAATCTAAAAGACAATGTAAACATTCCGAACGGAGTATAACTATATAATTAACTAGAATCATATTTTGAGAAGAAGTATAACCACTTACATGCGGATCATCTTAATTCTGAACGACATGGAAGTCTAATATATATATAGAAAGAATTACTCATATATTATATAAAAGTTGAAATATTATTAGAATATTATATATTTTTAAAAAATTACTTAAATATTTTATGCCCTTGTGTAATTACAATTAACATTCTTCATTAATTTGATATTTTTTTTAATTTAAAAATGATTAAATTAATCCACCTCATTAACAATTAATCGACCTCATTAACATAAAAAAAAACTAAATTCACGTTATGAATAACAGTTACGGAAAAAAACCTCTCTCTCGCCGGCGAAACCTCTCTCTCTCGGCGATTCCGAAGTCGAACCATAATTCCGCCATCGTATCGTCTCTTCCAGCCGCTTCTCTTATCTTCGTCGCATTTCGTCTCCTTTTCACGAAATCGAGTGGGGAGTCTTCGTTTTCTCGAGTGGACTCTTCGTTTTCTCGAGTGTACTCTTTGTTTCCAATCCATAAGTCATCCGTAAACAATCCTTAAGTCAGCCGTAAACAATCCATAAGTCAGCCGTAAACAATCCATAAGTCAGCCGTAAACAATCCATAAGTCAGCCGTAAACAATCCACAATTACCGAAGTGGGAACTCTTCGTTTTCTTGAAGGGACTCTTCGTTTTCTCGAGTGGACTCTTCGTTTCCAATCCATAAGTCAGCCGTAAACAATCC